>OZ037993.1:43614110-43666610 GCA_964035705.1 Porites rus
CTCTTGATTTTCAACAGTATAACCATTTCAAGTATTACAAGATATGTTTATGCGCACGTAGGCTGGTTCTCGAGTGAAAAGAAAGAGCTTTTATAGAAAAAGTGAACTCCAGATGTTTTGTTGATTTCCGGAGGCCATATTGGTGGACCAAAACGGTACACCAATATGGCGTCTCCATACAAAGCTCTTCAAGGGTGCGTGAAATGTTTCGGCAAATAACTCAGAAACTGTGGGCCACAAAGACCTGAGACTTGGACAAATTGTTTATATATTAGTCTTTTGTAACAAGTCATTTTCTCGGCTTCTTCCACTGGACGGTTTCCAATTTATTTTTTTGTTGCGTGACAGTGAAAACGATCTATTGTGCGCAACTTTCGTGATTTCAGTTGCCATTTTGTTACTTTCATCACTTTCATGTATAGCAATGGCCAATTTCCGGACAATTTCAAACAGTAAGCCACTCTAAAATTAAGCCGGGAGTTAAAAGGGTACATTCGCGGTACAGTTACACTGAGGAATCCGTAATAGCTCATGCACGTCATACTAGCGTAATCTATGTTCAAGAGAATGAAGAACTATGCCGTTAAAGACTAATCGCAAGTAGCCTGCGAGTAAAAACCGTAGTTGCCATTTTGTGCTATCAAGAGCCCGTGAGCAAACAAAATTTGGTGATGACTTTGTTAAGCTCTGGACTTCATATCTAAACTTCAATTTCTTCCATGTTATTTAAAAGTTTGAACTTTAATTGTAGCCGTTTGAACTTTTGTGGGGAAACAAATTAAAGAAAGGCTACGGTGTTTTCACAAGAACGCGATAATTAGAATGCTTTACCAACATTACTAGTATAATTATGATAACCCAGTCTGTTTCTTAGATACTAATAAGTTTATAAATTTTTAAAATTACCTGCTATTATTGGTTTGATTGATAATGGTCGAATGTCCGTGGCGTTTTTGGCATCTACCAGTGAGTAAATGTAATTTCCTATGGACGTTGAAAATACAAACAAACAAAAAGTCACTCGCAGAAAACGCAGCGAAGCAAATAAGATCAGTCAAAGCTGACAAGCCTCTGACGGACCATTCTAAAGCAAGTAAAAAATATTCAACATCAGTGGTTAACCAATCAGAAAGTAGGCAATATTTCTTTACTTTCTAATAAATACAAGTAACCTTACCTAAGCGAAGGTTTGCATGTGCTCTGTTGCTGTACAGTTTCCCCTTTAGGTCTTCGTCCATGCAGTTTACTTTAATTCCCTCAGTATAAAAGTAAACGGCGTTGCTGTAATCTTCCTTCAAGTACGCTTCATTGCCTTCGATTTTGTACACTTCCGCTATTGCTAAAAATGAAGCAGGTTGAAATGTCATTAAACCTCACGGTCATGTCTACAGTTCTTGTACGTACAGTCGCCCCCTCCCCTCCCCTGCCTTGTCCCCAGTCGCTCGCGATCACTTTTTGGAGGATATTTGAGTTAATTGTTAAGGAAAGGGGGCAATAGGACTGATGGGAAGAGAAGAAAAAATGAAGTTTTCTCTCTTTTTCCTTCCCATCACTCTATGCTTGCGTTCTGTGCTCGTTCCCATCATACCCCTCTCGCGCTCCTCACTGGGTCCAGCTTTCGTCTTTCTCACTTGTTCCGTACTCGCCTCTAAGCTTTGGGAGAACTTGTGGAGGGGCCAGCCCCCCTCCACTCAAACAAAGAGGGCTGGGGGTAGATGGCCTGCAATAGGCGAGATGCAGCATTTAGCATAACTTTTGGAAGTGATATTCGGGACAAGAGATAAAAACGGGACCGGGAAGCGAGAAATTAAATGACGAGCGAGGGTGGGGTTTTTCTCTTTTGGGAGATCAGGATGCAATACCGTATCTTTTTTGCACCAGAAGGGGGCGATTCGAGGGAAACGATTGTTTCAAATACTCCTCACTGGAAGTCGTACCCTAAATATTTTGTTTTATTATCCCATAAAATAAAAAAATAATCACATCCAATATACTGAACATGGGCTTTACAAGTGTTCCAAATTTGGTCCTCGGTTAAGTTTCAATGTCAGTACAGTATCCTCGATTTCAGAGCTTGAATCGTCACAGATCATTTTTGCCACACTTCAGCTTTGTTTGTTATCCAAGGTGGCAATTTTTAACTTGACAGGAAAAGAATAAAAGAAAGGGAGGGAGGCGATTATTACAAATTTTTCCGTCACAGGGGACAATTATTCGAGGGAGGCGATTAATGGAGGGTCGAATTCTAGGAAAAGCCTGATCCAAATAAAAAGTAATTAAAAAACCACCTTCAGTAGAGATACTGTTTAACAACTTTGACTCTTTAACCACTTCCGTATGTTGAATGTTTTCAAATGACAGTTTTTTGTCACTTTTGCATATTTTATTTCATTTGTCCTTAGTTTGCTATATTAGAGGCCTTTTGGTGATACACTTTTAACAGTTGTAAGAATCTTTACCTTTTAGTGTGTCATCATCAAAATTCAGCTTTTGGCCGGTACCATGTGATGTAACATCACTCTCACATGCTGCTCCGTTTCCACTCTGTGCCATAATGGTTTGATCTGGAAAAATCAGTAAAAAGCTTTAAATTAATATTAACTTCACTTGTATAAGCACTGTTACCAAAACAACCATTCATTCCGCCACAAGTGGTAAACTCACATTAGTATAAAACTTTTATTGACTAAAGATTGGATTAACACTAAAATCACCTTTTGAAATAATAATAGTAATAATAATAATAATAATAATAATAATAATAATAATAATGATGATAATATAATGGTTATAATAATTATAATAATAAATGGTACAATGTGAAGGTGCTGTGGCTGAGCTATAGGATTTCAGCATCCGTTATTATAAATGCCTTGCTAATTATTTCTGTTGATGGGTTCAAACGCATAACAAATTATCATGGGAATATTGTTTGGTAAACCTTTCTAAAACCGCAACTGGTCACAATTTGGCTGTGCTGACACTTGGGCTTTTTTTACTATAGTAAAGTCGAGTTTACCATTGTAAACACGTTTTCTAATGTGACCGGCTTTTCCCATTTTACTATGGTAAACACAGATCTGGTCTGTTGCGGTGGCAACGGCGGTAGGATGAAAGCAAAGTTTACTATAATAAACTTTCCTAAAACGATATGGTTTATCGCTGATATAGATGGTTTTCACAGTGACGTCATCAAACTGTTAAGTCAAAACAGCGAGGTTTTACGAATTCTTATTTAGACTAGGTTGAAGATAAACAAAAAATAAATCTTTGTTCAAGTTTCCATTCCCGTAGCATGTTTCATTTCGAAAATACAGCAATACGAACTTCCGAGTTTTCACAGTGCGTGACACCAAAACAGGAATGCTGTCTCGTTGAAAAAAGTCTCTCCTCTTGATTTTCAACAGTATAACCATTTCAAGTATTACAAGATATGTTTATGCGCACGTAGGCTGGTTCTCGAGTGAAAAGAAAGAGCTTTTATAGAAAAAGTGAACTCCAGATGTTTTGTTGATTTCCGGAGGCCATATTGGTGGACCAAAACGGTACACCAATATGGCGTCTCCATACAAAGCTCTTCAAGGGTGCGTGAAATGTTTCGGCAAATAACTCAGAAACTGTGGGCCACAAAGACCTGAGACTTGGACAAATTGTTTATATATTAGTCTTTTGTAACAAGTCATTTTCTCGGCTTCTTCCACTGGACGGTTTCCAATTTATTTTTTTGTTGCGTGACAGTGAAAACGATCTATATCCAAACTTTGTTTATTCAGTTGACATCTAGTCGCATTATTTGAGATAAGTTCCCTGAGTGTCACGTTGCTGAATACTTATACATGTATTTTTAGCGCCGCCAGCCTATTCTTTTCCTTTTTTTCGTGCCAAACAGTACAGTAGAGATGTCACAGTGACTCAGACAATTTTCGCTTTCATTCGAGGTAATTCCACAGTAAATTCTGGACTTCAAGGAATCATACGCCTACATCTAATGTTCGTGTTTCATTTCTGAGTCGAGCATAACTTTAGAAGTAAATCATTCAATTCAGCTGTTTTTTATTCCGTGTAGCCATATTTTTTCAATCTATTGTCTGAAGATGGATTTTGGTTGGCACGTTTTTTTTAAGAAACCTGCATGTTCTTTCCACTTTAGAGTTCCACCATTCCGCAATAGTTTCGTAATCCCACCGGGCGGTTTTTCAGACAATCACGGCCACGAAGTAATTCAGCATGGACCGCTTATATTCGGCCGAGAAAAAAATGGGATAGAAGCAGTATCAGCAGCGGCACAATTTTCAGTGAATGCATGATGTACAGACAGTCATGTAACTGGATGAAAAATAAAACATTCATGGAATGTCGTAAGAATGATCACCTGTCCTCAGGCTCATCATTTGAGTGACACATTTCTGTTGGGAAACCATCTGGAACGTGTTAAGTCAAGTAATGAGTTTTACTATAGTAAAGTTTTTTTACATCCTTTTTACCACGGTTAAAGCCTTTTACCAACGTCAAATCCCAAGTGTGACCACAGCCAATATCACACTATCAAAGCTGGTCTTTTGGCAGAAGTATACGCATGCGCAAAAAAAAACATTGAAGAGCGGCTAGGGGTATACGGAACACCGTAACACTGCAAAGAGAAATCGAGAAATTCGACACAACCATGCAAAAAATCCCCTAGCCAATCACAAAAACTTCGGCATGTTTAGAAATACCACAATATCAGAATTCAAGGCCACAATTACGTAAGTACCGCATGAAAATTTGCCAAACACCACAATACCGCAAACTTTCTCAATGTAAGGCGCTAAAAATGTAAACCTCTACTATACTCTCCCCTCCTCGAGCCAAAACATTTGATTCCAAATACCCAACAATGGGTACGAGTACGTCGAGGCAACGCAAATACCCAAAGGGGATGGTCACGCTTCAAATTTACGGACCCATTTGGTTTATTGCACACCCTTTCACCGGCGTTGAGGGTTCTTCGTTTTCGAGTTGAGTGTATTTCGGTTTCCAAAAAATACAGGGTACTTGTTTGTTTTTTCCATTCGTGGCTCTTTCCTTTTTACTTGTAGGTCTCTCCGATTCAGCTTCGTATTCGACAATCTGTTTTGCGGTTATGAAGTACGCCATAAGCAAACTTTTGATTAAGAAATTTGGGGTGGAACGAAACTCCAGTTGAGGTAGTCCGGATTTCAAGTGACGGCGATGATAGAAGGATTTTTTGGACTTAAAATTTTCAATTCCGGGATTCTTTTGGGGTAGGAAAAATGTGGCAAGTATTTTCTTAGTTGGTTTGATTTTAACTGAATAATTTTGTCGGTGTGTAGTTCTGTATAGGATTTTTTGGGGGTTAATTTTTGGTTCAGTGAACTTTTGTGGGTTTTGATTTTTGCCCCAATTAGTTCATCCACGTCTCTTAAAATCCGGAATACTCCTTTGGGAACGAAACTTGCCATGGTGTAAAAAAATAAAATAGTGAATTATAATTGTGAGTACAAAAGATAAGAGTACAATACGGACTATCGTGTGCAACTTTTTAATATGTTCATTTCCGTCTTCGTCTCTTTGCTGCATATTAAAACAGAAAAAGTGATCATGACAGGGGTCATTTACTCCCCGTTTAGGCAAATGGTGTCACTTGTTAACTCATAAATGGCGTTGACCATGACATTGGTCACAGAATAGTGGCAAATTTGGTCGTTAGGTTATGCTCACTTTCTAGAGTTAAAAACGTCAAAAAAGCTAGAAAAGCATTAAATTTGTAGCGCTAGACGGAACTTACACTATTATTAAAGGCGTTATGCGGTAGTGTGCATCTTTCGGGTTGGCAAGAAAATAGAAATCATACCTGCCGGGAGAAAGTTCAGCATTCGTCGGCCACAAATTCTAGAAAAAGCCTAATCTAAATGAAAAGTTGAAAAACCACCTTCGACTTTGACTCTCTAACCACTTTGATATGTTGAATGTTTTTAAATGACGGATTTTTTTTTCTTTTCTGTATCTTTTATTTCATCCCTCCTTATTTTGCTATGTTAAAGTCTTGTTGGGGATACAGTATTAACAGTTGTAAGAATCTTTACCTTTCAGTGTGTCATCATCAATGTTCAGCTCTTGTCCGGTACCATGTGATGTAACATCACTCTCACATGCTGCTCCGTTTCCACTCTGTGCCATAATGGTTTGATCTGGAAAAATCAGTAAAAAGCTTTAAATTGATATTATCTTCACTTGTATAAGCATTATTACCAAAACAACCATCCATTTTGCCACAAGTGGTAAACGCACATTTCATTGAAACAAATTCATTCAAATTATGTGGCAGGCAGGCAGTCATGAAATTAGCGGTGAAGTCATTTTCATAGAACAGGACAGTACATGTACTCTAATTCAGTTGTCCATTGCGCTTTCAATCAAGACATGAAACTGCTTTTCAGAATTTCAGTGGCCCACTCGCTCACGTCACCCTAGTAACCGACCATTGCGAACTTTAAATACGTTTCGACAACCTTGTAAGCTGATTCATCTTCAGATTCAGAGCCATGTTTTTTTTTCAGTTATTTTTTTTGTTACGTAGTCAATCGACTACGAATAGACAATGCGACTTCCGTAACACGTGACAGAACCATATTTGAAAACAGAATCAGGAGTCAATTGCAGCAATGTTCTACCATTAGAATGTCGCTTGTAAACATAAGATCTCATTTTCGTGCAAGTGAAACTCGGTTAAGTTTACTTGGAGATTCATAGAACCCATTAAGGGAGATGATAGTCATAATTTGCAACAGCTTTCGTTATTGATCAGTGATACCTTGTTGATAAAAGTTTGTGATAAAAACATTGTTAATTAGATAAATCCCGTTTGCTACTTGAAGATATTTGGGGGCTATGACCACATTGACAACAGCACTTTTTTTTCCCTAAAAAACTACCAAAACTTAAGATTGGATTAACACTGAAATAACCTTTTCAATTAATAATAATGATCATCATCATCAACATCATCCGTCATAATCATAATGTTAATAATTATAATAAATGGTACCATGTGAAGGTGCTGTGGTTGCACCATAGGATTTCGTCATCCATTAATATAAATGCAACCTTTCTAAACGTTTCTGTTGATGGGTACAACGAGGGTCTTCAACCGCATAACAAATTACCATGGGAATATTGTTTAGCACTAAAGTGAAACTCTTTATACTACCACAACTGGGCACGATATCACACTATCGAAGCCGGTCTTGTAGTAGAAGTATACGCATGCTAAAAAATTAAGATTGGAGCGGCTAGTGGTATACCGAACTCCGTAACACAGCGAAGAAAAATCGACAAATTCGACAACTTAAACCATGCTAAAATCGCCCAGCAAATAACAAAAAATTCCGCATGTTTAGAACTAACCCAATATCATTGGGTTTATTGCAGGCCCTTTCACCGGGGTTGAGGGCGCTTCGTTTTCCAGTTGGCTGTGTATTTCTTGGTTCTTTTCCCAGGTCTCTCTGATGCTGCTTCGTATTCGACAATCTGTTTTGCGGTTATGAAGTGCGTGATATGCAAAACTTTCGAATAAGAAATTTAGGGTGGAACGAAACCCCAGTGGAGGTACTTCGGATTTCAAGTGATGGCGATGATAAAAGAATTTTTTGGGTTTAAAATTTTCAATTCCGGGATTCTTTTGGGATAGGAAACATTTGGCAAGTATTTTCTCAGTTGGCTTGATTTTAACTGAATAATATTGTTGGTGAGCAGCTCTGTATAGGATTTTTTGGGGGGATAATTTTTGGTGCAGTGAAGTTTGGGGGTTTTGATTTTTGCCCCCATTCGGTCATCCACGTCTCTTGAAATCCGGAATACCCCTTGGGAACGAAACTTGTTATGGTATAAAAAAATAAAATGGTGAATTATAATTGAGGGTACAAAAGGTAAGAGTACAATACAGACTATCGTGTGCAATTTTTTTGTGTGTTCATTTCAATCTTCGTCTCTTTGCTACAGATTAAAACCAAAAATACGACAGAGATCATTTATTCCTCCTTTAGACAAATGCTGTCACTTGTTAACTCATCCGATGGCGGTGATCATGACATTAGTTACAGACTTGTGAAATAGGGGCAAATTTGGTCATTCCGTTCCTCACTTTCTGATGTTAAAAATACTAAAAATGCTGAAAATGCATTAAAGTTGTAGCTCACACTAATAAACCGTTATGCGGTGCGTGTGCATCTTTCGGGTTGGCGGGAAAATAGGAATCATACTTGGCGGGAGCTAATGCAGGGCTATATGTAACGGTGAATCAGCAATACAGTAAAGGAATTCGTCAATCACAAATTTTAGAAAAAGTTTATTTAATCTAGATAAAAAATAAAAACCACCTTCAGTGGAGATAATGTTTAACGACTTTCCGTCTTTATGTATGTTGAATCTTATCAAATGACGGTTTTTTTTCTTTCTGTATCTTTTATTTCATTTCTCCTTAAATTTTTATGTTACAGGCCTTTTGGTGATACGCTATTAACAGTTGTAAGAATCTTTACCTTTCAGTGTGTCATCATCAAAGTTCAGTTCTTGTCCGGTACTAAGTGATGTTACATCACCCTCACTTGCTGCTCCGTTTCCGCTCTGTGCCATAATGGTTTGACCTGGAAAAATCAGTATAAAGCTATAAATTGACATTATATTCACTTGTATATAAAGCACTAGTAACAACACAGCCATTCATTTTGCTACAAGAGGTAAAATCGACCACAACTGATTCTAGGAAAAGCCTAATCTAGATAAAAAATGAAAAAACCACCTCCAGTAGAGATACTGTTTAACGACTTTGACTCTTTAACCACTTCCGTATGTTGAATGTTTTCAAATGACGATTTTTTGTCAGTTTTGTATATTTTATTTTTTTGTCGTTAGTTCGCTATATTAAAGGTCTTTTGGTGATACACTATTAGCAGTTGTAAGAATCTTTACCTTTCACTGTGTTATCATCAAAATTCAGCCCTTGTCCGGTACCAAGTGATGAAACATCACTCTCACATGCTGCTCCGTTTCCACTCTGTGCCATAATGGTTTGATCTGGAAAAATCGGCAAAAAGCTTTAAATTAATATTAACTACTATTAATTAGTATTAACTAATATTAGAAAGAAAATAAAAATCACCTTCAGTGGAGATAAAGTTTAACTACTATCAGTCTTCATGTATCAAATGTTGAATGTTATCAAATGACGGCTTTTTCCTTTCTGTATCTTTTATTTCATTTCTCCTTAAATTTCTCATGTTAAAGGCCTTTTGGTGAAACATTATTAACAGTTGTAAGAATCTTTACCTTTCAGTGTGCCATCATCAAAGTTCAGCTCTTGTCCGGTACCATGTGATGTAACATCACTCTCAATTGCTGCTCCGTTTCCACTCTGTGCCATAATGGTTTGATCTGGAAAATCAGTATAAAGCTATAAATTGACATTATCCTCACTTGTATATAAAGCACCAGTACCAAAACAGCCATTAATCATGCCACAAGTGATAAACTCGATCACAAATTCTACGAAAAGCCTAATCTAGATAAAAAATGAAAAAACCACCTTCAGTAGAGATACTGTTTAACGACTTTGCCTCTTTAACCAGTTCCGTTTGTTGAATAATTTCAAATGACGGTTTTTTGTCTTTTTTGTATATTCTATTTCATCTGTCCTTAGTTTGTAATCTTTAAGGCTTTCTGGTGATACACTATTAACAGTTGTAAGAATCCTTACCTTTCAGTGTGTGATCATCAAAGTTCAGCTCTTGTTCAGTACCATGTGATGTAACATCACTCTCACTTGCTGCTCCGTTTCCACTCTGTGCCATAATAGTTTGATCTGGAAAAATCAGTATAAAGCTGTAAATTGACATTATCTTTACTTGTATATAAAGCACTAGTACCAAAACAACCATTCATTATGCCATAAGTGATAAACTCGAAAAGAAATTCTGCGAAAAGCCTAGTCTAGATAAAAAAAAAGAAAATAAAAAACCCACTTTTAGTAGAGATACTGTCGACTTTGACTCTTTAACCACTTCCGTATGTTGAATGTTTTCAAATGACGGTTTTTTGTCTTTTTTTAAATTTTATTTCATTTGTCCTTAGTTTGCTATATTAGAGGCCTTTTGGTGATACACTATTAACAGTTGTAAGAATCTTTACCTTTCAGTGTGTAATCATCAAAATTCAGCTCTTGTCCGGTACCAAGTGATGTAACATCACTCTCACATGCTGCTCCGTTTCCACTCTGTGCCATAATGGTTTGATCTGGAAAAATCGGTAAAAAGCTCTAAATTAATATTAACTAGTATTAACTAGTATTAACTAATATTAAATAAAAAATAAAAAACACCTTCAGTGGAGATAATGTTTAACGACTTTCAGTCGTCATGTATGAAACGTTGAATGTTATCAAATGACGATTTTTTGTCGTTATTCTATTTGTCCTTAGTTTGCTATCTTAAAGGCCTTTTGGTGAAACATTATTAACAGTTGTAAGAATCTTTACCTTTCAGTGTGCCATCATCAAAGTTCAGCTCTTGTCCGGTACCATGTGACGTAACATCACTCTCAATTGCTGCTCCGTTTCCACTCTGTGCCATAATGGTTTGATCTGGAAAATCAGTATAAAGCTATAAATTGACATTATCCTCACTTGTATATAAAGCACCAGTACCAAAACAGCCATTCATTATGCCACAAGTGAAAAACTCGATCACAAATTCTACGAAAAGCCTAATCTAGAAAAAAATGAAAAAAACCACCTTCAGTAGAGATACTGTTTAACGACTTTGACTCTTTAACCACTTCCGTTTGTTGAATGATTTCAAATGACGGTTTTTTGTCTTTTTTGTATATTTTATTTCATCTGTCCTAAGGCCTTCTGGTGATACAGTATTAACAGTTGTAAGAATCTTTGCCTTTTAGTGTGTCATCATCAAAGTTCAGCCCTTGTCCGGTACCAAGTGATGTAACATCACTCTCACTTGCTGCTCCGTTTCCACTCTGTGCCATAATGGTTTGATCTGGAAAAATCAGCATAAAGATGTAAATTGACACTATCTTTACTTGTATATAAAGCACTAGTACCAAAACAACCATTCATTATGCCATAAGTGATAAACTGGAAAAGAAATTCTGCGAAAAGAATAATCTAGATAAAAAATAGAAAATGAAAAACCCACTTTTAGTAGAGATACTGTCGACTTTGATTCTTTAACCACTTCCGTATGTTGAATGTTTTCAAATGACGGTTTTTTGTCTTTTTTTAAATTTTATTTCATTTATCCTTAGTTTGCTATATTAGAGGCCTTTTGGTGATACACTATTAACAGTTGTAAGAGTCTTTACCTTTCAGTGTGTCATCATCAAAATTCAGCTCTTGTCCGGTACCAAGTGATGTAACATCATTCTCACATGCTGTTCCGTTTCCACTCTGTGCCATAATGGTTTGATCTGGAAAAATCGGCAAAAAGCTTCAAATTAATATTAACTAGTATTAACTAGTATTAACGAATATTAGATAAAAAATAAAAAAACCTTCAGTTGAGATAATGTTTAACTACTTTTAGTCTTCATGTATCAAATGTTGACTGTTATCAAATGACGGTTTTTTCCTTTCTGTATCTTTTATTTCATTTCTTCATAAATTTCTCATGTTAAAGGCCTTTTGTTGATACACTATTAACAGTTATAAGAATCTTTACCTTTCAGTGTGCCATCATCAAAGTTCAGCTCTTGTCCGGTACCATGTGATGTAACATCACTCTCAATTGCTGCTCCGTTTCCACTCTGTGCCATAATGGTTTGATCTGGAAAATCAGTATAAAGCTATAAATTGACATTATCCTCACTTGTATATAAAGCACCACTACCAAAACATCCATTCAGTATGCCAAAAATGATAAACTCGATCACAAATTCTACGAAAAGCCTAATCTAGATAAAAAATGAAAAAAACCACCTTCAGTAGTGATACTGTTTAACGACTTTGCCTCTTTAACCACTTCCGTTTGTTGAATGATTTCAAATGACGGTTTTTTGTCTTTTTTGTATATTTTATTTCATCTGTCCTAAGGCCTTCTGGTGATACAGTATTAACAGTTGTAAGAATCTTTACCTTTCAGTGTGTAATCATCAAAATTCAGCTCTTGTCCGGTACCATGTGATGTAACATCACTCTCACATGCTGCTCCGCTTCCACTCTGTGCCATAATGGTTTGGTCTGGAAAAATCGGCAAAGAGCTTTAAATTAATATTAACTAGTATTAACTAGTATTAACTAATATTAGATAAAAAATAAAAATAACCTTCAGGGGAGATAATGTTTAACTACTTTTAGTCTTCATGTATCAAATGTTGAATGTTATCAAATGACGGTTTTTTCCTTTCTGTATCTTTTTTTTCATTTCTTCATAAATTTCTCATGTTAAAGGCCTTTTGTTGATACACTATTAACAGTTGTAAGAATCTTTACCTTTCATTGTGTCATCATCAAAGTTCAGCTGTTGTCCGGTACCATGTGATGTAACATCACTCTTAATTGCTGCTCCGTTTCCACTCTGTGCCATAATGGTTTGATCTGGAAAATCAGTAAAAGCTATAAATTGACATTATCCTCACTTGTATATAAAGCACCAGTACCAAAACATCCATTCATTATGCCATAAGTGATAAACTGGAAAAGAAATTCTGCGAAAAGAATAACCTAGATAAAAAATAGAAAATGAAAAACCCACTTTTAGTAGAGATACTGTCGACTTTGACTCTTTAACCACTTCCGTATGTTGAATGTTTTCAAATGACGGTTTTTTGTCTTTTTTTAAATTTTATTTCATTTGTCCTTAGTTTGCTATACTAGAGGCCTTTTGGTGATGCACTATTAACAGTTGTAAGAATCTTTACCTTTCAGTGTGTCATCATCAAAATTCAGCTCTTGTCCGGTCCCAAGTGATGTAACATCACTCTCACATGCTGCTCCGTTTCCACTCTGTGCCATAATGGTTTGATCTGGGAAAATCAGTAAAAAGCTTTAAATTAATATTAACTTCACTTGCATAAGCACTGTTACCAAAACGACCATTTATTTTGCCAAGTGGTAAACTCAAATTAGTATAAAACTTTTATTGACTGAACAAATCAATCAAAATTATGTGGCAGGCAGTTAAGAAATGCGTGAAGTAATTTTCAAACAACAGGACACGTAATCTGATTCAGTTTTTTGTTGTGCTTTCAATCAAGGCATGAAACTGCTTTTCAGAATTCAGTAGCCCAGTCGCTCAGGCCACCCTTGTAACCAACTATTGCGAATTCACTTTTCGACAATGTCGGTAGCTGATTCAGTTTCAGATTCAGAGCGACGATTTTTGCAGTTATTTTTTGTTACCCTAGTTAATCGATTTAGTAGCAGCAGGGAGTTACAGTACCAGGAGTCAATTGCAGCTATAGTCCTTATAACCATATCGTTTCTTTTTGGTGGAAGTGAAATTCGGTAAAGTTTACTTTTAGCTTTAAAGAACTTAATGGGATAATCGTCATAATTTGGAACAGGTTTCGTTACTGGCAATACTTTGTTGATGAAAATTCGTGATAAAAACACTGTTAAGTATATAAATTCGGTTTGCTACTTAAAGATGTTTGGCTGCTATGACGACATCAACAACAACAAAACTTTTCTTACTTTAAAAACCACAAAAACTTAAGATTGGATTAACACTTAAATAAACTTTTCAAATAGTAATAATAATAATAATAATAATAATAATATGATAGTTATAATAATTATAATAATAAACGGTACAATGTGAAGGTGCTGTGGCTGCACCGTAGGATTTCAGCATCCGTTATTATAAATGCCTTGCTAATTATTTCTGTTGATGGGTTTAACCGCATAACGAATTATCATGGGAATATTGCTTGGCACTAAAAGTGTACACCTTTCTAAAACCGAAACTGGTCACGGTATCACACTATAAAGCCAGTCTTGTAGCAGAAGTATACGCATGCGCAAAAAAAAAAGATTGAAGAGCGGCTAGGGGTATACCGAACACCGTAACACTGCAATGAAAAATCGAACAACTGGACACAACCATGCTAAAAATCGCCGAGCCAATAACAAAAAATTCCGCATGTTTAGATATACCACAATATCAGAATTCAAGACCACAATTACAGAAGTACCGCATGAAAATTTGGCAAACACAATAATGCCGCAAACTTTCTCAATGTAAGGCGATAAAATGTAACACTCTACTATACTCTCTCCTCCCCGAGACAGACGGTTGATTCCAAATGCCCCACGGTGCAGTGGGCAAAAGAGCCTAGAGGCAACGCAGATGCCTAAAGGGGATGGTCACGCTTCAAATTTACTGACCCATTTTAGTTGATTGCAGGCCCTTTCACCGGAGTTGAGGGCTCTTCGTTTTCGAGTTGAGTGTATTTCGGTTTCTAAAAAATACAGGATACTTGGTTCTTTTCCCATTCGTGGTTGTTTCCGTTTTACTTGTAGGTCTCTCCAATTAAGCTTGGTATTCGACAATCTGTTTTGCTGTTATGAAGTACGTCATAAGCAAAACTCTCGATTTTCGAAATTGGGGTGGATCGAAACCCGAGTAGTACTCTGGATTTCAAGTGACGGGTTTGATCGAAGGATTTCTTGGGTTTGAAATTTTCGATTTCGGGATTTTCTTGGGGTAGCTAAGGAAAATTTGTCAAAAATTTTGTCGGATGGCTTGATTGAACTGAAAATTGTTATTCGTGGTTGAATGTTATCAAATGATGGTTTTTTCCTTTCTGATGGTTTTTTCCCCCTTTTTTGTATATTTTATGTCATCTGTCCTTAGTTTGCTACATTAAAGGCCTTTTGGTGATACACTATTAACAGTTGTAAGAATCTTTGCCTTTCTGTGTGTCATCATCAAAGTTCAGCTCTTGTCCGGTACCAAGTGATGTAACATCACTCTCACTTGCTGCTCCGTTTCCACTCTGTGCCATAATGGTTTGATCTGGAAAAATTAGTATAACGCTGTAAATTGACACTATCTTTACTTGTATATAAAGCACTAGTACCAAAATAACCATTCAATATGCCACACGTGATAAACTCGAAAAGAAATTCTACGAAAAGCCTAATCTGGAAAAAAAAAAAAAAAAAAAAAATGAAAAACCCACCTTTAGTAGAGATACTGTCGACTTTGACTGCTTAACCACTTCCGTATGTTGAATGTTTTGCTGTTATGAAGTACGTCATAAGCAAAACTCTCGATTTTCGAAATTGGGGTGGATCGAAACCCGAGTAGTACTCTGGATTTCAAGTGACGGGTTTGATCGAAGGATTTCTTGGGTTTGAAATTTTCGATTTCGGGATTTTCTTGGGGTAGCTAAGGAAAATTTGTCAAAAATTTTGTCGGATGGCTTGATTGAACTGAAAATTGTTATTCGTGGTTGAATGTTATCAAATGACGGTTTTATCCTTTCTGATGGTTTTTTGTCTTTTTTAAATTTTTTTTTCATTTGTTCTTAGTTTTCTATATTAGAGGCCTTTTGGTGATACACTATTAACAGTTGTAAGAATCTTTACCTTTCAGTGTGTCATCATCAAAATTCAGCTCTTGTCCGGTACCAAGTGATGTAACATCACTCTCACATGCTGCTCCGTTTCCACCCTGTGCCATAATGGTTTGATCTGGAAAATCAGTATAAAGCTATAAATTGACATTATGTTCACTTGTATATAAAACACTAGTACCAAAACAGCCATTCATTATACCACAAATAATAACCTCGACCACAAATTCTACGGAGAGGCTAATGTAGATAAAAAATGAAAAAAAACACGTTCAGTAGAGATACTGTTTAACGACTTTGCCTCTTTAACCACTTCCGTCTGTTGAATAATTTCAAATGACGGTTTTTTGCCTTTTTTGTATATTTTATGTCATCTGTCCTTAGTTTGCTACATTAAATGCCTTTTGGTGATACACTATTAACAGTTGTAAGAATCTTTGCCTTTTAGTGTGCTATCATCAAAGTTCAGCTCTTGGCCGGTACCATGTGATGTAACATCACTCTCACTTGCTGCTCCGTTTCCACTCTGTGCCATAATGGTTTGATCTGGAAAAATTAGTATAACGCTGTAAATTGACATTATCTTTACTTGTATAGAAAAGCACTAGTACCAAAACAACCATTCATTATGCCACAAGTGATAAACTCGACCACAAATTCTACGAAAAGCCTAATGCAGAAAAAAAAAAAGAAAATGAAAAACCCACTTTTAGTAGAGATACTGTCGACTTTGACTCTTCAATCACTTCCGTATGTTGAATGTTTTCAAATGACGGTTTTTTGTCTTTTTTAAAATTTTTTTGCATTTGTCCTTAGTTTGCTATATTAGAGGCCTTTTGGTGATACACTATTAACAGTTGTACGAATCTTTACCTTTTAGAGTGTCATCATCAAAATTCAGCTCTTGTCCGGTCCCAAGTGATGTAACATCACTCTCACATGCTGCTCCGTTTCCACTCTGTGCCATGATGGTTTGATCTGGAAAAATCGGTAAAAAGCTCTAAATCAATATTAACTAGTATTAACTAGTATTAACTAATATTAGATAAATAATAAAAAAAACCTTCAGTGGAGATAATGTTTAACGATTAACAGTCTTCATGTATCAAACGTTGAATGTTATCAAATGACGATTTTTTGTCGTTATTCTATTTTTCCTTAGTTTGCTATATTAAAGGCCTTTTGGTGAAACACTATTAACAGTTGTAAGGATCTTTACCTTTCAGTGTGCCATCATCAAAGTTCAGCTCTTGTCCAGTACCATGTGATGTAACATCACTCTCACATGCTGCTCCGTTTCCACTCTGTACCATAATGGTTTGATCTGGAAAATCAGTATAAAGCTATAAATTGACGTTATCTTCACTTGTATATAAAGCACTAGTACCAAAACAGCTATTCATTATGCCACGAGTGATAAACTCGACCACAAATTCTACGAAAAGCCTAATCTAGATAAAAAATGAAGAAACCACCTTCAGTAGAGATACTGTTTAACGACTTTGACTCTTTAACCACTTCCGTTTGTTGAATGATTTCAAATGACGGTTTTTTGCCTTTTTTGAATATTTTATGTCATCTGTCCTTAGTTTGCTATATTAGAGGCCTTTTGGTGATACACTATTAACAGTTGTAAGAATCTTTACCTTTCAGTGTGTCATCATCATAGTTCATCTCTTGGCCGGTACCATGTGATGTAACATCACTCTCACTTGCTGCTTCGTTTCCACTCTGTGCCATAATAGTTTGATCTGGAAAAATCAGTATAAAGCTGTAAATTGACACTATCTTTACTTGTATATAAAGCACTAGTACCAAAACAACCATTCATTATGCCATACGTGATAAACTGGAAAAGAAATTCTGCGAAAAGCCTAATCTAGATAAAAAATAGAAAATGAAAAACCCACTTTTAGTAGAGATACTGTCGACTTTGACTCTTTAACCACTTCCGTGTGTTGAATGTTTTCAAATGACGGTTTTTTGTCTTTTTTTAAATTTTATTTCATCTGTCCTTAGTTTGCTATATTAAAGGCCTTTTGGTGATACACTATTAACAGTTGTACGAATCTTTACCTTTCAGTGTGTCATCATCAAAATTCAGCTCTTGTCCGGTCCCAAGTGATGTAAGATCACTCTCACATGCTGCTCCGTTTCCACTCTGTGCCATAATGGTTTGATCTGGGAAAATCAGTAAAAAGCTTTAAATTAATATTAACTTCACTTGCATAAGCACTGTTACCAAAACGACCATTTATTTTGCCAAGTGGTAAACTCAAATTAGTATAAAACTTTTATTGACTGAACAAATCAATCAAAATTATGTGGCAGGCAGTTAAGAAATGCGTGAAGTAATTTTCAAACAACAGGACACGTAATCTGATTCAGTTTTTTGTTGTGCTTTCAATCAAGGCATGAAACTGCTTTTCAGAATTCAGTAGCCCAGTCGCTCAGGCCACCCTTGTAACCAACTATTGCGAATTCACTTTTCGACAATGTCGGTAGCTGATTCAGTTTCAGATTCAGAGCGACGATTTTTGCAGTTATTTTTTGTTACCCTAGTTAATCGATTTAGTAGCAGCAGGGAGTTACAGTACCAGGAGTCAATTGCAGCTATAGTCCTTATAACCATATCGTTTCTTTTTGGTGGAAGTGAAATTCGGTAAAGTTTACTTTTAGCTTTAAAGAACTTAATGGGATAATCGTCATAATTTGGAACAGGTTTCGTTACTGGCAATACTTTGTTGATGAAAATTCGTGATAAAAACACTGTTAAGTATATAAATTCGGTTTGCTACTTAAAGATGTTTGGCTGCTATGACGACATCAACAACAACAAAACTTTTCTTACTTTAAAAACCACAAAAACTTAAGATTGGATTAACACTTAAATAAACTTTTCAAATAGTAATAATAATAATAATAATAATAATATGATAGTTATAATAATTATAATAATAAACGGTACAATGTGAAGGTGCTGTGGCTGCACCGTAGGATTTCAGAATCCGTTATTATAAATGCCTTGCTAATTATTTCTGTTGATGGGTTTAACCGCATAACGAATTATCATGGGAATATTGCTTGGCACTAAAAGTGTACACCTTTCTAAAACCGAAACTGGTCACGGTATCACACTATAAAGCCAGTCTTGTAGCAGAAGTATACGCATGCGCAAAAAAAAAAAGATTGAAGAGCGGCTAGGGGTATACCGAACACCGTAACACTGCAATGAAAAATCGAACAACTGGACACAACCATGCTAAAAATCGCCGAGCCAATAACAAAAAATTCCGCATGTTTAGATATACCACAATATCAGAATTCAAGACCACAATTACAGAAGTACCGCATGAAAATTTGGCAAACACAATAATGCCGCAAACTTTCTCAATGTAAGGCGATAAAATGTAACACTCTACTATACTCTCTCCTCCCCGAGACAGACGGTTGATTCCAAATGCCCCACGGTGCAGTGGGCAAAAGAGCCTAGAGGCAACGCAGATGCCTAAAGGGGATGGTCACGCTTCAAATTTACTGACCCATTTTAGTTGATTGCAGGCCCTTTCACCGGAGTTGAGGGCTCTTCGTTTTCGAGGTGAGTGTATTTCGGTTTCTAAAAAATACAGGATACTTGGTTCTTTTCCCATTCGTGGTTGTTTCCGTTTTACTTGTAGGTCTCTCCAATTAAGCTTGGTATTCGACAATCTGTTTTGCTGTTATGAAGTACGTCATAAGCAAAACTCTCGATTTTCGAAATTGGGGTGGATCGAAACCCGAGTAGTACTCTGGATTTCAAGTGACGGGTTTGATCGAAGGATTTCTTGGGTTTGAAATTTTCGATTTCGGGATTTTCTTGGGGTAGCTAAGGAAAATTTGTCAAAAATTTTGTCGGATGGCTTGATTGAACTGAAAATTGTTATTCGTGGTTGAATGTTATCAAATGATGGTTTTTTTCCTTTCTGATGGTTTTTTCCCCCTTTTTTGTATATTTTATGTCATCTGTCCTTAGTTTGCTACATTAAAGGCCTTTTGGTGATACACTATTAACAGTTGTAAGAATCTTTGCCTTTCTGTGTGTCATCATCAAAGTTCATCTCTTGGCCGGTCCCAAGTGATGTAACATCACTCTCACTTGCTGCTCCGTTTCCACTCTGTGCCATAATGGTTTGATCTGGAAAAATTAGTATAACGCTGTAAATTGACACTATCTTTACTTGTATATAAAGCACTAGTACCAAAATAACCATTCATTATGCCACACGTGATAAACTCGAAAAGAAATTCTACGAAAAGCCTAATCTGGAAAAAAAAAAAAAAAAAATGAAAAACCCACCTTTAGTAGAGATACTGTCGACTTTGACTGCTTAACCACTTCCGTATGTTGAATGTTTTGCTGTTATGAAGTACGTCATAAGCAAAACTCTCGATTTTTGAAATTGGGGTGGATCGAAACCCGAGTAGTACTCTGGATTTCAAGTGACGGGTTTGATCGAAGGATTTCTTGGGTTTGAAATTTTCGATTTCGGGATTTTCTTGGGGTAGCTAAGGAAAATTTGTCAAAAATTTTGTCGGATGGCTTGATTGAACTGAAAATTGTTATTCGTGGTTTGCCTGCTTATTCCGGCCGCGTAGTTGTGTATGGGATTTTCTTTTTTTTTTTTTTTTTTTGGGGGGGGGGGGGGGGAGTAATTTTTGGTCCAGGGTTTTTTGGGCTTTCGATTTTTGCTCCCATTCGAACATCCACGTCACTTTAAACCGGGAATACCCCTGAAACTTGCTGTGGTAAAAGCTTTATTCGCACTTCTGATAAATAAAATAAGAACTACCGTGATAAAAAAAATCGAAAAAATTAATTGAATGTTTTGAATGACAAGAAAGTTGAATTGCGAGGATTAAGCGAAGGTCTATTTGCTGAACTGATTCAGTTTTCGAGAAGGAAAACCATTTGAATTAAGAAGCTTGTCTTTAGTGGACCCGGCTAATTAAGGACGAGTTTTAAAATTTGTGCTAAAGGACCACAAGTCAAGGATGGAAAGTCTGTCTTAGATGGAATGCCGTCTTAAATAAATCCGCATGGGCTCTTTCTCTCTCTCTCTCTCTGTTTTTTTTTTTCGCTAAATGGGGAAAAAACGAACTCAACAGACAATTGCTTCTGGTAGAGAAAAAATTGTGCCGAAGATATTGCGACTTAGAAATGCGAAGATAATGAAGAAGGTTTTTCAAAAACAGTTCAATTAATTGTTAATTAAAATGCCTTACGTTAGTTTCTGACCCTATCAATGCACTCACGGGAATCGCAAAAAAGCGATAAAAAGAACAGGAAAATTTTCGAAATCACTAATTATAGTGTGGCTTGTTTAGAAAGTGCACAAATAACATGGCATTGAACAATATTATATGCTTGTTACAGGTAAGAAAACCTTTCACTAAATAAACGATCTAATTGATCAGATTTAGCCTACCTGTATTTTCACGGGGGAAAAACTTCTCTGTTGCGTTTCACTTTACTTGTTTCACTCAGTCGTATCTTGATATGATGATATGAAAGGGGCGTCAACTGATTATAAAGACTTTGGCAAATCATGTGATCAAAAGGACACGACGCAATAGGTTAATTTTATTTTAAGAAAATGTGTGTGATGACATTCTGCCTAAAAATATCTTTTATTCGTAACAACTCAAGAAACTGATATAAACAAAAGAATATGACGCAAGAATATTTTATGTAAAGAAAATGTGTTTGATGACATCCGATCGAAAATAAAACTGTTACTTGGCAATTTATAAAATGTTACACACATATACAATATTTCGCTTTACAATATTTCTCTTTCATGTATTCTCTCTCTTTCGTAGTTAAATCTGTATTATTTTTTAAAGCAAAACCCCTGGAGTCAACCAGAAATAGTATTCCATGCCATCTCAGTGTCACAATAACAAGAAGGAAGCCATACACTATACCAGTTCAGAAAAAGTGCAAATCCCAGTTTTCTTGTGAAAATGAGTTTTATTTGCATGAGAATAAAAAAAATTTTCATATCAATGACTTTGCACTTAGCCCCGCTTTGAAACAGAGGCCGAGGCCTGCTCGGTAGTAGACTATTGGTGAGGACTCATTTGTCTCTTACATTGTTTTGCTCATAGTAACCTACGCGTTGTTTTTTGCTCATATCTACTTAGATCAAAAGACTCACAAAAATCATTTTGACTCTAAACAGTCAAGAATATCTCAAACTGAAGTATTTGAACTGCAATCGGTGACAAAATTGTTGAGCAGTGTACCCGTGGGTAACTTCAGAGAACTATTCTCTCTTGAGTAGTTAGTAAAATGGCATCTCTCGAGCACTTTAGTACCCCCTTTCAAACGCAATTAATCGGAAAAATGACGGAAAATGCTAATAATAAAATCCCACAATATGCAAGGGAGTATAAAAAAGAATATCTTTTCATAAGAGGATTAAATAAGGAATTTGGTCAATTAAAAAATAAAATGGATAAAATGGATATAATTGATAATGATTTTTTTGAAAGTCCTAAAATTATTAGAATTAAGAACTTTATGAAAAGATTTTTCAGGGCGCATGAAAAAGGTAGACTCAAGGATATTAGTGATTTTGTGATTTATGATTATGATGTTGTTAATAAAATAATTGATAAAAATTTTAATAGATTTTTAAAATTATATAAAATGCGATGGGATTATTTTAATGATAGCGATTATGAAGATAATGAAAATAATGGTTATGAAGGTAAAAATGATTTTCCTGGTTTTAAAGAATTTTATGATAATTATGAATTATTTTTTAGTAAAATAAAATACAAAGATTGTTATAGTGATAGTGATTGTGATTGTGATTGTGATAGTGATTGTGATAGTGATTATGAAGATTATGAATTAATAATACCACATAGTGATGATAGCTATAGTGATGATGATAGCGATAGTGATAATTTCTAAACTTATAACATTTTTGTTACAAGTTTTAAAAAAATGATGCTAACAAATATATTAAAGATTCTTATAAAATACTGAATGTTAATCTTTTTCCTCCACCCAAATATAGTTTATTCCAAACATTATATAAATGGATAAATTAGTATAAACAACTAATAAAAATGGAACCAAGATCAAGAGAAACTACTCCTACAAAAGAGGATTTAGATTTTATAGTTGATGATGGTTATAGACATGATGAGGATCCAGATTATGTTCCAAACGAAAAATATGTTGTTACAGGATCAGAGTTTAAGAGATTAACCAGAAATGCTAAAAAACTTGGTGCAGAAACACTTGATTATTCAACCCGAAAAAATAACAAATATATGGCCACACTTCCAGGTGGAAAGAAAGTTCACTTTGGGTCACCAAAATATCCAGACTACACTATTCACAAAGATAAAGAAAGAAGAGATAAATATCGGGCTCGAGCTACAAAGATTAAAAACAAACAGGGAGAATTAACTTATACTAATCCTGAATCAAGTAACTATTGGAGTGTGCATCTTCTCTGGCCTAAAAAATAAAATTGATTTATGATTTAAAGATTAACTAAATATTAATAAAATGCAGTTGTCAAGCTACGAAAATATTACCCAAGAGAATATTATCTTTAATGAAGCCAAAGAGTACAAAGTCAAAGATAGCAAGATTAAATACAAACGTATTCCAATTGAAGTCAAATACCCAAATGGAAAGAAAGGACCACTTGTAGTTGAATCTCCAGTTCTTTTTAGTTTTGGTGTTAATGAAACGAAAAATCAAGAAACAGGTAAGTTAGTTGGTTATAGTATTCCAGTATGTCTTTGGGCTAAAGATAGTGAACCTAATAATAAAGAAAAAGCATTTTTTGATGTTATTAATAATGTAACAACTCTATCTCAGCAACATTTAGAGAATGAATATGGACCAGATCTAGCATCATCTCTATCTTCACCATTTTACCATAAACAAATAGAATATACAGATAAGAAAGGAAAAAAGAGAACAAAAGTTGATGATTCATCCGCACCAGTTCTTTATGCAAAACTTATTTACTCAGAAAAATCAAGAAAAATATTATCTTTGTTTAAGGGAAAAGGGGGGAGGGATTTAAATCCTTTTAAATATATTGATCAGTACTGCAATGTTAAATTAGCATTGATAATTGAGGGAATTTTTATAAGTAAGACTGTAACATCATTACAAATAAAAGTACACGAGTGCTATGTTAAACAATTAGAACCTAGAAAGAGTTTACTTACAATTGAGGAAAAAAGTAGTGATAGTGATAGTGATAGTGAAGAGATAACTGATCAAGTAGTTGAAGACTTACTTTCATCTGATAATGAGGAAAATAAGTAAATAACTATTTTTAATACAAATTTTGTATTAAAAATCAACCAAATCCTTCAAACTCACCCATGAGTTAAATTTATCAGGATATCCACTCCATTTTACTAATGCCATTTTTTTCTTATTATCCCTCCTAATAATCTTTTCTATTCTAAATGTTTGTTGTTTTGCTTTCTGTAATTCTTGATCGTAAAAAGAACCTTTAATCTCTTCTCCCATCAAATCAACAATGCTATATGTAATAGGTTTTGTTGGTAAATGAGATTTATTTCTGAAAGAAATAAATGGTTTTATGCTTAATGTGACTGATCATTATTGTATTTCTCCAGCTACCAGCAAAGGAGGGTTTCCTGTCATCCGGGTGATTTGTCACGAAAGTGTCATTTATGTCACGGGTCATGTAAGTCACAGAAGCGAGGCACAAGGCCTCCTTCCTCGCATTACAAGACAGTCAGAAACGACCGTATTTAGATGCAGGATGCTTGCGATTTATCAGTCTCTTTCGCTCTTCTTGGGTCTTACCTACCGAGCATCACCTCTTCTTTGAGATAAGTACTAGATTATTGCCCGATGGCTCACCGCTTACTCTCGGTGCTGTATTGATGTCCCCAGTCATGTTCGTGCACATGATCGTCTTGTTGATTGCGGGAATTCATACACGTTGCGGTCGTTTATGCTAATGAAATGCCATTGTTTATTGGTAACATCGAATTCTACATCCAATCGACCATTAATTTTATATGTTTTCCGTTACACTGGCGTGTATGCTAGTCCGTTCGGTGTCCGTAGCACAGTTTCGTTGTCCCTCAGACTGGTTGTGCCTCGTGTTCTTCAGCTACTTGTATCGCTAGTGCCAATTGGCGCTATATTTGAAATCAGTAACACTCGCCCGGTCTTCAGTTGAAATTTTTATTTATACCAGCCTGGAGCTGGGTCTCTTTGTTTATGATCTTGTTTTATGATTTGGAAAGACACTTTATTTATTCATAATTATTTTCAGTTTACCTTTATGCACATTTGAGCATTTTTGACCTTTGGACTCAGCTTATATGTATAATTAGAATTACAGTATTATAAAAATAAAAAACAACAACAACAACAACAAAACAAAGCCAAACAAAACGATGCGTTATTAAACCCTACAGGTTAAAACTTGCAACCATTCTAACAAGTTACCTCAGAGGTACAGTGTACTGTATCAGCATATCAGGTTTATCCTTTGCTGTTCAAATGTCAGTTTTGTCTGCATATTGTGTTTTTATCCTGTTGCATTGTGTATCGTTGTGTTCTGTTGTTTTCCTTTAGTCGCTGTCGGCGACATTCTGTCTGCCAGTGCTTACTTCTGGGCCGTTTTTTCAGTGTGAGGCTTTGTTCCTCCACTTGTATTTGAGGCATTGACCTCATTTTGTTTTGTTGAGGTTTTGTCCTCATGTTGTATCAAGGCTTTGTCCTTGTTTTTTATATTGAGGCTTCGTCTCATATTTTATTTTGAGGCTTTGGCCTGGTATTATATTGAGGCTTTGTCCTCATATTTTATTTTGAGGCTTTGGCCTGGTATTATATTGAGGCTTTGTCCTCATATTTTATTTTGAGGCTTCGGCCTCGCATTTTATTTTGAGGCTTTGTCCTCATATTTTATTTTAAGGCTTCGGCCTCGTATTTTATTTGAGGCTTCGTCCTCATATTTTATATTGAGGCTTCGTCCTCATATTTTATTTGAGGCTTTGTCCTCATATTTTTTGTTGAGGCTTCGGCCTCGCATTTTATTTTGAGGCTTTGTCCTCATATTTTATTTTGAGGCTTCGGCCTCGTATTTTATTTGAGGCTTCGTCCTCATATTTTATATTGAGGCTTCATCCTCATATTTTATTTTGAGGCTTCGTCCTCATATTTTATTTCGAGGCTTCGTCCTCATATTTTATATTGAGGCTTTGTCCTCATATTTTATTTATCCTTATAATACTTTTTGAGGATTCGTCCTCTGGCTTTTAGTGGATTCGTCCACTCTTGCTTTTGGGGTTGTTGTCAACCTCTTATTTATTTATTATTTTGGCATTTATAGGGGAGTTTTTTGCGTCGACTTAATGTCTGACAGACTTTCCCTGCCACATTTTTATTGTGTTATATAGTGGATTCGTCCATTATTTTTATTTTGAGGATTCGTCCTCTGGCTATCAGCGGTTCGTCCATGGTAGCCTTTGAGGCTTTGTTCCTCAGTTTGAGGCTTTGGTCTTCATTGTTCTAGGCCCCTGTTGCTTTGTTTGTACTGCTTATTTGATTTGTTTGCAGTGATATGTGTGTGGTTCTGTTTGTTGTATTTTTGTCTAGGGTAACCAGATGCCAATATTATTTGGTCTGAATTTCTATTCACATTTTTTGCCTTTTTTGTCTATTTTTTAGTCTTTCTTCGTGCAATCCGTTATTTTGGTTTACATGCAGCTACATTAATTTTAATCTCCGGTTTTGTTGGCTCCCCTGTTTTGATATGTGTGGACATTACAGTCCTGCGTTTATTCTGATGGGACACTGTAATACGTTGCTTTATGCTTTACTCTCCATGTCACATCAGTGCTGTTAGCTTTGTTGTTTTTGAGGAATTTACTGTTTATTCGTTTTGTTTGGGAGATCCTGATTGATTTATTAATTGGTTACACATTGTTCTTTAATCGTAGCACATTCTGGCTTGTTTAAAGAAGTTGTTTTAATAGTTTTTTCATTTTACTTCAGGTGCTAAGGTATACACATGCAGCTCCCTTTCATGGATGCCTTTTCAATGAAGCCAGTCTTGAGCAGAGTACCAACCAGCTTTATCCAACCATCTTCAGCTTTCCCTTGGCATCTCTCTTAAGAAAGTCAATAGCTCTGCATTCTCTTTGGTTCCTCAATTCAGTTCAACATAGTATGCCAGAAATGTTCAAAAGAGTTGTACACATTCTGCTGATCATTTTTCCAGGAGTTGCATCTCTAGTGCCGGGCTACTCAACAGCAGCTGCTGCGTCCCTTGGCATGTGGCACCTGCGTGTACATCTACTTGGGCAGAACTTTTCTCAGACTACTTTGGCCTCCTGGGCATTGTGATTGGGTATACATGTAGCTCAAGTGTATAGGACATGTATGTCATTTGATACTTATGTGCTGGGCAGTGACATTGTAATATGTAGAATTCTCACCACATGAGTCAGGGTCATTCTGCCATCTTGCAGTATATTAATTTTTTCACTTTATTCACCTGTTAGTTTCCTAGGTGATTTCTGCTTATAGTATAGTTTCAAGGTGACTGTGTGAGCAGGGGCCATACAGCCATCTCACCAATTTTCATTTGAATCAGTTACATCAGTGAGTTCCGTCAGACTTTTTATTAGTATCATTCAGGATGACTGTGTGAGCAGGGGCCATACAGCCATCGCACAGTTTTATTGTAATCAGCTACATCAGTTAGCTATTTCAGACTTTTGATAAGTATAATTTTGCATGACTGTGTGAGCAGGGGCCATACAGCCATATCACAGATTTCTAAATTTAATCCGTCCATTATGTCACTGAGTTATGACAATTTAGAGTAAATTGTTATTATTTAAATTCATGTTTACTGTGTGGGCAGGGGCCATACAGCCATCTTACCGATTTCATTTTAATCAATTACATTAACGAGCTATTTCAGCTTTTTGATAAGTACAATTCAGCGTGACCGTGGGAGCAGGGGCTATACAGCCAGATCACAGTTTTTCAAATTAAATCATTTCATTATGTCACTGAGCTATGACCATTCAGCCTAAATTGTTATCATTTAAATTCATAGTGACTGTGTGAGCAGGGGCCATACAGCCATCTTACCAATTAATTTTCACTTCTAATTATTTCAAGCTGGTTTAACTTTACAGCTTTTAAACACGTTTGAGCTTCGTATCGATGTGGCATTAGTGAGGCCGATATTATAAGTTGACTGTGTGAGCTGACAGGCTATGCAGCCATTTCCTTTATTCTAGCTACAGTAGCCCATTTCTGTTGGTTACATCAATCCACTTCTGTATCCAAGACTTAGGAAAACATTACTTAAAACTCATTTGCTTATGTAGGCCATTTTATTCCCATCTAGTGTCCAGTGCTTAGTGAATAAGTGCAATTTATGATGGCTGTGTGAACAAGGGCCATACAGTTATCTCATTCATTTTCACTTTTAAACTGTTAGTTAACTTAAGTGATTCACACTTTTTGATCTGTGTCAGATACAATGACAGTGTGAGCAAGGGCCATACACCCCTCACATTCATTCAAACTGGTACATTTCTGTTGGTTACACTGATCCATTTCAGTAAGCAGGGCTTGGTAAACAGCCTTACCATTCTATTACTATATGTTTATGTGCATAACCTCCACTGAACTAAACTGGTGGAACTAAGCTGTAAGTGACAGTGACAAAGAATGTATACAATGTCCTATTGCTATGGACACACATGAGCCATTATGGTGCTAGCTGACTCTATTGTTGTAAGGTGTACACGGTTGGATGATTATAATACATGTATATTCATCTCAGCTCTCGCACATTGACCCCCTTTTTATTTTTAATGTGGTATCTTCCTTACCTTTAACCCCCAGAGGTTTTGTGTGACTGCATTGGTTGGGGGATACGTTCCCAATTTTTCCCATGTGGTTTTTCGGGTTTTCGTATCAGGCGGCGCACACCTTTTTCCATTGTACATTTTGATTTGTAGGTACCAGTAGTTTCTGTTGGCGGTCGTCTTGCTTTGGCCTTGGGTGGGGCGGCCCTTTCACTCGTTCCTTGCTCTGGGCTGTGGCGGGTGTGCCCTCACCTTTGCTGGGATAATGTTCTTGTGTATCTAGTTTTCCCAGCTTTATATGCTTTAATTTAATAAACGGCCACTCCCGTGGCCAAAATATCCCATAATGGGATTGTGATTATTTTGTGTCCCAGCAAACAGAGCTCACCCAAAGCGAGACTCCGCCAACATCAATAACTTTCGTAATATGTAAAGGAACATGAAGCATAAATGAGATTTATTTCTGAAAGAAATAAATGGTTTTATGCTTAATGTGACTGATCATTATTGTATTTCTCCAGCTACCAGCAAAGGAGGGTTTCCTGTCATCCGGGTGATTTGTCACGAAAGTGTCATTTATGTCACGGGTCATGTAAGTCACAGAAGCGAGGCACAAGGCCTCCTTCCTCGCATTACAAGACAGTCAGAAACATTTTTCCCTCCCTTCCCTCCCATTAGCTTTATTTTACCCTAGGGAGTGGCGGGTGTGCCCTCACCTTTGCTGGGATAATGTTCTTGTGTATCTAGTTTTCCCAGCTTTATATGCTTTAATTTAATAAACGGCCACTCCCGTGGCCAAAATATCCCATAATGGGATTGTGATTATTTTGTGTCCCAGCAAACAGAGCTCACCCAAAGCGAGACTCCGCCAACATCAATAACTTTCGTAATATGTAAAGGAACATGAAGCATAAAAGTTTATCAATTACAAATATTTCCTCTGTCCAGTTTGGTGTGTAACCTTTATCAAATACCTTTCTCTTATACTTAGAAATTCTAACACGATCACCAACCACAAATTTTGATTTACCAGGTTTTAAGTAAATCAAATCACCATACAAATTTGACCAAACTTTACTTTTATTTTTCTTTTTACCTGCTTCAACAGGAGTCATTTTAATGCTAGAATGTCTCGTATTATTGTAGTCATTAACTAGTTTATCTAACTTATCCCAGTAAACAGTGTTATTATTCACAGTAAACATTTTCCACATTCTGTTTTTCATTGTTTTATTCCATCTCTCAACAACACTAGATTTTTCTTCGTTTTCAGTGTGATACAACCTAATTCCATCTCTTTTTAGAAAATCTTTGAAATGTTTACTTATAAACTCAGAACCTTTATCAGTCCATAACATTTGTGGTTTACGTTTACTCTTAAATATGTCATCAAATGCTTTACTAACAGTTTCAGTTTTCTTATCTTTCAATCCTCTTATCCATCCATACTTGCTAAACACATCTATTACCATTAGAAGATACTTTATCCCTTTGTTCCACTTACTAAACTTTTGCATTTCAACTAAATCAGCAGCCCAGATTTCATCAATCCCATTTGAGATTACTGATCTCTTTTGAAAGTTTCTTGTGATTGGTTTGTGAAGTTCGTCGGCTAATTGTTGAGACCAATCACTACTCAACGCCGCTTTACGTTTTTTGTTCCAATTCCAAGTTTTTGTTTAGTATTAATTATTGTTCTAGCTAAAGTATGCCCCCATTGCCTTTCTTTCCAAGGAATTGCATCCAAAGATTTTACCATCTTTCTGTCAGCTTTATTTTTACACTTTCGGTCATCACCACAAACACTATAATCAACATCATGCTGCATGGCTACAGCATCGGTTGGTCCAGTTGGTTGATCGTAAATTTCTAATATTTCACCAGTTTCCGGATTGTATCGCACTTGGTTTTCGAGATCATTATAAGGACCGGTATATTTATGCCCTGGTAAGGTCCATCCACCTTTTGGTTTTGGCAATTTACCAATCTGCTTGTGAATATCTATTCCTCTTCCATCCAATTCTGGTCTATCAGTTTTATATTTATTTTTTGGTCTCACTTTGGTTGATAACTGGTCCATTGCTGTTCCAACAGAATCTTGAATAAATGGGGTGAGTTTACTGATTCCATAATTTACAGCTTTCTTCTGAAGATTTTTATTTCTCATTAACTCACTTGCTCCATATCGTCCCATTTCAACTGCTTTTTTACCCATCCAAGGTAAACCGTAATGAACAAAACCATCAACTGCTGTGCCAACAACAGTATCAAAGACGCCCGCCCCTTCAGACGGGCTGATTAGTTTTTTGACTTTCGTTTTCTCTTTTTTCCACTTCCAGTTTGAGAAGCTGATCCAGTTTTTACATATTTAACTTTTTTATTTCCACAAACTGCGCATCTGCAAAAGAATTGAGTTCTACCTCTTTTATCTTTTTGATAACCACTTGGCTCTGTGCAAGGAGTTACTCTTTTATCTACAATGCAATATGATTCTTTCATTTAATATAATGTTTAGATAAAATATGTCTACCAGATCTAATTTTGTTAAAAGTGAACTTCAAAAGATATACAATAATCTAAACATGAGTTATGAAAATGCTGTGCATTATAGAATGGAAAATGATTCTAGATTTATAAAAATATTTGAGTTGTTAATGGAAATAAGTGAGAAATCAAATACTTTAAGTAATATTATAAAAGGAAATTATCTATTTATATAACAAATGGAAGCCAAGTTCTTTTCTGAGATAGAAAAAAAGATGGATGTTAAAACACTAAAAGATTTTGAGAAAGATGTACGAACACAAATAAATAATGAGTTTGAGACTCTTAGAAAGAAAAATGATGATCTTTCTTGAATACTAATGGCTGGTGAATGTGAGATGTGGAAAAAGATCAGAGACGAGGACTATTCTTGGTTGAAAATAAATAGTGATAAAAAGAAGAAACTTTATCGTCTTATTGATATTTATTCGAAATTTGATGATATAGTTGATAGTGTTAAAGATTTAAATAAAAAAGTTGAAAGTGTTAAACAGCTAAAGGATACACCGGCGGATAGTGAATAAAAAAATAATATTTATTAAATATTATTTTTATCCTCCAAAATACTCCTGTATGAAATCACTGTGGTCGTTGTCAAAATGAGGGTTATGTATTACATCTAGAATACTATTACCCCGCTGTCTTTCAAACAGATAATATAAACACCAATAACCACGGAGAACAGTATTACGATTTTGTATTTCATCCATTGAGTAAACTATGCGTTTTCCAGAAGTATGAAAATACTTTAATGCTTCATTTGGCATTATTAGACCAAAAGGATCGAAATATTCGACTACCGAATCTATATTTCTGTAACAAACCCAATGTGTTCCAGGACCTGTTATATCATCTAGATTAATTATTCCACATTCTTTTCTAATCTTTTTTGGTAGTCTATCCCTACTGTATATTCCTCTAAAATGTTTAATACCAAGTCTTTTTATCCAATCCATAAGGTCAAAGTTGGATAGAGGTTTAATTACAAAATGGTCCCGAGAATTGGAATTGAGTTGAATGGGCTGTTTTTTCCTAGTAGTAGTCCTGAACCTTTGGATTTGGACTTTTTTTTTTTAACTCCCATTCCAATTGGGTTTTCCCATTTACCAATAAAGGGTGGTGGAAAGTGATAAGGATAACCTTCACCATGTGTGGGTGGTGGAGGAGGTGGAACGTAAACATTTGATGTATTAGATGATCCACGTCTATCAACCTGAAGTCCCCCACCAAACATCTTAGATACTAAACTAATTGCCATTGGAATTCCAATAGATGCAAGAGTTCCAAGAAATCCTCCTTCTATCTGTTTACGAGTTGGTTTTATAACTAATCGCCCACCTGTTTGATAAGCTTTGTTAATTTGATTTATTTGTGATTTGGTAAATTCTCTTACAAGAGGTGGTAACATTGGGAAAAATTGTGGGGGAATTGTTATTCCTTTTCCAAATATTTTATTTAATCCAATTTCTCCAAGTGCAGTAGCAGCACCAGTTGCTAATGCAGGAACAACTTTTGAAACTCCTTTTATTGCGTAAGGTAGTACTCGCGCTCCAAGAGATGCGAGTGATGAAAATAAGTTTCCTCCATGTTTTACAGAATGTCTAATCTGTGTTTTACTTATCTTTATATCTGATCCTGTGCCATTTGCAATAGATTTTTTTATTTTAGAAATTTGTCTTTTTGTCAACATTAACTCATCAGAACCTCGCAGATGTGAGTGTTTTAACCGAAGAGTTAGTGGTGATTTATTTAATATTGCAGAAGCCAGTTTTTACTTTTGCCCATCTGTAAGTGTTACACCGTATTCAATATAAGTTGTCATTTATTTATAGAATTATATTAAATCTATGCTCGAAGGCGTTTACGCTCTTAGCAATAGTTTTCCATCTTGTTGTGATATTTCTGCTATTCTTTCATGTAAGACTAATGCGTAAATATTATAATCAGCGTTTGGATTAGCTGTTAATTCGTAATGAAATGCTAATTTTGTAACACCGTCTTTGATATCCATTTTTTGTTTTGTTAGGTCAAAATAAACAAAAGGAAATAAAGATTTGAAATTACTTATATTAAGTAATGTTCCACCTTGATAATCATTATTTGCATAGACGTATGACATTACATTTCTAAAAACTCTTGACATATCTGTAGAAGGTTTAAAGTGAATATCTGGGTATTCGTTTCCATTTGCAACTTCCAGATAACATCTTGATATATTAGCATTATTTGGTAGATTGAAAGTATCGTATAAAAATGGATTCGCCGTTTGTGCATCAATTCTTGCTGTATCAATTCCAAAAATAAATACATGGCGTGGTTTTGAAATAGCATTTGTAATTCTAAAATGTCCTGTCTGTTGTTGTGTATTATTTGATCTTTCAACTACTTCATTCAAATATGTCCATTTGTAGGGTTTAAGATAATTTTCCATGTACAACTTTTGTCCTTCTGAATTAAACGTAAGTTTTGGAATAAAAAGTTGTAGTCTTGTTATAATAACTCTACAATCATCAGCACCTTGAAAAATTAAATTTGCATCTTTTTCAATTTCGATATTTAGCTCAATTTTTGTATTTGGAAGTAATTTATCTTCCAATGCTTCAAAGAAAGAATATCTATTAAGAGGAATTTCACAGTTTACTTTGGCTGATACACCTAATAGTAATTTCCTTTGATGAAAACCTTTATTATAAGTTGCTACTTGAGCAGGTCTTTCCTCTGCAGATGTTGATGTATCAAGAAAATAAAATTCGTTTGTAGCAACACTCTGTGCATATGAAGGATTATACTCAAGTAAATTTTTAATATTTACAACATGATTTGCATAATTACAACTATAAACTTCTCGGCCATTTGCTAGGATACCTAATTTTTCTATAAATGAGTTACTACCATTTACAATTCCGTTATGGTCAGCAACCGCAATGTTTCCTCCATCTGCTAGCTTATTTACTTTAAAATCCATTGATAGTCTGGCGTTATACCAATCAAAAGGAGTAGTTTCTCCTGTATTATCAGCAACAAATCTAAGACCTGTTTTAGTTTGGTGAGCGTTATTTGCTGGGGCTGTATCTAAAGACTGTTCCAGGTCAAATACAACATCTTCATATCTATCTAAATATTTTGGATTTCTAAATGACTTCATTTTATTTTAATAATTATATAATTTTCTCTTACGTGTTGAACCTCCACTAAGAAGGTTATTCAATGTTTGATTTATCTCTTGTTGAGTCATTGTTTCAACATTTTTATTAAAAGTAACTTTTTTAGTGGGTTTTGCTTTTTCTTTTGATAACATTTGCACTATCTTATCACCGGCCTTTTTACCAACATGTTCACCGGTTTTTGTTGCAGCTGCTGTTACCGCTTTTTGAGCACCTTTTTTAGCAGCTTTTTTCATTGTCTTTCCAAATATTTTTTTACCAACCGATTTAAACATATCCATCATTCCTTCTCCATAAATATGTTGTCTTGTATATCTACCCAATTCAGGGTCAAGTCTCATTTTAAACTCTGATTGTCTCATCATTTTATTTTAATAGTTATATAACTACGTAGTATTACATTGAATGGAGTATCAAAGTCATAAACCAATCAATACCATTAAAATTTACAGGTCTTCCAAGTGAGTCTGTCACATAGATTCTCATTTCATCAATGTGAAATGAAGAGACATCGCAATACAATGGTCTTTTAGGTTCAAACATAAATGGAAAAGACCTTGTTAGATTGTCTGTTGGTATTACAGCAATGGTATTTGTATTTATTCCGTTTACAATGCTATCAGTTATTGCGCTTGTGTTGATATTTAATACCACAATCGAATTTGTGATATTTGGTAGTTTTGTTCCATACTCTGTTTTTGTAATAAGTTTCTTTGCAAAACCAATCAGGTCTCCAAAATCTGTTCCTCTTAGATCAAGTTGATAATCACCATCAAGTGATATTAGAACTGGATAGGTAGATAGTATAAAAGTTAGATTGATTGAATAAGTTTTTTTTCCACTTGAGTCTGTTGTGTGATGATTTTTTTGTGACATATATTGATGAATGTAATCATTAATATCTGAGTAGGAATACATTCCATCTGTAAAAGTAATTGTTTGCCAAGTCCTTCCATCATGAGTGTATTTGATTTTATTGTTTCCATAATCACTTCTAATATTATACCAAGAGTAAGTCATTGACAACCGATCAAGTGCAAGTTGGTGTTTTTTATCAGGGTCAAGTTTTAGAGATGGATTAAACTTAATAGTAAAATCACCAGGTCTGCTTGTTCCTCTTTTTTCCCTATTTATTGAGGAAATGTGAATAGCTCGTTCTTCCATTTTTATATAATTAATATATAATTTTTTAGTAGATTGTTAAGTTGTTTTTTTGAGATTACTTTCATTTGGTTAAGAAGATGTGCTATTTGAGAAAACTCAGGTATTACACCATTATTCCCAGCAAGAATTGAACCACCGAGTAATTCAAGTCTTTTTAGAAGTTGATGTGGGTTGTTAAAGTAAATCATTCCTTCTCCTATTTTATACTCAAGCGAACCTAAATAAAGTTTAAGAATGTTTTTGTATTTATGAAGTAAATCTTTTTGCATTTTAAGATTTTCAATTTCATTTTTGTCTTCTTCTGTTTTATGTTTTCTTCTATTCAATCCAGCTATTTCTCCTGTAAAAACTTTTACATCATTTTTTACTTCATCAAGTATTCCTTCAAGTTTGTCAGTGTCAGTACCAAAAAAATTATTTGGCCTTGGATAACCCATAATATTTAATAAATCTAAGTCATATTTATCAAAATTTTTTTCAATGTTATAACGTGAAGGTGATCTTGGTCTAGATGTTGTTGGTTCTTCATAATCACCTTCCAAAGCTGGTAATTCTCTCATTTCAGCCAATCTTAAATTAGTTTCATTAATCTTTTCCAATCCTGATGTTAATGCAAGTTGATTAGCTTTAAGTTGAGCTATAGTTGCGTTTTGTTGCTCATCAATACTTTTTTTAATGCTATCTTGAGATTTAATAAGTGGTTTAAATGTTTCTTTAAAACCCTCTCTCATATCTTGTTTTTGCCATTTTGTTATTTTTATGACATCTCTCACCTGTCGAGTCAAAGCATCAGCTTCAATTTTATTTCTTGCAAGTTTTTTGTATTCTTCAATATTCATTTATATATTCATTAGATAAATGGAAATACCAAACTATGATAGTGGTGACAACCCAGATAAAAAATATAAACAGTTATTTCCTTTCATGCCAACAGACACATTTCGGATGTTAATCTGTGGAAACAGTGGAAGTGGTAAGACTAATCTGCTGTATCATATGTTAATTAAGCCACTACTGTATTATGATGAAATTTATCTTTACGCTCGTAATTTAGAACAGGATAAGTATCAAAAGCTAATTCAAAAAATGAGGGAGTTGAGTAGTAAACTAGGATATGAAATACTTAATGTAAGTAATGATGAAATAATCCCAGTGTCAGAAATGGATTACGAAGACAATCAAAAACTTGTGATATTCGGTGACTACGTTTGTGATAAAAACCAGAGACAACTGATTGATTATTTTATTCAAGGACGACATAAGAATTGTTCGGTGGTGTATCTCAGTCAATCGTTTTACAAGACACCAAAGGACATTCGGCTGAATTGTTCTCATTACTGTTTATACGAATTTCCATCATCAAGGGAAGCCAACAGAATATCATCTGAGTTAGGAGTAAGTAAAGAAGATTACCACGCAGCAACTAAAAAACCGTATTCATTTCTATACGTTAATAAACCAAGAAAACGTATTGCAAAAAACTTTACTGGTAATCTAGTCTAATAATAAAAATGGGAATATTTAACGAACAATCTCTTGATCATCCCTTTGCTAAGGGAATACAAGGTGCTCCAGGAGTTGGATTTAATCTTACTTCAGATGGTGATTATGATATGATAAATAAAAAACTAAGAAATGTAGGAGCACCTAGTGCTAATACTGATGCTGCTACAAAAAAGTATGTTGATGATAATTCCACTGGAACACCCTCAACATCACGACTAACAGTTGATTCAAACATTGATATGAAAGATACATACCGTATTCAAAATCTTATCACACCACAGGATTCTAAAGATCCAGCAACAAAATATTACGTAGACAACACATTTCTTGATAGAGACGGATCTTACCCAATGAAAGGAAATCTAAATATGGATAACAATCGAATATTTAATCTACCAGCTCCAAATGGTAGTAATCAACCAACACCATTAGCTTTCACAGATTTGAAGTATCTTCACGTTAATGGAACAAATAAAATGACTAATAATCTAAACATGGATAACAAAGGCATAATTCATTTCAAACCACCAACAGACTCCACAGATGGTGCAACCAAAAAGTATGTAGATGACTCAATACCTGATACTAGTTCTTTTATAAAAAAGGATGGAAGTGTATCAATGACTAATAACCTAAATCTTGGAAACAAAAAAATAGTTGGTCTCGCTACTCCAACATCAAATACAGATGCTGCAACAAAAAAATATGTGGATGATAATTCTGGAAGTCCAGATTTAAGTGATTACTTGGAAAAAGATGGTACCGTTACTATGACTGGTAATCTTAATCTTGGTAATAATAAAATAGTTAACCTCAGTGACCCCACCACAGATCAAGAAGCTGCTAATCGCGGATGGGTTCGTAAACAAATAGAAAGGTTTGATCATCATTCTGGAGACGCCTCAAGTAGTGTATTTACCATAACAGATCCAGCTACGCCAACGACTTTGTATCTACAATATATCTCAGGTTCATCATTTGATGATTTTGTTTTTACAACATCAGCACCTGGTCAACCTCTTGTAGGGTGGGCACCAACTGCTAACACATACATTAACAAAATAGAATTTCAATTTGGTTCGCGAAATATAAACGTTGACTTTCTTTGGTTTATACCCACAGATACCTCTCATTCCAATTCTAAATTTTGGGTAAGTGGAAATCGCACTGGCACTTGGTCATTAAATATACACAAGTCTTGGAATTATAATATGTCAGGAGTAAAACTAAGAACCCATAACAATTCCAATCACACAGCTATCACTTGTAGGCTATTCACTGATCTACCAAAAGCAATAACCAAACCACTTAAGAGAATAGAAATCAACACACCTAAAATTGTAATAAGTGGGGTTGTAAAAGCTGATGTCAACCTTGGTGGTAATAAAATAGAGAATCTGGGTGTACCAACCCAAGACAATGAAGCAGTAAACAAAGGTTATGTTGACAATCTAGTTCATCATACTGCAGTTCAACCAAGTCATTATAAAGATAAGTTTAGTTACCTCATGTCAAGTGGGTCTCAATGGACTGATGAAATAGTTGGAGGATTTAGTTTTTTTATAAATAAGATAGGAAAATTATCTCCTTCTGAAGGTAATTTTCATGACTATAACCACAAAGTAATTTTCTTGAGTATAGTAAAGAATTTTTCTTCTCAAAAATATAAGTATAAGATGGGAATTAATTTTTACAGACTAACTGCAAATACCGAATACACGTTGTGTTTGGAATTACTCAACACTGATTATAATCTTTGGAATAATACTAAAATAAGTGTTGACAAAGGAACTTCAAAAGGATTATCAATTGGAAATGTAGGTATAAAAAAACTATCCCATAACTATAGTGATTCAACAGGGAAAACACAAACTATGTACTACCATAGAATAATAGTTAATTTCCGGAAGTTGTCATCTGGGAATAAGTTCTTTCTTCACATTTTGGTTGATATTCTTCGGGGTAGATTTAACCTGACTTCATATCCGTCATCATTTAAAGGAGTTTACATCATTGCTTACGGAATTGAGGGTACATTTAGCAATATCGACCCAGATAAAGTTTACGACTATCACACCGCATTTGACATCAAACCAACAGAAGTAGTGTATAATGTTGATATTAATGCAAATCAAAAAGAAATTAAAAATATCAAACTTGACCGACAAAATGATAATAGTGCTGCAACAGTTGCATTAGTAAAAGAACTAGCTCCTTTTACTAAAAATGCTTTGTATAGATTATACTTTAGTGAGTTTTATGACTTTGCTAATGCAGATAGTTATGGAATAAATATAGGCTCATCTGGAGTTATTATTAATTCTTTAAAACCTAATATTATACTACCACCAAATAAAGACCTAAGTGAAATATCAGAAAAAGGATTACATATTAATGGTTATGTTATTACTTTTTCTCCTTCACATTCTTCAAAATCTACTTTATGTATTGTTTTTACTCATTGGAGAAATAGAAGTTTTACCCTAACTAAATATTTATCAACAAACAATAATATTTTAGTAAAATTGGATTATAATAAATCAAACAATAAAGTAACTTTAACTGTCAATAAAACAACTCAAAATTTTACCATGCTAAGTAGTTTTAACGGAAAAATAATTGTTGTATGGCTAGCAGAAGATTTAAGTGCAAATGACACAAAAGTTTCAATAAGTAACTACAGCGGAACATTAACTATACCATCTGTTAATTACAATGCTAATCAACGTTGGAAGTTTACAACTGAAGATGGAGTGTTATTAAGATTAATGTACTCTCCAAACTTTTACGACACTGACTCTGAGCAATATCATAAAGTAATGCTTCAGGAAAAGTTAAGTGGAAGTTATATAATATAAATATAAATGAAAAGAAATAGTAGTAAAAAAAAGAGTATTTTTGAATTTAATCATATTGATAAATCTTTATCAGAAGAGCAAAGAGAAACTGTAAAAGACCTTTATAAACATTATCATAAGAAACATTGGTGTTATAAAAAATCTTATAAAAGTTATAAATTTTTAGATAATTTTTTTTCTATTTCTAGTTTATTTCTTATTGCTGTTGGCACTATCACAGGAGGGCTGACACTCAATCCTATTATTCTTGGAGTAATCAACGGCGCAGGAATAATTGTGGCTGGAATTACAAAAAAGAAGAATTTTAAGAAAAAGATAGAAACAACAAAGATGGCTTATACTACTTATGAGAAAGTGCTTGTTGAATTACGATCAGCACTCAGAGGAGATGAGTGGAATAAACAAGAATTTATAGATCGTATTAAAATATTAGATGAAATGATAATTGATCAATGTCCATCTAGTGTTGATAACTTTGCGGAGAAGTATAAAAATAAATTTGAAAATATAGATTAAATACTAACTTAGTATTTAATCATAAGTATCTAAAGGTATATTTGTTATTATCTTTTTTGGAAGTTGCTGTTTTACATTTTTTTCTACAAATCTTTGAAATATGACCAGCACTAATATCTAATTCAATAGTCGCTTTTTTGATAGATATAAATCTTCTTTTCTCTCCATTTTTAATATTGATAGAAATTATTGGTTTATTTTTACTTTTTTCAATATTTTGTTTAGGAGTAAGTAATTGTAAATTCTTTATTCTATTATCAGTCTTAATCTCATTAATATGGTCAACTTCAAGACAGTGTGGAATTGGTCCGCGAAAAACCTCATAAACAAATCTATGTTGAAGATAATTTTTTGGTTTTTCTAGTTTTTCATTATATATTTTAAATCTTAAATATCCATTAGAATCTTTAATTTTCTTTAAATTTTTCCTTTTTTTTAATAGAGTATATATCTCCATCTTTATTTGCAGCATAATCAAAAAATATTTGATGTTTATAATATTCTACTCCATCTACTATAATTAATCTTTTATTTTCTTTTTTAAATTTGTTATAGTAGCCATATTTTCTAATAGATGGGAGAACTTTGGAAAACACCCATTCTCTAAAAAAAATAGCACTTGGAAGTTTAGATTTAAAAACAAGTTCATAAAAACCTGCTTCGTTGATTATTATACAATTTTGTTCTCCTCCAAGGGGGCCCTGAATTGGGGCCTCCTTTTTATATTTTTTACTTACATGTTTTTCTATTGCATTACGTGTTTTTTTGTACCCAAGTATTTGAGCAACATCTTTTCCCTTAAACCAAACATTACAGTCTTCATAAATGAATGATTTAAATTTTATTCCAAGATTTTTGTTCATAAAAACTTTTTCTAAAGTGTTTTCCATTTAATTTATACTTTTATTTCTTTAAGCCATAATTAATTTTTTACCTGACCGCCCGTTTCAGGCGGGCAGCTCAAAAGAATTTTTCTTTTATGATTTTCACTTACATGTCTATTTATAGCATGACCAACCCGTCGATTCGACAGGTTGGCCCAAAATAACTTTTGATATTAAATTAATATCAAAAATTAAATGTTTTTCTCAATTCTATGAATTACTTGGTAATGTTTATTTAGTGTTTTTTTTACTACAAAATGCTTTTGGGCAATATTTACAAGGAATACGAACACCAGCCATATACTTATGTATATTTTTGCTGATCTTATCATAATCATTACTTAGAATAAATGCGTAATCGTTATTTCGATACTTCTCTTTCATCTTTATTTGAGATTCTGATACGCAGTAATTGTTAGTTGGTGATTTGAATTCAATACATAATCCCCTATAATCTTTGTGATAATTTAATATCATTAGATCTGGTGTTCCACGCAAATAACCTTTCTTATACGAATCTGGTCTCTTTTCCTCTGTATCTTGATTCTCACCCAGTCCAGCAACTAATATGGAATCAGGATAAAAATTTCTAATTAGTTGAACAACTTTGTAATGAAGGTCTCTCTCATTACCAATCATTATCATCTTATTCCATGGACTATCAAACATTTTGTACTGTCCATATTTGCGGATAGATGGAAGAACTGTATTAAATACCCATTGGCGGAACTTTTTAGCAGTTTCTAATTTAGAACCAAATACAAGTTCGTAAAAGCCAGGCTCATTTATAAATGTACAATATTTTCCTCTAATATCATTTTGTTGACCCGCCGTTTTGGCGGGGGAACATTTTACTTTGTTGTTATTTTGTTGACCCGCCGTTTTGGCGGGGGAACATTTTGGTTGTATAAATTGCGTCATTTTGTTTTCTATGGATACATGCCTTCTAATAGCTTTATCAGTATCACCATACCCCAATATAGTAGCTACATCCTTTCCTCGAAACCAAATATTTTGTTTATTGTCAATATATGAAGTCAATTCGATTCCTAAATCTTTATTAGCAAACTTCTTCTCCAACATGTTTGTCATTTATTAATTTATTTAAATCTTTAAACAAATAATTAATTTTTTTACTCTAATTATAATATAAAATGATTAGTACAATTGTAGAATATGTTAATCTTTACTTCCCAACTTATAAAACACAACTTTACCCAGAAAACTTCATTAAAGCTTGTCTAATATACCAATTTCTCTACGCAAAGTATTTCTCACAAAAACTAGACATAGATCAAATTATTTACAGACTGACAGAAGCAAGACACTACCTAAATTCAGATTCAAATATCATTACCAATCATCTAATATTCAGCCTAGCTTTTCATGCTTTTTGGAAACACTATAGAATTGGAAGAGGATTTGTATATGCAATCAACCCACCTTTCAAAGAATGTGAAGTACTTGGTTATCTAACTGGAATAATTTACTGGATTTTTCATAAAGGAATAATATAAATATAAATAAAATGGCAGCTATACTTATTTAGAAGATTAAATTTTATATTTTTAAAAGATATAAAATTATTTCTTAGGTAAACCTAACAATCTTCTTGCTTCTTCTCTTTTTAATTTCCAATACTCACTCTTTAATTCTTCCATATAATCTTCTTCAGATATTCCATCTGGTGGCCTATAGCTTTCAAAAAAATATTCAAATAAAAAACTTTCTCCTTCTTGAACTTGTAAAAACAATTCTTTTGCTTCAATTTTTGGTGTATCAACAACTCGATTACTCATTTATTATTTATTTATATTATTTAAATATTTATAACTAACCCACCACTTTTCATAAATCTCTAAAGTTTGAGGACTAATCTTAAGTACAATAAGTTTATACTTTTCACATCCCATCTCCTCCAAAAGTTTTTTGGTTAAATAATTAATATTTATCATTCTCTTTCTGAAGTATTGATTGTTTAGTATTTCCATTATTTTGTTATCTATTTTTATTAGTTTATCGTAAAGTTCACATTTTTGTTCATCAGTTAGGTTTATTCTTTTAGAAATTTGATTAACCTTTTTCTCATAATGATATTTCCTATGATAAATACTCTTTTTTCCATAATGCAACCTATCCAAATCTTTTACATCAAATAATCCTAATACATGACCGTTTGCTGTACCACATTCATCACAGATTTTGAGGCCAGAATCTATTGTAAAAAATTCAGTATTTGTGCAATTTGAACATTGTGTTTTTTCACTAACTTGCTGAATAGGTTTTTTATAATTATGAAGTATAGCTAAATATTTTTTTATTTCTTCTTCTGTATAAGACATTTATTATTTATTCTTATTTATCTTAAAGCTTCAGTTTTTTATCTAAAAGCCAAAGTATACACTTTATCCTCTAAAACAATGCGTTTATCATCTTCATTACTTAGAGCTATTTTATTAACTTCCTTAGAATATATATCATGTTTTTCACTTCTTATTATTTTCATTTTTCTCATTTCTTTCTCACCTGAAAATAGACATTTAACATAATCATCAAAATCTAATTTCTTTTCCACAACATTTTTCTTTATTCCTTTACACTTTCTTACTTCCCTATCCTCCTCAATTTTAAAACTATAAAGTTTGGGTCGCAGCCCAACAAAATGTGTTATCTGTTTTCCTGCTACTTCATCTTTAAACATTCCAATCACTTTTTTATTAGCTCCTGTAATTATCCCAGAAGGATGGATAGAAGGATAATCAGAAGTATCAAACTTATCTCTTACATCAGGACATATATCTAGATAAAAATCTTTTGTTTTAATTTGATACATCAATGAATCCGTATCTGTAAACAATAATTCTGCTTTTTTACCATATTTCTCTTTAATGTATGTGTAATGAAAATTGAACATTAGTGTTTTTGATAAATCTAGAATTGCTTGACCAACATACACTGGTTTGTTAAAATACACTTCTGTCTTTTTCATATGAATAGCAATAAGATTGCGATCAAATATTGTACATCTATCAAAGTTTGGACGACTTGATAATTTTACAGCTTTTTTACGATTATCTATAAGATGTATATTTTGGCTTTTCCTTATATTTTCTATTGTTTTACCAAAGACGGAGTTATTCATTAATTTGAAAAAGTCTTTCTCAAAATTGTTGGCTGCACGCATTCTAAGTTCAGTATTTTTTCTGATATATGGTTCCATCCAAGGAGACTGATAAAATGATATTCCTCTATGAACAGCAGTAATCCTCATACCCATTTCAAGATATTGTCTAAGATTTCGATAATGCACAACATAATTTTTTCGGGGTTTAAAATGACAAATTAACTTTTCAACACCATTAACAATCATCCTCTCTGGTGCTAGAGGATAATCATTATGCGAATCCCATAGGTGTTCTGGATACTCTAAATCAACTTCAAATATATAACCTTTTTTCCCAAGATTTGACATACTATGATTTGCTTTCTCTAGAATTTCATCTACCTTTTCTTCTGTTATATTTTTCATCCATTTAAATCCATGTGTTGGAAGATTTTGAGACATTGCCCAACCGTAAAGATTGTTTGCATCTAAATATTGAATAAATGTTGACTCCTTTCCAGGATTATAATTTTTCATATATTTATTATTCGCTTCTGCATATCGCTTTGATATATGTGTTATACCACCACGAATACCTTGCTCAAACATCATTAACATATCATAATCATGTAGTAACTCTAATTGTTGTCCTGTAGTTTTGAGACATGCATCCCAAGCTAGACCTGGAGATGTGTAATAGTGAACTGGATCTAGTTTGTAATGTTTGAGACAAGTTTTTCTAAAGTTTTCAAATACATCTGCTAGAAGTAATACATCAGATTTTAGGTAAAGATCGTGATAATCTCTTATTGTTTTACATTTAAAAGTATTCCAGACTTTAATTGCATGTTGGTAATCATCCTCACTAATATCTTCGTCATTAAGTTTTGAATAGAATTCCTCTTTGGGTGGTAATTGTGTTTCTGATAATTTATCAAGAGATGAAACATAATCATAAGGATAAACTCCCTTACGAGTAAGCAGTTCTGTATTGGACTTAAATACATGTTTTGTATTATGAAAGTCATCTGCTGATAAATTTGAAACAAGATTGGCAAGTGATGTTTGAAGAAACTTGAATGAATCTAAAAATCGTATTTCAAAATTTATATCCATCGTTTTACCAAGCTTATAAGAATAATACTCATCAACTTTAATACTTTTTGAAAAGGAAATATATTTTTCTTCTGTTGATGGAATACAGTTTAATTTTCCTTTTAATTTAGCAAGTTGCTTTATAAACAGATGAGCATCATATCCTTGAAGATTGTGAAATATAACTGGTAATACTTTTGGTTTTTTACACATAAGATTACATTTGTTATGTGCTGCTCCGCGATACTGGCCTGTAAAATGGCAATGATCTCTAACTTTATCCTCTTTTAATTCGCGGCTACAAATATGACAGTTAACTGAGGCATTAAATGATTTTTGTTCTGCACTAGTTAGTCTAAGAGGTTTTGGTCTTTGATAAAAATCATTATAAATTCCTTTAGTTACTTCTGTAAGTTTTTCCACAAATACTTTTGATATATCTTCATCTTCAGAAGTTTTTGTATAAATTATTGGTTTTATTTTTTTATCTACTATTCCTTTAACATAGAAACAAAATCCTGATGGTTCATGCTTTTGATAGTTGTAATTATAAGATTCTTTTGGATTAGGACTGCAAGTATTCATTGGTTTAGTAAAGCATTCAAAATCTGCATAAACTACAAAAGGAATAGGAAGTTGTTTGTAATAATTTTTGAAATATAAGTATGTATTTGGTTTAGGCATATTTATAAGTGCTGTTTGATTATTAGAACAATATTCAATGTGTTTATCTAGTAATTCTTCTTTAGTGTAATGACTAAAATATCTCTTACAAATAAATATTTTACCATTACTACTTACAGTTTTTTGAGACCTTATCAACCTATGAAAATTTTTAATAAGAGTATAATGTGAGGCACCATCTTCTTCATATAAAAATAAATCAATAGTATTTTTACAATCTCTCTTTGCCTCTCTCAAAGGATAAATAATCATTTTATCATCATTAGAAAAAACATTTATTCCTGGAAGTTCTGGATTAAGTTTCTCAAATTGAGTGATATTATTTACTTTCATTGGAAAAGTAATTCCTTTAGTGTTAAGTGAAAACTCATACTTTTTTAAATCACTTATTCTTTCTTCTTGTGATTCTTTTGGATGAAGATACCTAAGTATACACCAAAGAAAGCATTTGTCATCTTTATTTTTAATATTAACAATTGCTTTTTTATTTTTTATCCAACTAGGAAGATCAATGTAAGACGATCCTTTATTTGGATTATACTCAATAGTATGAATTTCAAATTTTACAACTTCTTTAAAATACCATCCACTTCCATTTACTTGATAATTATCTAAATAATCAAGAATATCTTTATAACAAGAATTAATTAATTTATTTTCATCTGTTGAGTTTAAATTCTTACTAATTCCTGATCTAAAGTAAGCCTTATCCTGTTTCACACCTACAACTCCTTTGTCTTTACTAAATATTTGCTGTTCCATTAAACAAACCAAAACAAGTTAAAACTTTATGTTTTTGTGATGAGTAAAAAATTCTTTAAGGATATTAAATTTCATATTTAAAAATTCAACTGGAGATAACCCTGGTTCTCCTTCAATAACATATTTATTAACAAAGTTCTCCAAAGATGATTTCTCTTTAATAAGCCCTTGATCATATTCTCTCATTGCCCTCTCAAGAGCTTCACGTAAATAAGAAGGAGTATCTTTGGGTATTTCTTTATTTTTTATACATTCCTCAAAATACTCATCAAATGTTTTTATCTTTTTCTTTTTAGTGGTATCTTTCTTTTTCTTATATTTCTTCTTTATATCTACTCCTTGTTTTACTTTTTCATTAAGCTTATCAAGTCTTCTTATATCTCTAATTGATTTTTCTTTTTCACTTAATTCCTTATAGCTTTTTTGTATTGTTTTTTTCTTCTGGTTTAATATATATCTTAATTGATCCAAAGATAAACTCTTATATTGGTTATCTGTTATAAAGGGTTGAGAACCCTGAAAACCGTTATCAAACTGGTTAGACATGACGTCTTCTAATAAGTGGGATAGGATAGGATACTGGTTTTTAAGCGTACTGCACAGTCCTATTTAAAAGTGTTTTTATTCGATAGCTGTCGGTTATCGTTTGATTCGACTTATTATTTGTGATTATCTTCTGTTAACCCCTTAAACTCTGAGATCAAAATTTGAATTCTCATCTGTTGCCCCTATTCATTTCCTTTTTTAGAAGTAGTGGGGAGAAGTTGATTACGTCGGTAATTCTCATGACTATTCTGTGAACTTCACTACCAGGTTTAAAGACAACCGACGGTCAAGCGTTTTGTTTTCAGTATGCCCTGAGTATCTATAGCGGTATCTGCATGGGTGAGTGTTTTTTGGCAGTGAGCCGCTGCGCGTGGCCAGGAAAATCACTCTCAAATTGACTCATCTCCATTCTTCTCACTTACTTGAATGTATCAGTCTCGCAAGATGAATAAGTTGAATGTGATGAGCGCTGTTGTCAGCTCTTGGCTTAAGCAAAGGGGTCATATAAACGCACGCTTAAGTTGACTTGGCTGGGAGGCCAGGCCCTGACCCTATTTCCCGGAACAACTTTTCTCCATAGAAACGGGAAGGGGATAAAACCAACTAGTGGTCTATTATCAATACTGCATTCTGATTGGTTGAGCTACTACTAGGCTATATGTTATAGCCCACTAGTAGCGAAAAGCGCCGACTTTTTGGCGCCAAAAAGGGTTCAAGTCTAGCTTTAACTAGGTAAAGTTGGTTTGTCGCGATATTTTTGACCAACTACAGTGAAACCTCTATTAAGCGGACCCCCAATTAAGAGGACACTAAGCCTGGTTCCGAAATTAACGTCTTGTATTTCCCTTTACAACGATCCCTATTCAGTGGAAATCTCTATTAAGCGGACGCGGGCACTAAAATAAGTTGTATTTGGCCAATTTCTATTGTTAAAAACCTCTATCAAGCGGACAACGGACTGAATTGACAATAGTAGTATTGGATTACGTCCTTGAAATACGTACTGAAGTCAGTTAATGTTTTTGCATTTACAAAAAAATTAAAGTTGGTAATGAAAGGTAATGAACTTGAACTCTGGATAGCTTCCTTAACAACATGCAACTTTATCACAGTACAGAGTAACCGTTAAATGTTGATCATTAGCAAACACTGTGCAATTTTTGCAACCCCTATTAAGCGGACACTTGGGAAGGTTCCGAAGGTGTCCGCTTAATAGAGATTTCACTGTAGTTGAATTTTACTTAAACAATTATTCCTTTCGCCCTCATGGCCTATGAGTCAATAGCCCCTTCGGCCTCATGAGCTATTGACTCAGGGGCCATTCGGACCCGAGGAATAATTGTTAAAGGTCCGATAAAAAATTGGGGTTCAGGGGTGCTGGGGTGCCGGTATAGATTCAACCTACTGTCTACAGAAGTTTAGTTCTGTCAGTACTGACCTTGCTTTCGAAAACATTCGCCCTCTAAGTAATCGGCAATTTGTTTCTAAGTTAGTTGAACGAGCAGTTTCGAATCAGCTTCAGTTTCATTTGGTTAAGAATAATCTCTTGCCTACGCTTCAGTCGCAATATCGTCCTAACCAAACAGCCCTACTCAGATTTAAAAATGACATTTTAATCAACATGGACAAACAACACGCTACGCTACAGTTGTAATTTATTCGAACAAAACATATATAGGTTTGCAATACATAAATTTATCTTCGTCGAACGATGGATATTTATACTAAACCACGTGTTTAGTCGTTCTTAATTATATTTAATATTCATCCAAACTAATACTCTACAAATGCTGTATAAATATATTGATATATTCTTTACACTTATAGCTGTCTGTAAAACAGAAATCTTTTTGGTGCACCAAAAGAATTTCATGACAAAAATATCTTTAAAATGTCTCTTTAGTTTCAGTTGTTAATTTTTTGTTTTCTCGTGTTGACTAATATAATTTATACCAAAATTTCCAATAACTATATGAATGGCAAAGATCTTTTCTAACTGTTGCGCGTGTTTCTAGACTGTTCACGGTCGTCAAGATCAGGCTCTTACCGGTATGGACAGCCATCTTGGTTTCTTATGTACCGAGCGGGGGGGGGGGGGGGGGGTTAGCTGTCGGGTTAGGCCTAGATACAAATATCCGGATATTTTTAAAAATATTTAGAAGATTTTGAGATATTGTCACAGGAGGCGAGAAAAATTGCCTCTTCGATTGGGAAAATGTTTCGAATGTACATGTTTGCCTTTTTTGTTTGGAACAATGTCCCTGTGAATTGAATTATACAAAATCATTGTTTCGAAATTGGGTACGAGATGTTTGTAAACACGCGGATGTGTCTGGTATGTTTTTCATCCAAAAGCGGAGTTGGTTAATTAATGAATGGTAAAAGGCGTTAGGACAGTCCTTCTGTTGCCTTCTCCCAAACTGTTCCTCGCCCCCTAAGTAGATTTGACACTCATTGCATCCAAGATGGCCGCCCGTAACGTAAGGCGCTCCACCTTGACGATCTTACGGAAAAATAGGGGACTCTGAGTAGTCTAGCTTGATTCCGCTACTTTGAATAACAGACCACGACACATACTACTGGCGTGACAGTCACGCTATGCGTCATGTCAAGCTTTACCTTTAGCAATTATTCAAAACTGAAAGACAGTGGTCACCGACAACTGACGTAATTACTCGGTTACTAAAACTTCAGTTAGTTATTCAGTATTTCAGACAACAAGCCAAACCTGTATCTTATATTTCCTGGGGTTACTCTATCATGTGATTTGATGCAAATACCTTCACTTTCATTAATCTACTACACTATCATATCTACAATAATATCTATAATATCCACCATATTATCTACATAAGTCCTGATCGCACCTTTTATGGTCAAACACATGACAGATATTGCTCACATGATTAGCGGGCGTTTCTTTAGGATAATCCAAGATAAGATTATCGAACTCATTTTCTTTGAATTCGTTACAACGAAAGAAACGGAAAATCCGATAATGGATCTTTAGGACCTTTAGCATATGGCGCGAACCGGAGAGGCGTGGTTGGCCAACCGCCACCGTGTGTGCTTTCTTTCGGATTAGTGACGAAAGAAAGGCACTCTGGCTGAGTCTGGGTCATGAATCCTAAAAATCCAGATTTAGTTCTGTTCTGATGAATCCATAGTCCTTTAAGGTCGTCACGCAACGGGGAAGAAGCGTTGGGTGACGACCCTAAAAATGGCCGCGAAAGAGACTTATGAATACACTCAGTTTGTGGATTCTTCAGATTAAAAATTTAATCTCTCCTGGATTTCAGTAAATGAACATTGGGTTCGGTTTTTGAATTGGGATATTCCCAAAGATACCCTAGTCTTTTTAGGCACGCCCATAATAAGATGACAGCTGCTTTGTATCCTAATCTGAAAAGGGTAAAGGTGATATTGTTACACGGGACGATTCGTAACGACTATTTTTTGCGCAACACAGCATTGCAGTGTTGCAACAATGTTGCAACCATTTGAATCAATGTCGCAACAATGTTGCAACGCTGTGTTTCGCTAAAAATCGTTGTTGCGAATCGCCCGCTGTAACATCACCTTAAATCGCATATTATATGGCTGATTGCTACTTGGCACTTCACAGAGACTCATCTTGCTTTTCCATCTAGCCAAAAGTCCAGACTTCAACGCCAAGACAAATGAAATCCTCGGTGGCGGAAAGCATCTCGCTGTCATAAGTTTCGCAAGCAGTGCTTCTACCATGATACAGATCACTGTCTAACCAAAGTCCAAATTTCCCCCTGAAAATTGACAAAAATTTCATAGTGATCAAGGTACTTCATAGTCTTTAACGCAGCCGTTCTTTGTGTCCTCGCGTCAGCATACTAGGGGCGCTTACTATTTGTCAGTTTTGGCTGGCTAGAGCAGCCCGATCAAAAAGAGAATTCCACTATTAATCACAACCGTTACAATTTCCTCAAATTTGATTGGTGCGTTGACTGCTTTATTTTTCACCAATCATTGTGTAGGGTTGTAATCGGACAGTTGACTGTAATCCGACACCTTTAATCGCAGAATTTATCACAATAACCAAAGCAAAAATGAACGAATTTGCAACATTACACAATGTCTCTTGGAAATTTTCCTTAATTTTGGATAATTGGTATTAAAAGCTCTTTCACAAAAACAAAATGCATTTGTTTTCTCGAAAATTGTAATGATTATGATAAAATTGTAACAAAACTTCGATTCGTATCGTCCAATCATACCCGTGATTAAACAAATCGGACTCCCGCGATTTTGTTAATCACTCCTATGATTACAGAAAAAAATTCGAGAAAACACTTATGTTTCACGTTTCAATTACTCTGACACCTGGTCGGCCAGTTCTGACTTTTGAAAAGCGTTCTTGGTACTTCGTCGCGTGAACAGACCCATCATGTTTTTTCTAACATAACACAACGTAATAGAACGGGCTGTTGGTCCTAAAAGTCCTTCCAAGTCATGTAAAGCTGTTATAAAATCAAAAGACAGATCCAAATGTTGCATCTAGCAATGTGGGCAGTTTTGGACCAACTTAAAGGCCCAAAGAACAAAGACGGGTTGAGGTTTAGGCAGTTAGACACCAAAAAATGAAAATAGTCAAACGAAGAAGGGTATTAATATAAAAGACATGAACTCATCAACACACAACCTCGTTCCCACGGTTCTTTCCTACCCGTGACCTGGGAACGACTCGGTTCAGCAACACATAACTCAACTTGAGACTGAAGATCATTGTTTTGCCGATTGAAATAAGTTTTATTTTATTGATGTAATTTACAAATCATTATAAAATTCATAAACAAAATAGTATTCTTCTTAGTATTTCTTCTTTGGGCCTTTAAGTTGGTCCAAAACTGCCCACATTGCTAGATGCAACAGTAAGCATTTGCATATCATGGCGGTCGGCCACGTGCTGGTTTCGCTGCTCCTATTTGTGTGGTTCTTCTTACCTACATCATCTACAATCGAGATTAATGCTTCGGATGTTTCTCCGTTTAAACTTACAAATATTTTTGCTGGACAAGATCACACTTCAAAGCAGAGGAAGACAGATGATATTCTGTTTTATAATCGATCCGACCTGGGACGCTTTCATTTCCATTTTAACCTTGTGGCTGGTCTTAACCGAAAGCGGTGCTTGCGAAGGAAATTCTTGCCCAGGA
>OZ037993.1:43669110-43701610 GCA_964035705.1 Porites rus
GATCTACAGGTTAATGAGGACAAGACCCAGGCGATGATCCTTGGGAACTCACCCTATCGATACGACCTGGAGTTTGCCGGCACTCCCATTGATATTAACAACCAATTAAAGATCCTAGGAATATGTTTAGATAACAAATTATCTTTTAAGGAACATATAAGTATCATGCTGAAGAAATTATATTCCAAGATAGGCGCACTTCGCCGCCTTAAGCGTTTAGTACCGGCAAATACTATGTTGCTTCTTTACAAGAGCTTTGTGTTATCACATTTTGAATACTGCAACTCTTTACTTTTGGCATAGTTAGTAGTAGTAGTACTAACTATGCTTTTGGGTATAGGTAAAACACTTAACAAGAAACTGGAAGATGCGAACTATTATGGTCTACGAACTATAATGAACATGGGGAAAAGTACCGATTATGAATCAATTCTTAGGATGGCAGATATGAATACCTTGGAACATAGACGCATAGAACAATCCTTAATGATATTTTTTTAATGTTTCAAGGAGAATGGTCCAGGCTATGTACCCAATTTATTCAAACCCCGAGTTACACCATATAATCTTAGAAGCAATGGTCTGAATGTTGTTCAAACTTCATATAATAGTAGATTCCTTCATGGTTCATATGCGTACACGATCTCTTACATCTGGAACCAGTTGCCATCTGCTGTAAAAAACGCACCTAACGCATCATCCTTTCGGAGACTTTTAACTAAGTTAAATTTTATCGGCTGTCAATGCAGCAATTGCCTTTGACCCGATTTATTTTTATATTAGATAGATGTTATTTTTTTTAAAAATTTAATTAGTTGCTATTAAGATATTAATTAATTAATTTTTCTTTTATATTGTCAAACACTTTTATCATGAGCCCGTGGCTCGGGGGATTGGGAGACCACCCCCTGTGTATCTGACATTAAATAAACTATCTCATCTTATCTTATAGTATACGTATTGTTTGTCAACATTCGGAAGGGAAGAGTGCCATTAAATATAAAAACACTGAAAAGAAAAACACTTACTCACTGCTTCCGAAGGCAAGTCCATTTGTATCTCCTGTCATGTAGTAAGAATTTCTTCCACGGCATGGATAAATCTACAAAAAGAGCCAAGCCAATGTAGATAACTGTATCTTTAACTACATCTGATATTGTGAGGCTACGTTACCCTGCCTCCAGAAGTCCGTTCTTAAAATGCCTAAGATGAAATAAACCGTGGTTATGGTTTGATAAGGCTCCCGAGACGGACTTTTTTTTCTTTCGGCGCTCGTTGACGTCTCTCGGCGCTTCGGACGTTGTTGACGCGGCTTCGCCGCGAAACATTTGTATCGATAACAAAAAAATATCCTCTGGAACCGAGGGTAAGACTATGTGGGCCCCGATAATAAACATAACTTTTAGACCAGGTAAGGGAATCCGGGTTCCGGAATCCGAGGAATGTTTGCTGCTGGATTCCGGAATTCGGGAATTTTATCTGATGAAATCTGGAATCCTGGGTTTTGGAATCCATAATACAGCTCAAGGAAACCGGAATAGCACTAACCATTGGAATCCAGAATCCAAGTTCCATTAACAAAGAAGCCGAAATCCAGAATCCAGAATCCGAGACTGTCTTGGTTTCCTTTACACGAGGCTAATAACTATCTCGTGTTTTTCAAAGAATCACAGTGATACAAGAGAAAAAGAGTAATTGGGACTAGGAAAACTTCCAAGCCCTCAAAGACATACCACCAATTTACCTTATGGGAGAGAAGTCGTTTGAGAGCTAAGTCGGTCAGTAGATTCATTGACATGCGTCCTGTATACTGCTTGGATAAACTGAAAAACTTCTAAATAGTCTCGTGTGTAGGTGAAGAAAAGACGTTGGTAGAAAGGGATGGTCGTCCGCCAGATGAAAAACTGAACAATATATTTAGTTTTCGGTGCTTATCGCTAAGCTTACCTTGAACTGTGGTCTACAGGTGAAGAAATATGATTTTCCAAACCTACAGAAACTAGCGTCCATCCGAGGAGAAATTGGAGAAAATACACCAAACACCTAATAAACAAACGTTAACAAAAAGAACTGGATTTCACTTTCAAAATGTATGATACTGGAAATATAGACGCCCCAAATTAACCGTGTACGTTTGTGGTCGAGGGACCCACTATCTGTATCTCTTGCGATCTTTTCACTTTTGTGGAAAGTTACCTATGATGTAAATGTTGTGCAGGAGACAGAAATCGTTCGAAGAAGGCGAAACTTGAGAGCGATTTCGTCAAATAGGTCAGGGATACATGCATAAGGCTTGAAGCTAGGTCTATGCTAGTTGGACTGCCTGAACCCGAAATACAAACATCCGAGTTTGGTCGCGTGCCCAAAAATATGAATTCGTAAGCTAAAGTGAACAGTGTGAATTGATTTTTTCCAGTTGGCTGTGTTTGTGTAGACGCCTACAAGTCAGAATACCCTACAGCTAAATGTAATAAATCCGGAAACATTTCTTCTCTAGTATAATTCATAGCTTGAGAAAGAGATTTCGAACGGCAAATTCCAATGATGACATATAATGCAACGTTTTTCATCAAAAAAAGTGTACTAAAAGACCAGCAAAAAGAAAAAGTATTGGAAATTAGGAAAGAGTGATGAAAAAAAAAAAACTCCTAAATGCTATTATGTATTAATTAATAAAGGTAATAGGACTAAATGGAGTCCAATTCGTTCTGCAGTCACGTCGTAGTCCGATTTGTTTAATCACGAGTAAATTAGAACACAAAGAATTTCCGAGAGTTTTCTGCTAGCAGTGAAAACAAAGCTATTTATCTGTCACGGGTTGTGGAGTTGGCACCCTCGTTACAAACGAAGGCAACTCGTTTGTAACCCACCTCAAATTAGCAGGTATGTTCCCAGAAAAACTGAACGAAATCCCAGAGAACATAGCTTTTTTATAGTTCAGAACTTGATAGTCCACCATATATTACCACACGACAAGGAGAATACAGCGATTCAGAGCTCACTGCAAAACATATAGTCTATTCAAAGAGAACAGACGGCAAATTTTTCTCGCTCAAAATATTTAAAAGTCATAAATGATTGATAACTTATCAATATTTTCCTCTGTTATAATTAAAAGATGGGATTCTTCGTCGAATTACTGTTCTACTGTACTTGAGCAAGCCGACCTACAGAGCAAAAGAGAAAATTATGAAAAAGCATTATATCAAAAAGGAGACAGTGTTTCATCACATATCGCACACTGTTGAAAGGACGATTAGTACTAAAATATTTTCCACGAACTTGAAGGTCTTTGATATTGCGATGAGACAACAGGATTCGCTCTGACGAAGGGATAGCCCCCGAGGGGTATCCCTGGGAGTTCTTGGTGGGGATGTGCCTCCCTGTTCTCCGAATCCTGGCCCTATTTTAGACCAAAATATGTTACTTTGCTGCATAAGCAGAAATATGTCATCATCACTTAGATTAGAACGCTAACAAAAAATTTCTTAAAATCCATTTGATATTTGGGATAGTTTGGGGGAACAAGTCGAGCAGCCACCTTTAATTATGACGAGACATACTAGTTGTTGACGTGTGTTTTTTGTGCACAAATAACTTCAGGAACTTCTCAATCCGTGCGTACTTACCTTTGTCCGAGCTGCTTTTTCTTTCCGGTTGTGTTGGCTCCACGGCAAAGAAGCCATCTCTGAAGCCATAGCTGTTTCACGGTGCATTCTTCTGGTTTTTCTCGAGGGTAAATTGCCCCACATCTTCTTCCCTCAGCTTCACATTTTCCTGTTTTCTTTTCTTAAATTCCACCTTCCGTTTTGCTATTTTGAGCTGTTTTAGCCATGTTGAAACATTCCACTTCGCTTTCCGCCATGTTTGTTTACATTTGCGTTCCCAAGTAATCCCATAAATGCGTACGCTTAGTTTGGGTCCCAGGCCATTACTCACCGAAGTGAGCTATTAACGTTTGGACTGGGAAAGTTTTACCGCAGCTCTTGGCGCCCTCGCGCGCGCGAGCGGAGCCCCATAGCTAAGGAAATTGGGTAAACCATCCATCCGGGAAATTTTGGTTGTGACGTCAGTGTAGTACGCCAGCCCGTAAACTCTTTGCGGGGCGGGGAAGGGAAGGGAATCAGGTGTCAGCCCGTCAGGGGGAGGTATCTGTTATATTTTCTTGGCGAGAAATCGTGCGATGCATTTGTACAACCCGCGTTTTTCTTGGCGGAAAATCGCGTAAGAAATGGAGTGGCCATTGTCGTCGCGTTCAAACACTTGTTTTCTTGTATTTCATGACAGAGCTGAATAACGTCTGCGCATGTGCAAAGACGGGAGAGGTCTGGGATCTAAACTAGTATCGTTTACCAAAGGATTTTCAAAACATCTTCACATTTTGGCGATTTTTAAGGTGGATTCTGAATATTTAAGGTTCCCATTTAAAGCAAAGATAGATTATTTCATACTTCATTCACCACGGCATTTCTCGTTTATAGTTTTGTAATTTTTCTTATATTTTTTGCTATGAACAAAAGAAGATGCACGTTCGAAGTAGAACAGTTCTTTCATTCGAATGTTTACATGTTCAAACGTAAGCAGAAATGAACGACGGCTTATCAACATGTGATCAGCCGGGCATCTCATATCAGTGCAAGAATTAAAGGAACATTTTGATATTTATCTTTCTTTTTCCTTGAATGATTGACTATTGATTTCTGTTATTCCTCTTGCTTTGTTTCGCTAGTTTTACTATGAGAATTGTAAGAACAAAAAAAAATTCACTGACAGAGGTTTCTCTTCTTTCTTCCACTATCCAGCTATTGCAATCAGATTTACTGATTAATTACATACTAGACTACAAATCTAAGGCCACCAAAATTTCGTGCTGAATCTAAATAGTTTAATTCAGTCTTGCCCTGGTGCATGGAGCGTATGAAAAACCATCTTCCGCAGTTGCTCAGTCGCTGAACAAGAGCAAGCCTAACCTGCAATTTTTCTGTCTTGGCTCTAATAGAGAGTACAAGAAACACGAATTTTGACGGAACTGTATTTAGAGTTTTTTCTTAACTTATCGAATCAGAAAGAAACTACCTGCTAGTTATAAAGGGGTATATAACATATTTTTGACAAAACAGTAGCAAGGTGCGCACTGGAAACACTTTTGCTGGTGAAAATGAGCCTAAACAAACCTGACTGGTTAATTTTATTTCGTTAAGAACTATTTAACCGAATGGTTAACTTGGAAAAATACTGCAAATGATTTATAATTGATGAGACCGTGTTGGCTCTTTTCTCCTTTGGTTTGTTTGTTTGTTTCTTTTTTTGCTCTTAGACTTCTTTCGTCTCCTGTATAAATCTCTCCAAAAAGAACTCAGAAAACATTGCAGCAAAGATAATGCAAAAAGTTCTTGATCTCAAAAGACAAAACAAATGCAAGCGTTTGCTGTCTTGTTTATTGACCACAGATATGCAAAGGCTTTGCTTGCTGTGGCATTACTGAAAACTGACCTTGCCCTTCTTAAGCACACCGCAAGTTAATAATGCAACATTTCAAAGGATTGATTCTGTTAAGCTGAAATTTATTTGAATTTCCTTAAACATTTTTTAAAAAGAATAAATACTTAATAGATATCAATATCGGCGCTTATTTATTTTTTTTAAATATACCAAAAGAATATATAATATGTTTTTATATTGAACTCATCGGATCGCGGCATGACTTTCCACCAGTTTTACTCTCAAATTTGTTAATTTCTTTACTTAATTATCTAAAATACTGGTTTTTAAGGTATACTGCACAGTCCTTTTTTAAAGTGTTTTTATTCGATAGCTATCGCAGGTTATCGTTTGATTAGACTTTATTTGTGATTACATTCTATTCGAATACTAGGAAGAAAGGAAGGGAGAGAGCTTCATCATTAAAAGTTCATTTTATATTTTACTCGGTATTTGAATGGCAATCAACTAGTAATAACCAAAGGTTGCAAAGTGCGGGTGACAACGATTGAAGGTCAAAACGCTTTTGCTCCGACGCTGTGCTTTGCGCAAGTTTCACGTGATAGTCAGTCAAAACACGCGTGATCAGATCACGAGTGATAGAAGGTCCAATCGCGAGTGATCAAATTGCGTTCTGTGCATTCCATTCATTCTTAGTGCAAGTCTAAACGAATGCTGGCTACAGACATGCGACGCATGCTTAATAACAGCCTGAAGATTAAGATTGCGGGCTCCTCTTGTCGCCCACAATTAAGGTGTGGGACTGAGAAAATCACATAGTAAAATTCAATTAAATGCATTTAATTGATCAGGCGTTTTCCACTGAGTGTACATGTTATATTTCGTTTTGTCCATATTTGAACTCTCTAGTACTCTGATGCCCGTTTTGGATTAAGAGTTGTATATAAACTTCTTTTAAATTTCAGAAATTAGGATATTTCTGATGCAGGAGTGTTAATGGAATCGTTCTTTGCGTTCTGCTTCCGAAATAAGTGGCATTGAACGCACTTCACTAAATTTTTGTACATCAGTAGTCAATTCGGAATTTGCAAAAGAAGAACCAAAGCACAGCCATTTTACTGTATCAGATTTTGAGACTAGAGGGAGGAAGTTTTCAAATTTCAAACCCTTTAAATCTACTTGCAGTGGACTGAGCGTTTAAGAGAATTCTTTAAGACTGAACGGGCCATCTTGCTCGGTGACCACATTTGGTTAAAAGACAAGCGATGGTCAAGCGTTTTGTTTTCAGTGCGCCTCGCTAGGAGTGGTATTAAGAGGGTCTGGATGGGGTTAAGTGATAACTGATAAATGGCCAAAATTTTAACTGACAACTGACGAAGGACCTGATTGTCCCTTATTTTCTAAAAAACCCGTTTTAAGGCCTTAAATAGCATTGTTCCACTCTTTTCGTCAGACAATGTGATCAAATGTGCGTTTTATGGGGTAATCTTAGCAGCAAGACACTGAAGTGTCATATTTCGTTAATGATTTACTGTAAAACCCATGTCATGTACCATCTGTGGTAAAAATGACCTATGATCTCAAATTACGCTCCTCTTAGAACGCGCCAGCATACGATGGTTGCTAATGAGGGCGTTACAAAAGCGATTGCAAGTCTTTTCCGAGATGATTCAGATACTGTCTTTCTTTCGATCTACGTCCCAATAATATATTCTGAAGGTATAAATTTTGATTGGCATAATGGTTGGAAACGTTGGACTCTGGGCCAGCAAAAACGTTGGAGTGGAGGGGAGTAACACAAGACTTGAGAAATGGAGGGCCACTTGAAATGCTAACAATAGCAAAACTGATAAAAATTAAGGTACTATTGCATGAGTTTTGGAATTTAATCATTAATTTTTATTACATTATATGTGTCTTTAAAGCTAAATTTCGCATCAAAAATATACAAATAAGTTTCATAGCTAATCATCAATAATCATTTAACTGACAACTCACAAAAAGCCTTAAATTTAACTGAAAACTGACAAATGGCCAAAATTTTAACTGACAACGGACATTTGTACCCCCTCATCGAGACCCTCTATTATCGAAGGTGTGTGCTTCTTGGCGAAGAGCCACTGCGCGTATGGGTATGAAAATCTCTCTTAAATTGACCCATCTCCATTCTTCTCACTTACGTAAATGAAGCAGTCTCGCTGGATAAATAAGTTGAGCATGTGCGAGCGCTGTTGTCAGCGGAGGGAGCTTTTAGTTGACCTGACTAATTTGATCCAATTTTTATTTTTTAGGCATTCTTAGTTTTACTTTGTAAATTCTTTCAAATTTGTTATTCTTATCGTATCTTCATTATTTGTAATACGCATATGAATATATTTGTACGGTATATGCGCAATATGTTTCCTATTTATTATTCTTTAGTATTTACCAAATCAGTGAATAGCACTTTTCGCGCGTTTCGATTGGTTCCCGCAACTCGGCAGATCCTTGGCTATTTCCTGTTTTACGACGGAGCAAAGATGGCGTCTCGCTTCGAGGCATTCTCGGAAGACGAAATTTGACCGATAAATGAAACAGTCTTTACAAACAAATACCAAGAAAGCGACTATCTTTGGCTTGTCGGTGTTTACTGGTATTTTCATGCTTAATTTGCGACAAAATCGCAAAAATGCACTTGACAAAATCCCTGAAATGTTCGTAAATTGGAAATAAAGTTCCCTTAAGTGACGTTTTTAATTTACAAAAAGGTACTTTGTCTCATTTTTATCCGACTGATTTGGTAAATACTAAAACAACTTCCACTTCGGGGGATAGTTGTATATTATGGGCACGTCCAAATTGAATATTTAATTGGGTATACTTTACACTATATTTATCCCAGACTGGGGTATCTTGTATGAGAGATCTCATGAGTATTGTGGCTAACATTCTTGTAGTAGGATAACTGCATATTTCTTAATGTACACTTCCTACCCAACTTGGCCGAGCCAAAATACTAAGATGAGCGTCTCATTTCTAAACTGAATGTTCTCTGTACTCGTTGAAAACAATAACAAATGAAATCTATGAGCTCTCATAAAACTGAAAGTCAATTATTTAATACCTATTCTAGCTGGGGAAGTTCACTTGATAACATCTCATCACATGGTCCGTTCGAGAACGATTGGTTGTACAACGCATTGTTACAGGGGCTTACTGTCACGCATCTGCTATCCTGCTTTTTGAAAGCTTAAAGGCGTGTTTACATCTACAAAAAGTTCCAGATATAATGGTCCAGTTTTGTTATTTGAGATATATTTGCGTTGAAACTGTTCCCTGTCGTCTGTTGCTATGGATAGCAACCAGTTAAACTGGAGTGAAAGATGATAGCACTTGATCCTGTCGCAGGAAAGCGACGCAGTGGAGATTCAGTATGGTGAAGATGATTCCAACTGTACATCGGAAATCCATCTATTTCTTTCGTTGGCCTGCAATGGATTCAAGACAGCAACAACCAAGTTATTATCGGCTCCACTTCTTTGTAAAGGTTGGGTGGGCGCCTAATCCCTTGAATAAGCTCTATGGTTACCGTAAAACCCTCTATTAAGTACCCCCGGGAGGGGTATTTATTTCAAACACATTTGAGGGAGGAGGCCTACATAATTTAGCAAAGACGATGGTATCAGTTCTCCACAGAAAACTAGAACTGCAAAGTGTAAAAGCTCAAGTACAATGGTTGTAGGTCATGCAGCCGAGGATCAAAAACAAATCTGAAAGTCTAGCTGGTGAAAAAAAACTATCGTGGACCAGTCCACATGAAGTGTTACAGTTGTGATTGATAAATATAGTATATCATAAATTAGTGAAGAATAATAACGGGAGGAGAGGGAAGGGGAAGAGGGGCTTAAAAGAGAAGAGGGGCTTATTAGAGAGGGAGCTTATTTGAGGGGGGGGGGGGGGGGGCTAAATAAAGGATTTACGGTATGGGTGGCCCAAGGAAAATGGGTTCTTTTGACCTGAAATTGGGTATAGATTCTGGGCCCGAAATCAGGTGAGCCTAAAATTTGTGTTCCCTGGAAGAAAGGCCTGGAGTTGGGTATGTTTTTTTTCATTTGACTTTTGAGAGAAGCGGTTTAAGTCACAGAAGGAAAAAAACAGTTTGCCAAATTTTCTTAGAGGAGTACCCCACAGGAGGCGGGAATTTGCCCTGCTAACAATACTCTTTCTTCCTGCAGGTGCATGAATTCTTGATACCGTGAATAATTCTTTAACTGAACATGAAAAGAAATGCTTATTAGTGGTCGAAAACAAGTAATAATAATAACAATCTTTTAATAGGATGCTCCATCACAAGAGTGGTTTACATAGAGGTCCTAATTACGAGATGTATATTATATAATACAATTAAAATATAAAAAGGTTAAGCTAAAATCGATATATATGATACAAAAAAAAAAAAAAAAAAAAAAAAAAAATAATTCAAGCTAAAATTGAGTTACAGAAATAATTAAAAACATACACACTACAAGTACTCAATTATAAAAAGCAGAAAAAAGACACTTCTTAAAAATTGGAAAACTTGCTGAGTTTCTTACAGTTCTCTCTAATTCATTAAAGTCTTTGAAACAGTGGTACCGCGAACGTTGTTTTCCCCAATTATATTTAATTTTGGGGAGCTTGATAGTATCGTTATTGCGCGTATTGTAGGAATGTATATCACTCTTTCTTACAATGTCCAAAGAATGATTAAGTTGGCCATTAATACACTTGTATGCATATATACATCGATGACATTTCCTACGTTCTTCAAGATTCAGCCATCTCAAGACAATCAATGCATCGGTGGATGAGGAGTGAGGTGATCTATCTAATATCAACTTAGCTGCTTTGTTTTGGAGAATTTGCAATTCCTTCATAAGTGAGACATTGTCCTTGTCACCCCAGACTAAATCAGCATAATCAAAAATAGGTAGCACTAAGCTATTATAAAAAAGTAACCGGGCATCATAAGGTAAATAATACTTAATCCTACGTAGAAGACCAAGGTTTTTATTAACCTTACATGAAATATACTCAATATGGTCGGACCATGTGAAAGTTGAAGACAACATAACTCCCAAATATTTAAAACTACTTACAGAATTTATATCAGTGTCAAAAATAGATAACGAAGTGAAGACAGTAAGTGAAGACAGTAATGGTGATAGACTCTGAAAAGTTAACGGCTTAGAGATGAAAACTCTTAAGCTTGATTTACTAACTGTCTTTTTTATATTTTATTAATTCTTTTTTAACCTAGGAATGAAAGACTCAGGTGTGAAAATTCAAATGAAGCTACATCTTCGTTTCCCATTTTGTTGTTTATTACCTCTGTTGTACAACGTGTTATTCTTATTCTGCTGATCTGCAGATTAAATGACTACTTTTCTGTCGTGTTGTTTGTTTCTGAATGGTACTTTGCGGAAAGTAAAAGGCTTCCGGGATCCAAACAATCAGGTGCTAGAAATCTAAGAGCGGAACCAAAGATAAAAGCCCTTTCATTTCTCAAGTCTACGAACATGTGATTATATTTCTATCTTATCTTACAGAGAGGACCTCACCTTTCATTGGCCAAAATTCAATGTCACGTCATCACCAATCAGTACGAATGGCGCCCAGTGCTTCACGGCATTGAAATTTTCCGACTCCCTCATCCTTTTCATGGCCTGATGAAGCGACTCACTTGCACTTTTCCCTGCCACTAAATGATCATAAAAGTGTCTCATAAACGCAAGAGTGGCTTTGTCATCAATCGCCCACAGTGTCGCAATAACAGAACGCGCACCGGCTCCTAAAAAGGCTCGAGCAATACCAACCACTCCTTCGACTTTGATATTTCCTCGTCCACTGTTGCAGCAGCTCAAGACAACAAGCTTGGCGTGCACTTTTGCATCCAACACATCTGCCATCGTCAAAAGAAAATCTTTCTCTTTAGGTCTTTTGGCACCAGGAAAATTAGGAGACAAAATGATTTCTCCGGTTTCTGTACGGCCATGTGCTGCTATGTGCACTAACGAAACTGAGTTGAGCCCGCTTAAGACCCGATCTTTTGTAGCGTTCTTTCCGGTGAGAGGTTCGATGTTTAGAATTTGTCCAATCATTTTCACCTCTTCCTCAGCACCTGGAAGCTGCGGAAATGGTTTGCAGCCTTTGATACGTACAGTTTCCACCCACGGGTCTCCAACAAGAAGAGCCCCCGATGAACTATGGCGGCCCTCCGGACATTCTGCCAGCAGCCTTAAGGTTGTCAGTGATGGAATCAATCTTATTCTAAGCGCTTCAGATAAATACCTGGAGTTTTGGTCCACAAGGGCAGCATAAGGAATCAAGAACGATGAACGGTCAGGGACAATGACGAGTTCGTCACCTTCTATCAAGTGTGAAATTGGAGCGATGAATATGTCGTATAATACTTTTAAAGCATCACCCTGGTCTTCAATCTCTTTCCGGGAGAGATTCTTTTTCCACAGGTTTTTGTTCACACCAATCTGTTTGCATGTTTGGTAAGTCATTGATGTCAAGTCACCACTAAATCCCTGTTGCACAAACCTACACTGCTTCCCCGCCTTTAAAAGCATCCAGATAGTCACTGACTGGGTATCATTCATTACAAATAACGTGGGTGACGAAATATGCTTTGAAATGATAAGTTCCGTCTGCTGTATCGACAGTGAACAGGTTGATTTCCTGACGCCATATTGCGATTCCAAGAGGTCCTCTAGAGCTTCTGCTCGTCCCCTCTCAGCTGTTAAAAGCGCCTCGCGTGTCTTACGTTCAGTGCGTTGTTGTAACTGAAGTCTCACTAAACGACTAACGCAATCACGTTCATTCCGAAAGCTGATTTTCCACTCGTCGTTTCCTTCAAGAAGGACTCTCATTTCCTCTACCAGTTCAATACAGGATTTAAAACACTCCTCGGCTTTGGAGTACTCGTCAAGACACCAAAGAACTTGAGCAAGTCTATCATATCCGCATTGTTCAAAATCTTTGTTTCCAGTCTCCTTTGCTATACTTGTGGCTAGCTGATAAAATTCCATTGCTCTTTTGGAATTACCGAGACGCTTATAGACATCGCCGAGGTTTATATATGTAGGTCCTTCTCCATTTTTCTTCCCAGTATCTTTTGTGGTTCTTAGACTCAGCTCATAAAGCTCGATCGCTTTATTAAAATCACCGAGAGACTGATTGACGAGGCCAAGGTTGTTATATACAGCTGCTTCTTGATATTTGTTTTCAGTATCTTTTGCGATTCTTAGAGCCAGCTGAGAAAACTCCATTGCTTTTTTGAGCTCACTGAGAGACTGATAGGCACTGCCAAGGTTGTTATATGTAGTTCCTTCTCCATCTTTGTTTCCAGTATCTTTTGCGATTTTTAGAGCCAGCTGATAAAACTCGATTGCTTTTTTGAACTCACTGAGAGACTGATAGGCACTGCCAAGGTTGTTATATATAGTTCCTTCTCTATCTTTGTTTCCAGTATCTATTGCGATTTTTAGAGCCAGCTGATAAAACTCGATTGCTTTTTTGAACTCACTGAGAGACTTATAGGCACTGCCAAGGTTGTTATATGTAGTTCCTTCTCCATCTTTGTTTCCAGTATCTTTTGCGATTTTTAGAGCCAGCTGATAAAACTCGATTGCTTTTTTGAACTCACTGAGAGACTGATGGGCACTGCCAAGGTTGTTATATATAGTTCCTTCTCCATCTTTGTTTCCAGTATCTTTTGCGATTTTTAGAGCCAGCTGATAAAACTCGATTGCTTTTTTGTACTCACTGAGAGACTGATAGGCACTGCCAAGGTTGTTATATCTAGTTCCTTCTCCATCTTTGTTTCCAGTATCTTTTGCGATTTTTAGAGCCAGCTGATAAAACTCGATTGCTTTTTTGTACTCACTGAGAGACTGATAGGCACGGCCAAGGTTGTTATATATAGTTCCTTCTCCATCTTTGTTTCCAGTATCTTTTGCGATTTTTAGAGCCAGCTGATAAAACTCGATTGCCTTTTTGTACTCACTGAGAGACTGATAGGCACTGCCAAGGTTGTTATATCTAGTTCCTTCTCCATCTTTGTTTCCAGTATCTTTTGCGATTTTTAGAGCCAGCTGATAAAACTCGATTGCCTTTTTGTACTCACTGAGAGACTGATAGGCATGGCCAAGGTTGTTATATATAGTTCCTTCTCCATCTTTGTTTCCAGTATCTTTTGCGATTTTTAGAGCCAGCTGATAAAACTCGATTGCCTTTTTGTACTCACTGAGAGACTGATAGGCATTGCCAAGGTTCATATATGTAGTTCCTTCTCCATCTTTGTTTCCAGTATCTTTAGCGATTTTTAGAGCCAGCTTATGAAACTCGATTGCTTTTTTGAACTCACTGAGAGACCTATAGGTACTGCCGAGGTTGTTATATCCAGTTCCTTCTCCATCTTTGTTTCCAGTATCTTTTGCGATTTTTAGAGCCAGCTGATAAAACTCGATTGCTTTTTTGAACTCACTGAGAGACTGATAGGCACTGCCAAGGTTGTTATATCTAGTTCCTTCTCCATCTTTGTTTCCAGTATCTTTTGCGATTTTTAGAGCCAGCTGATAAAACTCGATTGCTTTTTTGAACTCACTGAGAGACTTATAGGCACTGCCAAGGTTGTTATATCTAGTTCCTTCTCCATCTTTGTTTCCAGTATCTTTTGCGATTTTTAGAGCCAGCTGATAAAACTCGATTGCCTTTTTGTACTCACTGAGAGACTGATAGGCACTGCCAAGGTTGTTATATATAGTTCCTTCTCCATCTTTGTTTCCAGTATCTTTTGCGATTTTTAGAGCCAGCTGATAAAACTCGATTGCCTTTTTGTACTCACTGAGAGACTGATAGGCACTGCCAAGGTTGATATATGTAGTTCCTTCTCCATCTTTGTTTCCAGTATCTTTTGCGATTTTTAGAGCCAGCTTATGAAACTCGATTGCTTTTTTGAACTCACTGAGAGACCTATAGGTACTGCCGAGGTTGTTATATCTAGTTCCTTCTCCATCTTTGTTTCCAGTATCTTTTGCGATTTTTAGAGCCAGCTGATAAAACTCGATTGCCTTTTTGTACTCACTGAGAGACTGATAGGCACTGCCAAGGTTGTTATATATAGTTCCTTCTCCATCTTTGTTTCCAGTATCTTTTGCGATTTTTAGAGCCAGCTGATAAAACTCGATTGCCTTTTTGTACTCACTGAGAGACTGATAGGCACTGCCAAGGTTGTTATATGTACTTCCTTCTCCATCTTTGTTTCCAGTATCTTTTGCGATTTTTAGAGCCAGCTGATAAAACTCGATTGCCTTTTTGTACTCACTGAGAGACTGATAGGCACGGCCAAGGTTGTTATATGTAGTTCCTTCTCCATCTTTGTTTCCAGTATCTTTTGCGATTTTTAGAGCCAGCTGATAAAACTCGATTGCCTTTTTGTACTCACTGAGAGACTGATAGGCACTGCCAAGGTTGATATATGTAGTTCCTTCTCCATCTTTGTTTCCAGTATCTTTTGCGATTTTTAGAGCCAGCTGATGAAACTCGATTGCTTTTTTGAACTCACTGAGAGACCTATAGGTACTGCCGAGGTTGTTATATATATTTCCTTTTCCATCTTTGTTTCCAGTATCTTTTGCGATTTTTAGAGCCAGCTGATAAAACTCGATTGCTTTTTTGTACTCACTGAGAGACTTATAGGCACTGCCAAGGTTGTTATATATAGTTCCTTCGCCATCTTTGTTTCCAGTATCTTTTGCAATTTTTAGAGCCAGCTGATGAAACTCGATTGCTTTTTTGAACTCACTGAGAGACCTATAGGTACTGCCGAGGTTATTATATATAGTTCCTTCGCCATCTTTGTTTCCAGTATCTTTTGCGATTTTTAGAGCCAGCTGATAAAACTCGATTGCTTTTTTGAACTCACTGAGAGACTGATAGGCACGGCCAAGGTTGTTATACGTAGTTCCTTCTTCATCTTTGTTTCCAGTATCTTTTGCGATTTTTAGAGCCAGCTGATAAAACTCGATTGCCTTTTTGTACTCACTGAGAGACTGATAGGCACTGCCGAGGTTGTTATATATAGTTCCTTCGCCATCTTTGTTTCCAGTATCTTTTGCGATTTTTAGAGCCAGCTGATAAAACTCGATTGCTTTTTTGAACTCACTGAGAGACTGATAGGCACGGCCAAGGTTGTTATATCTAGTTCCTTCTTCATCTTTGTTTCCAGTATCTTTTGCGATTTTTAGAGCCAGCTTATGAAACTCGATTGCCTTTTTGTACTCACTGAGAGACTGATAGGCATTGCCAAGGTTGTTATATCTAGTTCCTTCTCCATCTTTGTTTCCAGTATCTTTTGCGATTTTTAGAGCCAGCTGATAACACTCGATTGCTTTTTTGAACTCACTGAGAGACTGATAGGCACTGCCAAGGTTGTTATATGTAGTTCCTTCTCCATCTTTGTTTCCAGTATCTTTTGCGATTTTTAGAGCCAGCTGATAAAACTCGATTGCTTTTTTGAACTCACTGAGAGACTTATAGGCACTGCCAAGGTTGTTATATGTAGTTCCTTCTCCATCTTTGTTTCCAGTATCTTTTGCGATTTTTATAGCCATCTGATAAAACTCGATTGCTTTTTTGAACTCACTGAGAGACTTATAGGCACTGCCAAGGTTGTTATATATAGTTCCTTCGCCATCTTTGTTTCCAGTATCTTTTGCGATTCTTAGAGCCATCTGATAAAACTCGATTGCTTTTTTGAACTCACTGAGAGACTTATAGGCACTGCCAAGGTTGTTATATATAGTTCCTTCGCCATCTTTGTTTCCAGTATCTTTTGCGATTCTTAGAGCCATCTGATAAAACTCGACTGCTTTTTTGGAATCACTCAGATGGTGATAGGCAACGCCAAGGTTGCCAAGGCTAACTCTTTCTGCGTCTTTATTCCCGATCTCTCTGGCTTCATTCAAAGTCATCTCGAAGTAATCCCGGGCTATTTTAAAATCACCGCGTTTTGAAGCTTTCAGTCCAAGGTGATTACTGTACAACCAATTTGTTATGGAAGTTTGTTCGGGTTTTCCATGTTTGCCTTTACTTCCTGGGCATTCCTAGAAAAAAATGTAAAACAAACCCTCTTTTGAAGCAAGTTATGGTATAGAAGACGTTTTAAATGTAAAGTTATACCTTTTGTGAGGAAGAAAATAGCCCGCAAGATTTTTTGTGGCAATCAACTCTCCCCTTGCGGATACCTCGATATTTCGGACGAACCCTGCTAACAAAGCCAAATCCCCAGCAATACAAACTCCCGCTATTACTCGCTTGAGCCAGATTGTGGCTTTGAAAAAAATTAGCTCATAATATAGCTCGGACTGCAAGTTTCTAGAGTATATATACTCAAGTATAGAAGTATTACTAATGAACTTTATTTCTTAAGCGGATAAATCTACAAGAGCTGATATTTGACCAATCCGCCTTGACTTTGGCGGCTCACGAAGTAAGCCAAAAGTTCATTTATTTTCTCGGCTATAAAATTTATCGTACAGAGAATCAAAGGGCGTTTTACATTCAGCCAAAACTTTCGAAAATTTGTAAACAGCGGCAAATGGTATAGAGATTGTCCGGAAAAGTTTCTAGAAATTCCGGAAGCTGTTGAATCAGTCCGGAATGGGAACCATTCAACCAAAAATTCTACCTGGAAATCCCGGGAGCAAAAATGAATGGAAAGAAATCTTCCGTTAAAAAATTTTCGAAAAATTTGGGTATACCTCGCGAGGTTGTCCCTCGGTTTTGGAAGTTTTGAAAAATACTGTTCCGTTTGCTACTGGAAGTTGCCGAAAATTCAAAGTGGACGTTTTGGTTGAAGAGAAAGCGCCCAAAGTTTCTTTAAGAAAATTATTTTTCGCACACTGTGTTTTTTCTAATGGTTATGAACTAATATTTATTTTAATTGGGCAATTCTGTAAAATAGACATTAACTTCGATCAATAGCTCAAACCCTTGAAACCTCATATGTGACTTTTTCAAGCTCCATCATCGGTTGAATCGAAATTAATTCGATGCAGGAAAGACGAACTAACCATTCACTGTAAATTAACCTCCGCCAAAAAGGAACAAATGGTGGTATCCGGCTATTGAATCTCTTCTATTAGAATCAACCATGTAATATCAGTAATATCAAAGGTCACTTCGACCGCTTAATCAAAACAATTCAAAATGCTATTTTATAGAAATAAAGCGAAATACCTCGTTTTCCACGGCTCTTCTACTCGTCGCTTTTTCCCTTAGTTCAAGCAACGTGGTGTTTTCTTGGTCGATCTTCCAAATTGTTAAGGTGTAAATAGTAATTTCGAAATTAAGTTGAAGTAAAGTATACTTGCCATAGGTTGAATATAACTATCAGAGCGTTACCCCTTATGAGCAGCCTAAAGTGAAAAACAAAAAAAATACGGTCAAACCAGTATACTACAGGCTACTGGACAACTCTCCGAATATATTGCCATATATGTTCTGTAAGTTGATCGGTTTAAAACGGTCTCCTCTCTATAACGGATGCGGTCACCCTTTAGACTCCCAAAATGCACAATTCCATTATATTTTTTACCTGTTTATAATGGTCAACAAATTGGATTACGATCAAATAAAGGATAAAATTCAAGATGTGTGCTCCAAAGTAGACGGAAAAATGAATGCTAGCGAAATCGTCGAATCAGTTAACTTTTTCATGGCAATCGAATGGGGGAACTACAAGAGTTGAACGAACTCAATATCCAGTTGAATTTAAAGGAAACCTATATATATATAGCGTTCACCCATTTCTCAAGGGTGACAGTTATATATAGGTTTGACTGTACGCAGCATTTTCCCTGCAACATGGTTATAAAGAGGGGATAATCCTCTCTTGTTAATATTGAAACGCTAACAAGACTAATATTGTTGACACTGTTATTGCTACACAAACTTTTTAAAAACTAACTTTTATTAGAAATTCCACTTTTTCTGTGCTTTTGAGGTCGTTTTGGAACAAACAAAGAAAATAGAGGAAAATATCGCGTACTGTTGTGTAATTTGTAATGAAGAAGTTTAGATAACTAAGCACCGCCCTTAAATAAGCACCGAACCGTTAGTCAAAAAAAATTGTTGGCAAATCGTAACGGAAGTGTATACAACAAGTTGCGAAAATAAACCATTTTTCAGCTATGAAAGAATATAAAGAGTAAAAGGATACTGCTAATCCTTGATCACACCATGTGATCGCCAGCTCAAACAGTTTTAACTTCTCAAACGCTTTCGCCCCTAAAATCGTAAAAATAAAGCATGTTGAAAACATTTTTTATGTCTTGCTCCCTTCCTACCTGCCATTTCTCAAAATAGCTCATTTGTTGGAGTTCTTATAGTGTATTAGTATCTTTGTATGTCTGTCGCAGTGTGATGAACCAGAAGCATATAATCCTTCTGGATGGACTAATAAGTTTTCTACAGCGATAAGGATAGACTCAGTTGTGCGCAACTTTCGCCTTTTAAGCTGTCATTTTGCTACTTTTATCATTTTCATGTACAGCAATACCCAATTTCCGGAGAATTTGAAACAATAAGCCACTCTAAAATTAGGCTTAAATGGGTACATTCGTGGTACAGTTACACTGAAGCATCCATGATAGCTCATGCACGTCATACGTGCCTATGTTCAAGAGAATGAAGAACTATGTCGCAAGTAGCCTACGAATAACCGTAGTTGCCATTTTTGTACTATAAAAGAGCCCGTGAGCAAACAAACATTCGATGATGACTTTGTTGCGCCCTGGACTCCAAATCTAAACTTCAATTTCTTCCATATTATTTAAACGTCTGAACTTTGTAGCCGTTTGAACTTTTGGTGTTTTCACAAGCAGGCGGTAAATAGAATGCTTGCCAACATTACTAGTATAATTATGATAATCCATTCTGTTTCTTAGATACTAAATAGTTAAAAAAAATTCTTCTAAAATTACCTGCTATTATTGGTTTGATTGCCAATCGTCGAATGTCCCTGGCGTTTTTTGCATCTAGCAGTGAGTAAATAAAGTTTCCTATGAATGTTGAAAATGCAAACAAACAAAAATCACTCACAGCAAACGCAGCGAAGCAATTTCAAAGCAAATAAGATCAGTGAAAGCTGACAAGCCTCTGACGGACTATTCCAAAGCAAGTCACAAACATTAAACATCAGTGGTTAACCAATCAGAAAGTAGGCAACAATTCTTTATTTTCAAAATACAAGTAGTCTTGCCTAAACGAAGGTTTGCATATGCTCTGTTGCTGTACAGTTTCGCCCTTAGATCTTCGTCCTTGCACTTCACTTTAATTCCCTCAGTATAAAAGTAAACGGCATTGCTGTAGTCTTCCTTTAAGTACGCTTCATTGCCTTCGGTTTTGTAGACTTCAGCTATTGCTAAAAATGAAGTAGGTTGATTGAAATGTCATTAAACTTCTTGGTCTAATTTTCCCATGTACAGCCGCAACCCTCCCCCCCCCCCCCCCTCCGCCTTGTCCCCAGTCGCTCGCGATCACTTTGTGGGGGATACCGTATTTGAGTTAATTGTTAGGGAAAGGAGGCGAAAGGCGTGATGGGAAGGGCAGAAAAAATGAAGCTTTCTCTCTTTTTCCTTCCCATCATTCCCCGCTTGCGTTCTGCCCTCGTTCCCATTGTACCCCTCTTGCGCTCCTCGCTGGGTCCAGCTTTCGCGCTTCTCACTTGTTCCGTACTCCCCTCTAAGCCTTGGGAAAACCTGTGGAGGAGCCAGGCCCCCTTCCCTCAAACAAAGACGGCTGGGGGTGGGTGGTCTGCAATAAGGCGGGATGCGGCATTTAGCAGATCTTTTGTAATTGATACTCGGGACGAGAGATAAAAACAGGGCCAGGAAGCGAGAATTTAAATGACGAGCGGGGGTGGGGTTTTGTTCTTTTGGGAGATTGGGATGCAATATCGTATCTTTTTCGCACCAAAAGGAGGCGATTATTCTAGGGAGACGATTATTTCAAATACTGCTCACTGGAAGTCGTTCCCTAAATATTTTGTTTTATTATCCCATAAAATCAAAAATAATCACATCCAATATACTGAACATGGGCTTTAAAAGTGTTCCAAATCTGGTCCTTGGTTAAGTTTCAATATCAGTGCAGTATCCTCGACGTCAGAGCCTAAGGTGGCATTTTTAACTTGACAGGGAGAGAATAGAAGAAATGGAGGGAGGCGATTATTTTAAATTTTTCCGTCATATGGGGGAGATTATTCGAGGGAGGCGATTTGTGGAGGGACGGATATTATTCGATGAAATACGGTAATTGTGCAATTAAAACAATAAACTGATCCTTTCGACAGGAAAAATGATAGAAAAATAAAGAAAGAAAAGAAAAATAAAATGTTGTGTTGTGAGTACAAAAGATACAATACGGGACAACCGTGTGCAACTTTTTTTTGTGTTCATTTCCGTCTTCGTCTCTTTGCTAGAGATTACCAAACAACAAATATGACGGAGATCATTTATTACTCGGTTAGGCAAGTGGTGTCACTTGTTAACTTATAAATGGCGTTAACCATTGATCACGGATTTATGAAATAGTGGCAAATTTGGTCGTTCAGTTCCTCACTTTTGTTAAAAATGTTAAAAAAGCTGAAAATGCAACGGCAAATATAACGGTGAATCCGAAAGATAAAGGAATTAGTCGACCACAAATTCTAGGAAAAGCCTAATCTAGGTAAAAAGTTAATAAACCATCTTCAGTAGAGATAATGTTTAACGACTTTCACTCTTTAACCACTTTGGTATGTTGAATGTTTTCAAATGACGGTTTTTTTTCTTTTCTGTATCTTTTAAAGGTCAAATGAACCAAAAATTCGACATTTTTTATTTTAGTTCAATTCTAGTGAAATATGTTTAATATGGACCGAATAAACATACTATGAAGTTTCAGCTCAATTGAAGCAAGCATCTCCGAGATATTCGCAATTAAAAGCTGTTAATTTTTGGCCCTTATCTTCGTAGAGCGGTCGGAAAAATTGTCGGTAAAAACAGCTTGTGACGTCAATGTTGGTCAGGCGAAAAAAAGCGGGAAATTCAAAACAGTGTTTTTCGAGTCGACTTGGCGCAGAATTGTGGTGGTTTGTGCGGCCATAAACCTAGAAAGAACAAGCAATTTGTCTTCAAAAGTTGCACTGTGGTTATAACCTTATTATTTAATTTTCTCGAAGAATGCATCATAGTAAAATGAAATTGAACGACGGCATTAATTTCCTTGCGCTGTACTGGAAATGTGCGTGCGTAGGTCCGATTTTTTTCAAGATTTATTCACAAAATGTGTTCATATAAGAAAGTCCCTGGATATATAAGGTCCGGAGCTCCACTGTGGACACAAAAACAAAATATCTTTGTATAGTGATTTTCCCAAAGAAATTCACGCTTGCCCACAATGTGTTTGAAGTCATTGAACTTTGTCGCACTCGAGCTGATATTTTAAATCGTCTGAGCCCAGCGTAAACCAAACACTAGACTTGAGATCTATAAAGCATTGCAGAATCGCTTGACTTTTCTAAATCGACATATGATAGTTTAGGTTAGCTAGAATCTTTCGATTTTGTGAAATTTGCTGAGAATATAGGACTGCCGGCCATTTAGCGTTTTCAACACCTTGACCGGTTACCGGCCATATCATGAGCCACAACGTAATTGTTTTGAAGCCACTGCCGGCAGTGGTCGTTCTCAGCTACTTCACAGCGAGTGAAAAGGAAAATTTTCGTACAGAATGAAAACAAAACTACGTAATTAAAAATGAAAAAAGAAAAAAAAAATACTCTGACTATTATTACTTGAGCAAAAGAAAAGTGATCGAAGTAGTCTGTTCTTCTCGAATAAGCTTGCTGGCCTTCTATAGCTCCCTGGAAGGTTTAAGCGCTCAAGTTTGTTCAATCGCAAGCGTTAGCATTACGGTTCTTTGACATAAGACAAGGATAAAGCTGGTTCTGCAAAGGTAAATGAATCTGGGCATGTAAAAAAACTAACCGTAACTACTAATAACAGAATACAAGCGGGTTTTAATTCAGTCCGGCGAAAGAAGGCGAAGAACTGGACACAAAATCAATTCACCAAATCGAATGCAGAAATTATTAGAAAAATACAAACCTCTTTTGAAATGTTTAAAACGTTTTATTCCTCCTCAGACGGACGGAATGATCTGTTTTTACTCTAACATTGGTTGTTCTGGATCCAAAGTAATTTTCAAGTGACGAAAAAACAACAACAACAACAACAAGCCTTTACAAGGAGCAAACGTTCGCACCTCGTGTATTTCATTCAGTCTCAGTCAGAACGAGCCAAACAAACGCAGACGATAAGGGATGCGCAGAAGCTTGCACAGAACGTTTTTCCGCCCTGAAAGACCAACATTGACGTCACGTATTCTCCAGTCTATCACTCGGCCATTTCAGAAACGTTTTCGTGAAGTCTTCGGAAATGCTCGGATTTTGATCTTTTATCTTTCTATAAAGGCTTGGGAAGAAAAATCTTTACCCAAATCTCACTTAGGATGGTTCTTTTTAGTGTTTGGTGAAGGTAAAGCGACAAAAGAAAATATTTCGATTTTTTGGTTCATTTGACCTTTAATGCATTCCTCATTATTTTGCTATCTTTAAGTCCTGTTGGTGATACACTATTAACAGTTGTAAGAATCGTTACCTTTCAGTGTGTCATCATCAAAGTTCAGCTCTTGTACGGTATCAAGCGATGTAACATCATTCTCACATGCTGCTCCGTTTCCACTCTGTGCCATAATGGATTGATCTGGAAAAATCAGTAAGAAGCTTTAAATTAGTATTCTCTTCACTTGTATAAGCACTGTCACCAAAACAACCATTCATTTTGCCACAAGTGGTAAACTTACGTTAGTAAAAAACTTTTACTTTTTTGTGTATTCATTTCCGTCTTCGTCTCTTTGCTACAGATTTAAACGAAAAATACGACGGGGATAATATATTTCCCGGTTAAGCAAATGGTGTCACTTGTTAGCTCATCAATGGCGTTGATCATGACATTGGTCACAAACTTGTGAAATAGGGGCAAATTTGATCATTCCGTTCCTCACTTTCTGATGTTAAAAATGCTAAAAAAGCTGAAAATGAACTAAATTTGTAGCTCACACTAATAAACCGTTATGCGGTGCGTGTGCATCTTTCGGGTTGGTGGGAAAGTAGGAATCATACTTGACGGGAGCTAATATGTAACGGTGAATCCGCAAGATAAAGGAATTCGTCGACCAAAAATTTTTAAAAAAGTTTAATCTAGATAAAAAGTAAAAAACACCTTCAGTTGAGATAATGTTTAACGACTTTCAGTCTTTATGTATGTTGAATGTTATCAAATGACGTTCTTTTTTCCTTTCTGTATCTTTAATTTCATTTCTCTATAAATTTCTATGTTAAAGGCCTTTTGGTGATACACCATTAACAGTTGTAGGAATCTATACCTTTTAGTGTGTCATCATCAATGTTCAGCTCTTGTCCAGCACCAAGTGATGTAACATCACCCTCACTTGGTGCTCCGTTTCCACTCTGTGCCACAATGGTTTGATCTGGAAAAATCAGTATAAAGCTGTAAATTGACATTATCTTCCCTTGTATATAAAGTACCAGTACCAAAACAACCATTCATTTTGCCACAAGTGGCAAACTCGACCACAACTGACTCTAGGAAAAGCCTAATCTAGATAAAAAGTTAAAAAACCACCTTCAGTAGAGATAACGTTTAACCACTTCCGTATGTTAAATGTTTTCAAATGAGAGCTTTTTGTCTTTTTTTGTATATCTTATTTCATTTCTCCTTAGTTTTCTATATTAAAGGCCTTTTGGTGATTCACTATTAACAGTTGTCAGAATCTTTACCTTTCAGTGTGTCATTATCAAAGTTCAGCTCTTGTCCGGTACCAAGTGATGTAACATCACTCTCACATGCTGCTCCGTTTCCACTCTGTGCCATAATGGCTTGATCTGGAAAAATCGGTAAAAAGCTTTAAATTAATATTAACTTCACTTGTATAACCACTGTTACCAAAACAACCACTCATTTTGTCACAAGTGGTAAAACTTACATTAGTATAAAACTTTTATTGACTCAACAAGTAAATCCATATTCTGTCGCAGGTAGTCATGAAATGCGTGGTGTAGTAATCTTCGAACAACAGGACAGTACACGTAATCTGATTCAGTTTTCCATTGTGCTTTCAATCAAGACACGAAACTGTTTTTCAGAATTCAGTAGCTCAGTCGCTCAGGCCGCCCTATTAATCAACCATTGCGAACTCACTTTTCGACAATCTCAATAGCTGATTCAGTTTCAGATTCAGAGCGACGTTTTTTGCAGTTTTTTTTGTTACCCTAGTCAATCGACTTAGTAGCAGCAGGGAGTTACAGTACCACTTCAGTAAGACGTGACAGAATCATACTTGAAAACAGAATCAGGAGTCAATTGCCGCAATAAACCTTATAAACAAATTGTTTCTTTTTGGTGCAAGTGAAACTTGGTAAAGTTTACTGTTAGCTTTATAGAACTTTAGGGGATTACCGTCATAATTTGGAACAGCTTTCGTTATTGGTAATACTTCCTGATAAAAACATTGTTAAGTATATAAATTCGGTTTGCTACTTAAAGATGTTTGGCTGCTATGACCACATCAACAACAACACTTTTTTCACTTTCAAAACTACAAAAACTTAAGATTGGATTAACACTAAAATAACCTTTTTAAATAGTAATAATATTAATAATAATATAATAGTTATAACAATTATAATAATAAATGGTACAATGTGAAAGTGCTGTGGCTGCACCATAGGATTTCAGCATCCGTTAATATAAATGCCTCACAAATTGTTTCTGTTGATTGGTTTTAGCGGATAACAAATTACCATGGAAATATTGTTTGGTAAACCTTTCTAAAACCACAACTGGGCACAATAACATACTATCAAAGCCGGTCTTGTAGCAGAAGTATACGCATGCGCAACAAATAAGATTAAAGAACGGCTAGAGGTATACGAAACACCGTAACTCCGCAAAGAAAAATCGACGAATTCGACAAAACAATACTAAAAATCGCCGAACCAATCAAAAAAAGATTCCGCATGTTTGGAAATACCACAATATTAGAATTAAAGACTACAATTACATAAGTACCGCATGAAAATTTGCCAAACACAATAATACCGTAAAATTTCTTAATATAAGGCGATAAAATGTAACACTCTACTATACTCTCCCCTCCCCGAGACAGATGCAGGGCTATATATAATGGTGAATCAGCAAAGAAAACGAATTCATCGACCACAAATTGTCGAAAAGGTTTAATCTAGATAAAAAAATAAAAAACACCTTCAGTGGAAATAATGTTTAACAACTTTCAGTCTTCAAGTATCAAATGTTGAATGTTATCAAATCACGGTTTTTTTTCCTTACTGTATCTTTTATTTCATTTCTCCTTAAATTTCTCATGTTAAAGGCTTTTTGGTGATACATTATTAAAAGTTGTAACAATCTTTACCTTTCAGTGTGTCATCATCAAAGTTCAGCTCTTGTCCAGTACCATGTGATGTAACATTACTCTCACTTGCTGCTCCGTTTCCACTCTGGGCCATAATGGTTTGATCTGGAAAAATCAGTATAAAGCTGTAAATTGACATTGTCTTGTATATAGAACACCAGTACCAAAACAGCCATTCACTTTGCCACAAGTGGTAAACTCGACCACACTGAATTCTACGAAAAGCCTAATCTAGATAAAAAATGAAAAAAACACCTTCAGTAGAGATACTGTTTAACGACTTTGACTCCTTAACTACTTCCGTATGTTGAATGTTATCAAATGACGGTTTTTTGTCATTTTTGTATATTTTATTTCATTTGTCCTTAGTTTGCTATATTAAAAGCCTTTTGTTGACACACTAGTAGCAGTTGAAAGAATCTTTACCTTTCAGTGTGTAATCATCAAAATTCAGCTCTTGTCCGGTACCCAGTGATGTAACATCACCTTCACATGCTGCTCCGTTTCCACTCTGTGCCATAATGGTTTGATCTGGAAAAATCGGTAAAAAGCTTTAAATTAATATTAACTTCACTTGTATAAGCACTGTTACCAAAACAACCATTTATTTTGCCACAAGTGGTAAACTCACATTAGTATAAAACTTTTATTGACTGAACAAATCAATCAAAATTCTGTGGCAGGCAGTCAATGAAATGCGTGATGAAGTAATTTTCAAACAACAGGAAAGTACACGTAATCTGATTCAGATTTCCATTGTGCTTTCAATCAAGACACGAAACTGTTTTCCAGAATTCAGTAGCCCAGTCGCTCAGGTCACCCTAGTAACCAACCATTGCGAACTTACTTTTCGACAATCTCGGTGGCTGATTCAGTTTCAGATTCCGAGCGACGTTTTTTGCAGTTTTTTTTGTTACTCTAGTGAATCGACTTATTAGCAGCATGGAGTTACAGTACTACTTCAGTAACACGTGACAGAATCATATTTGAAAACAGAATTAGGGGTCAATTACAGCAATAATCCTTCAAAACATATTGTTTCTTTTTTTTGCAAGTAAAATTCGGTAAAGTTCAATTTTAGCTTTATAGAACTTAAGGGGATAATCGTCATAATTTGCAACAGCTTTCGTTATTGGTAATACTTCCTGATAAAAACATTAAGTATATAAATTCGGTTTGCCACTTAAAGATGTTTGGCTGCTATGACCACATCAACAGCAACACTTTTTTTACTTTCAAAACGATAAAAACTTAAGATTGGATTAACACTAAAATAACGTTTTCAAATAGTAATAATATTAATAATAATATAATAGTGATAACAATTATGATAATAAATGGTAGAATGTGAAGGTGCTTTGGCTGCACCATAGGATTTCAGCATCCGTTAATATATATGCCTTCAGTTAATAACTGTTTCTGTTGATGGGTTCAAGCGCATAACAAATTATCTTGGAAATAATGTTTGGTAAACCTTTCTAAAACCACAACTGGGCACAAGATCACACAATCAAAGCCGGTCTTGTAGCAGAAGTACACGCATACCCAAAAAATAAGATTGAAGAGCGGCTAGGGGTATACGGAACACCGCAAAGAAAAATTGACGAACTTGACAAAACCATGCTGAAAATCGCCGAGCCAATCAAAAAAAGATTCCGCGTGTTTGGAAATACCACAATAGTAGAATTAAAGACCACAATTACATAAGTACCGCATGAAAATCTGCCAAACACAATAATACTGCAGAATTTCTCAATGTAAGGCGATAAAATGTAACACTTTACTATACTCTCCCCTCCCCGAGACAGATGCAGGGCTATTAGAAAAAAACACCTTCAGTGGAGATAATGTTTAACGACTTTCAGTCCTTATATATGGTGAATGTTATCAAATGACGGTTTTTTTTTCCTTTCTCTATCTTTTATTTCATTTCTCTATAAATTTCTATGTTAAAGGCCTTTTTGTGATACACTATGAACAGTTGTCAGAAACTTTACCTTTCAGTGTGTCATCATCAAAGTTCAGCTCTTGTCCAGTACCAAGTGATGTACCATCACTCTCACATGCTGCTCCGTTTCCACTCTGTGCCATAATGGTTTGATCTGGAAAAATCGGTAATTAAGCTTTAAATTAATATTAACTTCACTGTTACCAAAACAACCATTCATTTTGGCACAAGTGGTAAACTTACATTAGTGTAAAACTTTTATTGACTGAACAAATCAATCAAATTTCTGTGGCAGGCAGTCATGAAATGCGTGGTGAAGTAATTTTCAAACAACCTGACAGTACACGTAATCTGATTCAGTTTTCCATTGTGCTTTCATTCAAGAAATGGAACTGTTTTCCAGTCGCTCAGGCTACCCTAGTAACCAACTATTGCCAACTCATTTTTCGACAATCTTGGTGGATGATTTAGTTTCAGATTCAGAACGACGGTTTTTGCAGTTCTTTTTTGTTACCCTAGTCAATCGACTGAGTAGCAGCAGGGAGTTACAGTACTACTTCAGTAAGACGTGACAGAATCATATTTCAAAATAGAATCAGGAGTCAATTGCAGCAATAATCCTTATAAACCTATTGTTTCTGTTTGGTGCAAGTGAAAGTCGGTAAAGTTTACTTTTAGCTTTATAGAACTTAAGGGGATAATCGTCATAATTTGCAACCGCTTTGGTTATTGTCAATAGATTATTGATAAAAATTCGCGATAAAAACACTGTTAAGTATATAAATTCGGTTTTAGTGCTACTTAAAGATGTTTGGCTGCTATGAGCACATCAGGAGGGAGTCATAAACTCGTGAGCGCGGCTGTCCGATGTGCCTGGCCATCGTGACGTCACAGCAAAGTAAAACGTGCGACGAGCAGAATTTTCGAAAATGGCGGTGTTATTGTTTTTCATGTGAGCACTTTGAGCTTATTTTTTCCCGTGAATGAAGCAGCAATGTGGTTTTTCTTTTGATCGAGGATACCATTACCTTATATTCCAACGGAAGAGGTAAGTGTATTTTGATTACTACGTGAAAATTCTGCAAAAAAGGTTTCTGAAGCGTTTTGGTGAGTCTCCAAGTTAGGAAAATTATGTGAGTGCGGGGCGACCTTTCGCTCGACAAAAACCCGTTTTTCTCTGGATAAAAAGCATTAGAAAACTTGTAGCTTCGCTCCAAAGTAGTTTATATCTCACAGAATCCATATAGCATATAATAAATGTCAGGGAATGAACCACAAAAATGATCAGTGTATTTATTCGAATCAATTTCCTCCGTTATAATTTTGCAATCTTGTTGAAGTGAGGTTGGTTACGAAAATTTGTTATAAATGAGCTGTTTTGTAGTTATTTCGGTTATTCAGTAAGACGTATACTGAAGTATACTGAGAGTTGTTAAGCCTATTATGACCTCGTAAAAAGCCCGATCGTGAAGAAGTTCACCCTTTTTGAGGCACTACCATATTTAATCTAAATATTTGTTTAGCCCTTGTAAATTTTTTTTACACCTTCTGAAAGTTAAATTATATATTAGGAAAGCCCCGGCGGTGGGGGGTAACACTCTTGAAACAAGACACCAACAGGATAATTTTAAACCGCACTACCAAGCCTGCATGTAGGGTTTCAATTGACTGATGCATTTAAAAACTGCATCCTTTACTCGCTTACTTTGTCACTAAGAGTAACTAATCAGTCTATCTAACTATATAAAACAGTATATAAATCTTAAACAGGTTTTCAGTAATATCATGGATACTACTGACTATGGTGGTATGGACTAGAAAGGTGTATTGGTAATGCTAATCATTTTCTGTTTTTTCTACAGGATTAACACTACTTAGACCAACGACGTTTCCAGGCTTACATCTCTTACATGTAAACAGAATTAGAGACTAGACTGGCAGGCCTCTCATTATTACTTATTCTCTTGGCCTCTACATCATCGTTCGATCAAAACATTTATGGTCACTCCAGAACATAACATTACTGATCATCTACTTGTTCTTTTTTTTGTTATTGACAATGTGATGAGGATTTATACCTAGAAATTATTTTGGTGAAACTGCTCACAGACAGGATTTTAGAAGAAAAATAATGAATGATGTGTTTTAACCGCCATAGCCTTAAAGTCAATTCATCACTGGAAGCTTTAGCCTGAGAATGCAGACAGATTTCCAGTTGTATTTTTTAGTGACGTGAAACTACAATCCAAAATGTTTTGTTTAAGTTGATTATTTTTGTCCTGGCCTAGTGCTTCTTGTACTGTCTTAAGTAATATGAACGGTATAGCTGAACCTTGACAGAACATTTGTCCTCTCATTGATAAGCGATTTGGTACCTTCAAGAACTGTCTCTTCAAGTCGTAAGCCGTTTTCAAATCAGCTTCAATGTCGCTGTCCAGGTTCGAAGTGAAAATGTTCAAATCGCCGAGTCGGCGTTCTGTTCCCAATTCTGAGATATTTTCCACCTATTTATAAACACCATTGTTTTGATTCTGATTTTTTCTTAAAGGTATTGTTTTCAGTGGAAGGCTCCTGTAGAATCTTGCGTCAGCCGAACTGGCTATAAACGTAGTATGGGTGTAACATATTCCTTAGGCAATTTCGTAGACTTAAACTGTATTCAAGCCCCTCTCAAGTCCAAACATTGACGTAAAAAGATATCCTCGAATTAATCGTATTACTCGCTTCAATTCGAGAGCTTTATTGTTGGATTAACTGGCTTATTTCTCTTGCCCTTCGCGGCTGACTCGCAAGGTACCTGCGGAAAGTAGTGTTTAAAGCCACTGATCATTTTTATGAAATCGTTTTGAGATTTAATTTTTCAAAAATGAGAAAGAGTTTTGACCTATGTAAGTTATGTTTTTGTCTCCAAGCGCAGTATTGTGGCGTTTCTGAGTAACAGGCCATTAAAGATGATCTTGGTGATGATTTTTATCGAGCGGTAGGAGCGTTTGTCAACACTTTTGAGTCTTGTCGCCAGTGTGTTTTTTGTTTTCGGGTTAAAATTGCGTTATTGATACTTTATATGATAACATCTGCAGCTTCGCTTTAGATGTTGAAATGATTTGCTCTACTGTTACTGTGAAATTGGACCGTGAACTTTTCGCGACAAGCATTTTGTTTACCTTCTTTCAAACCCTCCCGTGCTGGCTTGAACGTGACGTCACGATGGCCAGACACATCGGATTTTCATTCGCCAATATCTGCTCTAGTGCCCAGGCCTTAGTTTATGACTCCCTCCTGGAGCACATCAACAACAACGCTTTTTTTACTTTTAAACCTACAAAAACTTAAGATCTGATTAACACTAAAATAACCTTTTCAAATAGTAATAATAATAATAATAATAATAATAATAATAATATAATAGTTATAATAATTAAAATAATAAATGGTACAATGTGAAGGTGCTGTGGCTGCACCATAAGATTTCAGCGTCCGTTAATATAAATGCCTTGCTAATAGCGGAGCTCCTCGCGCGCGCGAAGCGCGCGCGGAGCGGAGCACCATGGGTAAGAAAATTTGGTAAACTATCCTCCCCAGAAAATTTGGTTATGACGTAGCGTACGCCCGTCCGTACACACATTTCATGTAAGCCGATGTGAAATGTCACAATAGATCTTGCACAACTTGACTAGCCTTTCAGTTATTTAAGCCATCCGTATGAGTACGATTAGATTGACAGCTGTCAAAATCAGACATCCGCTGACAATTATCACATGACCATGTCGCGGGCTCAGATGAAAGACCAGTCGTTTTGCCCCTACATATAAGCTGTTATAATATGTCACACTTGCCAATTCAGCATAAAAACGAAACTACGCCGGGCAAGGGTGTCAGTTAGCTGACAGTCGTTTAAAGTTATATTGGCAAGCCAAATTAAGGTCAGTTGACAGCTGTCAAAACAGGACATGTGCAGACCAGTATCAGAAAACTAATAACGTGGGCTCAGGTTCGCTGAGGTACACGATCTGGCATTTTCTACTACAAGCCGGACGGATATGCCTTACTCACACTCGTAGTCTGTTAATTCGAATATTCGCCAATCTAATTAAGGGTAATTGACAGCTGTCAAACTAGAGTATACGCTGACCATCATCACCTGAGTGTATCGCGGGCTCATTTTTCTATCCATTGAGTTCACGTAGTGTTTAAAGTTTTGCGCTGATATTTTATTTGATCACGTGCTCAACTCGAAGCCCCAGAGGTTAGAAAATCTATCCATCCTACAAAATTCGGCAATCACGTGTGACCTTACACCGACCATCCGACCTTCCGTCCGTCCGCGCCACAGTCATACCAATGTTTAACCTCACACTTTCTAGCTAATTTGGGAGCCTGCAACCTGATATTGTACATCCATGTTTTGATTTATTGACAGCTGTCAAAATAGCGTTTCTGCTCACCAGTATCGCCTGACCGTATCGCGGGCTCAGGTATCGACCCACTGAGTTCGAGTGTTTTTTTGAAGGTATCCGCTGA
>OZ037993.1:43704110-43781610 GCA_964035705.1 Porites rus
TGTTTGATTTAAATTATGAATTTGTTAACGGGAGCTTCGCTTTTAGCCCTGGCTAAATCTATATATTTATTTTCTTTGATGGGGTCAACCGCATAACAAATTATCATGGGAATATTCTTTGGCAATAAAAGCGTAAAGCTTCCTAAGACCGCAACTGGGCTCAGTATCACTGACACTATCAAAGCCGGTCTGGTAACAGAAGTATACGCATGCGGAAAAAAAGGATTGAAGAGCGGCTAGGGGTATACCGAACACCGTAAAACCGGGAAGGAAAATCGAATAATTCGACACAACTATGCTAAAAATCGCCCACCCAATCATCAAAAATTCTGCATGTTTAGAAATACCACAATATCAGAATTCAAGGCTACAATTACGTAAGTACCGCATGAAAATTTGCCAAACACAATAATACCGCAAACTTTCTCAATGTAAGGCGCTAAAATTGTAAACCTCTACTGTACTCTTCCCTCCCCGAAATAGAGGTTTGATTCCAAATGTCCCACAGTGCAGTGGGCAAAAGAGCCTAGAGGCAACGCAAATGCCTAAAGGGGATGGTCACACTTCAAATTAACTGACCCATTTTAGTTGATTGCAGAGCCTTTCACCGGAGGTGAGGGTTCTTCATTTTCGAGTTGAGTGTATTTTGGTTTCCAAAAAATACAAGATACTTGGTTCTTTTCCCATTCGTGGTTGTTTCCTTTTTACTTGTACGTCTCTCCGAGTAAGCTTCGTTTCCGACAATCTGTTTTGCTCTTGTGAAACACATCATAAGCAAAACTTTCGATTAAGAAATTTGGGGTGGAACGAAACTCCAGTGAAGATACTCCGGATTTCAAGTGACGGCGATGATCGGAAGGATTTTTAGGGTTTAAAAGTTTAAATTCCGGGATTCTTTTGGAGTAGGAAAAATTTGGCAAGTATTTTCTTAGTTGGCTTGATTTTAACTGAATAATCTTGGTGTTGCGTAGTTCTGTATGGGATTTTTTGGGGAGTTAATTTTTGGTGCAGGGAATTTTTGGGGTTTTGATTTTTGCCCACATTCGGTCATCCACGTCTCTTGAAATCCGGAATACCCCTTTAGAAAGAAACTTGCAATGGTATAAAAAAATAAAATGTTGAACTATAATTGTGGGTGCAAAAGATAAGAGTACAATCCGGACTATCGTGTGCAACTTTTTTGTGTATTCATTTCCGTCTTCGTCTCTTTGCTACAGATTTAAACGAAAAATACGACGGGGATAATTTATTTCCCGGTTAGGCAAATGGTGTCACTTGTTAACTCAACAATGGCGTTGATCATGACATTGGTCACAAACTTGTGATATAGGGGCAAATTTGATCATTCCGTTCCTCACTTTCTGATGTTAAAAATGCTAAAAAAGCTGAAAATGCATTAAATTTGTAACTCAAACTAATAAACCATTATGCGGTGCGTGTGCATCTTTCGGGTTGGCGGGAAAATTGAAATCATACTTGCCGGGAACTAATGCAGGGCTATATGTAACAGTGAATCCGCAAGATAAAGGAAAAAGTCGTCGACCACAAATTTTAGAAAAAGTTTAATCTAGATATAAAGAAAAAACACCTTCAGTGGAGATAATGTTTAACGACTTTCAGTCTTTATGTGTGTTAAATGTTATCAAATGACGGTTTTCTTCCTTTCTGTATCTTTTATTTCATTTCTCCTTAAATTTCTATGTTAAAGGCCTTTTGATGATACGCTATTAACAGTTGTCAGAATCTTTACCTTTCAGTTTGTCCTCATCAAAATTCAGCTCATGTCCGGTACCAAGTGATGTAACATCACTCTCACTTGCTGCTCCGTTTCCACTCTGTGCCATAATGGTTTGATCTGGAAAATCAGTATAAAGCTGTAAATTGACATTATCTTCACTTGTATATAAAGCACTAGTACCAAAGCAGCCATTCATTTCGCCACAAGTGCTAAACTCGGTCACAAATTCTAGGAAAAGCCTAATCAAGATACCTTCAGTAGAGATAATGTTTAACGACTTTGACTCTTTAACCACTTCCGTATGTTGAATATTTTCAAAGGACGGTTTGTTGTCTTTCTTGTATATTTTATTTCATTTCCCCCTAGTTTGCTATATTAAATGCCTTTTGGTGATACACTATTAACAATTGTAAGAATCTTTACCTTTCAGTGTGTCATCACCAAAATTCAGCTCTTGTCCGGTACCAAGTGATGTAACATCACTCTCACATGCTGCTCCGTTTCCACTCTGTACCATTATGGTTTGTTCTGGAAAAATCGGTGAAAAGCTTTAAATTAATATTAACTTCACTTGTATAAGTACTGTTACCAAAACAACCATTCATTTTGCGACAAGTGGTAAACTCACATTGGTCTAAAACTTTTATTGACTGAACAAATCAATTAAAATTCTGTAGCAGGCAGTCATGAAATGCGTGGTGAAGCAACGGGACAGTACACGTAATGTGATTAAGTTTTCCATTGTGCTTTCAATCAAGACATGAAACTGCGTTTTCGTATTCAGTAGCCCAGTCGCTCAGGCCACCATAGTAGCCAAGTATTGTCAACTCACTTTCCGACAATCTCGGTGGCTGATTCAGTTTCAGATTCAGAGCGACGTTTTTTGTAGTTTTTTTTTGTTTAAAAACACCTTCAGTGGAGATAATGTTTAACGACTTTCAGTCTTTATGTGTGTTGAAGGTTATCAAATGACGGATTTTTTCCTTTCTGTATCTTCTATTTCATTTCTCCTTAAATTTCTATGTTAAAGGCCTTTTGGTGATACGCTATTAACAGTTGTCAGAATCTTTACCTTTCAGTGTGTCATCATCAAAATTCAGCTCTTGTCCGGTACCAAGTAATGTAACATCACTCTCACATGCTGCTCCGTTTCCACTCTGTGCCATAATCGTTTCATCTGGAAAAATCAGTATAAAGCTGTAAATTGACATTATCTTCACTTGTATATAAAGCACTAGTACCAAAGCAGCCATTCATTATGCCACAAGTGCTAAACTCGACCAAAAATTCTAGGAAAAGCTTAATTAAGCTACCTTCAGTAGAGATAATGTTTAACGACTTTGACTCTTTAACCACTTCCGTATGTTGAATATTTTCAAAGGACGGTTTGTTGTCCTTTTTGTATATTTTATTTCATTTCCCCCTAGTTTGCCATATTAAATGCCTTTTGGTGATACACTATTAACAGTTGTAAGAATCTTTACCTTTCAGTGTGTCATCACCAAAATTCAGCTCTTGTCCGGTGCCAAGTGATGTAACATCACTCTCACATGCTGCTCCGTTTCCACTCTGTACCATTATGGTTTGTTCTGGAAAAATCGGTGAAAAGCTTTAAATTAATATTAACTTCACTTGTATAAGCACTGTTACCAAAACAACCATTCATTTTGCGACAAGTGGTAAACTCACATTTCTATAAAACTTTTATTGACTGAACAAATCAATTAAAATTCTGTAGCAGGCAGTCATGAAATGCGTGGTGAAGTACTTTTCAAGCAACGGGACAGTACACGTAATGTGATTAAGTTTTCCATTGCGCTTTCAATCAAGACATGAAACTGCGTTTTCCGGCGTATTCAGTAGCCCAGTCGCTCAGGCCACCATAGTAGCCAAGCATAGTCAACTCACTTTCCGACAATCTCGGTGGCTGATTCAGTTTCAGATTTAGAGCGACCTTTTTTGCAGTTCTTTTTTGTTACCCTAGTCAATCGACTTAGTAGCAGCAGGGAGTTAACAGTACCACTTCAGTAAGACGTGACAGAACCATATTTGGAAACAAAATCAGGAGTCAATTGCAGCAATAATCCTTATAAACATATTGTTTCTTTTTGGTGCTAGTGAAATTCGGTAAAGTTTACTTTTAGTTTTATAGAACGTAACGGGATAATCGTCATAATTTGCAACGGCTTTCGTCATTGGTAATACTTTGTTGATAAAAATTCGTGATAAAAACACTGTTAAGTATATATGTTTGGCTGCTATGACCACATCAACAACAACACTTGTTTTACCTTCAAAACTACAAAAACTTAAGATTGGATTAACACTAAAATAACCTTTTCAAATAGTAATAATAATAATAATATAATAGTTATAATAATTATAATAATAAATGGTAAAATGTGAAGGTGCTGTGGTTGCGCCATAGAATTTCAGCATCCGTCATTATAAATGCCTTGCTAATTATTTCTGTTGATGGGTTTAACCGCATAACAAATTATCATGGGAATATTGTTTGGTAAACCTTTCTAAACCCGCAACTGGTCACAATTTGGCTGTGGTGACACTTGGGATTTTTTTACTATAGTAAAGTCGAGTTTACTACTGTAAACACGTTTTCTAATGTGACCGGCTTTTCCCATTTTACTATGGTAAACACAGATCTGGTCTGTTGCGGTGGCAACGGCGGAAGGATGAAAGCAAAGTTTACTATAGTAAACTTTCCTAAAACGATATGGTTTATTGCTGATATATCTAAACTTTGTTTATTCAGTTGACATCTAGTCGCATTATTTGAGATGCGTTCCCTGAGTGTCACGTTGCTGAATACTTATACATGTATTTTTAGCGCCGCCAGCCTATTCTTTTCCTTTTTTCGTGCCAAACAGTACAGTAGAGATGTCACAGTGACTCAGACAATTTTCGCTTTCATTCGAGGTAATTCCACAGTAAATTCTGGACTTCTAGGAATCATACGCCTACATCTAATGTTCGTGTTTCATTTCTGAGTCGAGCATAAATTTAGAAGTAAATCATTCAATTCAGCTGTTTTTATTCCGTGTAGCCATATTTTTTCTATCTATTGTCTGAACATGGATTTTGGTTGGCACGCTTTTTTTAAGAAACCTGCATGTTCTTTTCACTTTAGAGTTCCACCATTCCGCAACAGTTTCGTAATCCCACCGGGCGGTTTTTCAGACAATCACGGCCACGAAGTAATTCAGCATGGACCGCTTATATTCGGCCGAGAAAGTAATGGGATAGAAGCAGTATCAGCAGCGGCACAGTGAATGCATGATGTACAGACAGTCATGTAACTGGATGAAAACTAAAACATTCATGGAATGTCGTAAGAATGATCACCTGTCCTCAGGCTCATCATTTGAGTGACACATTTCTGTTAGGAAACCATCTGGAACGTGTTAAGTCAAGTAATGAGTTTTACTATAGTAAAGTTTTTTTACATCCTTTTTAAAGCCTTTTACCAACGTCAAATCCCAAGTGTGACCACAGCCATTTATCACACTATCAAAACTGGTCTTTTGGCAGAAGTATACGCATGCGCAAAAAAAAAACATTGAAGAGCGGCTAAGGGTATACGGAACACCGTAACACTGCAAAGAGAAATCGAGAAATTCGACACAACCATGCTAAAAATCCCCGAGCCAATCACAAAAACTTCGGCATGTTTAGAAACACCACAATATCAGAATTCAAGGCCACAATTACACAAGTACCGCATGAAAATTTGCCAAAGACCACAATACCGCAAACTTTCTCAATGTAAGGCGCTAAAAATGTAAACCTCTACTATACTCTCCCCTCCTCGAGCCAAAACATTTGATTCCAAATACCCAACAATGGGTAAGAGTACGTCGAGGCAACGCAAATACCCAAAGGGGATAGTCACGCTTCAAATTTACGGACCCATTTGGTTTATTGCACACCCTTTCACCGGAGTTGAGGGTTCTTCGTTTTCGAGTTGAGTGTATTTCGGTTTCCAAAAAATACAGGGTACTTGTTTGTTTTTTCCATTCGTGGTTCTTTCCTTTTTACTTGTAGGTCTCTCCGATTCAGCTTCGTATTCGACAATCTGTTTTGCGGTTATGAAGTACGCCATTAGCAAACTTTTGATTAAGAAATTTGGGGTGGAACGAAACTCCAGTTCAGGTAGTCCGGATTTCAAGTGAAGGCGATGATAGAAGGATTTTTTGGGCTTAAAATTTTCAATTCCGGGATTCTTTCGGGGTAGGAAAAATGTGGCAAGTATTTTCTTAGTTGGCTTGATTTTAACTGAATAATTTTGTCGGTGCGTAGTTCTGCATAGGATTTTTTGGGGGTTAATTTTTGGTTCAGGGAACTTTTGTGGGTTTTGATTTTTGCCCCAGTTAGTTCATCCACGTCTCTTAAAATCCAGAATACTCCTTTGGGAACGAAACTTGCCATGGTGTAAAAAAATAAAATAGTGAATTATAATTGTGAGTACAAAAGATAAGAGTGCAATACGGACTATCGTGTGCAACTTTTTAATATGTTCATTTCCGTCTTCGTCTCTTTGCTGCATATTAAAACAAAAAAAGTGATCATGACAAATGTCATTTACTCCCCGTTTAGGCAAATGGTGTCACTTGTTCACTAATAAATGGCGTTGACCATGACATTGGTCACGGAATAGTGACAAATTTGGTTGTTAGTTATGCTCACTTTCTAGAGTTAAAAACGCCAAAAAAGCTAGAAAAGCATTAAATTTGTAGCGCTAGACGAAACTTACACCATTATTAAAGGCGTTATGCGGTAGTGTGCATCTTTCGAGTTGGCAGGAAAAAAGAAATCATACCTGCCGGGAGAAAATTCAGCATTCCTCGGCCACAAGTTCTACTAGCCTGTTCCAAGCGTTCAGATAGTGGAGAGCGGTGCAGAGTAAAGAAAGCGATGAAAAGTAGAGCGTGACTGGGGAGAGAGGTGCGGGAACGCTTGTAAGAATTTTTAACAAAAGTGCGTTCCGGTATACCAGATCCTGGTATACCCTCTGACTGGTTGATTTTGACAGTTTTTGTCAACAGTGGAGCGTCTTCGATCACAGCGAGAAATGCGATATGGCCGTTATGACAGACTCTACGTGCTGTCACGCAGAATTCAAACTCGCAACAAACACAGCGCTGAGTGACTTTCCAAACGTGGAGGCTAAAAGCGAAGAGCAAAGAAACTGTTTAAAACACGTAGTCGGTAGGATAGATGTCTTAGCAATTTCTCACCGACTGGCTTTGGAAAAAATTATTATTTTCCAGCTTTTTCCGCGAATAAAGCGTGCGTTGGAATGAAGGCAGGATAGAATGCCATTTACGATTGTTGTGGTAACTCCGTTGATTACCATCATGGAAGACCAAGTGGAATATTTGAACAAAATCGGAGTAGCGGCGGCAATGATGGGCGCAAATGTGGATGAAGCCGTTAAAAGTGGAAGCTGTGAAATTGTTTACTGAAGAGCCAAATCGTGGTTGTCTAATGAATGGACAAAAGGACTTCTAAAAGGAAAGCTTGGAAAGCAAGTTGCAGCTATCGCTATTGACGAGGTTCACTCAATCACCGAATAGTAAATTTTCCCTTCAATTGTTGTGCATTTTCATTGCTTGAGTTAACGATCTGCATTGAAACGGCTTTCTATCGAAATGAGCGATATTTGTTTGTCACTTGATTCATAACTTTTTGTCACGTACACGCAGAAATCATGTTTTAAAGCTGTAAATAAATTCATTATACATGAATACTTCTCCCGCCTTCTATTGTGTGAAAGTCTTACATTGGGTTTTTAGTAAGATTATGTACGTATATGTTGTAGTTAATTTTTCATTTCAGGTAATTTTTATTTTTTCCTTTGTTTAAACTTCATTAGCATACATTACCATACCCAAAAAGAAAAGGAAAACAAAAATTACCTGAGATAAAAAATTAACTACAACATATACATAACATTTATTTTTGATCTGACAAACTTCGATTTACTCGCAAGAAAAATAATAAATGCATCGGGCTGTAACACCAGTCTTGATTGACAAGTGAAGACCACCTACAGCTGATGCGGTCTGAGTGGGTGGATGAGTCTATTTAAAACAAATCTAACAGGCGTTCCCTCTCTCACCTCTCCCCCTCCCTCGCTTTTATTTTTTCGCGCTCCTTTTTACTTCGCACCGCTCCCCACTATCTGAACGCCTGGAACAGGCTAAAGTTCTACAAAAAGCCTAATCTAGATAAAAAGTTGAAAAACCACCTTCGACTTTGACTCTTTAACCACTTTCGTATGTTGAATGTTTTTAAATGACGGATTTTTTTTTCTTTTCTGTATCTTTTATTTCATCCCTCCTTATTTTGCTTTGTTAAAGGCCATTTGGTGATACAGTATTAACAGTTGTAAGAATCTTTACCTTTCAGTGTGTCATCATCAATGTTCAGCTCTTGTCCGGTACCATGTGATGTAAAATCACTCTCACATGCTGCTCCGTTTCCACTCTGTGCCATAATGGTTTGATCTGGAAAATCAGTATAAAGCTATAAATTGATATTATCTTCACTTGTATAAGCATTATTACCAAAACAACCATCCATTTTGCCACAAGTGGTAAACGCACATTTCATTGAAAAAATTCATTGAAATTATGTGGCAGGCAGTCATGAAATTCGCGGTGAAGTCATTTTCATAGAACAGGACAGTACATGTACTCTAATTCAGTTTTCCATTGCGCTTTCAATCGAGACATGAAACTGCTTTTCAGAATTTCAGTGGCCCACTCGCTCACGTCACCCTAGTAACCGACCATTGCGAACTTACGTTTCGACAACCTTGTAAGCTGATTCATCTTCAGATTCAGAGCGATGTTTTTTTTTTCAGTTATTTTTTTTGTTACGTAGTCAATCGACTTAGTAGCAGCATGGAGTTACAATGCGACTTCCGTAACACGTGACAGAACCATATTTGAAAACAGAATCAGGAGTCAATTGCAGCAATGTGCTATCATTAGAATGTCGCTTGTAAACATAATGTCTCATTTTCGTGCAAGTAAAACTCGGTTAAGTTTACTTGGAGATTCATAGAACTCATTAAGGGAGATAATAGTCATAATTTGCAACAGCTCTCGTTATTGATCAGTGATACTTTGTTGATAAAAGTTTGTGATAAAAACATTGTTAATTAGATAAATCCCGTTTGCTACTTGAAGATATTTGGGGGCTATGACCACATTGACAACAGCACTTTTTTCCCTAAAAAACTACCAAAACTTAAGATTGGATTAACACTAAAATAACCTTTTTAATTAATAATAATGATCATCATCATCATCAACATCATCCGTCATAATCATAATGTTAATAATTATAATAAATGGTACCATGTGAAGGTGCTGTGGTTGCACCATAGGATTTCGTCATCCATTAATATAAATGCAACCTTTCTAAACGTTTCCGTTGATGGGTACAACGAGGGTCTTCAACCGCATAACAAATTACCATGGGAATATTGTTTAGCACTAAAGTGAAACTCTTTATACTACCACAACTGGGCACGATATCACACTATCGAAGCCGGTCTTGTAGTAGAAGTATACGCATGCTAAAAAATTAAGATTGGAGCGGCTAGTGGTATACCGAACTCCGTAACACAGCGAAGAAAAATCGACAAATTCGACAACTTAAACCATGCTAAAATCGTCCAGCAAATAACAAAAAATTCCGCATGTTTAGAACTAACACAATATCATTGGGTTTATTGCAGGCCCTTTCACCGGGGTTAAGAGCGCTTCGTTTTCCAGTTGACTGTGTATTTCGGTTTTCAAAAAATAGAGGATACTTGGTTCTTTTCCCATTCGTGATTCTTTCCTTTTGACTTATAGGTCTCTCTGATTCTGCTTCGTATTCGACAATCTGTTTTGCGGTTATGAAGTACGTGATAAGCAAAACTTTCGAATAAGAAATTTAGGGTGGAACGAAACCCCAGTGGAGGTACTTCGGATTTCAAGTGATGGCGATGATAAAAGAATTTTTTGGGTTTAAAATTTTCAATTCCGGGATTCTTTTGGGATAGGAAACATTTGGCAAGTATTTTCTCAGTTGGCTTGATTTTAACTGAATAATATTGTTGGTGAGCAGCTCTGTATAGGATTTTTTTGGGGGATAATTTTTGGTGCAGTGAAGTTTGGGGGTTTTGATTTTTGCCCCCATTCGGTCATCCACGTCTTTTGAAATCCGGAATACCCCTTGGGAACTAAACTTTGCTATGGTATAAAAAAATAAAATGGTGAATTATAATTGAGGGTACAAAAGGTAAGAGTACAATACAGACTATCGTGTGCAATTTTTTTTGTGTGTTCATTTCAATCTTCGTCTCTTTGCTACAGATTAAAACCAAAAATACGACAGAGATCATTTATTCCTCCTTTAGACAAATGCTGTCACTTGTTAACTCATCCGATGGCGGTGATCATGACATTAGTTACAGACTTGTGAAATGGGGGCAAAATTGGTCGTTCCGTTCCTCACTTTCTGATGTTAAAAATACTAAAAATGCTGAAAATGCATTAAAGTTGTAGCTCACACTAATAAACCGTTATGCGGTGCGTGTGCATCTTTCGGGTTGGCGGGAAAATAGAAATCATACTTGGCGGGAGCTAATGCAGGGCTATATGTAACGGTGAATCAGCAATACAGTAAAGGAATTCGTCAATCACAAATTTTAGAAAAAGTTTATTTAATCTAGATAAAAAATAAAAACCACCTTCAGTGGAGATAATGTTTAACGACTTTCCGTCTTTATGTATGTTGAATCTTATCAAATGACGGTTTTTTTCCTTTCTGTATCTTTTATTTCATTTCTCCTTAAATTTTAATGTTAAAGGCCTTTTGGTGATACGCTATTAACCGTTATAAGAATCTTTACCTTTCAGTGTGTCATCATCAAAGTTCAGTTCTTGTCCGGTACTAAGTGATGTTACATCACCCTCACTTGCTGCTCCGTTTCCATTCTGTGCCATAATGGTTTGACCTGGAAAAATCAGTATAAAGCTATAAATTGACATTATCTTTACTTGTATATAAAGAACTAGTAACAACACGGCCATTCATTTTGCTACAAGAGGTAAAATCGACCACAACTGATTCTAGGAAAAGCCTAATCTAGATAAAAAAATGAAAAAACCACCTTCAGTAGAGATACTGTTTAACGACTTTGACTCTTTAACCACTTCCGTATGTTGAATGTTTTCAAATGACGATTTTTTGTCAGTTTTGTATATTTCATTTTTTTGTCGTTAGTTCGCTATATTAAAGGTCTTTTGGTGATACACTATTAGCAGTTGTAAGAATCTTTACCTTTCAGTGTGTTATCATCAAAATTCAGCTCTTGTCCGGTACCAAGTGATGTAACATCACTCTCACATGCTGCTCCGTTTCCACTCTGTGCCGTAATGGTTTGATCTGGAAAAATCGGCAAAAAGCTTTAAATTAATATTAACTAGTATTAACTAGTATTAACTAATATTAGATAAAAAATAAAAATAACCTTCAGTGGAGATAATGTTTAACTACTTCTAGTCTTCATGTATCAAATACTGAATGTTATCAAATGACGGTTTTTTCCTTTCTGTATCTTTTATTTCATTTCTCCATAAATTTCTCATGTTAAAGGCCTTTTGGTGATACACTATTAACAGTTGTAAGAATCTTTACCTTTCAGTGTGCCATCATCAAAGTTCAGCTCTTGTCCGGTACCATGTGATGTAACATCACTCTCAATTGCTGCTCCGTTTCCATTCTGTGCCATAATGGTTTGATCTGGAAAATCAGTATAAAGCTATAAATTGACATTATCCTCACTTGTATATAAAGCACCAGTACCAAAACATCCATTCATTATGCCACAAGTGATAAACTCGATCCCAAATTCTACGAAAAGCCTAACCTAGATAAAAAATGAAAAAACCACCTTCAGTAGTGATACTGTTTAACGACTTTGCCTCTTTAATCACTTCCGTTTGTTGAATGATTTCAAATGACGGTTTTTTGTCTTTTTTGTATATTCTATTTCATCTGTCCTTAGTTTGTAATCTTTAAGGCTTTCTGGTGATACAGTATTAACAGTTGTAAGAATCTTTACCTTTTAGTGTGTCATCGTCAAAGTTCAGCTCTTGTCCGGTACCATGTGATGTAACATCACTCTCACTTGCTGCTTCGTTTCCACTCTGTGCCGTAATAGTTTGATCTGGAAAAATCAGTATAAAGCTGTAAATTGACACTATCTTTACCTGTATATAAAGCACTAGTACCAAAACAACCATTCATTATGCCATAAGTGATAAACTCGAAAAGAAATTCTGCGAAAAGCCTAATCTAGATAAAAAAAAGGAAATGAAAAACCCACTTTTAGTAGAGATACTGTCGACTTTGACTCTTTAACCACTTCCGTATGTTGAATGTTTTCAAATGACGGTTTTTTGTCTTTTTTTAATTTTATTTCATTTGTCCTTCACTATTAACAGTTGCAAGAATCTTTACCTTTCAGTGTGTCATCATCAAAGTTCAGCTCTTGTCCGGTACCATGTGATGTAACATCACTCTCACTTGCTGCTCCGCTTCCACTCTGTACCATAATGGTTTGATCTGGAAAATCAGTATAAAGCTGTAAATTGACATTATCTTCACTTGTATATAAAGCACTAGTACCAAAACCGTCATTCATTATGCCACAAGTGATAAACTCGACCACAAATTCTACGAAAAGCCTAATCTAGATAAAAAATGAAAAAAACACCTTCAGTAGAGATACTGTCGACTTTGATTCTTTAACCACTTCCGTCTGTTGAATGTTTTCAAATGGCGGTTTTTTGTCTTTTTTAAATTTTATTTCATTTGTCCTTCACTATTAACAGTTGTAAGAATCTTTACCTTTCAGTGTGTCATGATCAATATTCAGCTCTTGCTCGGTACCAAGTAATGTAACATCACTCTCACATGTTGCTCCGTTTCCACCCTGTGCCATAATGGTTTTATCTGGAAAAATCGGCAAAAAGCTTTAAATTAATATTGACTACTATTAACTAGTATTAACTAATATTAGATAAAAAATAAAAATAACCTTCAGTGGAAATAATGTTTAACTACTTTTAGTCTTCATGTATCAAATGTTGAATGTTATCAAGTGACTGTTTTTTCCTTTCTGATGGTTTTTTTGCCTTTTTTGTATATTTCATGTCATCTGTCCTTAGTTTGCTACATTAAAGGCCTTTTGGTGATACACTATTAACAGTTGTAAGAATCTTTACCTTTCAGTGTGTCATCATCAAAGTTCAGCTCTTGTCCGGTCCCAAGTGATGTAACATCACTCTCACTTGCTGCTCCGTTTCCACTCTGTGCCATAATGGTTTGATCTGGAAAAATTAGTGTAACGCTGTAAATTGACACTATCTTTACTTGTATATAAAGCACTAGTGCCAAAATAACCATTCATTATGCCACACGGGATAAACTCGAAAAGAAATTCTACAAAAAGCCTAATTTAGAAAAAAAAAAAAAAAAAAAAAAAAATGAAAAACCCACCTTTAGTAGAGATACTGTCGACTTTGACTGTTTAACCACTTCCGTATGTTGAATGTTTTCAAATGACGGTTTTTTGTCTTTTTTTAAATTTTTTTTCGTTTGTCCTTAGTTTGCTATATTAGAGGCCTTTTGGTGATACACTATTAACAGTTGTAAGAATCTTTACCTTTCAGTGTGTCATCATCAAAATTCAGCTCTTGTCCGGTACCAAGTGATGTAACATCACTCTCACATGCTGCTCGGTTTCCACCCTGTGCCACAATGGTTTGATCTGGAAAAATCGGCAAAAAGCTTTAAATTAATATTAACTAGTATTAACTAATATTAGATAAAAAATAAAAAATAACCTTCAGTGGAGATAATGTTTAACTACTTTTAGTCTTCATGTATCAAATGTTGAATGTTATCAAATGACGGTTTTTTCCCTTTCTGTATCTTTTATTTCATTTCTCCATAAATTTCTCATGTTAAAGGCCTTTTGGTGATACACTATTAACAGATGTAAGAATCTTTACCTTTCAGTGTGCCATCATCAAAGTTCAGCTCTTGTCCGGTACCATGTGATGTAACATCACTCTCACATGCTGCTCCGTTTCCACTCCGTACCATAATGGTTTGATCTGGAAAATCAGTATAAAGCTATAAATTGACATTATCTTCACTTGTATATAAAGCACCAGTACTAAAACAGCTATTCATTATGCCACAAGTGATAAACTCGACCACAAATTCTACGAAAAGCCTAATCTAGATAAAAAATGAAGAAACCACCTTCAGTAGAGATACGGTTTAACGACTTTGACTCTTTAACCGCTTCCGTTTGTTGAATAATTTCAAATGACGGTTTTTTGCCTTTTTTGAATACTTTATGTCATCTGTCTTTAGTTTGCTATATTAGAGGCCTTTTGTGATACACTATTAACAGTTGTAAGAATCTTTACCTTTCAGTGTGTCATCATCATAGTTCATCTCTTGGCCGGTACCATGTGATGTAACATCACTCTCACTTGCTGCTTCGTTTCCACTCTGTGCCATAATAGTTTGATCTGGAAAAATCAGTATAAAGCTGTAAATTGACACTATCTTTACTTGTATATAAAGGACTAGTACCAAAACAACCATTTATTATGCCATACGTGATAAACTCGAAAAGAAATTCTGCGAAAAGCCTAATCTAGATAAAAAATAGAAAATGAAAAACCCACTATTAGTAGAGATACTGTCGACTCTGACTCTTTAACCACTTCCGTATGTTGAATGTTTTCAAATGACGGTTTTTTGTCTTTTTTTAAATTTTATTTCATTTGTCCTTAGTTTGCTATATTAAAGGCCTTTTGGTGATACACTATTAACAGTTGTAAGAATCTTTACCTTTCAGTGTGTCATCATCAAAATTCAGCTCTTGTCCGGTACCAAGTGATGTAAGATCATTCTCACATGCTGCTCCGTTTCCACTCTGTGCCATAATGGTTTGATCTGGGAAAATCAGTAAAAAGCTTTAAATTAATATTAACTTCACTTGCATAAGCACTGTTACCAAAACAACCATTTATTTTGCCAAGTGGTAAACTCAAATTAGTATAAAACTTTTATTGACTGAACAAATCAATCAAAATTATGTGGCAGGCAGTTAAGAAATGCGTGAAGTAATTTTCAAACAACAGGACACGTAATCTGATTCAGTTTTTTGTTGTGCTTTCAATCAAGGCATGAAACTGCTTTTCAGAATTCAGTAGCCCAGTCGCTCAGGCCACCCCAGTAACCAACTATTGCGAATTCACTTTTCGACAATGTCGGTAGCTGATTCAGTTTCAGATTCAGAGCGACGATTTTTGCAGTTATTTTTTTTACCCTAGTTAATCGACTTAGTAGCAGCAGGGAGTTACAGTACCAGGAGTCAATTGCAGCAATAATCCTTATAAACATATCGTTTCTTTTTGGTGGAAGTGAAATTCGGTAAAGTTTACTTTTAGCTTTAAAGAACTTAATGGGATAATCGTCATAATTTGGAACAGGTTTCGTTACTGGCAATACTTTGTTGATGAAAATTCGTGATAAAAACACTGTTAAGTATATAAATTCGGTTTGCTACTTAAAGATGTTTGGCTGCTATGACGACATCAACAACAACAACACTTTTCTTACTTTAAAAACCACAAAAACTTAAGATTGGATTAACACTTAAATAAACTTTTCAAATAGTAATAATAATAATAATAATATGATAGTTATAATAATTATAATAATAAACGGTACAATGTGAAGGTGCTGTGGCTGCACCGTAGGATTTCAGCATCCGTTATTATAAATGCCTTGCTAATTATTTCTGTTGATGGGTTTAACCGCATAACGAATTATCATGGGAATATTGCTTGGCACTAAAAGTGTAAACCTTTCTAAAACCGAAACTGGTCACGGTATCACACTATAAAGCCAGTCTTGTAGCAGAAGTATACGCATGCGCAAAAAAAAAAAGATTGAAGAGCGGCTAGGGGTATACCGAACACCGTAACACTGCAATGAAAAATCGAACAATTGGACACAACCATGCTAAAAATCGCCGAGCCAATAACAAAAAATTCCGCATGTTTAGATATACCACAATATCAGAATTCAAGACCACAATTACAGAAGTACCGCATGAAAATTTGGCAAACACAATAATGCCGCAAACTTTCTCAATGTAAGGCGATAAAATGTAACACTCTACTATACTCTCTCCTCCCCGAGACAGACGGTTGATTCCAAATGCCCCACGGTGCAGTGGGCAAAAGAGCCTAGAGGCAACGCAGATGCCTAAAGGGGATGGTCACGCTTCAAATTTACTGACCCATTTTAGTTGATTGCAGGCCCTTTCACCGGAGTTGAGGGCTCTTCGTTTTCGAGTTGAGTGTATTTCGGTTTCCAAAAAATACAGGATACTTGGTTCTTTTCCCATTCGTGGTTGTTTCCGTTTTACTTGTAGGTCTCTCCAATTAAGCTTGGTATTCGACAATCTGTTTTGCTGTTATGAAGTACGTCATAAGCAAAACTCTCGATTTTCGAAATTGGGGTGGATCGAAACCCGAGTAGTACTCTGGATTTCAAGTGACGGGTTTGATCGAAGGATTTCTTGGGTTTGAAATTTTCGATTTCGGGATTTTCTTGGGGTAGCTAAGGAAAATTTGGCAAAAATTTTGTCGGATGGCTTGATTGAACTGAAAATTGTTATTCGTGGTTTGCCTGCTTATTCCGGCCGCGTAGTTGTGTATGGGATTTTCTTTTTTTTTTTTTTTTGGGGGGGGGGGGGTGGGGGGGTAATTTTTGGTCCAGGGATTTTTTGGGCTTTCGATTTTTGCTCCCATTCGAACATCCACGTCACTTTAAACCGGGAATACCCCCTGAAACTTGCTGTGGTAAAAGCTTTGTTCGCACTTCTGATAAATAAAATAAGAACTACCGTGATAAAAAAAATCGAAAAAAATTTGAATTTGAAAATTTGAATTAAGAAGCTTGTCTTTAGTGGACCCGGCTAATTAAGGACGAGTTTTAAAATTTGTGCTAAAGGACCACAAGTCAAGGGTGGAAAGTCTGTCTTAGATGGAATGCCGTCTTAAATAAATCCGCATGGGCTCTTTCTCTCTCTCTCTCTGTTTTTTTTTTTTGCTAAATGGGGAAAAAACGAACTCAACAGACAATTGCTTCTGGTAGAGAAAAAATTGTGCTGAAGATATTGCGACTTAGAAATGCGAAGATAATGAAGAAGGTTTTTCAAAAACAGTTCAATTAATTGTTAATAAAAATACCTTACGTTAGTTTCTGACCCTATCAATGCACTCACGGGAATCGCAAAAAAGCGATAAAAACAACAGGAAACTTTTCGAAATCACTAATTATAGTGTGGCTTGTTTAGAAAGTGCACAAATAACATGGCATTGAACAATATTATATGCTTGTTACAGGTAAGAAAACCTTTCACTAAATAAACGATCTAATTGATCAGATTTAGCCTACCTGTATTTTCACGGGGGAAAAACTTCTCTGTTGCGTTTCACTTTACCTGTTTCACTCAGTCGTATCTTGATATGATGATATGAAAGGGGCGTCAACTGATTATAAAGACTTTGGCAAATCATGTGATCAAAAGGACACGACGCAATAGGTTAATTTTATTTTAAGAAAATGTGTGTGATGACATTCTGCCTAAAAATATGTTTTATTCGTAACAACTCAAGAAACTGATATAAACAAAAGAATATGAACCGCAAGAATATTTTATTTAAAGAAAATGTGTTTGATGACATCCGATCGAAAATAAAACTGTTACTTGGCAATTTATAAAATGTTACACACATGTACAATATTTCGCTTTACAATATTTCTCTTTCATGTATTCTCTCTCTTTCGTAGTTAAATCTGTATTATTTTTTAAAGCAAAACCCCTGGAGTCAACCAGAAATAGTATTCCATGCCATCTCAGTGTGACAATAACAAGAAGGGAGCCATACACTATACCAGTTCAGAAAAAGTGCAAATCCCAGTTTTCTTGTGAAAATGAGTTTTATTTGCATGAGAATAAAAAAATTTTCATATCAATGACTTTGCACTTAGCCCCGCTTTGAAACAGAGGCTGAGGCCGGCTCGGTAGTAGACTATTGGTGAGGACTCATTTGTCTCTTACATTGTTTTGCTCATAGTAACCTACGCGTTGTTTTTTGCTCATATCTACTTAGATCAAAAGACTCACAAAAATCATTTTGACTCTAAACAGTCAAGAATATCTCAAACTGAAGTATTTGAACTGCAATCGGTGACAAAATTGTTGAGCAGTGTACCCGTGGGTAACTTCAGAGAACTATTCTCCCTTGAGAGAACAAAACAATTCACACCCCTCCCCTCTTTCTTTCATTCAAAGTTGGGGTATTTGTTGTTTTCTACAGGTACCTTGTGGTAAATTTCGTGCCACAAGGCAACTCGAACAGCCGCACAACATTGCATGGGGGAGATGAGAGAAGAAAAGGTTTATTTTGTCCTTTTAGAGTCAGTAAAACGGCAGAAAGGTCTTTTAGGGAAAAGTGTCTCATCTAATTTTGTCGCTGATTGTGGTTTCTTCCTTGCGGTCCAAACGCTAAGAAACTAAACAGACAAGAGAAGGAAATGGCTTTTAAAGACTTTCTTTAAAAATATTTTAACTTTTTTCTCAGTAGCTATTTATCTATCTTACTCTTTAGAGTAACCTGATATGATGTAAGGCCGTGTTTCATTTTCTAATGAAACTACCTCTTATTTATTTAGACCTTATTGGCACTTAATTATGTGGTTCTTTAGCGTTTTGCGCGATTGTAAAAAAAGAATTTTCGAAATTAAAGATTCCGCAAATAAACATTCTCGCGAAATTTTATACCCATATAATCCACATAGAAAATTCAATTACGGAAGAAAATAAAAAAACATGCAATAATAAAAACTCAGTATACACGACATGATCATGAATCGATATATATGAGAGTTTCCCCAGCTCCAGGGCATAAAATTTAGTTGTATGAATACACGAAGTTCTTACTTCGAATCCGACACCAGGTCGCTAAGCGCTTGTTGCGCGTCTTATTATTTGGGCGTCGCCCAAACAGATCGCTTGTTTTGATTCAAAGTTGCAATAGGCACGCAATACGTGCCAACGTAAACAAGCCAAGCGACGCGAATGTCTGCCACGCGATGTGTCACGACACAGCATTCATCCTCGTTACAGTATGTCCCAAAGCTAACGCATAGCAAACAAATCGGCAATGGGAAACAAACGTATTGAAAAAACAAGGTACACCGAGTGAAACAAACTATTAACTTCTTAAGCACACAGCTCGTTAATAATGCAATGTTTCAAAGGATTAAATGAATTTCCTTAAACAAATGAATACGTAATACATATCAGTATCGGCGCTTATTTATTGTTTTTAAGTATACTGAAAAAATCACACTTTTTATATTGAACTCAACGGATCACTGCATGACTTTCCACGAGTTTTTGCTCTATTTCTTTACTTAATTATCTAGGATACCGGTTTTTAAGCGTACTGCACAGTCCTATTTTAAAGTGTTTTTCTTCGATAGCTATCGGTCATCGTTTGATTCGACTTATTATTTGTGATTATCGTCTGTCAACCCCTTAAACTCTGGGATCAAAATTTGAATTCTCATCTGTTGCCCCCATTCATTTCCTATGGAAGTAGTGGGGAGAAGATTAAATATCAAGCAAATTTATCTTGTATGATCACGTCGGTAATTCTCATGACCATTCTGTTTTTACAAAGCATTGATATTACACGGAGAAATTTGATGCTGATCACTCTTAGGGCTTAAAGGGTTAATACTGGGAATGAGGAAAGGGAGAGAGATTTATCATTAAAAGTTCATTGTATATTTTACTGTATTAGAATGACAATCAACTAGTAATAACCAAAGGTTACGGAGTGCGGGCGACAACGATCGAAAGTCAAAACGCTTTTGCTCCAACGCAGTGGTTTGCGCAAGTTTCACGTGGAGATGGTCAAAACACACGTGATCAGGTTACGAGTGATAGAAGGCCCAATCGCGAGTGATCAAATCGCGTTCTGTGCATTCCATTCATTCTTAGTGGATGTCCAAACGAATGCTGGCTACATACATGCGACGCATGCTTAATAACAACCTGGAAATTAGAATTGTGGGCTTCTCTTGTCGCCTGCAATTAACGTGTGGGACTGGGCAAGTTACATAGTAAGATTCTATTAAATGTACGGCATATTTCGTTCTGTCCTGATATTTGAACTCTTCAGTACTCTGCTGCCCGTTTTGGATTAAGAGTTATATACAAACTTCTTTTAAATTTCAAAAAATTAGGAAATTTCTGACGCAGAAGTTTGAAATAAATGCAATCGAACGCACTTTACTCAATGTTTGTATATCAGGAGTCAATTCGGAATTTGCAAAAGAAGAACGAAAGTACAGCCGTTTCAAGGATTTTTAGACTCTAGGAAGGAAGTTTTCAAAGTGCAATCCCTTTCAATCTGCGTGCGTTGTACTGAGTGTCTAAGAACTTCTTTAAGATTGAACGGGTTGTCTTGCTTCACTACCAGGTTAAAAGACAACCGACAGTCAAGCGTTTTGTTTTCAGTATGTCTGAATATCTATGGCGGTATCTGCATGGGTGAGTGTTTTTTGGCAGCTAGCCGCTTCGCGTGGCTATGAAAATCACTCACCCTCAAATTGACTCATCTCCATTCTTCTCACTTACGTGAATGAAGCAGTCTCGCAAGATGAATAAGTTGAGAATGAGTGAGTGCTGTTGTCAGCTCTTGGCTCAAGCAAAGGGGTCATATAAACGCACGCTTAAGTTGACTTGGCTGGGAGGCCAGGCCGTGACCCTATTTCCCCGGACAACTTTTCTCCATAGAAACGGGAAGGGATAAAATTAATTAGTAGAATCTAACTAGTGGTCTATTATCAATGCTGCGTTCTGATTGGCTGAGCTACTACTAGGCTTTATGTCATAGCCCACTATCTAGTAGCGAAAAGCGCCGACTTCTTGGCGGCAAAAAAAGCATTCAAGTCTAGTTTTAACTAGGCAAAGTTGGTTTCTAAAACCACTATTAAGCAGACCCCAATTAAGCGGACACTAAGCCTGGTTCCGAAATAAACATCTCATATTTCCCTTTATAACGATCCCCTATTCAGCGAACACCTCTATTAAGCGGACGCCGACACTAAAATAAGTTGTATTTGGCTAATTTCTATTGTTAAAAACCTATTAAGCGGACAACGGACTGAATTGACAATACTAGTATTGGATTACGTCCTTGAAATAGGTACTGAAGTCAGTTAATGTTTTTGCATTTACAAACAAATTAAAGTTGGTAATGAAAGGTAATGAACTTGAACTCTGGATAGCTTCTTTAACAACATGCAACTTTGTCATAGTACAGAGTAACCGTTGAATGTTGATCATTAACAAACATTGCGCAATTTTTATTAAGCGGACACTTGGGAAGGTCCCGAAGGTGTCCGCTTAAGAAAGGTTTTACTGTAGTTGAATTTTACTAAAACAATTATTCCTCTCCCCCTCATGGCCTCTGAGTGAATAGCCCCTTCGGTTTCATGGGCTATTGACTCAGAGGCCATTCGGACTCGAGGAATAATTGTTAAAGGTCCGATAGAAAATTGGGGTTCAGGGGTGCTGTGGTGCCGGTATAGCTTCCACCTACTGTCTACAGAAGTTTAGTTCTGTCAGTACTGACGAACCTTGCTTTCAAAAACATTCGCCCTATAAGTAATCGGCAATTTGTTTCTAAGTTAGTTGAACGTGCAGTTTCGAATCAGCTTCAACCTCATTTGGTTAAGAATAATCTCTTGCCTACGCTTCAGTCGGCATATCGTCCGAGCCAAACCGCCCGACTCAAAATTAAAAATGACATTTTAATCAACATGGACAAACAACACGCTACTCTTCTTATCATTCTAGAAATGATCTACAGTTGTAATTTATTCGAACACAACATATATAGGTTCGCAATACATAAATTTATCTTCGTCAAACGATGGATATTTATGCAAAACTACGTGTTTAGATGTTCTTAATTATACTTAATATTCATCCAAACTAATACTTTGCAAATGCTGTATAAATATATTAATATATTCTTTACACTTATAGCTGCCTGTATAATAGAAATCTTTTTGTTCCACCAAAAGAATTTCATGAAACAAAAATATCTTTAAAATATCTCTTTAGTTTCAGTTGTTAATTTTTTGTTTTCTCATGTTGACCAAGATAATTTATACCAAAATTTCCAATAATTACATGAATGGCAAAGGTCTTTTCTAACTGTTGCGCGTGTTTCTAGACTGTTCACAGTCGTCAAGATTAGGCTCTTACCGGTATGGACAGCCATCTTGGTTTCTTATGTACCGAGGGGGGGGGGGGGGGGAGGGGTTAGCTGTCGGGTTAGGCCTAGATACTAATATCCGGATATTTTTAAAGATATTTATAAGATTTTAAATTAGAACACAAGAAGTTTTCTGCTAGCAGTGAAAAAAAAGATATTTAAAATAAGTGTGCGCGCGCGATGGCGCGTACTGTCCAATTACTTAGGCAGTACTGTTCTATAATTACACCGTCAGTTGATAGGCAATCAGATTTGAGAACTTTGTTATAACATAGTTATTAACTATGGTTATAGTTATGATTAACACGAAAATCGGTTCCAGATGACACTTTATAAATAGAGCTCACATACAAACCCCTCTTGATCCTTTACTACCAACAGAACAGGGGTTTCCACGTCTCTCAGACTATGATAGAGCATATTCAGGCTCATACCATGTTGATTTGTACTATAGACCAGTATCCAGGTGGATGATGGGACATGCCGTGAAAGCTGAAAGAAAATGATTCAAAGAAGATATGACATGTGCGGACTTGCAGCAGAAATTTGGCTCCTGTTATTCAAACGTTTGATAGCGCTCAGCATATTCCAGTTCAGATTGTGTGAATGGCGCAAAAAGATGTTAGCGGGATAAACAGCGAAGGGGTGGGGTAGGGGGTAAGAGCGAAGGAGTTCACTCCTACCCCCCTCTCATCCTCTTTATTTTTCCCCTGCTCTTTGACTCCTCCACGCCGCACTCCACTATCTAAACGCCTAAAACAGGCCAGATAGCGCTATCCACCGGATAGGTCAGTATTCCAGTGGATAGTAATTTATTTGATGCACAGCACTATCCACCTTTTGAACAACTAGGGCGAGGTAGGCCCGCCTTCCCTCAGTGGAGAGGTATTTTGAAATCCAATTGCGCTAGCGGGGGGGGGGGGGGGGAAGGAGGAGGATTTTGCGCCGAAGAAGGTGAAATTTAGCCGATCCCCCCTTTGAATGTTACTTCAATGAAGTGATCTCCCCTAACAACTTTTGATGACTTTTGCGATCACCCCTCCCATGTCTTCATTTTCCAAGCAAATTTGAGTGGTCCTCCCTCTGAATCCTTTCAAAGTTTTCAGCGATCCCCCCTTTTGGGTTCTCAGTTACGACCGATTCCCCCTTTTTTTCTCCCAAAAATCAAGTGATCCCCCCTAAAATCCTTCCCTCCCCCCAGGCGATAAATAATGACTGGTCCCTTACCACTGGATAGCAATTTATTCGGTTCACAGCACTATCCACCTTTTGAGCAACTAGGGCGAGATAAGCCCGCGTTCTCGGCCGCACCAGCCTCAGAGTCGCAATTGAGATAACTGAGGAAAAATGCGCTGCCTTTGCTCTGGTTTTGCAATTAGTTAAACTTTATGGTCTTCTCAGATTAAGAAGGAAAATCGTAGGCCCCGTCTCGTAACACTTGAACTGTGATATGTAAAATAACCATTAAAGAAACGCAGCAAACTCTAGCAGTAACCATATCCCATCTGTCAAGGGTTGTGGAGTTGGCACCCTCGTTACAAACGAGGGCAACTCGTTTGTAACCCACCTCAAATGGGCAGGTATGTTCCCAGAAAAACTGAACGAAATCCTAGAGAACATAGCTTTTCTATAGTTCAGAACGTGACTCCACCATATATTACCACACAAGGAGAATACAGCGATTCAGACCACACTGCCAAACAAATAGTCTATTCAAAGAGAACAGACAGCAAATTGTTTTTCCTCATAATATGTAAAAGTCGTAAATGATTGATACCTTATCAATATCTTCCTCTGTTAAAAGAGGGGATTCTTCGTCGAGTGACTGTTCTTTTACTGTACTTGAGCAAGCCAACCTACAGAGCAAAAGAGAAAATTTTGAAAAAGCATTATATCAAAAAGGAGACAGTGTTTCATCACGTATCGCACACTGTTGAAAAGAAGATTGGTAGTGAAATATTTTCGACGAACTTCAAGGTCTCTGATATTGTGATGAGACAACAGGATTCGCTCCGACGAAGGGATAGCCCCCGAGGGGTATCCCTGGGAGTTCTTGGTGGGGATGCGCCGCCCTGTTCTCCGAATACTGGCCCTATATTTGACCAAATATGTTATTATGCTGCATAAGCAGAAATATGTCATCATCACGTAGATTAGAACGCTAAACAAAAAATTTCTTAAAATTCATTTCGAATGCGCATATTTCTCTTTCTTACTCATTTGGAATTTAAATGACAAATACCTTCATACACTCCCCTAGTTCCCTCGAAAACTATGCCTTATTCCAGACCAACTGGTCTATACCCGTTTTCAAGCCGAAAAGGCCCAAAACCAACACCCTTTGGGGCGGCATAGACCTATCTGACTTGTATAAGGAGGATAACCAACCTAAAGATTACAGGTTTATAAACTGAATGAGGTGATTGTAACCCACAAACTACTGGATTGTAATAGAATTGACCTTGAGGTTACTCGTTGGGCAAGTTGGGGTACAAGAGTTAAGGACTTATTTCTAACGGAGGAGGTTCATTTCTTCAGGAAACTCTCATTTCTACGATAGAGGTTTAGTTCCACGGAAAAAGTGTATTTCTCTGAAGGAGGCTCATTTCTACGGTTCTCTATATACAGAGAAAGCGTATTTCTGAAGACGAGATCAATTTTAAAACTATAGGCTTATTACTTGTAGAAACAACCTTGCTTTGTATTGTGAAGCTTTGGCACTAGTGGGCCACCATAATAAAACTAATGTTTCGCTTCTCTAACTCACCTCTTTTTAGCACCTTCGTAAGTCAGCATGTGTTAAAAGGAGTAATTAAAAACAAATCCTCAGATCATCGGCCCTTTTAAGGATTAAAATACCCTGGGTAACAGAGGGTTTTTCTCGCGTGCGGCGAGGAGCATCTTCGACCATAGGCCGACACGTCCTCCACCGAAGACATGAGCGGTCCAATCACTAGTGATCAGATTGCGTTCTGTGCATTCCATTCATTCTTAGTGGAAGTCCAAAAGAATGCTGGCTACGGACATGCAAAGCATGAGTGACGACAACATGGAGATTACGATCGTTGGCTCCTCTTGTCGCCCGCAATAACTCACTTCGGAAAAGAGTGATAGTCTGGAACCCAAACTAAGCGCGTGCTCAATTATGGGATTGTTTGGAGGACAAGTCGAGCAGCCACGTGCACCTTGAAATATGACGAGACATGCAAGTTGTTGTGTTTTTTGTGCACAAATAACTTTAGGAACTTCCCAGTCGGCGCGTACTTACCTTTGTCCGAGCTGCGTTTTCTTTCCGGTTGTTTTGGCTCCACGGCAAAGAAGCCATCTCTGGAGCTGTTTCACGGTGCATTCTTCTGGTTTTTCTCGAGGTAAAATTGCCCCAGGCATATTTTCTTCCTTCAGCTTCATATTTTCCTGTTTTTTTTTTCTTTCAATTCCACCTTCCGCTTTGCTATTTTGAGCTGTTTTATCCCCGCTGAAACATTCCACTTAGCTTTCCGCCATGTTTGTTTACATTTGCGCCCCCCCCCCCCCCCAAGTAAACCCATAAATGCGCGCGCTTAGTTTGGGTCCCAGGCTATCACTCTTTTCCGAAGTGAGCTATTAACGAGTGGACTAGGAAAATTATACCTGAGCTCCTCGCGCCCTCGCGCGCACGAGCGGAGCCCCATAGCTAAAAAAATTTGGTAAACCATCCATCCGAGAAATTTAGTTGTGATGTCAGCGTACGCCCGCCCGTAAACTCTTGGGGGGGGGGGGGAGAAGTGAATCAGGTGTCAGCCCGTCGCGGGGGAGGTGTCTGTTATATTTTCTTGGCGGGAAATCGCGCAAGAAATAGCGTGGCCATTGTCGTCTCTTTCAAACACTTGTTTTCTAGTATTTCTTAGCATAAGGATTTTGTGACAGTAGTTTCGAAAAAAAATCGTTATGACAACAAACAATCGCTGATTGAATTCAACCTATTTGCTTATAAGGGAAGAGAGACGAGAAAAACAAAGACGAGAAAGGCAGAACAAGAATTGACGGGCGAAGAGCGAAGAGGATTCATGTGGAAAAATTTACGCAGCACCTGGAAACTTGTTTACTTACAGCTGAAGCTGACAGAGTTTTAACCTTCTTTTTGCACTGGATCTACAAAAGGAAATACAGCGGCTATCAAGATTGTTTTGTTATTCTTGGCTGGCTTGTTTACTGGGTTTTTGGTTGAGAAATGCGCCGCTCTGACAAAAAGTAATCGGAAATCATCGTTTTCATAAAAAAGGTTCTGTTAGTAACCCTCTTACGCATCCAGCGAGGCGAAGTAGAAAAGGCTGAAGCGATTCTGGCCTTACTTCATCACTTTCACTAGCTGCATCTCGACCGGTAAGCTTGAATAATTTATATATTGCATTTGATGTTTGTTTTTTTTTTCCGGTTTCTTCATAAGTTACGCACTTTTAATTTGTAAGATTTGAGACAATGATCTGACCTTAGTATTAGTACAGAACTTAAAATGTCTCTGGCCGCGACTAGATAGAAAGAAAACGTTCTGAAGAATATTTAGTTATCCCATTGGTTATAAAAAGAAAGCTTTGAGTGATATTGTTGCCTCGAGTTCATCATGAAAGATAGCAAACACGGCGAAGCCGGATTAAAAGTTAAGCTTAAACTGATCTACAAGGTTTTCTTCATGACTCAGGATTTTCAGAGACACTTCACTCTTAATACATGTGTTCGTGAACAAAAATTGTTGTCCTTTTAAATGTTTCATTGAATTATATTTCTTGTCTTGATTGTTTGTGAAGATCTCTTTCTTATCGTGCTTATCGCTTGGCCGGTTGTTTTCAGTCGTACATGAACATCGCATGCAGGAGTGCTCAAACTACCGCTTGTATCAAATTCATATGGTGTTTAAGAAGTAAAAAGTAAACGAAAATAATTCTGAGACCTCGTCCTACTAGTGCTCGTTCAAACACGCAACAGCTCGCACTGCAAGTTTGGCGCTTGGCAAAATTCAGAAATGGATGAACGGACGGGTGACGTTAGAAATTGAATTAAAATATGATTTTCGAAAGTTTTTCCCCAAAACCCATTATTACCCTGCATACTACATAACGGCAGAATGAACTTACTGAACAATCCCATCCAATGGTGAATTTTCTATTTAAGGTTTTATTTATGTTGTTGTCATTTTTATAATTTGTTGTGGAAGGGAAGCGCGTGCTTCGATGGTCCTGAATATTTAATGAGTACACTTTAATTATCTTGTAGATTATTCTGTAAAATAACTGCAGAATTATAAGTAAAATAAGGCAAAAAATAACATAAAGTCTGTCCGAGGTCTGAACGATAAACAAACAACGCCTAATAGTTCTGTTTACCTCAGAGGTGATGTAAAATGGCTAGTCTACCCGCTACCAGATTAATTGTAAAGTAAACTTGTAGCGAGCCACACAAAAAAAATCCGGCCTGATATTTCATTTTGGCCTTTCCTTCAGACAGAGACATAAAACCGATAGGTTATAACGTGTAAATTGGCTGTCACCGAGGACTATCGTGCCTTAACGGCCTTTATACCAAAATAATAATACCAAATTTATAATATTTCGGGACTGTCCAATAGCACCCTTATAAAATAAAGGTGGTGTAGTGGGGAAAATAGGTCATTTTGCCCTTCATGGGAAAAATTTGTTTTCCACGCCTAATCTACTGTGGTCAAAGGTGATTGCCATTTACTGGGTGTACATATAAGACTATTAACTCGATGTAAGATTTTAGATGTTGTTCGATTGTTGCACTGTTTGCAAATTATTTTATCTCTAAATCACCCAGCCTCACCCTTAAAATTGAGTCATCATATGGATCTCCTCAGTTAACTGATTTGTGGATTGCAAGTTTATTGTTTGATTTAAATTATTCATTTATAAACTGAAGCTACGCTTTTAGCCCTGGCTAAATCTATATATTATAGTAAGATCCTTTTAAATGTATGGAGTATTCAATTGATCAGGCGTTTCCCACTCAGTATACATATATCGTTTTGTCCTGATATTTGAACTCTCCAGTACTTTGCTGCCCGTTTTGGATTAAGAGTTATACATGTATACAAACTTCTTTTAAAGTTCAGAAATTAGAAAATTTCTAATGCAGGAGTTTTAATGCAATCATCCATTGCGTTCGGCTTCCGAAATAAGTGCAATCGAACGCACTTTCTTCAATTTTTGTATATCAGGAGTCAATTCGGAATTTGGAAATAACCAAAGTACAGCCGTTTCAAAGACTGTTTTGAGACTCGAGGGAAGAAGTTTTCAAATGCAGTCCCTTTAAGTCTACGTGCAATGGACTGAGTGTGTAAGAAATTCTTTAGGACTGAAAGGGCCGCCTTGCTCGATTACCACATTTGGTTAAAAGGGAACCGACGGTCATGCGTTTTGTTTTCAGTGCGCCTGAGTATCTAGCGGTATCAGCGAGGGTGGCTATGATCTCGAGGTACTTTTGTTTTTTTGGATGTGTAAGAAAAGACTGTTAAACTGGTCAATTTAAGCCCTCATTTATTGATTAAAGCAAGTAAAATATCCCTGAGATACAGCTTTTTTACGACATCAGTACTAAACAACTCATGAAGATATTCCCGTCCATGGTGAGTTATCTTTAGGCAGTCAGTGAAACTCCTGCAAGTACAAAAAAACTATTGATTAGTTTTCTCACTGCTATGTTGAAAACAGAAATTTATTGTTGCATAATCCTTAAGGTGGCTCGACTGGAGCGTTTAGCACGTCGGCATAAACAAAGATATCGGAACTGCCACGTTAACGTTACGTTACTTTGATTTGCATTCAAAAGGACCCTTGATTACTTTCCGAAGAAACCTCCGAAATATGCTAATGTAACAGAAATGGTGAGGACAATGTCTGTAGCGTCACTGAAATTCGACTGGAGACGTGTGCACAGGATTAACCAGAAGCTTCATGCTGGCAACCCAGATTTTAAAATTACTCACCACTTAGTTTTTTTCATAATGCCGGCTGGCCGAACTTGGGCGCGATCGAAAAGATTCGATAGAACATACTAACACCTCAGAAGACCGATTACTATGCTACCATTATCGTTACTGGAAGTAATTTATATTATCTCTTGGTTGGAATTCAATATAGGACTGGAAATTGAAGTATATTAACCGTTTTAGAACCTAAGAGAAATCAGTAGCAAATTTCTCTCTGTAATATCAATGCTTTGTAAAATAGAGTGGTCATGAGAATTACGGACATGATGGCACAAGATGAATTTGCGTGATATTTTATTAACTTCCTCCCCATTACTTCTGTAGGAAATGAATAGGGCTAACAAATAAGAATTCAAATTTTGATCTTAGGGTTTAAAGGGCTAAGGAGCTTTTATAAGCCCCTCTTAATGTCAGAATAAATCACTTTGAGAGTGTTCGTTTTGTGTCACTCCAATGAAGACAGTTAAATATTCACATCTTTATTCAATGTTGCATGTGATATTGTTTCCTTCGCTGACAGGTTACCTAACATGTTCGCCAAGAATGTAAACCCTGCTTTGAAAGCCTCGTTCTCATATAAGGCAACGCCACCGCTGATTCGGAATCGTTTGATTGAAGGAATACGCATACTTTCAAACATTTTCATTTCTTAAATATTGGTTAAAAAAAAGTTAGGTTCGGTTGATTAAACGAACTCTAACTTAAGCCGCGGTTTAACGAATCTTTGGACCTACAGATCTCTTCTTTTGTGGGCTATTTTAAGAATTCGAAGATAAATACTTAATTAATGGTCTACTCTATATACTTTCATAAAACTGTTCACAATAAATGGTGTTTAGATAAAAAGCGTTGGGTAAATTGAAAATGACTTAGACCCTGTTTACATGGAGTGGGGGACCCCGGTCTAGTGGGGTAAGTTTCTTTTGTTTTGTGTCCCCCAGAGCGTGAAAACAAAAGAAACAACCCCACTAGATCGGGGTCCCCCACTCCATGTAAACAGGCCCTTAGAACGCGGTTTTGTTAAACACTGGCTAAACTGCGTTTATTTAACTGGCCCTTAAAGTTTAAAGGCTTGTTTATAGTGAAAAGTGCACTTAGCTTATCCAGCTAGTTTACAGGCACTCCACTCAAATACTTAGAAACAAATACTTCAAATATAACATATTAATTAAAAACCACAACTGGCAGGAGACAGGCAGTTAGCTATTTACAAGCGTGGCCGAGGACTTGAATTCGGGACAATAAAGAACAAATCCATCAAGTGGCCAGAGCAAAGACTTGAACCCGGGACCGCCGGATTGCAAGTCCGTCGCGCTGACCACTCGGCTACTCTACACATGATGGATTCTCATCCTCTCTTTTCCTTGTCCTTACTTGCTCGTTGCTCGTTGCACCCAGACTGTATAAAGTGAGGTGTATCTGTCGGTCATTCTGACTGTATTAATCTATCAGTCCGCCATTCCTCGCTTATAGTTTCAGTGATTAAATGTAAAATTTGGGGTATAAAGACCTTCTTTCAACGGAGAGACTGCCGAGAAAAATTATTAGGATCGTAATGAATTGAAGGCTAATAATTTATAAAACTCATGTCAGCTTGATCATTTTGTCAAAGAATAGATTAAGGTGTTACTTTAACTACTAATTTTAAGTGCCGGCATGGTTTCTGTAGAAGGAGAATTTTTTGAGCGCTCTCTAATTGTTCGAGAGGCGTGTTTGCATAAGAATATGTTAAGTAAACATTATCTTGCTGTGCGCGCATTAATCATTTTGAGTTGAAAAACTCGACAAGTTTACTTTATTTACCATTTCATAGTCGGCTAAAACTTGGAAAATCTTTAGAAACATGCTGTGTCAATTTCTTTTCGCTTGAGCTGGCATTTTAGGCGAGAAAAATCCCTTTTTTGGAAAGCATCTTTTTTTGCAAATTAAACAAGAACTGATTTTTTAATACACATACAAGCTTCGCGTACAAGACTTCTCGACTGGTAAAAATTTCTCTTTTGATCAGTGCCATAACAAAGAGTTTTGCGTTTTTTATTCTGGAAATTTATTTGATAAAAACAATGGAAAACTTTTCCCTGCGTTTGTATAACCTGATATAAACACTCGAGAGGTGAGGAGAATTCGAGAAAGTTATGCAAACCCTCGACAAGATTCATCACTCTCATCGCCTCGCGGGGCGTTATCTTCATGGAACATCTTTGGAGCAGATTCAACAGCAAGTGGAAGCTGTAAATTGTTGGCGCGGATTTTTTGTATTTTGCGCCGCAAGCCAAGGGGTCCGGTTAAAGGAATCTGAGCTCGGTTGACCGTAACACCATAAAGGCAAAGAACAAGGATAAAGACTGTGAATTTCGGACCCATCATTGATCAGCTTTATCTGTACGGTTTTCAGTTGTGTAGGAAAACGCCTATAAAAACAAATAAAGGGTTGTACCGCCACCGAAATGATCCCCACCATCGAAATGATCTCCGCCACCGAAATGACCCCCAATCACCACCGAAATGATCCCCACCACCGAAATGATACCGGCGGTCACCACCGAAATGATCCCCAGAATTTCGGGAATGGAATTAAGAGGACTACAAAAACTGGACAACAATTTAGCGCGTGCTTTTTATTTGTTTATATTGCATCTTTTTTACGGTGTGTAATTTACCTTTTACCGCACTTTATTTTGCAGTAAATTGTTTTTCTTTTTTTTTGGTTTAATACTAGACAATACTTGTTCAAAAGATGCAATTCACTTATGTCTTCTATTTCTTCGAATTTTTTTTTTTTATATATTTTTGCAAGAAAATTGTGTTAAAGCATAATAAGTCAAATCTTGCAATCAGGTTATGTCTTCCTGATGATGTCATGACGACAGTGATGACGTCAGTTACAGGCTCACATTAAAACACGTGCTTTCCAATTAGTTTCGGTACTTGCACTAGCTGCTGTATCTGTCATCTCAAATCATTAACATCATGAAAATTATTCTGTTATTCACAATTATTTTTCTGCTCCTGGCTGCCTTTGCTATCATAACAAGTGGATCAGGAGAAGACAGAGAAGAGCAAAAAGAGGTATGTTTTTTTACCCTTTTCATTGATACATTGCAGGGCCGTAGCCAGGAAGAAACTACAACCGAGGCGAACACACGGTCCGTTGTACGAAATCAGCCGTATGAAATCTTCTAATATTATCAGTCTGATAAAAAAAATAAAAATCGACAGTATTTGGTAAAATTTTACCGAGGCGAGTGTCTCGGTTCGCCTCATACTGGCTACGGCCCTGCATTGTTCGGCATGACTTTGCCTGCTTTGCACGTGTTATCATCTTGTGTGTGCAAAGATCGTCTTTGGCGTACGAAATGATCTTACGCAGTGTAGATTTATTACTTAGAAAAAATTGTGAATGGAGAAATACCAGAAATACCGGAGCGTATCATCAGGTATACATGTAAGTGAAAGAGGTTGCATTCGGTATTATTGTGACGACCAGACTGTGTGCGACCTTTTGCAGTACATGGAAACTCACCCTGATGTCATGGAGTGAGCCGACATTTATATCTGTGAATTTCTTTCTGACGTAAAAGAATAGTGTGACAAAATGTGCTGACATTTTATAGCCCGGCACCATGCTGTAACACTGTCAAGTTTTTAACGCAAAACTAGTTGTAATCTGCTCGTTATCACGTTATATGATAAACCTGTTCCCTGTTCAAGGCGGATTTATGTAGTTCCTTAAAAAAATGTTAAAATTTTGAAAATAAAATCAGTGTATAGAACTGTTATCAGTCTAATTGCTTTCTCTATTTTCCTCTGTTTAGAATCGTGTTTGCATAAATAAACGAAGAATTTAGAATGGATAGCAAAGTCCCAAGTCCATTTAAGCCAAGGTTCCGAAAATTTATGACGGGATCATTTCGATTGCGAATAGGTATCATTTCGGTGGTTGGGATCATTTCGGTGGTGATTGGGGATCATTTCGGTGGCGGAGATCATTTCGATGGTGGGGATCAGTTCGGTGGCGGTACAAGGGTACTGAGCGTATAGTGCAAGAAACGAAATATGCATACATCCAGAAACAGATGAAACTATCAGCCTTCCACTTAAGAGGCTATCAAATACACCATTCACTGACTGATATTCCTTTACTAACAATCTGCTAAAAATCAGACACAGACTTACTTTTGGTGTCGTTCGATTTCTGTGAGGCGTTCAATTGAACTGTCGACTTCCTTTGGTTCTCATGAAGCCCAGGGCAAGAAAATATATGGGTTTATGCAAACGTATTAGTTACGTGGCACGGGTAAAAAGGGAGAGAGACCTTTTGGGAATAAACATCGCTCAAGGGCCGGGATGTCAATTGATCGATGTTATATATTAAAAAAGCTTTAGGGAAACTTTTTGCATGAAAAGTTTATGCCCGCGACTAAGAAATTCACAAACAGTTTCTCGCTTTCTCTTCAAGGAAATCGATCAATTGTAGTTCTTCCCCACTGCGCTAGTTGTGAACTGCTTTTTTCACTAAGGAGCGCCCTACCTTGCTCGTTTAAACATCGTTTATGGTAACGAAAAAGTATTCCATTTGCTTTGTTGCTGTGAAACGCGTTTACCAAGGCGCAAAAAATGATGTTATTTATATTCCGTTTTATTACTCGCATTCTGCTCCTTTGAGTTTAGACTAGTTGTACCGGTCACGGGAATTCAGCAAGAGAGAGAAACGCCTTTCATCCGTGATCACATTTTAAAGAACGTTCATTGCCCGCACAATAAATTATTGGGTTATATACTTCCGAACGTAGGCAATTTCTAGATCCGTCTTTGGCTTCTTTTTACCATCATTTTCAGAGAGTGTTAATTGTAACTGGTAGACTTTTTGGGCTATACCTTTCTTTGGTTCGTGAAGGCATATTATACTGTGAGTACACTTCAGACTGCATTGTTTTTGTTCTAGCGTTTATTACTTCAATCAGCGTGCTGATATTTACGTGTTAGGAAGTTTATGCGCTGTAATTTTTTTTTGTATGCACTCTTCTTTTCTTCACGAAATGACACAATTGACATGGAACCGGTGAAAGTAAAACAAGTCATTTGCTTTTTTATTTCTCGAGAACTCATCAAGAAACTGATTATTTTCAGCCTGCATTTATTGATTTATCAACTTAGATACATTTTAAATTCTCTACGTCAGCAAAAACAACTACGTAAGAGGTTATCTCCATATCTGTGGGGAGACAGCGTAAGTAGGTGTGTCCTTGTTTATGCGTGACACGTGATTAGGCCCCTCATTAGCTTGAAATTTTCTACAATATGAACGTGATCCGTGAAACCACTTATGGACATGAAGCGTGATTTATCTTGTAAGATATGTGGGACTCGTGAATTACTTGTACAATTGGCGAAGCTTATCTAGCAAATTCTCTACGATTTTCTGAAGTTCAATTTTTCAAATTTCATTTTCTCCATTTCCAGGTTAAGCTATTTTTCGTCGAAAAAAAGAAGACCTAGAATTAATTTCGAAAAGACTCAAGTTTCCCTAGGATCACCGGACAGATACAACTAAAATCCCTGCTTTAACCCAACTCAGTGCTGCAAATCAAACAAACAGAAGGCTTAGTTCTGGTGGCGTTGGGTTAGTTTTCCGTGAAGCTTTCGATCGAAATGTCGCTTTCGCCTGTATCTTGCTTGTAATGAAGAGGAATGCACATTTTTTAGCCTGAGTGGCCGGGGTAAAACTAAAAACGGCTGTGTAGCAGACTATAAACTTTTCGATGTGTACGACCGAAAAATTTATTTTCAAACAGCGAACTTTGTTTCAATGTGCATTATCAAGAAAGAAACTGAGATCTTTTCCAAAAATTTAACAGCATAAATTTATGATCAAAAACCCCAGGGAAGCAGAATGTTAAAAATAAAACAGAATAATAAAATCATTTTTTTTTTTGGCTTCGTCAACGGGTTTCACAGCAACAAAGCAAATCGAGGGCTTTGTAGGTGACAATCTCATGACAACGTTACATTTAAACACAAAAGGACGAGACAGTTCTTTAAAAAGCAATTCATTTACAACTGGAGTGGAGAGGAACGATTTGGCGGATTTCCTTACAAGAAGAAAGCAAGAAAACTGTTCCTGAATTTCTCAGTCGGCATAAACCTTCCATGCGAACAGTTTGCCTGAAGCTTTTTTGATATATAATATCGATTGAATACACCCTTGAGCGATATTATTTCTAAACGTTTAGAAATAATATCGCTCAAGGTTGTATTCAATTCATCAAAAAAGCTTTAGGCAAACTGTTCGCATTCAGGCACAGTTTTCTTGTTTTCTTCTTGTAAGGAAATCCGCCAAATCGTTCATCTCCACTCCAGTTGTAAATGAACCGCTTTTTCAAGAAGTGTCTTGTCTTTTTGTGTTTAAATATTACGCCGTCATAAGATTGTCACCTACAAAGTCCTCCATTTGCTTTGTTGCTGTGAAACCCGTTGACGAAGGCACGAAAAATTATGTTATTATTCCGTTTTATCCTTAACATTCTGCTTCCCTGGGGTCTTTGATCATAAATTTGTTATGTTGTTCAATTCTACGAAAAGATCTCAGTTTCTTTTTAGAATTATTTTAATGTCGAACTCTCTCTGTTGTTAAAGGACATGCAGGGATATTAAGCAGAAAAAATAAACAATTACAATAACTTCTATGATCATATTATGCAAAGCAAGAAATGATCTATAGTTGTCTTTATTCGAACACAAAGTTACATAAATTTCTCTTTGTCAGGCGGTAGACATCTATATTAAACTATGTGTTTAGTAGTTCTTATAACTACTACTTAACAAATGTTGTATAAATATATTGATATTCTTCACACTTATAGCTGTCTGTGTAATAGAAATCTTTTTGTTCCACCAAAAGAAGATAATTTCATGAAACAAAAATATCTTTAAAATATCTCTTTAGTTTAGCGGTCCATGTGTATTTCTGAGACGATTTGGGCTGGTTTTGCCATTGTGATTTAACCTTTATTAAAAGGCGTTTCTTTGGGATACTCCAAGATCAGATTATCGAACTCAGATTATTTGGATTCCTTACAACGAAAGAAACAGAAAATCAGAGATCTTTAGGACCTTTAGTTTATGGCGCGAACCGGAGAGACGTGGTTGGCCAACCGCCTACCATGTGTGCTTTCTTTCGGATTAGTGACGAAAGAGAGGCACGCTGGCTGACTCTGGGTCATGAATCCTAAATCTGTTCTGATGAATCCATAGTCAGGTTTTAAGGTCGTCACGCAACAGGGAAGGAGCGTTGCGTGACGACCCTAAAAATGGTTGCAAAGGAGACTAATGAATACACTCAGTTTGTGGATTCTTCAGATTCAAAATCTCTTCTGGATTTCAGTAAATAAACATTGAGTCCGTTTTTGAATTTAAGAATCCATTTTGGGTTTTCCCAAAGATACCCTAGTCTTTTTAGGCAACCCCATAATAAAGGACAGGTGCTTTATCCTTATCTGAAAAGCGTAAATCGCATATTACATCGCTGATAGCTACTTGGCACTTGACAGAGACTGATCTTGCTTTTCCATCTAGCCAAAAGTCCAGACTTCAACGCCAAGACAAATGAAGTCCTCGGTGGCGGAAAGCATCTCGCTGTCATAAGTTTCGCAGGCAGTGCTTCTACCATGATACAGATCACTGTCTAACCAAAGCCCAAATTTCCCCTGAAAATTAACAAAAATTTCATAGTGATCAAGGTACTTCATAGTCTTTAACGCAGCCGTTCTTTGTGTTGTGGCGGCAGCATACTGGGGGCGTTTACCATTTGTCAGATTTGGCTGGCCAGAGCAGCCCGATCGGAAAGAGAATTCCAATATTAATCATAACCATTACAATTTCCTCAATTTTGATTGGTGCATTAACTGATTTATTTTTCACCAATTATTGTGTAGGGTTGTAATTAGACAGTGTAATCGAACAGTTGGCTGTAATCGGACACCTGTTATCGCAGAATTTATCACAATAACCATAGCAAAAATGGCCGAATTTGTAACATTACACAGTGTCTCCGCCAGTGATATTTTCCCCAATTTTGGATAATTGGTATTTAAAGCTCTCTCACAGAAAAAAGAAAAGAATGCATTTGTTTTCTCGGAAATTGTAACGGTTATGATCAGTTGGTAACAGAACTTCGTGTCGTCCAATTCGGTCTGTAATCATATCCGTGATTAAACAAATCGGACTCCCGCGATTTTGTTAATCACTCGTATGATTACAGACCGCCCAATTAAACTCCACTCAGTCCTAATACCTCTGATAATCAGGACTGTTATTCCTAAATGGTATGCAAGGATGCGACGGGTTTTAGTAAAAACTTCAAGAAAAGACTTCTATTTAATGTTTAATTTGCCCATCTGGTCGGCACGTTCTGACTTTTGGAACGCGTTCTTACGGTGTACTTCTAACTTGTTTTTTCTAACATAACACAACATAATAGAACCGGATGAACTCAGGCAAAGCTGAAATAAAATCAAAAGACAGATCCAAATGTTGCATATAGCAATGTGGGCAGAACATTTGGACCAACCTAAGAACCCAAAGAACAAAGGCGGGTGGAAGTTTCGGCACAACAAATGAAAATAGTCAAACGAAGAAGGGTTTTAATATAAAAGACATGAACTCAGCAACACAAAACCTCGTTACCATGCAGGGTTCTTTCCTACCCGTGACCTGGGAACGACCAGGTTGAGCAACACATAACTCAAGTAGAGACTGAAGATCACTGCTTTGTCGATTAAAACAAGTTTTATTTCATTGATGTAATTTAAAAATCATTAATTAAATTCATAAACAAAATAGTATCGTATACATGTTGTTCGTCAACACCCGGAAAGGGAGTGTCATTAAATATAAAACACCGAAAAGAAAAACACTTACTCACTGCTTCCGAAGGCAAGTCCATTTGCATCTCCCGTCATGTAGTAAGAATTTCTTCCACGGCATGGATAAATCTACAAAAAGAGCCAAGCCAATGTAGATACCTGTATCTTTAACTACATGTGATATTGTGAGACTACGTTACCCTGCCTCCAGAAGTCCGTTCTTAAAATACCTAAGATGAAATAAACCGTGCTTACGGTTTGATAAGGCTCCCGAGACGGACTTTTGTTTCTCTCGGCGCTTGTTGACGCAGCTTCGCCGCGGAACATTTGTATCGACAAGAAAAAATATTCTCTAGAACCTAGGGTAAGACTACGTGGACCCCGATAATGAACATAACTTTTCGATCAGGTAAGGGAATCCAAATTCCGGAATCCGCAAAATGTTTGCCTCTAGGATCCGGAATTCGCGAATTTTTTCTGGTGGAATCTGGAATCCCGGGTTTTGGAATCCATAATACAGCTCAAGGAAACCGGAATGGTACTAACCATTGAAATCCGGAATCCAAGTTCCATTGACAAAGAATCCGGAATCCAGAATCCAGAATTCGAGACTGTCTTGGATTCCTTTACATGAGGCTAATTTTAAAGAATCACAGTGATGCAGGAGAAAAATGGTAATTGAGACAAGGAAAACTTCTGAGCCCTCAAAGACCATATCACCAATTTACTTTATGGGAGAAGTCGTTTGAGAGCTAAGTCGCTCAGTAGATTCATTGACACGCGTCCTGTATACTGCTTGGATAAACTGAAAAACTTCTAAATTGTGTCGTGTGTAGGTGAAGAAAAGACGTTGGTAGAAAAGGGCGGGTCTTCCGCCAGATAAAACACTGAACAATATATTTAATTTTCGGTTTTATCGCTACTGAGCTTACCTTGAACTGTGGTCTACAGGTGAAGAAATATGATTTTCCAAATCTACAGAAACTAGCGTCCATCCGAGGTGAAATTGGAGAAAATACACCAAACACCTAATAAACAAATGTTGGCAAAAAAAACTGGATTTCACTTTCAAAATGTATGATACTAGAAATATAGACGCCTTAAATAAACCGTGTACGTTTGTGGTGGAGGGACCCACTATCTGTATCTCTTACGATCTTTTCACTTTTGTGGAAAGTTACCTATGATGTAAATGTTGTGCAGGAGACAGAAATCGTTCGAAGAAGGCGAGACATTGCAGCGATTTCATCAAATAGGTCAGGGATACATGCATAAGGCTTGAAGCTAGGTCTATGCTAGTTGGACTGCCTGAACCCGAAATACAAACATCCGAGTTTGGTCGCGGGCCAAAAATATGAAAATTTTATCTGGTGGAATCTGGAATCTTGGATTTTGGAATCCATAATACAGCTCAAGGAAACCGGAATGGCACTAACCATTGGAATCCGGAATCCAAGTTCCTTTGACAAAGAATCCGGAATCCAGAGTCCGAGACTGTCTTGGATTCCTTTACATGGGGCTAATAACTATGTCGTGTTTTTTAAAGAATCACAGTGATGCAGGAAAAAAGAGTAACTTTTGGGACAAGGAAAACGTCTGAGCCCTCAAACACTATACCACCATTTTACTGTATGGCAGAAGTCGTTTGAGAACTACGTCGGTCACTAGATTCATTGACATGCGTCCTGTATACCGTTCGGATAAACTAAAAAAACGTCTTAAGGGTCTCGTGCGTAGGTGAAGAAAAAGCGCTGGTGGAGAGAACTGGTCGTCCGCCAGATGAAACACTGGACAATATATTTAGATTTTGGTCTTATCGCTAAGCTTACCTTGAACTGTGGTCTACAAGTGAAGAAATATGATTTTCCAAACCTACAGAAACTAGCGTCCATCTGAGGAGAAATTGGAGAAAATACACCAAACACCTAATAAACAAATGTTAACAAAAAGAACTGGATTTGAACTGAATCTGTATCTCTTGCGATCTTTTCACTTTTGTGGAAAGTTACCTATGATGTAAGTGTTGTGCAGGAGACAGGAATCGTTTTAAGAAGGCGAAACATGAGAGCGATGTCGTCAAATAGGTCAGGGATACATGCATAAGGCTTGAAGCTAGGTCTATGCTAATTGGACTGCCGAACCCAAAATGCAAACATCCGAGTTTGGTCGCGTGCCCAAAATATGAATTCGTAAGCTTAAGTGAACAGTGCGAATTAATTTTTCCAGTTGGCTGTGTTTGTGTAAACGCCTACAAGTCAGAATACCCTATAGCTAAATGTAATAAATCCGGAAACATTTCTCCTCTAGTATAATTATAGCTTGAGGAAGAGATTTCGACCGACAAATTCCAATGATGACATATAACGTAACGTTTTTCATCGTTAACTTTTTTAAAAAAACTCCTAAATGCTATTTTATATTAATTAATAAAGGTAATAGGACTATAAATGGAGACCAATTCGTTCTGTAATCACGTGAATGATTGACGCTGTAGTACGATTTGTTTAATCACGAGTAAATTAAAGGTCAAATGAACCAAAAAATTGACATATTTTCTTTTGTCGCTTTACCTTCATCAAACACTAAAAAGAACCATCCTAAGTGAGATTTGGGTAAAGATTTTTCTTCCCAAGCCTTTATAGAAAGATAAAAGATCAAAATCCGAGCATTTCCGAAAACTTCACGAAAACGTTCCTGAAATGGCCGAGTGATAGACTGGAGACTACGTGACGTCAATGTTGGTCTCTCAGGGCGGAAAAACGTTCTGCGCAAGCTTCTGCGCATCCCTTATCGCCTACGTTTGTCTCCTTCTGTGAGAGTTCTGACTGAGACTGAATGAAATACATGAGGTGCGAACGTTTGCTCTTTGTAAAGGCTTTTTTTTTGTTTTTGTTGTTGTTGTTGTTGTTGTTTTTTTCCACTTGAAAATTACTTTGGATTCAGAACAACCAATATTAGAGTAAAAACAGATCATCCGTCAGTCTGAGGAGGAATAAAACGTTTTGAACATTTCCAAAGAGGTTTGTATTTTTCTGAATTTGTGAATTGATTTTGTGTCCAGTGCTTCGCCTTCTTTCGCCGGACTGAATTAAAACCCGCTTGTATTCTGTTATTAGTAGTTACGGTTAGTTTTTTAACATGCCCAGATTTATTTACCTTTGCAGAACCAGCTTTATCCTTGTCTTATGTCAAAGAACCGTAATGCTAACGCTTGCGAGTGAACAAACTTGAGCGCTTAAAACTTCCTCGGAACTTTAGAAGGCCTGCAAGCTTACTCGAGAAGAAAACTGACTACTTCGATCGTTTTTCTGTTGCTCAAGTAATAATAGTCAGAGTTTTTTCCTTTAGTTTTTTCAGTGTTAATTACATAGGTTTGTTATCTTTCTGTACGCAAATTTTCCTTTCACTCGCTGTGAAGTAGCGGAGAACGACAACTGCCGGCAGTGACGCCAAAACAATCGACTCTTTGCCCGTAAACAATTGCTGGAGCTGGATTTGACTGAAGCGAGCAAAACAAATCCTTATGTGCAGTTTTCTGTATTTTCTAATGATTCAGTTTGCTGAGTTTAATTTGCTTGAATGAAGACCCTCGCATGGACCAGTTATTAAAAGTAGCTAATCTAGCCAAGTAGTCGGAATCATGGCTTGGCTGCGAAGCTTGCAACTGATCTTTTGCTTTTAAGATCTTTAGGTAGGTTGTTTCCGTACAGAAAATACACTTCTTCTTTGTCAGCAGGTATAAGAGCCTTAAGCCTTATGTTTTCTTAAGGAAGATTTGTTGTTTTGCAACCTTATCTAAGCTTTTTTAGTTCACTTACGCTGAATTTTATGCATGATGGAATTGTTCTTTGCTTGTCGCATCTCTTTGCCAGCTTAAAGTGGCGTCTAAGGTCCTTAAAGTGACCTCAATCGGTAATTAATTCTTATACATAATTGGAAAGAAGTTTTTTTTTTTGTTTTTTTCTGTTAAAAGATGACATTCTTCGTCGAGTGACTGTTCTACTGTACTTGAACGACAAATACCTTCATACATTCCCCTATAGTTCCCTCGAAAACTATGCCATATTCCAGATCAGACCAACTGGTCTATACCCGTTTTCAGGCCGAAAAGGCCCACATACCCTTTGGGGCGGCACAGACCTATCTGACTTGTATAAGGGAGATTACCAACCTACAAATTACAGGTTTATAAAGACAGTGAGGTGATTGTAACCCATAAACTACTGGATTGTAATAAAATAGTTGTAACCTTGAAATTACTGGTTGGGAGAGTTGGGGTACAGGAGTTGAGGACTTATTTCTAACGGAAGAGGTTCATTTCTTCAGGAAACTCTCACTTCTACGATAGAGGTTTAGTTCCACGGAAAAAGTGTGTTTCTTTGAAGGATGCTCATTTCTACTGAGAAGGCGGTTCTCTATGAAAAAGGAGCAATTCTGAAGACGAGATCAATTTTAAAACTATAGGCTTATTACTTGTAGAAACAGCCTCGTTGTATATTGTGAAGCTGTTGCACTCGGCCACCGTAATAAAACTACTGTTTCGCTTCTCTAACTTACCCCCTTTTAGCATCTCCGTAAGTCAGCATCTGTTAAAAGGAGTAATTAAAAACAAATCATCATCGGTCATTAATACCCTGGGTAACAGAGGGTTTTTCTCGCGTACAGCGAGGAGCATCTTCGACCATAGGCCGACACGTCTTCGACCAAAGACACGAGCGGTCCAATCACGAGTGATCAAATTGCGTTCTGTGCATTCCATCCATTCTTAGTGGAAGTCCAAAAGAATGCTGGCTACGGACATGCAACGCATGCGTAACAACAACCTGGAGATTACGATTGCTGGCTCCTCTTGTCGCCCACAATAGCGCACTTCTTAAAAGAGTGATAGCCTGGAACCCAAACTAAGCGCACGCTCATTTTTGGGATAGTTTGGGGGAACATGTCGAGCAGCTACCTTGAATTATGACGAGACATTTAAGTTGTTGACATGTGTTTTTTGTGCACAAATAACTTCAGAAACTTCCCAGTCCGCGCGTACTTACCTTTGTCCGAGCTGCGTTTTCTTTCCGGTTCTTTTGGCTCCACGGCAAAGACAGACCTGGAGCTGTTTCACGGTGCATTCTCCTGGTTTTTCTCGAGGTTAAATTGCCCCTGAGCTGTTTTATCCCCGCTGAATCATTCCACTTCACTTTCCGCCATGTTTGTTTACATTTGCTTCCCCAAGTAATCCCATAAACGCGCTTAGTTTGGGTCCCAGGCTATCACTCTTTTCCGAAGTGAGCTACTAACGTGTGGACTGGGAAAGTTATACCAGAGCTCCTGGCGCCCTCGCTCGCTCGAGCGGAGCCCCATAGCTAAGAAAATTTGGTAAACCATCCATCCGGGAAATTTTGGTTTTGACGTCAACGTAAGCCAGCCCGTACACTCTTTGGGGGGCGAGGGAAGGGAAGGGAATCAGGTGTCAGCCCGTCGGGGGGAGGTGTCTGTTATGTTTTCTTGGCGGGAAATCGTGCGATGCATTTGTGCAACCCGCGTTTTTCTTGGGAAAATCGCGTAAGAAATGGAGTGGCCACTGTCGTCGCGTTCAAACATTTGCTTTCTAGTATTTCATGACAGAGCTGAATAACGTCTGCGCATGTGCCAAGACGGGAGAGGTCTGTGATCTAAACTAGTATCGTTTATAGTAGGATTTTAAAAACATCCTCATATTTTGGCGATTTTTAAGGTGGGTTCTGAATATTTAAGATTCCCATTTAAAGCAAAGGTAGATTATTTCATACTTCATTCAATTCTCGTTTATAGTATTGTAATTTTTCTTATATTTTTTGCTATGAACAAAAGAAGATGCACGTTCGAAGCAGAACAGTTCTTTCGTTCGAATGTTTCAAACGTAAACAGAAATGAACGACGGCTTATCAACATGTGATCAGCCGGGCAACTGATATCAGTGTCATCATTAAAGGAACATTTGATATTTATCTTTATTTTTCCTTGAATGATCGACTATTAATTTCTGTTATTCTTCTCGTTTTGTTTCGCTAGGTTTCACTATAAGAACTGAAAGAACAAAAAAGTCCACTAAGGTTTCTCTTTTTTCTTCCACTATCCAGGTATTGCAATCAGATTTACTAATAAAGTACATACTAGACTACAAATCTAGGCAACCAAAATTTCGTGCTGAATCTAAATAGTTTAATTCAGTCTTGCGCTGGTGCATGGAGCGTATGAAAAACCATCTTCCGCAGTTGCTCAGTCAAGAGCAAGTGTAACCTAACATTTTCGGTCTTGGCTCTAATAGCAGAGTACCAGAAACACGAACTTTGACGGAACTGTAGTCAGAGTTTTTCCTTAACTTATCGAATCAGAAAGAAACTATCGGCTAGTTATAAAGGGGTATATAACATATTTTTGACAAAACAGTAGCAAGGTGCGCACTGGAAACACTTTTGCTGGTGAAAACGAGCCTAAACAAACCTCTCGTTAATTTTATTTCGTTAAGAACTATTTAACCGAAAGGTTAACTTGGTAAAATATTGGAAATGATTTATAATTTATGAAATCGTGTTGGCATTTTTCTCTTTTTGTTTGTTTTTTTGTTTGTTTTTTTGGTCTTCATAGACTTCTTTCGTCTCTTGTATAAATCTCTCCAAAAAGAGCTTAGAAAACATTGCAGCAAAGATAATGAAACAAGTTCTTGATCTCAAAAGACAAAACAAATGGAAGTGTTTGCTGTCTTGTTTATTGACCACTGATATGCAAAGGCTTTGCTTGCTGTTGTTAGAAATTATTGCGTCATTGTGGCGGGAAAAATCGTCACGTGATCTGAAAACTGAGCAACTGAGCTTTGCACGAGAGTCTTAGAACTGTGTAGTCGTTCGGAGTCGTGGAGCTGATCAAGTGTGTGGATTGAGTGTAGATCATCGAATTTTTACGCGAATTGATGTCGATGAATCCTTTAAGTGTAGACCAGAGTACAGAATTCTAAAATATGAACATGTGAAGAAATATGCTTTGATGGAGTGAAGAATAAAAGCTACAGAGAACTGATTATATCATACAACGATTGGTTACAGCTGTGGCATTACTGAAAAACGCTGCCCTTCTTAAGCACACCGCAAGTTAATAATGCAAAATTTCAAAGGATTAATTTTTTTAAGCTGAAATTTATTTGAATTTCCTTAAACATTTTTAAAAAGAATAGATACATAACAGATATCAATATCGACGCTTATTTATTGTTTTTAAGTATACCGAAAGAATAATATTTTTTTATATTGAACTCAACGGATCGTTGCATGACTTTCAACGAGTTTTACTCTCAAATTTGTTAATTTCTTTATTTAATTATCTAAGATACTAGTTTTTAAGTATACTGCACAGTCCTTTTTTAAAGTGTTTTGATTCGATAGCTATCGAGGGCAGTATCGTTTGATTAGTCTTTAGTTGTGATTACATTCTGTTCGGATATTAGGAATGAAGGAAGGGAGAGAGCTTCATCATTAAAAGTTCATTTTATACTTTACTGTATTTGAATGGCAATCAACTAGTAATAACCAAAGGTTACAAAGTGCGGGTGACAACGATTGAAGGTCAAAACGCTTTTGCTCCGACTCTGCTTTGCGCAAGTTTCACGTGATAGTCGGTCAAAACACGCGTGATCAGATCACGAGTGATGGAAGGTCCAATCGCGAGTGATCAAATTGCGTTCTGTGCATTCCATTCACTCTTAGTGCAAGTCCAAACGAATCCTGGCTACAGACATGCGACGCATGCTTAATAACAGCCTGGAGATTAAGATTGCGGGCTCCTCTTGTCGCCCGCAATTAACGTGTGGGACTGGGAAAGTTACATAGTAAAATTCTATTAAATGCATTTAATTGATCAGGCTTTTTCCACTGAGTATATGATTTCGTTTTGTCCTGATATTTAAACTCTCTAGTACTCTGATGCCCGTTTTGGATTAAGAGTTGTATATAAACTTCTTTTAAACTTCAGAAATTAGGATATTTCTGATGCAGGAGTGTTAATGGAATCGTTCTGCTTCCGAAATAAGTGGCATCGAACGCACTTTACTAAATTTTTGTATATCAGTAGTTAATTCGGAATTTGCAATAGAAGAACCAAAGCACAGCCGTTTAAAGATTTTGAGACTAGAGGGAGGAAGTTTTCAAATTTCAATCCCTTTAAATCTACTTGCGGTGGACTGAGTGTTTAAGCAATTCTTTAAGACTGAACGGGCCATCTTGCTCGATTACCACATTTGGTTAAAAGACAAGCGACGGTCAAGCGTTTTGTTTTCAGTGCGCCTTGCTAGTGGTATTAAGAGGGTCTGGATGGGGTTAAGTGACAACTGACAAATGGCCAAAATTTTAAGTGACAACTGACATTTGCCTTGGGTTTTACTGACAACTGACAAAGGACCTGATTGTCCCTTATTTTCTAAAAAAACCGTTTTAAGGCCTTAAATAGCGTTGTTCCACTCTTTTCGTTGGACAATGTGATCAAATGTGCGTTTTTTTGGGTAATCTTAGCAGCAAAACACTTAAGTGTCATATTTCGTTAATGATTTACTGTAAAAACCGTGTCATGTAACCACCGGTGGTAAAAATGACCTATGATCTCAAATTTACGCTCCTCTGAGAACGCTCCAGCATACGATGGCTGCTAATGAGGGCGTTACAAAAGAAATTGCAAGTCTTCTCCGAGATCATTCAGATAATGTCTTTCTTTCGACCTACGTCCCAATAATATATTCTGAAGGTATAAATTTTGAATGGCATAACGGTTGGAAACGTTGGACTCTGGGCAAGCAAAAACGTTGGAGTGGAGGGGAGTAACACAAGACTTGAGAAATGGAGGGCCACTTGAAATGCCAACAATAGCAAAACTGATAAAAATGAAGGTACTATTGCATCACTTTTGGAATTTAATCATTAATTTTTATTACATTATATGTGTCTTTAAAGCTAAACTTCGCATCAAAAATATACAAATAAGTTTCATAGTTAATCATTAATGATCATTTAACTGACAACTCACAAAAAGCCTTAAATTTAACTGAAAACTGACAAATGGCCAAAATTTTAACTGGCAACTGACATTTGTACCCCCTCATCGAGACCTTCTATTGACGACGGTGTGTGCTTCTTGGCGAAGAGCCACTGCGCGTATGGCTATGAAAATCTCTCTTAAATTGACTCATCTCCATTCTTCTCACTTACGTAAATGAAGCAGTCTCGCAAGATTAACAACTGAAACATGTGCGAGCGCTGTTGTCGGCGAAGGGAGCTTTTAGTTGACCTGACTAATTACATCCGATTTTTATTTTTTAGGCATTCTTAGTTTTTACTTTGTAAATTCTTGCCAATTTGTTATTCTTATCGTATCTTCATTATTTGTAATACGCATATCAATATATTTGTATGGTATATGCGCAATATGTTTCATTTTTATTGTTCTTTAGTATTTACCAAATCAGTGAATAGCACTTTTCGTGCGTTTTGATTGGCTCCCGCAACTCGGAAGATCCTTGGCTATTCACTGTTCTGCGACCGGAGCCAAGATGGCGTCTCGCTTCGAGGCATTTGGGGAAGACGAAATTTAACCGATAAATGAAGCAGTCTTTATAAACAAATACCAAGAAAGCGACTATCTTAGGCTTGTCAGTGTTTACTGGTAGGTAGAAAATTATTTTCATGCTGAATTTAAGACAAAATCGTAAAAATGCACTGTACACTGTACTTTTTCTCATTTTTATCCGACTGATTTGGTAAATACTAAAACAACTTCCACTACGGGGATAGTTGTATATTATGGGCACGTCCAGGGATATTTAATTGAGTATACTTTTACACTATATTTATCCCAGATTGGGGTATCTTGAGAGATCTAATGAGTATTGTGGCTAACTTTCTCGTAGTAGGATCATTTTCGCTGTACACGTTAAAAGCAATAACAAATGAAATCTATGAGCTCTCATAAAACTGAAAGTCAATTATTTAATACCTATTCTAGCTGGGGAAGTTCACTTGACAACAACTCATCACATGGTCCGTTCGAGAACGATTGGTTGTACAGCGCATTGTTAAGGGGGCTTATATCATGCATCTGCTATCCTGCTTTTTGAAAGCTCAAAGGCGTGTTTACATCTACAAAAAGTTCCAGAAATAATGGTCCAGTTTTGTTATTTGAGACTATATTTGTATTGAAACTGTTCCCTGTCGTCTGTTGCTATGGATAGCAACCAGTTAAACTGGATTGAAAGATGATAGCACTTGATCCTGTCGCAGGAAAGCGACGCAGTGGGGATTCAGTATGGTGAAGACGATTCCAAATGTACATCGGAAATCCATCTATTTCTTTCGTTGGCCTGCAATGGATTCAAGACAGCAACAACCAAGTTATTATAGGCTCCACTTCTTTGTAAAGGTAGGGTGGGCCCTTAATCCCTTAAATAAACTCTATAGTTATCGTAAACCCTCTATTATTGTTTCAAACACATTTGAGGGAGGGGGGCCTACATAATTTAGCAAAGACGATCGTATCAGTTTTCCATAAAAGAACTATAACTGCAAAGTGTGAAAGGTCAAGTACAATGGTTGTAGGTCATGCAGCCGAGGATCAAAAACAAATCTGAAAGTCCAGCTGCTGAAAAAAACTATCGTGGACCAGTCCACATGAAGTGTTACAGTTGTGATTCATAAATATAGTATCTCATAAATTAGTGAAGAATAATAAGAGGAGGGGAGGGGAAGAGGCGCTTAACAGAGGATTCTTTTGACCTGAAATTGGGTATAGATTCTGGGCCCGAAATCAGGTGAGCCTAAAATTTGTGCTCCCTGGAAAAAAGGCCTGGAATTGTGTATGTTTTTATTCATTTGACTTTTAAAAGAAGCGGTTTAAGTCTCGGAAGGAAAAAAACAGTTTGCCAAATTTTCTTAGAGGAGTACCCCACAGGAGGCGGGAATTTGCTCTGCTCACAATACTCTTTCTTCCTGCAGATGCATTAATTCTTGATACCGTGAATAATTCTTTAACTGAACATGAAAAGAAATGCTTATTAGAGGTCGAACACAAGTGAAGACAGTAATGGTGGTAGACTCTGAAAAGTTGACGGCTTAGAGATGAAATCTCAATAAGCTTGATTTACTAACTGTATTTTTTATATTTTCTTGATTCTTTGTTAACCTATGAATAAAAGACTCAGGTGCGAGAATTCAAATGAAGCTACATCTTCGTTTTCCATTTTGTTTTTTATTACATCAGTTGTACAAACTGTTATTCTGATTCTGTCGATCTGCGGATTAAATGACTACTTTTCTGTCGGGTTGTTTGTTTCTCAAATGTATTTTACAGAAAATAAAAGGCTTCCGTTCCAAACAGTCAGGTGCTAGAAATCTAAGATCTAAAGGTTAAAGCCCTTTCATTTCTCAAGTCTACGAACATGTGATTATTTTTATATCTTATCTTACAGAGAGGACCTCACCTTTTATTGGCCAAAATTTATTGTTACGTCATCACCAATCAGCACGAATGGAGCCCAGTGCTTCACGGCCTTGAATTTTTCCGACTCCCGAATCCTTTTCATGGCATGATGAAGTGACTTACTTGCACTTTGCCCTGCTACTAAATGTTCGTAAAAGTGTCTCATAAACGCAAGAGTGGCTTCGTCATCAATCGCCCACAGAGTCGCAATAACAGAACGCGCACCGGCTCCTAAAAAGGCGCGTGCAATACCAACCACGCCTTCGACTTTGATCTTTCCTCGCCCACTGTTGCAGCAGCTTAAGACAACAAGCTTGGCGTGCACTTTTGCATCCAACACGTCTGCCATCTTCAAAAGAAAGTCTTTCTCTTCAGGTGTTTTGGTACTAGGAAAATTAGGAGACAAAATGATTTCTCCGGTTTCTGTACGACCATGTGCTGCTATGTGCACTAACGAAACCCGGGTCTTAAGCCCGCTTAAGACCCGATCTTTTGTAGCGTTCTTTCCGGTGAGAGGCTCGATGTTTAGAATTTTTCCAATCATTTTTACCTCTTCCTCAGCACCTGGAAGCTGCGGAAAGGGTTTGCGGTTTATGCGTACAGTTTCCACCCACGGGTTGCCAACAAGTAGAGCCCCCGATGTGCTATGGCGGTCCCCTGGACATTCTGCCAGCAACATTAAGCTTGTCAGTGATGGAACCAATCTAATTCTAAGCGTTTCAGATAAATACTTGTCATTTTGGTCCAAAAGGGCAGCATAAGGAATTAAGAACGATGAGCCGTCAGGGACAATAACGATTTCATCACCTTCTGCTATCGAGTGGGAAATTGGAGAAATAACAATGTCGTACAATACTTTTAAGGCACCTCTCTGGTCTTCAATCTCTTTCTGAGAGCGACTCTTAGGCCACATGCTTTTGTTCACACCAATCTGTTTGTAGGTTTGGTAAGTCATTGATGTCAAGTCATCACTGACTTCCTGTTGCACAAACCTCCACTGCTTTTCCCCCTTTAACAGCATCCAGATATTCACTGATTGGGTGTCATCCATTAGAAATAGCGTGGGTGACGAAATACGGTTTGAAATGATAAGTTGCATCTGCTGTTTCGACAGTGAACGGATCGATTTCCTGACGCCATATTGCGATTCCAAGAGGTCCACGAGAGCTTCTGCTCGTCCCGCCTCAGCTGTAAAAAGCGCCTCGTGTGTCTTACGTTCAATGCGTTGTTGTAATTGAAGTCTCACTAAATGATTAACGCAATCACGTTCATTCCGAACGGCGATTTTCCACTCGTCGTTTTCTTGAAGGAGGACTCTCATTTCCTTTACCAGTTCAATAGAGGATTTAAAACACTGCTCGGCTTTGAAATATTCGCCATGAGCCCAAAAAACACAAGCAAGGTTAGCATATGCACATCTTTCTACATCTTTATTTCCAGTCTCGTTAGCTATACTTATGGCATGCTCATAAAATTCTTTTGCTTTGTTGACATCACTGGGTAACCAATGGGCATTGCCGAGGTTGTGATATATAATTCCTTCTTGATCTTTGTTTCCAGTATCTTTTGCGATTTTTAGAGCCAGCTCATAAAACTTCTTTGCTTTTTCCAAATCACCGAGAGACTGATAGGCAAAGCCAAGGTTGTTATAGGCAGTTCCTTCTTGATTTTTATCTCCAGTATCTGTTGCGATTTTTAGAGCCAGCCCATAAAACTCGATTGCTTTTTCTAACTTTTTGGTCAATTGACAGACACAGCCAAGGTTGTTATATGTACTTGCTTCTCCGTGTTTGATTCTAGTATCTTTTGCGATTTCTAGAGCCAGCTGATAAAACTCGATTGCTTTTTCGAAATCACTGAGAGACTGATAGGCAAAGCCAAAGTTGTTATATGCAGCTCCTTCCAGATCTTTGTTTCCAGTATCTTTTGCGATTTTTAGAGCCAGCTGAGAAAACTCGATTGATTTTTTGAAATCACTGACAGACTGATAGGCACTGCTAAGGTTAATATATGTACATGCTTCTCCATCTTTGTTTCCAGTATCTTTTGCGATTCTTAGAGCCAGCTGATAAAACTCGATTGCTTTTTGGAATTCACTGAGAGACTGATAGGCCATGCCAAGGTTGTTATTTATAGCTCCTTCTCCATCTTTGTTTCCAGTATCTTTTGCGATTTTTAGAGCCAGCTGATAAAACTCGATTGCTTTTTTGAAATCCCTGAGAGACTTATAGGCATTGCCAAGGTTGTTATTTACAGCTGCTTCATGATCTTTGTTTCCAGTATCTTTTGCGATTTTTAGAGCCAGCTGATAAAACTCGATTGCTTTTTGGAATTCACTGAGAGACTGATAGGCACTGCCAAGGTTGCTATATATAGTTGAGTAGTAGGGCTTCAGCAAAGATAAGCCTTGTTATGGATTAGGTGGATTAGGTGCCTATGGATTAGGTGGATTAGGTGCCTAGTCAATGACGTCACCCATTGTTATAACCTACATACTAATTTGGGTTAGGTTTACTAATGAGTGTCACTCTACTACAATAGGAACAATAGGCTTGCCTAGACTTGCCCGGGCTCTTTTAACCCTGATTGGCTCATGTAGAATCTATTATGTGTTCAACATTAAAGCGCGCTTTCCCGTCAGCATTTTATTCTTGCAATCGCTTTGCTTAGGAAAAAGTCTTATTATCACCAATATTACTCCAAACATGCAAGTCGAATCTAGCGCTACACCGCTTCTGACAGTAGATGAAGTGGAAAAAGTCCAACGTCAACGGGTAGCTAGCCTTATCGGTCATGTGTTCCAACTGACTTATGCGGCTACGGTCGACAAACTCATCCAAGAACAAAAGCTGAATCGCTGCCACGGTTGTGCTATTCAACACCCAAGTCAAAACCAACATTCTTGCCTGGTGATGGATAATGATGACGCATGGATATATTACCATGATGAAGTGGTGGAACAAATTGACCTCAATGTTATCTTAAAAACGGCTGAAAGTGTGTGCAGTGCTCTTGGTTTCAAACTTGGCAAAACGTGGGAAGCGTACGTGACCGAATTACCAAAGCTGCCTTGGACTAACATCTATCTCACTTCCTTAGAACTCGAAGATTATGGTGAGTTAGAAGATCGAATTCTGTATGCTATTTACTACGGACCCTGTGGACTGAAGTGCAAAGATCCCAATGCTGTGGAAATTGACAGCCAAGTTGAAGTGCAATGCCCTGAGAGAGTTGTGAGGAAAGATGAACAACCAATGGACCTTGACTTGATAATTAATGACATTCAAAATAAGCTTTGTTTCTAAAAGTAATAAAATTTGTTTATATCTAAATTGTGAGTCAGTGTGTGTTTGTCTCTGTCTTTGTCAAGATGGGTCTTTCTCTCTCTTTGCTTCGAGTCAACTTTTCTCTGTATCGCGCACAAGCCAAAACGTTGAAAGTGTCTTCAAGTGAAATGGAAATGCTTCAACAAAAAGTTAAAGATATGCCGGGCTCGAGTCTAGAAAAGTTGAAAAAACTCCACTCTGAGGTCTTTACAAAAGTGAACTGGGGACGATTGGTGGTATTTTTGAACTTCGCGGATCAGCTAGAATTAACCGAGGAGGAATGGGAACTATTATTTAAATTTCTCGTGCCCACTCTCACCCAGATTCGAGGGTAGCTTTATAAGTAAACAGCAAGAAAAAAGAAATCATTCAGCTTTGAACCTTCATAGCAATCACTAGTAATGGGTTGCTGGCCATCTTCACCCTCTCTGGTATTAGAGCGTATTTTCAACCGCATTCGTTGCGTATTAGCCTGTTGCGGGGGTCAAGTGATTGTACAAAATTCCGAGTTCTGTGATGGAGAAAGCACTGACCAGCATTTATCTCGACCCAAGCCAACCCGCAAGTTTCGGTGGTTTAGATGCTGTTTACAGAGCAGTCAAAGAGAAAGGAAAGAACAAGATATCGCGTAAACAAGTCCGAGATTGGTTGAGTCAGCAAGATGTTTATACTCTTCACAAGCCCGCACGAAGACGCTACAAGCGAAGCCGAGTCATCGTTCCTGGAATAGATGCCCAATTTCAAGCGGATTTGGTCGATCTTCAAAATCTCAGTCGCTACAACAAGGGTTATAAATACTTACTGACTTGTATAGATATCTTCAGCAAGTACGCTTTTGTGTTACCTTTGAAGACAAAACAAGGTCAAGAACTGGTCAAAGCCTTTGAAAAGATCCTTTCTACTGGTCGAAAACCTACCAAACTGCAGACGGATCAAGGAACAGAGTTCCTAAATCGTGTGTTCCAGAAATTTCTGCGTGACAACAACATTGACTTTTTTACTGTTAACTCTGGGCTCAAAGCCTCAGTGGTTGAGCGTTTTAACCGAACATTTAAGAATAAGATGTACAAATATTTCACGGCCAAAAACACTCTCACCTATATCAATGTATTACCCCAGTTAGTATCTTCTTACAATAACACCTACCACCGAAGTATTAAAATGAAACCGAGCCAGGTGACTAAAGCGAATGAAGCTCAAGTATGGTATACTTTGTATGGGGATGATGTTCAAAAGCCTGTGCGATTTAAATTTCAAGTGGGAGATCGTGTCAGGATTAGCAAAGTAAAGAGAATGTTTGAAAAATCATACTTACCTAATTTTACGGAAGAAATTTTTACTGTTTACAAGCGAATGGCTCGTCAAGTACCCGTTTATAAACTAAAAGATGATGCAGGTGAAATCTTAGATGGAACATTTTATGAGGCTGAATTGCAGAAAATTATTAAGAACGATGATGTGTACCGCGTCGAAAAGATTTTGCGGAAGAGAAAGCGTAAAGGAGTAGTAGAGTATCTTGTGAGATGGAAAGGATACGAAGACCCAAAATTTGATTCCTGGGTTCAGGAAAGTGATATTTTGAAGTTGTAATTTATGCGTTTTTTATTTAGTGAATAAAAGAAAAGGAAATAATAAAATGAATGGTGTGCGGTTTCTTATAAATTAAGAATACCCAGATTAAAAAGTTCATTTCAACGCAGGGTACGATGGAGGTAACACAGTTTTATTTGCATCTCCCTAGTAATAGCAGTCTTGATAAATTTCCTCATAACACATTAACAGAGTACCGAGTTAGTTTACCACAAACCCTAAACCTCACAGGCGAATGGGAAGTGGCTTTGACCGAGATCCATTATCCGCATAGTTGGAATAATATTCAACAGTTTCGATTTTACGTTCGAAATGAAAAACTCCACGGTGTTTGGGATTCCCTGGAGATGCTTCCGGGTCATTATTCTTCCATTAAAGATATCTTATCAAAGATGAAAGAGTTAGTGGACAATGAAAATCGGTATACAGATGATGTTCGGTTTTCATACGATAGTCTCAGCAGAAAGGTGACGGTTCATTTGAAAAACAACGCAGAAGTCTCGTTAAATGATATGGCCTATATGCTGGGGTTCACTCCCGAACAAACTATTTCAAAGACCACCACGGGCGACAGACAAGTGGATTTGGAATACGGTTTTCACGATCTTTTCGTTTACTGTGATCTTATTCAGTCACAATATGTTGGTGATGCACTGGTCCCTTTGCTTCGAATTGTTCCTGTAGAAGGAGAGGTCGGTCAGCGAGTCAGTAAATCGTTTGTGCGCCCTCAATATGTACCTGTCAGCAGAAAGCAATTTGAAACCATCGAAGTCAATATAAAGCGAGACACAGGGGAATCTGTGCCATTTGAGTTTGGAAGAGTGTTGTTAACACTTCATTTTCGTCAGAGTCAACCTCAGTACTTTTAAAAAATGAAAAAACTTCACGCCCCAAATCATAAGTTCTACGAACAGTACTATGTAGATCAAGCCAAGCAAAAAGGTGGGAATTTACCCGCATTTCACGGAGCTCGATTTCAGCGAGGTTATGGCTTAGGATCCATATTTAAAGGTCTGTTCCGTTGGGCGATGCCACACCTCCAACAAGGTGCTAAGGTGATTGGAAGAAAAGCTTTACAAACGGGTGTCAATGTCGCCCAAGATGTTCTTGATGGAGATAACATTAAAACAGCAGTCCACAAGCGTACGAAACAAGCCCTCGGTCTACCCTCCCAGAATTCATTGCAGGGACAATCAGGAGCTGGCAAAAAATCTATAAAAAGGAAAGCGCAAGGAACCAAAATCATTTCACCTCCAGGCAAGAAAGCAAAAACATCTCCACAGCAAAAGAAGCCCGAAGAGAAATATTCTTTCTGGAAGTAACTATGGCCTTGGTGCATCACGAGTCACGCGAGTGTACTAAATCAGAGCTCGATCTTTTTACTATTCCTGCTACACAAACCTCTATTCACAAAGGGCAATGGATTGAATATCACCCTCTCAGCAACATCACGGACACTGGTCCTATTGAATTTAACGTATCTGGAACCGGAGAAGAATATTTAGATTTAGCGCGAACACAACTTTATGTGAAAGCTAAGATCACGAAAGCAAACGGAACTGCGTTAGATGCTGATACACAAGTGGGTCCCGTGAACCTGTTTTTACATTCCCTGTTTTCACAAGTAGACGTTTCCTTGAATGAGCGACTTATATCTGCATCCACAAATACTTACCCTTATCGCGCCATGCTCGAGTCTTTGCTGAACTATGGGGAAGAAGCTAAAACAAGTCAACTTTCTATGGCTATGTTTTACAAAGATACTGCTGGAAAGATGAATGTAGTGAACCCCTTGGCTGCAGACGATGAAGCAAACCTTGGATTAAAGGCTCGCTATGAGTTTACCAAAGAGAGTCATACGGTGGATATGATGGGACCCATTCACAGTGATATATTCTTTCAAGATCGGTTGATGCTCAATGGAGTGAATTTAAGAATCAAACTGAACCGAGCCAAGAATGTGTTTTGTCTTGTGTCCTCAGCAGCCGCAGCTAATTTCGAAGTGGTTATCACAGAAGCCATCTTGTTTGTACGCAGAGTCAAGGTTGCCTCCTCTATCATTCTAGGCCATGCAGCTGGGCTAAAACACTCCAGCGCCAAGTACCCCATTCGCAGAATCGACTGTAAAGTACTCTCTATTCCAAGAGGATTTAGCAGTTTTAACCCTGACAACATCTTTTTGGGTCACATTCCGAAGCGCATAGTATTGGGATTAGTGGACACAGAGGCTTACAATGGGAGTTACCGTACCAACCCCTTCAACTTCAATCACCACAATTTAACTCAAGTGGGTGTGTACGTGGACGGAGAACAAATCCCCCGAAAACCTTTGTTCCTGAAGTTTGACGCCGCTGGTGGTCAAAATGTGATAGCCGGCTATCAAAGTCTTTTCTCTGGTATTGGAAAGCTTTCCCAGGATACGGGCAATCAGATAAATAGAAGTGATTATGGCTCCGGTTACACCTTATTCGCCTTTGATTTGACCCCAGATCACTGCCCGGGAGAGCATTTTGAGCTTATAAAACAAGGAAACCTGCGCTTGGAGCTTCATTTCTCGGAAGCACTCGCCAACACGGTCAACCTTATCGTCTACGCTGAATTTCAAAACGTGATTGAGGTCGACGCAAACCGAAACGTTCTCTACGACTACACAAACTAAAAATGGACACCATTCAACTGACCCTTATTTTGAGAAAGGACAAATTTACACGAGGTGTGTTTCAAGGCGTGTATCCCTCAGACAAGCTACCTGCAAGTGTTTCGCAATACCCGGCCGTATACATTGCCAATGTGGATACGAGTGACAAGCCAGGTTCGCATTGGGTGGCGTTTTATTTCACCAAGGAGCAAGAGGGAGAATTTTTCGATTCTTACGGAGCACCTCCCAGAAAATATTCAGGAACATTTACTACCTTTTTAAACAACAATTCTAACCAGTGGATTTTTAATACCGTGACATTACAGAGCATCTATTCCAAAGTCTGCGGACATTACTGTTTGTATTTTGCTTTATATCGTAGTCGGCAAATAAGTATGAGTACAATTGTGCATCGTTTTTCTTATAACACACGTAAAAATGATAGTCTTGTCAAGCGATTTATTGAAACACATTTTCCTATAAGTCTTCCGAAATATCGCACTGATGTAAACAAGCAAAGAGCACAAGCACAGCACAAAGTTCAATAAATAAACACCTTGTAATTTCTTTTCAACATCTTTTATTGAGTGAACATAATAAAGAGATGATTTACAATAATGATAATAATAATGTCTCTTGTGGTGATTTTATAACCGTAACCAGCGCACAGCCTCAGGGCGCGGACTCACGTTTCTTCGCCGCTGTTTTTTCACGGGGGATACCGTCACAGGTGGGCTAGGTAGCCAACGGGAAGGACTGTTAGGCGTTTCGTCTCTCACCCTTGCTTTAAATTCTCGAACAGCACTTTGCCTCTGTGGATTACGCACTAGATTTTCCGGGACATTCATTCGGGCCAGACCCCTCGCAAACACCGACCATCCCACTGGTTCAAATCCTTTGCGGTGGCGCAAAGTGTCGTTGACTAGGTCCACCAGATGAGAACCTGAAATGGGTTTGGTTTCATACAAAAGCTCTCCTTTATCATTCCAATGCAAGACATCTTGATGCTCTTTAATTTTATCCAACAATTGTCTGGCCCCGGCTTTGTAAATTTTGGGTACACTTTTCATGACCTCTTGCTCTACGGCTGATGAAGTGAATTTTTCCGGGACAGGTTCTTCCGTAGGTTGTTCATTCTCTTCTGCTTTAGGTGTTTCTACTGCTTTGGGAGTTGATATTTTCACATGAAGAGGTTGACCTTTTCGCTGGTCGTAATAAGTCAAGTACCGCTGCAACACTTGGTTGTAAAGCCTAGCTTTTTGTTCATCATCAAGTTCTTTACTGGATAAAATATCTGTCATTTCACTATCCAAGTTTCTCAGAGTTTGTGTGACGGGTGGGGTTAAAATCTGCTGGCGTTGCTGTAATCTTTCTAAGGTGTTCTCGGGCACGAGAACCATACGCTTTGTGTGATTCATTTTAGGTAAGAATAGAACTTAACACACGGAGAACTGGAGGTAGTAAAACACTTAAAAAATTTCCTCCGTGTTGTACTAACAATTTCTTTTTCTTATCGAGTGGTGTACTTTTTTCGGCTAAAGCGATCAAAGATTTCTTGTGAGGTAAAAGTTTTTTCTTGGCTGGCTTACTGACAGGCACTGTTCCTTTAAGCACGTTTAAAACACACTCACAAATGGTTCTTACTAAAGCGTCGTCTGCCACCTTCAAAATGGCTTTACGCTGAGCTGGTGTGCACTTGACAAGCAGTTTCAGAAAATCGTGGTTCTTTCTAAGTCGCTGTGCCATCCTCAACTGAAGAAATGTGATGTGGTTCACGCTTTTTATACTTTTCTGACGTAAGCGTACTGAGTCTCCCCGGGGAAAATATTCGTACGCAGCCGGAAGTCGGTGGGTGTTTCCGGTTTAAGATCACAAAATAGATATCCATAGGGCCTTTTTGTTGCATCCTCAAACGCTTCTTGCATGTATTTGACATGACCGGGAAACATTTGTCTTGCTAAATGATTGACTTGACTGCTATCACGCGGGCTTTTGAACACCACTAAGTAATGAGAATTCAAACTCATATCTCTCAGTTCTTTTCCACGATGAAAAATGTTTTGGAGAATAAAGATCACGCTGAGATTGCGATGGTGACAGCCCTTGGTAAACAAATTAGTCATTCGCTGATCATTGCTAAGCTCGTGCATTAAGTCATCAATGACGACTAAATTCCGAATAGAGGGATTAATTAGGGTTTCCAGATCACCAGGCACTCCTTCAACAAACATAATGTTCGGAATAGTGCGTAACATGTCATCGTAGGCTGGTTGATACATGCTATAACACCAGATGATATTTTCCGGGGCACCATCAATCATGTCTTCTCCTGCTTCTAGTAAACGTTTTACAAACTGACTTTTCCCACAACATGTTGGGCCAGCCACAAGTGCAGGGAAAGGATGTTTCCATCTCGGGTCCATGATCACAACTGATTAACTGATTTGTGCGTACTCTCATTTATAGAAAAAATTGTTTTGGGTTCAGCCTCTTTGTCATACACACGAATCGCATTGGTGTTTTGTAATTTTGCAAATTGAAGCCAATATTTTCGTTCTATGTCCGATAACTCGTGGACTTGAGTTAAATGATTTGCTAATCGAACTAAGAATTTAGAATGACATCCCGGTATGGGGCAGTGTTTACATTTTAGTTTCTTCATGCTGACAGGACGAATGTTAGATACCAATCGAGTAAAACTATTTGCGACACGAAATTTATTGTTGATTTTCAAGGGCAGATCGGGCAGAAAGGGCAGAAAGGGCATCTTTTTAGCCCTGTGTTTTTTCCCCTGGACGTGCGTGGAGATCTCGCGTGTAAGTCGTGCGCGTCGAGTCAGAAAAAAGCCATGATTAAATTCAACCAATGATTTATTCACAAACTAATTTCCTATGTACAAACATCCGTAAAAAGCTACGCAAAAAAAAATATTTACAACTAGAGGCGATCTTATATAAATATTTCGGAAAACTATTTTGAGAGTAATATATATTCAAACTTGAGAAAACGAAAATTATTTACAAAATCAATTTTTTACAAACTTGAAAACTTAAATATCGAGTGGAGTAGTGCTAACTCCATCTTCGAGAACTTTACGTTTCGGGTAAAAATACGACAATGCATCTCTGACCTGGGTATAAGTGTACATAGTATTATTTACAACTCTGAACCCTCGATTCACCCCAGCACTATTCTGTTTTGTAAGTAAGACATTAAGGTATTTATCTTTGTTAATGTCATTGCATTTCTTATTGACACCCTTACAACTAAACTTATCTTTGGCCCCAAAACAGTAGTAGGTTTTGGAACATAAACCCACGATTCCTTGTCCCTCCCACTCAACTTTAAAAAGACCTGGCTTTCTCTTATCATAGGCCTTATGCTCCGCAGTGTCGGTGCGGGGAAACCAGTTACATTTATCAGCTTCGAACTCTGCTTTCAATTCTGGTTTGACCAAAGACTCAACACTATCCCCTGAAATGGCAATATACGCTGAATCCGTATCCATTTCACACATTTGGAAATCTGAGCGGTTTAGATATTTGTCTAAGAAATCATAATAAAACTGTAGCATGCGAAGTTTGGCATACTGGTACACAAAAAACCCGACTTGAATGGGTAGATTTAATTTAATGGATTTTTTGCAAGACTCCACTTCATAAGTATCTTCAGTGATGTTTTCTAGTTTCCGGAAAAGGTGGGTGTTCACTTTTCGGCTGGCCTGAGCGTCACTGCAATAATCCACGTTTCTGTGTTTCAGTTGGTTGGTGATCGTCTTACCATAGCCTGAATTGCCCACCTGAGAGATAAACAAAGATATAAGTTTTTTCTATACGTGAAAATGTATATTGTTCCCACCCCTTTATGAATGAAAGAATGAAACAAAAAAAACTTACCAATTTCATGGTATCTGCAATGATGGCTTTACTGGGGTCCGCATCTCCGGCTCTCCTCGCGTCTGACACCGCATCCCCGAACGGTTTGAAGCAGGGTTGAGGGGTGAACTCGATCACTTGGTGCACTTTCGTGACCTCTAAACCATGTTCCAGGTACCACTTGAGGAGGGGTGTGGCCAGCAGGATCTTTTCTCCTTTCATGCTCCCAATCAAACTGCGACGGGGTTGAGCCATGATGTTGTGCTCCTCGGCGTACGCTTTCATAAATTCACCAATATCATCGCGGCTGATTTCTGTGTTCTTGAAGATCGGGCACATTTCACTAAACTTTTCCTTTAAGTGATCTGGTACACGAATATCTACTTCCACGCACCCGAACAAACGCTCATGTCGCACCTCGCTCAATATTCGCTCGGGACTCATGATCTTGACTTGATCCAGGGTTCTTCTCACTTCGGTGGCAATAAAACGCCGTAGTTCTCGGTTGGTTCTCTTCATTTCTCTCCACTGACATTCATACATTTCCACCACGTTGTACCCTTTGCTGCGGATATACTCCGTGTTGGCTCTCGTTTCTTCTCTGATCTCAGCCATAGGTTTCTTGCGTTTCTCGTTAAACTCTTTCCCTCGGTTGAGAGCACAGTCATGACCATGCCAATAACAGCCGTGAAACTGGTACGCAGTTTGCGTCTGCCGTTGAAACCATCTACAGGCAGTTTACGACCACCGATGCGCTTTTCTGTATTGTTTAACTGATGTCGGATGTGAATTCCCTCTTTGTGCGCCACCCATTCCAACCATTCAATAGCCATACGTACAGAACTTTTCGGTTTGAACTCATTGTCCGCCAGGCGTCTCGTATAACTTCCCGTGGGCATATCTTGCATGAGCGCCCAGAGGTACAAAGCGTTCGCGTCATACCCCACGATCTTCTCACACAGCTTAGCAGCCTCGCCTTCCTCTGCTTCTCTGATCTTTGTTTTGCCGGCTTCATGATATCGGTGGAAAATAATACTTGGGCCGCCCGTGTTGTTGTCTTTGATCAGATGGTAGAGATCACTGTTCGCTTGATCGAAGAGACTGAAGTAAGTTTGAGGTGAAAGATAAGAGAAGAGGTACTTGAGGGTTAAACCAGGGACAGAAATGCCATCTTTAAACATATCGATCTTTCTCTCCTGCCAGAACTGACTCATTTTCTCTACTGCCTCGAGGAAAGGAACGACATCCAAATTATTGTACCAGATTAAGAACTCTTGAAAGGTGGACATTTCATTTTCTTCCCATACTTGCTGGCAGTACTCATATTCTTCGTCTGTAATGTTTTGGTTCTTCAGACTTGAGTAGAAAGCTTCATGCGAGGGCAGAGATGTTTCTTCGAGCTTGTCCAGGCTGTCGATCCACTCGTAAGGGAAGAAACCTTTGGTTTGCTCGCATTCATACGCTCTTAGAAACTGGTCATAGCTGAAACCCGGCGCGACATAGTTCGAAATGTCCAGAAATTTTAAGGAGTTTGTCTTGAGACACATATGGTTGCTGTTTCTTTTGACAGTGAATTTGATAGGTTGAGACTCAATGAGGTAGGGAAATACAAATTCTTTCACAGCGTTGAGGTCGTACTTGCCAGAGTTGAAGCCTAGCACGGGCAGTTCTTGTAAGTATGCGTTCAGTTTTTCAGCTAGCTTTGTTAAGACTTTGTTGTCGCTAGTCTGCTCTTGACCAAACAACACATCTTCGTACTGGGCTAGCTCATCTCGCTGTTGTCTCCTCTCTTGTCTCCTCTCAGTATCCAACTCAACGTTCAGTCTTCTGTAAAAGGAAGGGTCGTTTTCTGTTACCTCATCATTGAGAAACGCGCGATCTTCCTCATTCTCCGGTTCGATTTCTTCCTCGTCGTCATCGTCATCACTTGCCATCAAATCGATATCTCTTTCGTTGTCACTTAATTCTTCATCATTATCTTCCCCTTCTTCACTTTCAGCTTGCTGACTACCCTCCTGGATATCAACAAGTATTTGCGCTATTCGGTCTTCTGTTGAGTCATCGCGGTTAGGTACTTGCTTCAGTGCTTCAAACACAGGTGCAAACTGTTCACGAAGAATAGAAGAACTTTTCAGGCTTATCTTGGTGAGGTACTGCATAAATTCTGTAATAAACACGTTTGGGTCGCCGTTAGACACAAAACATTTCGGTGCTTGGTAACCAGGCACGTTACTGCAGACACTCACACTGAGGGGAACATGCGGCGATTCCCAGTTCAATTTTTCTGTGTTCTTCAGTTCTTGCGCTTTTTCCTTGTCAAAAAAGCACTCAAAATCAAACGTGGCGCGGTAAGGGAAGTACCGCCATTCTTCTGGTACGACAATACCTTCGTCTTCTAGTTGCTCAAACACTGTTTTAGGGACGTGATATGCTCCGCCAGGGTACTTCAGCTGGACTTTGCCGTCACAGGTTTTCTCATGTTGCCTTAAATTACTTGCGCGTTTCCAGTACTTGCCACATCTTGAACAGCAGAAGGACTTTGAGTACCGGGCGAGATCTTTAATATACGAGAAATGGTTCTCATAGAGGTTGAGGTACAGAGTACAAGCGTAATGGCGGTGAGAGCGGCGAATGAGTGAAGCAGAGATGTCAGGTCTATTTTCTTCATTTTCTTCGTGTTCTTCGCTATGTGTTTGTGTTGGCGCGAGACTGTATACTTGAATGTTCACCTCGTATACTTTCTCTAACTGGTCTAGTTCAGACAACTTCACCCCATGGAACTTTTTTTTTGAGAGACCAGCGTCTCGGTACTGTTGGTAATAGTGTTTCGTGTCCCGCTCCAAATTCTTGGTGTGACAGCCATTATGAAGTGCTAGGCAGCGGAAAAAACACAAGTTGTCTTCGTAGGGTTTACCTGTTTGAATGTTATGATCAAGCGGGGTGATGCCAATGTTATCCACGATATAACCGGGAAGATATTTTCCTCGTCCGATGGGATGATCGCGGATTTTCGTGATGAACCAAGTGATGTTTGTCACAAGATGAACCACCCATTTACTGTTAGGTCGCTGCTGTCGAACCCACTCCAAGTAATCGATCTCCGCTATCTGCTGATGTAGGCGCTCTAAGTCTTCGCGATTGGAGATCAGGAACGGCTGTTCTAGCACCAGGTTGTTGTTGGCGGAAGGGTGGTGGTACTGTAAAGCTCCCGTTTCTGTGTTTCGTAAGATAAATCCAAAGGAAAAGTTCACTTTAAAGACGGTCGTCTGATCTGCAAAGATGCGGCTGAGTTGTTCTCGGAGGCTTGAAGGACTGATGGTGGACAGGCGGAAATTATACCAATCTTGTAGTCTGTTTTTGCGACTAAATCGGGTCCGGATTTGAGGCCAGTGTTGTCTGTACGTTTCTGCTATATTCTGTTCTGTAGCAGGAACAAGGTTGGCGGGAATAAGCACGGGATCCGCTTCCCAACTGGAACCAGCAGCAGATGCTTGAGTGGGAGTTGGTTGTTCTGACGCTGTTCTCACACTTGCTTGGTCCGTCCTCTTAGATTTTTTTGCAGCAGGCGCGTCTGTGTTTTTAGCGGCAGGTCGTTTCCTGTTAGTGGCAGCGGGCTGTGCAGTTGAATGCGCGGTACGAACATGAGCGTTGTAAGGTGCGAGGTTGTGGAAAGTTTCGCCACATATACCACAAGTGAAAGTGCGTTCGGCAGCTCTCTTGTCGTGCGCTTTCAAATGTTTGTTCAGATTTGATTTTGTTTGAAACCGTTTGTCGCAGCGGGTACATTCGTATGGTTTCTCCCCAGTGTGGACGCGTTGATGGGTCTTCAGATTATCCATACGAGAGAAGGTCTTCCCACAGGTCTGGCAGCGATGCTCTTTACAAGCCTTTTTCGCTGGGGGTTCACCATCCCCGAATTGAATTTCCTATAATTAGTAAATATGACCTAGTCTGAGTGTAAAGCTCAACTAACAAGAAACTCTGATAAACTCTATTTGTCTACAATGAGCGTGATAACAACTGGGTAGATGGTTTGTTTTTGATGTTGAATCAACAGAATAAATTTAATTTTGTGTGTCGATCCACGACATAATTGACTTTCAGAGATAAGCGCGCGGGCACTATTATAACTCTGTTATATTGCTATAATCAACTGCTTAGTGGAAAAAACTTAAATTGCCCTGATACCTGTTTGAGTATATATAATACGCTGTCTATTTTCTTCAACTCAGCTTGATGATTGAATAATATTTGTACATTGAGCAAATACTTTGTTTTTTATTTTCAACAAAAGAATAGAATAGATTTCAATATGGGTGCAATCATCCGCAAAAACGAATTCACTTATCTGATCAGTGAAAAGCGGAATCGATAACTGAGAATAAACTATTTACACCTTGAAATCATAAATAGTAAGCCAACTGTAAGTTTTATAGTCTTCCAACTCTTATAAACGATGGAATGAATGATATTGTCTCTTGGGGGTGAGCCTAGACAATTTAATTTTCAAAGGGTATACATTTCAAAAAACTTTAATAGGGACGTTTGCACTCAGCGTATTCTAATCAAGTGAACATGAAAGATTACTTACGGTTTCCGACGGGTTCCAAGTCGGTAATTCACTGGTTTCGCCAGTCCACTGAAAATGAATAACAAATATACACATAAGTGATTGAACAATTAATAGCGCAAACTTAATTCCGTGAAAGAAAAATAATTCTATGCTCATGAATACTTACTTCGTCCAAGAAATTATCCCATGTATCTTGCGTTGATAACGGTGCCGACTCGTTGTTGTTCTAGATAAGAAGAGAAGAAATCAGATTACTTTAGGTTTTGAAATCTCGCCTGTTTTAAAGAAATAGGTGGGTATAGAAGGAATAAGGAGACTCGTAATGTTGTTTCATCACTAAACAAATCATTTACGTTGCGTATTAAAAAGGAAATGGAGTTACCTTGTCTAGCGCCATACGTTCCATCTCATTGACGGTCTGCATTTCTTGAGTTGTAAACTGCAAAGCAAGGAAACATATTCGATGAGTATTATATGACAACTGTCTACAAAACGTTGAAGCAAATCGAGTTTATAAGTCCTTTTGATTCATTAACGACGATAACAAAAGATACGCGAGCGGGTTAATAGGTCAGATGCAAATCTAACCCAAGTCGAGTCTATTAACATAACGAACATAAATGATGCGTGAAAACTCGGTTATAGAAAATTACTCAAGGTCGTTTTTCAAAACTTACCGAATCGCTCAGTATCTCGTTGACTTCAACACCCGCGTTAACTTCCCCTGGCATCTATAGTAAACGAGAAAGACTAAAGATCAATTTTCTATTTAAACTTAAACTGACATAAACTTAACCAAAATATACTTACGACATTCTCGCGCTGATAAAATTCGTTGGATTGATCGCTCCCATTATCCTGGTTCGTTTCAATCTGTGGAGTAGAACGTTAAGTAAAGATTAATGAATACTCGTTATTTGATTTTCACCGTACAAATTAAACGTTAATCGTCATCAGGAAAGAACTCAGAGAGGGAATAGAATACTTACTGGTATCTCTTGGGCGGTGAGTTCCGACAGCCGAGCATACGCCATTGGGATCCACTCATCGGGTATCAAAATAGATTCCAGCAATAATTCCCAATCGTGGGTCGAGGAACAACCATTCAAAAGAGCTTGAAACTCATCAACGTTGGTAACAAAAGCCATGATGCTCAAATAGTGAACAGAATTTTTTCAAACAAGCGAACTCGAACAAATTGTTTCCTTAGCACAGCGATTGCAAGAATGAAATGCTGGCGGGAAAGCGCGCTTTAATGTTGAACACATAATAGATTCTACATGAGCCAATCAGGGTTAAAAGAGCCCGGGCAAGTCTAGGCAAGCCTATTGTTCCTATTGTAGTAGAGTGACACTCATTAGTAAACCTAATCCAAATTAGTATGTAGGTTATAACAATGGGTGACGTCATTGACTAGGCACCTAATCCACCTAATCCATAGGCACCTAATCCACCTAATCCATAACAAGGCTTATCTTTGCTGAAGCCCTACTACTTAGTTGCTTCTTGATCTTTGTTTCCAGTATCTTTTGCGATTCTTAGAGCCAGCTGATGAAACTCGATTGCTTTCTTGAAATCACTGAGAGACTGATAGGCACCGCCAAGGTTGTTGTAGCGAGTTCCTTCTTGATCTTTGTTTCCAGTATCTTTTGCGATTTTTAGAGCCAGCTGGTAAAACTCGATTGCTTTTTTGAACTCGTTGAGAGACTTATAGGCATGGCCAAGGTTGTTATATATAGCTCCTTTTTGATCTTTGTTTCCAGTATCTTTTGCGATTTTTAGAGCCAGCTGATAAAACTCGATTGCTTTTTTGAAATCCCTGAGAGACTTATAGGCATTGCCAAGGTTGTTATTTACAGCTGCTTCATGATCTTTGTTTCCAGTATCTTTTGCGATTCTAAGAGCCAGCTGATACAACTCGATTGCTTTTTTGAAATCACTGAGAGACTGATAGGCATTGCAAAGGTTGTCATATATAGCTGCTTCATGATCTTTGTTTCCACTATCTTTTGCGATTCTTAGAGCCAGCTGATACAACTCGATTGCTTTTTTGAAATCACTGAGAGACTGATAGGCGAAGCCAAGGTTGAAAAGGCTAACTCTTTCTGCGTCTTTGTTCCCGATCTTTCTGGCTTTATTCAATGTCATCTCGAAGTAATCCCGGGCTATTTTTAAATCACCGCGTTTTAAGGCTTTCATTCCAAGGCAATTATTACGCGAACAGTTCGCTTTGGAAGTTTGTTCGGGTTTTCCATGTTTGCCTTTACTTCCTGGGCATGCCTATAAAAAATGTAAAACAAACCCTCTTTTAAAGCAAGTTATGGTATAGAAGATGTTTTTAATGTAAAGTTACACCCTTGGTGAGGAAGAAAATAGCCCGCAAGATTTGTTGTGGCAATCAACTCTCCCCTTGCGGATACCTCGATACTTCGGAGAACCCCTGCTAACACAGCCAACAAGTTTCTAGATTATATATACTCAAGTGTAGAAGTATTACTAATGAACTTTATTTCTTAAGCGGATAAATCTACAAGAGCTGATATTTGACCAATCCGCCTCGACTTTAGTGGCTCACGAAGTGAGCCAAAAGTTCATTCATTTTCTTGGATATAAAATTTATCGTACAGAGAATCAAAGGGCGTTTTCCATTGAGCCAAAACTTTCGAAAATTTGGAAACAACGGCAAATGGTACAGAAATTTTCCGGAAAAGTTTCTGGAAATTCCGGAAGCTGTTGAATTTCCGAAATGGGAACCATTCAACCAAAAATTCTACCTGGAAATCCCGGGAGCAAAAATGAATGGAAAGAAATCTTCTGTGAAAAAATTTTCGTAAATTTGGGTATACCTCGCGAGGTTGTCTCTCTGTTTTGGAAGTTTTGAAAAATACTGTTCCGTTTGCCACTGGAAGTTGCCGAAAATTCAAAGTGGACGTTTTGGTTGAAGGGAAAGCGTCCAAAGTTTCTTTGGTCACTGTGTTTTTTCTAGTGGTTATGAGCTAATATTTATTTTAATTGGGCAATTCTGTAAAATAGACATTAACTTCGATCAATAGCTGAAACCTTTGAAATGTCATATGTAACCTTTTCAAGCTCCATCATCGGTTGAATCGAAATTAGTTCGATGCAAGAAAGACGAAATAACCATTCACTGTAAATTAACCTGCGCCAAAAAGGAACAAATGGTGGTATCCGGCTATTGAAATCAACCGTGTAATATCAGTAACATCAAAGGTCACTTCGACCGCTTGATCAACACAATTCAAAATGCTATTTTATAGAAATGAAACAAAATACCTCGTTGTCCACGGCTCTTCTACTCGTCGCTTTATTCCTTAGTTCAAGCAACGTGGTATTTTTCGCGTCGATCTTCCAAATTGTTAAGGTGTTAGTAGTAATTTTGAAATTAAGTTGAAGTAAAGTATACTTACAATACTTGTCGGATGCATCTTGTTGTGATTCTAGTTCACTACCGGGTTGTCAACAAATTGGATTACGATCAAATCATGAGCAAACTTCAATATGTGTGCTCCAAAGCAGACGGAATAATGAATGCTAGCGAAATCGTCAAATCAGTTAACCTTTCCATGGCAATCGAATGGGGAAACTACAGACGCTGAATGAACGCAACATCGAGTTGAATTTAAAGGAAACCTGTACATATATATACAGCGGTCACCCATTTCTCAAGGGTGACAGTTATAAATAAGTTTGGCTGTGCGCAGTATTTTCTCTGCAACATGGTTAAAGAGAGGGTAATCCTCTGTCGTTAATATTGAGACGCTAATACGATTAATATTGTTGACACTGCTATTGCTACACAAACCTTTTAAAACTTTAGAAATTCCATTTTTTCTGTACTTTTGTGGTCGTTTTTGAACAAAGAAAGAAACAAGAAAATATCACATACTGCTTTGTAATTCGCAAAGAAGAAGTTTTGATAAGCGCCGCCCTCAGATAAGTACCGAACCGTTAGTGGAGAAAAATGGCAACCAATTCGTAACGGAAGTGTGCATAACAAGTTGCGAAGATAAACCATCTTTCAGCCATGGAGGAATATATAGAGTAAAAGGATACTGCTAATCCTTGATCATACCACGTGATCGCCAGCTCAAACAGTTTTAACTGTGCAAACGCTTTCGCTCCTAAAATCGTAAAAATAAAGCATGTTGAAAACATTTCCTATGCCTTACTACCTTTCTTTCATGCCATTTCTCAAAATAGCTCATTTGTCAGTGTTCTTTTAGTGTATCAGTATCTTTGTATGTCTGTCGCAGTGTGATGAACCAAAAGCATATAATCCTTCTGGATGGTTTAATAAGTTTTCTATAGCGATGTGGATAGACACAACTTGTGCGCAACTTTCGTGATTTCAGTTGTCATTTTGTTCCTTTCATCACTTTCATGTACAGCAATGGCCAATTTCCGGACAATTTCAAACAATAAGCCACTCTAAAATTAAGTCGGGGATTAAAAGGGTACATTCGCGGTACAGTTACACTGAAGAATTCGTAACAGCTCATGCACGTCGTACGTGCCTATACTATGTTCACTGAGAATGAAGAACTATGCCGTTAAAGACTAAGCCTACGAGTAAAAAACGTAGTTGCCAATTTTCTGCTATCAAGAGCCCGTGAGCAAACAAAATTTGATAATGACTTTTTTCAGCTCTGGACTTCAAATCTAAACTTCAATTTCTTCCATGTTATTTAAAAGTCTGAACTTTATTTGTGGCCGTTTGAACTTTTGTGAGGAAACAAATTAAAGAAAGGCTACGGTGTTTTCACAAGAACGCGGTAATTAGAATTCTTTACCAACATTACTGGCATAATTATGATAACCCAGACTGTTTCTTAGGTACTAATAAGTTTATAAACCTCTGAAATCACCTGCTATTATTGGTTTGATTGACAATGGTCGAATGTCGGTGGCGTTTTTGGCATCTACCAGTGAGTAAATGTAATTTCCTGTGAACGTTGAAAATACAAACAAACAAAACATCACTCACAGCAAACGCAGCGAAGCAAATAAGATCAGTGAAAACTGACAAGCCTCTGACGGACCATTCCAAAGCAAGTCAAAAATTTTCAATATCAGTGGTTAACCAATCAGAAAGTAGGCAATATTTCTTTATTTTCTAAAAACAAGTAGCTTTACCTGAACGAAGGTTTGCATATGCTCTGTTGCTGTACAGTTTCGCCTTTAGGTCGTCGTCTATGCAGTTTACTTTAATTCCCTCAGTATAAAAGTAAACGGCGTTGCTGTAATCTTCCTTTAAGTACGCTTTATTGCCTTCGGTTTTGTACACTTCAGCTATTGCTAAAAATGAAGCAGGTTGAAATGTCGCTAACCCTCATGGTCTATATCCCGTGTACAACCTCTCCCTCCCCTCCCCTCCCCTGCATTGTTCCCAGTCGCTCGCGATCGTTTTTTGAGGGATACCGTATTTGAGTTAATTGTTAAGGAAAGGGGGCGAAAGGAGTGATAGGAAGGGCAGAAAAAATGAAGCTTTCTCTCTTTTCCCTTCCCATCACTCCCCGCTTGCGTTCTGCCCTCTTTCCCGTCATACCCCTCTTGCGCTCCTCGTTGGTCTCCAGCTTTCGCGCTTCTCACTTGTTCCATACTCCCTTCTAAGCCTTGGGAAAACCTGTGGAGGAGCCAACCCCCTTCCCCTCAAACAAAGACGGCTGGGGATGGGTAGTCTACAATAGGCGGGATGCAGCATTTAGCAGATCTTTTGTAAATGAAATTGGGGACGAGAGATAAAAACAAGACCAGGAAGCGAGAATTTAAATGACGAGCGGGGATGGGGTTTTGTTCTTTTGGGAGATAGGGATGCAATACGGTATCTTTTCGCACCAAAAGGGGGCGATTACTCTAGGGAGACGATTATTTCAAATACTGCTAGCTGGAAGTCGTACCCCAATTATTTTGCTTTATTATCCCATAAAATCAAAAATAATCACATCCAATAAACTGAACATGAGCTTTAAAAGTGTTCCAATTTTGGTACTTGGTTAAGTTTCAATGTCGGTGCAGTATCCTCGACGTCGAAGCCTAAGGTGGCATTTTTAACTTGCCATGGAGAGAATGGAAGAAATGGAGAGAGGCCATTATTTAAAATTTTTCCGTTATATGTGGGAGATTATTCGAGGGAGGCGATTTGAGGGACGGATATTATTCGATGAAATACGGTAATTGTGCAATTAAAACAATAAGAGGATCCTTTCGGCAGGAAAAGTGATAGAAAAATAAAGAAAGAAAACAAAAATAAAATGTTACGTTGTGAGTACAAAAGAGACAATACGGGACTACTGTGTACAACTTTTTTCGTGTTCATTTCCGCCTTCGTCTCTTTGCTAGAGATTACTAAACAACAAATATGACGGAGATCATTTATTCCCTGGTTAGGAAAATGGTGTCACTTGTTAACTCATAGATGACGTTGAACATTGATCACAGATTTATAAAATAGTGGCATATTTGGTCGTTCAGTTCCTCACTTTCTGAGGTTAAAAATTAAAAAAAAAGCTGAAAATGCAACGGCAAATATAATGGTGATTCCGAAAGATAAAGGAATTAGTCGACCACAAATTCTAGGAAAAGCCTAACCTAGATAAAAAGTTAAAAAACCACCTTCAATAGAGATAATGCTTAACGACTTCGACTCTTTAACCACTTCCGTATGTTGAATGTTTTCAAATGACGGCTTTTTTTTCTTTCCTGTATCTTTTATTTCATTCCTACTTATTTTGCTATGTTACAGTCCTGTTGGTGATACACTATTAACAGTTGTAATAATCTTTACCTTTCAGTGTGTCATCATCAAAATTCAGCTCTTTTCCGGTACCATGTGATGTAACATCACTCTCATATGCTGCTCCGTTTCCACTCTGTGCCATAATGGTTTGATTTGGAAAAATCGGTAAAAAGGTTGAAATTAATATTAACTTCACTTGCATAAGTACTGTTACCAAAACAACCATTCATTTTGCCACAAGTGGTAAACTCACAAGAGCATAAAACTTTTATTGACTAACCAAATCAATCAAAATTCTGTGGCAGGCAGTCATGAAATGCGTGGTGAAGTAATTTTCAAACAACAGGACAGTACACGTAATCTGATTCAGTTTTCCATTGTGCTTTCAATCAAGACATGAAACTGCTTTGCAGAATTCAGTAGCCCAGTCGCTCAGGCCGCCCTGGTAACCAACCATTGCGAACTCGCTTTTCGATAATCTCGGTGGCTGATTCAGTTTCAGATTCAGAGCGACGTTTTTTGCATTTTTTTTGTTACCCTAGTCAATCGACTTAGCAGCAGCAGGGAGTTACAGTACCACTTCAGTATAACACGTAAACGAACCATATCTGAAAACAAAATCAGGAGTCAATTGCAGCAATAATCCTTATAAACATACTGTTTCTTTTTGGTGCAAGTGAAACTCGGTTAAGTTTACTTTTAGCTTTATAGAACTTATTAATAAAGGGATAATCGTCATAATTTGCAACAGCTTTCGTTATTGGCAATACTTTGTTGATAAAAATTCGGGATAAAAACACTGTTAGGTATATAATATGGTTAACCGTAACCTCTATGGTTAACCGCAACCTCTGGTGTCCCACAAGGTTCTTTGTTGTGACCATTATTCTTCATAGTCTACATCAACGATTTACCGGGGGTAATTAGTAAGGACAGTTCAATTGCTCTGTATGCTGATGACAGTAAAATGTATAGGGTTATTAGTACTCAAGAAGATCAAAGTGACATAGACAAAATTTCAGATTGGTGTAAGATGAATAAGATGAGAATTAATACCAAGAAATGTAAGATCATGCGTATAACAAGGAAAAAGTCACCATTAGTTGGGGAGTATAATATTGAAGGTCAACCTTTGGAAAGTGTTGATGTGTATAAAGATTTAGGATTATTTACTACTAGTAATCTTTCATGGAACCAACACGTAGATAAAATAACTGCTAAGGCTAATAGGGTTTTAGGGTTGGTTAAGAGGACTTGTAAGGACTTAAAGGATATTGATACCATGAACACACTTTATTGTAGTCTTGTGAGACCTTTATTAGAATATTCATGCGAAACTTGGAACCCTCATACTAAACGTAACATTGATAAACTGGAGGCTGTTCAGCGAAGAGCTACCAGATGGATCACTAGGTCTGATGATGATTATAATACTAGACTATCTAAGCTAAAATTGTTGTCATTATCTAATAGGAGGTTCACCAGAGATGTTACATTTTTTTTTAATGTAATTAATGGACATTATGATATTGACATTTCAAATAAGCTCATATTTTGTAAGGACAGAAATACAGGTTATAACTTGAGGAAAAATGACACACAGGACCTTGTTCCAAATTTTAGTAGAACTGATGGTTTTAAATATAGTGTTTTTTAACCGTGTTGTAGAAGAATGGAATGGTTTACCCAATCATATTAGAGAATCAAACAGTATTGCAACTTTTAAAAGAAATGTGTTAAGGTTTATTAAGGATAACTAGAACATTTATATTTCTATTTGTATATATTTTTCTTGTATGTTAATTAGTGGGGGCATCCCTAGTATGGCGCATTGGTGCTTTTGGTTGTCTCCTTTTTTTTTTTTTTTGTTCGTTTGTTTGTTTGTTAAAGTAGTGTTAGCTTATTTCATTTCATTATTTGCTTGTTATGCAGTGGAGTGAATCTGTAATAAATAAATTCGGTTTGCTACTTAAAGATGTTTGGCTGCTATGACCACATCAACAACAACCCTTTTTTTACTTTCAAAGCTAAAAAAACTTAAGATTGGATTAACACTAAAATAACCTTTTCAAATAGTAATAATGATAATAATATAATAGTTATAATAATAAATGGTACAATGTGAAGGTGCTGTGGTTGCACAATAGGATTTCAGCATGCGTTGTTATAAGTGCCTTGCTAATTACTTCTGTTGATGGGTTCAAACACATAACAAATTATCATGGGAATATTGTTTGGTAAACCTTTCTAAAACTGCAACTGGGCACAAAATCACACTATCAAACCCGGTCTTGTGGCAGAAGTATACGCATGCGCAAAAAAAAAAAAGATTTAAGAGCGGCTAGGGGTATACCGAACACCGTAACACTGCAAAGAGAAATCGAGAAATTCGACACAATCATGCAAAAAATCGCCGAGCCAATCACGAAAACTTCCACATTTTTAGAAATACCGCAATATCAGAATTCACGACCACAATTATATAAGTACCGCATGAAAATTTGCCAAACACCACAATACCACAAAATTTCTCAATGTAAGGCGCTAAAAATGTAAAACTCTACTATACTCTCCCCTCCCCGAGACAAACATTGATTCCAAATACCCCACAATGGGTAAGAGTACCTCGAGGCAACGCAAATACCCAAAGGGGATGGTCACGCTTCAAATGAACTGACCCAATTTGCAAGCCCTTTCACCGAAGTTCAGGGTGCTTCGTTTTCCAGTTGAGTTTAATTCGGTTTCCAAAAAATACAGGATACTTGGTTCCTTTCCCATTCGTGGTTGTTTCCTTTTTACTTGTAGGTCTCTCCGATTCAGCTTCATTTTCGACAATCTGTCTTGGGGTTATTAAGTACGCCATAAGCAAAACTTTCGATTAAGAAATTTGGGGTGTAACGAAACTCCTGTGGAGGTACTCCGGAGTTCAAGTGACGGCGATGATAGGAGGACTTTTTGGGGTTTAAAATATTAAATTCCGGGATTCTTTTGGGGTAGGAAAAATTTGGCTGGTATTTTCTTAGTTAGCTTGATTTTAACTGAATAATCTTGTTGGTGAGCAGTTCTGTATAGGATTTTTTTGCAAGTTAATTTTTGGTCCAGGGAACTTTTGGAGTTTTGATTTTTCCCCTCATTCGGTCATCCACGTCTCTTGAAGTCTGGAATACCCCTTGGAAACGAAACTTGCTATGGTATAAAAAATTAAAATGGTGAATTATAATTGTGGGTACAAAAGATAAGAGTACAATACGAACTATCGTGTGCAACTTTTTTGTGTATTCATTTCCGTCTTCGTCTCTTTGCTACAGATTAAAACGAAAAATACGACGGGGATAATTTATTTCCCCGTTAGGCAAATTGTGTCACTTGTTAACTCATCAATGGCGTTGATCATGACATTGGTCATAAACTTGTGAAATAGGGGCAAATTTGGTCGTTCCGTTCCTCACTTTCTGATGTTAAAAATGCTAAAAAAAGCTGAAAATGCACTAAATTTGTAGCTCACACTAATAAACCGTTATGCCGCGCGACTGCATCTTTCGGGTTGGTGGGAAAGTAGGAATCATACTTGCCGGGAGCTAATGCAGGGCTATATGTAACGGTGAAGCCGCAAGATAAAGGAATTCGTCGACCACAAATTTTAAAAAATGTTTAATCTAGATAAAAAATAAAAAACAACTTCAGCTGAGATAATGTTTAACGACTTTCCGTCTTTATGTATGTTGAATGTTATCAAATGACGTTTTTTTCTCCTTTCTGTATCTTTAATTTCATTTCTCCTTAAATTTCTATGTTAAAGGCCTTTTGGTGATACACCATTAACAGTTGTAGGAATCTATACCTTTCAGTGTGTCATCATCAATGTTCAGCTCTTGTCCGGTACCAAGTGATGTAACATCACCCTCACTTGCTGCTCCGTTTCCACTCTGTGCCACAATGGCTTGATCTGGAAAAATCAGTATAAAGCTGTAAATTGACATTATCTTCACTTGTATATAAAGCACCAGTACCAAAACAGCCATTCATTTTGCCACAAGTGGTAAACTTGACCACAACGGATTCTAGGAAAAGCCTAATCTAGATAAAAAGTTAAAAAACCACCTTCAGTAGAGATAACGTTTAACCAGTTCCGTCTGTTAAATCTTTTCAAATGAGGGCTTTTTGTATATTTTATTTCATTTCTCCTTAGTTTTCTATATTAAAGGCCTTTTGGTGATTCACTATTAACAGTTGTAAGAATCTTTACCTTTCAGTGAGTCATCATCAAAATTCAGCTCTTGTCCGGTACCATGTGATGTAACATCATTCCCACATGCTGCTCCGTTTCCACTCTGTGCCATAGTGGCTTGATCTGGAATAATCGGTAAAAAGCTTTAAATTAATATTAACTTCACTTTTATAACCACTGTTACCAAAACAACCATTCATTTTGTCACAAGTGGTAAAACTCACATTAGTATAAAACTTTTATTGACTCAACAAGTAAATCCATATTCTGTGGCAGGCAGTCATGAAATGCGTGGTGAAGTAATCTTCGAACAACAGGACAGTACACGTGATCTGATTCAGTTTTCCATTGTGCTTTCAATCAAGACACGAAACTGTTTTTCAGAATTCAGTAGCTCAGTCGCTCAGGCCGCCCTATTAATCAACCATTGCGAACTCACTTTTCGACAACCTCGGTAGCTGATTCAGTTTCAGATTCAGAGCGACGGTTTTTGCAGTTTTTTTTGTTACCCTAGTCAATCGACTTAGTTGCAGCAGGGAGTTACAGTACCACTTCAGTAACACGTGACAGAATCATGAGTCAATTGCACCAATAAACCTTATAAACATATTGTTTCTTTCTGGTGCAAGTGAAACTTGGTAATGTTTACTTTTAGCTTTATAGAACTTAAGGGGATAACCATCATAATTTGGAACAGCTTTCGTTATTGGTAATACTTCCTGATAAAAACATTGTTAAGTATATAAATTCGGTTTGCTACTTAAAGATGTTTGGCTGCTATGACCACATCAACAACGACACTTTTTTTACTTTCAAAACTACAAAAACTTAAGATTGGATTAACAGTAAAATAACCTTTTTAAAGAGTAATAATATTAATAATAATATAATAGTTATAACAATTATAATAATAAATGGTAAAATGTGAAGGTGCTGTGGCTGCACCATAGGATTTCAGCATCCGT
>OZ037993.1:43789110-43930797 GCA_964035705.1 Porites rus
TACCCTTTGGAAACGAAACTTGCGATGGTGTAAAAAAATAAAATGGTGAATTATAATTGTGAGTGCAAAAAGATAAGAGTACAATACGGACTATCATGTGCAACTTTCTGACATGTTCGTTTCCGTCTACGTCTCTTTGCTACATATTAAATCAAAAAAAGTTATCATGACAGGGGTCATTTATTCCCCGTTTAGGCAAATGGTGTCATAAATGGCGTTGACCATGACATTGGTCACAGAATAGTGGTAAATTTGGTCGTCAGTTATGCTCACTTTCTAAAGTTAAAAACGCCAAAAAAGCTAGAAAAGCATTAAATTTGTAGCGCTAGACGGAACTCACACGACTATTTAAGGCGTTATGCGGTAGTGTGCATCTTTCGGGTCGGCAGGAAAAAAGAAATCATACCTGCCGGGAGAAAATTCAGCATTCGTCGGCCACAAATTCTAGAAAAAGCCTAACCTAGATAAAAAGTTGAAAAACCACCTTCGACTTTGACTCTTTAACCGCTTCCGTATGTTGAATGTTTTTAAATGACGGATTTTTTTTCTTTTCTGTATCTTTTATTTCATTCCTCCTTATTTTGCTATGTTAAAGTCTTGGTGATACAGTATTAACAGTTGTAAGAATCTTTACCTTTCAGAGTGTCATCATCAAAGTTCAGGTCTAGTCCGGTACCATGGGATGTAACATCACTCTCAATTGCTGCTCCGTTTCCACTCTGTGCCATAATGGTTTGATCTGGAAAATCAGTATAAAGCTGTAATTGACACTATCTTTACTTGTATATAAAGCACTAGTACCAAAACAACCATTCATTATGCCATAAGTGATAAACTCGAAAGGAAATTCTGAGAGAAGCCTAGTCTAGATTAAAAAAAAGAAAATGAAAAACCCACTTTTAGTAGAGATACTGTCGACTTTGACTCTTTAACCACTTCCGTATGTTCCATGTTTTCAAATGACGGTTTTTTGTCTTTTTTTGAATTTTATTTCATTTGTCCTTTGTTTGCTATATTAGAGGCCTTTTGGTGATACACTATTAACAGTTGTAAGAATCTTTACCTTTCAGTGTGTCATCATCAAAATTCAGCTCTTGTCCGGTACCATGTGATGTAACATCACTCTCACATGCTGCTCCGTTTCCACTCTGTGCCATAATGGTTTGATCTGGAAAAATAGGCAAAAAGCTTTAAATTAATATTAACTAGTATTAACTAGTATTAACTAATATTAGATAAAAAATAAAAATAACCTTCAGTGGAGATAATGTTTAACTACTTTTAGTCTTCATGTATCAAATGTTGAATGTTATCAAATGACGGTTTTTTCCTTTCTGTATCTTTTATTTCATTTCTCCATAAATTTCTCATGTTAAAGGCCTTTTGGTGATACAGTATTAACAGTTGTAAGAATCTTTACCTTTCAGTGTGTCATCGTCAAAGTTCAGCTCTTGTCCGGTACCATGTGATGTAACATCACTCTCAATTGCTGCTCCGTTTCCATTCTGTGCCATAATGGTTTGATCTGGAAAATCAGTATAAAGCTATAAATTGACATTATCCTCACTTGTATATAAAGCACCAGTACCAAAACATCCATTCATTATGCCACAAGTGATAAACTCGATCCCAAATTCTACGAAAAGCCTAATCTAGATAAAAAATTAAAAAACCTCCTTCAGTAGAGATACTGTTTAACGACTTTGCCTCTTTAACCACTTCCGTTTGTTGAATTATTTCAAATGACGGTTTTTTGTCTTTTTTGTATATTTTATTTCATCTGTCCTTAGTTTGCAATCTTTAAGGCCTTCTGGTGATACTATATTAGCAGTTGTAAGAATCTTTACCTTTTAGTGTGTCATTGTCAAAGTTCAGTTCTTGTCCGGTACCATGTGATGTAACATCACTCTCATTTGCTGCTCCGTTTCCACTCTGTGCCATAATGGTTTGATCTGGAAAAATCAGTATAAAGCTGTAAATTGACACTATCTTTACTTGTATATAAAGCACTAGTACCAAAACAACCATTCATTATGCCATAAGTGATAAACTCGAAAAGAAATTCTGCGAAAAGCCTAATCTAGATAAAAAAAAGAAAATGAAAAACCCACTTTTAGTAGAGATACTGTCGACTTTGACTCTTTAACCACTTCCGTATGTTGAATGTTTTCAAATGACGGTTTTTTGTCTTTTTTTAATTTTATTTCATTTGTCCTTCACTATTAACAGTTGCAAGAATCTTTACCTTTCAGTGTGTCATCATCAAAGTTCAGCTCTTGTCCGGTACCATGTGATGTAACATCACTCTCACATGCTGCTCCGTTTCCGCTCTGTACCATAATGGTTTGATCTGGAAAATCAGTATAAAGCTATAAATTGACATTATCTTCACTTGTATATAAAGCACTAGTACCAAAACCGCCATTCATTATGCCACAAGTGATAAACTCGACCACAAATTCTACGAAAAGCGTAATCTAGATAAAAAATGAAAAGAACACCTTCAGTAGAGATACTGTCGACTTTGACTCTTTAACCACTTCCGTCTGTTGAATGTTTTCAAATGACGGTTTTTTGTCTTTTTTTAATTTTATTTCATTTGTCCTTCACTATTAACAGTTGTAAGAATCTTTACCTCTCAGTGTGTTATCATCAAAATTCAGCTCTTGTCCGGTACCAAGTAATGTAACATCACTCTCACGTGTTGCTCCGTTTCCACTCTGTGCCATAATGGTTTGATCTGGAAAAATCGGCAAAAAGCTTTAAATTAATATTGACTACTATTAACTAGTATTAACTAATATTAGATAAAAAATAAAAATAACCTTCAGTGGAAATAATGTTTAACTACTTTTAGTCTTCATGTATCAAATGTTGAATGTTATCAAATGACGGTTTTTTCTTTTCTGTATCTTTTATTTCATTTCTCCATAAATTTCTCATGTTAAAGGCCTTTTGGTGATACAGTATTAACAGTTGTAAGAATCTTTACCTTTCAGTGAGTCATCATCAAAGTTCAGCTCTTGTCCGGTACCATGTGATGTAACATCACCCCCACTTGCTGCTTCGTTTCCACTCTGTACCATAATGGTTTGATCTGGAAAATCAGTATAAAGCTATAAATTGACATTATGTTCACTTGTATATAAAGCACTAGTACCAAAACAACCATTCATTATGCCACAAGTGATAAACTCGACCACAAATTCTACGAAAAGCCTAATCTAGGAAAAAAAAGAAAAAAGAAAATGAAAAACCCACTTTTAGTAGAGATACTGTCGACTTTGACTCTTTAACCACTTCCGTCTGTTGAATAATTTCAAATGACGGTTTTTTGCCTTTTTTGTATATTTTATGTCATCTGTCCTTAGTTTGCTACATTAAATGCCTTTTGGTGATACACTATTAACAGTTGTAAGAATCTTTGCCTTTTAGTGTGCCATCATCAAAGTTCAGCTCTTGGGCGGTACCATGTGATGTAACATCACTCTCACTTGCTGCTTCGTTTCCACTCTGTGCCATAATGGTTTGATCTGAAAAAATTAGTATAACGCTGTAAATATCTTTACTTGTATATAAAGCACTAGTACCAAAACAACCATTCATTATGCCACAAGTGATAAACTCGACCACAAATTCTACGAAAAGCCTAATCTAGAAAAAAAAAGAAAAAAGAAAATGAAAAACCCACTTTTAGTAGAGATACTGTCGACTTTGACTCTTTAACCACTTCCGTATGTTGAATGTTTTCAAATGACGGTTTTTTGTCTTTTTTTGAATTTTATTTCATTTGTCCTTTGTTTGCTATATTAGAGGCCTTTTGGTGATACACTATTAACAGTTGTAAGAATCTTTGCCTTTCAGTGTGTCATCATCAAAATTCAGCTCTTGTCCGGTACCAAGTGATGTAAGATCACTCTCACATGCTGCTCCGTTTCCACTCTGTGCCATGATGGTTTGATCTGGAAAAATCGGTAAAAAGCTCTAAATTAATATTACCTAGTATTAACTAGTATTAACTAATATTAGATAAATAATAAAAAAACACCTTCAGTGGAGATAATGTTTAACGACTTTCAGTCTTCATGTATCAAACGTTGAATGTTATCAAATGACGATTTTTTGTCGTTTTTCTATTTGTCCTTAGTTTGCTATATTAAAGGCCTTTTGGTGAAACACTATTAACAGTTGTAAGAATCTTTGCCTTTCAGTGTGCCATCATCAAAGTTCAGCTCTTGTCCGGTACCATGTGATGTAACATCACTCTCACATGCTGCTCCGTTTCCACTCTGTGCCATAATGGTTTGATCTGGAAAATCAGTATAAGCTATAAATTGACATTATCTTCACTTGTATATAAAGCACTAGTACCAAAACAGCTATTCATTATGCCACAAGTGATAAACTCGACCACAAATTCTACGAAAAGCCTAATCTAGATAAAAAATGAAGAAACCACCTTCAGTAGAGATACTGTTCAACGACTTTGACTCTTTAACCACTTTCGTTTGTTGAATAATTTCAAATGACGGTTTTTTGCCTTTTTTGAATATTTTATGTCATCTGTCCTTAGTTTGCTATATGAGAGGCCTTTTTGTGATACACTATTAACAGTTGTAAGAATCTTTACCTTTCAGTGTGTCATCATCAAAGTTCAGCTCTTGTCCGGTACCATGTGATGTAACATCACTTTCACTTGCTGCTTCGTTTCCACTCTGTGCCATAATGGTTTGACCTGGAAAAATCAGTATAAAGCTGTAAATTGACACTATCTTTACTTGTATATAAAGCACTAGTACCAAAACAACCATTCATTATGCCATACGTGATAAACTCGAAAAGAAATTCTGCGAAAAGCCTAATCTAGATAAAAAAAAGAAAATGAAAAACCCACTTTTAGTAGAGATACTGTCGACTTTGACTCTTTAACCACTTCCGTATGTTGAATGTTTTCAAATGACGGTTTTTTGTCTTTTTTTAAATTTTATTTCATTTGTCCTTATTTTGCTATATTAAAGGCCTTTTGGTGATACACTATTAACAGTTGCAAGAATCTTTACCTTTCAGTGTGTCATCATCAAAATTCAGCTCTTGTCCGGTACCAAGTGATGTAAGATCACTCTCACATGCTGCTCCGTTTCCACTCTGTGCCATAATGGTTTGATCTGGGAAAATCAGTAAAAAGCTTTAAATTAATATTAACTTCACTTGCATAAGCACTGTTACCAAAACAACCATTTATTTTGCCAAGTGGTAAACTTAAATTAGTATAAAACTTTTATTGACTGAACAAATCAATCAAAATTATGTGGCAGGCAGTTAAGAAATGCGTGAAGTAATTTTCAAACAACAGGACACGTAATCTGATTCAGTTTTTTGTTGTGCTTTCAATCAAGGCATGAAACTGCTTTTCAGAATTCAGTAGCCCAGTCGCTCAGGCCACCCCAGTAACCAACTATTGCGAATTCACTTTTCGACAATGTCGGTAGCTGATTCAGTTTCAGATTCAGAGCGACGATTTTTGCAGTTATTTTTTGTTACCCTAGTTAATCGACTTAATAGCAGCAGGGAGTTACAGTACCAGGAGTCAATTGCAGCAATAATCCTTATAAACATGTTGTTTCTTTTTGGTGGAAGTGAAATTCTGTAAAGTTTACTTTTAGCTTTAAAGAACTTAATGGGATAATCGTCATAATTTGGAACAGGTTTCTTTACTGGCAATACTTTGTTGATGAAAATTCGTGATAAAAACACTGTTAAGTATATAAATTCGGTTTGCTATTTAAAGATGTTTGGCTGCTATGACGACATCAACAACAACAACACTTTTCTTACTTTAAAAACCACAAAAACTTAAGATTGGATTAACACTTAAATAAACTTTTCAAATAGTAATAATAATAATAATAATAATAATAATAATATGATAGTTATAATAATTATAATAATAAACGGTACAATGTGAAGGTGCTGTGGCTGCACCGTAGGATTTCAGCATCCGTTATTATAAATGCCTTGCTAATTATTTGTGTTGATGGGTTTAACCGCATAACGAATTATCATGGGAATATTGTTTGGCACTAAAAGTGTACACCTTTCTAAAACCGAAACTGGTCACGGTATCACACTATAAAGCCCGTCTTGTAGCAGAAGTATACGCAAGCGCAAAAAAAAAAAAAAGATTGAAGAGCGGCTAGGGGTATACCGAACACCGTAACACTGCAATGAAAAATCGAACAATTGGACACAACCATGCTAAAAATCGCCGAGCCAATAACAAAAAATTCCGCATGTTTAGATATACCACAATATCAGAATTCAAGACCACAATTACAGAAGTACCGCATGAAAATTTGGCAAACACAATAATACCGCAAACTTTCTCAATGTAAGGCGATAAAATGTAACACTCTACTATACTCTCTCCTCCCCGAGACAGACGGTTGATTCTAAATGCCCCACGGTGCAGTGGGCAAAAGAGCCTAGAGGCAACGCAGATGCCTAAAGGGGATGGTCAGGCTTCAAATTTACTGACCCATTTTAGTTGATTGCAGGCCGTTTCACCGGAGCTGAGGGCTCTTCGTTTTCGAGTTGAGTGTATTTCGGTTTCCAAAAAATACAGGATACTTGGTTCTTTTCCCATTCGTGGTTGTTTCCGTTTTACTTGTAGGTCTCTCCAATTAAGCTTGGTATTCGACAATCTGTTTTGCTGTTATGAAGTACGTCATAAGCAAAACTCTCGATTTTCGAAATTTGTGTGGATCGAAACCCGAGTAGTACTCTGGATTTCAAGTGACGGGTTTGATCGAAGGATTGCTTGGGTTTGAAATTTTCGATTTCGGGATTTTCTTGGGGTAGCTAAGGAAAATTTGGCAAAAATTTTGTCGGATGGCTTGATTGAACTGAAAATTGTTATTCGTGGTTTGCCTGCTTATTCCGGCCGCGTAGTTGTGTATGGGATTTTCTTTTTTTTTTTTTTTTTTTTGGGGGGGGGGATAATTTTTGGTCCACGGATTTTTCGGGCTTTCGATTTTTGCTCCCATTCGAACATCCACGTCACTTTAAACCGGGAATACCCCTGAAACTTGCTGTGGTAAAAGCTTTATTCGCACTTCTGATAAATAAAATAAGAACTACCGTGATAAAAAAAATCGAAAAAATTGAATGGCAAGAAAGTTGAATTGCGAGGATTAAGCGAAGGTCTATTTGCTGAACTGATTCAGTTTTCGAGAAGGAAAACCATTTGAATTAAGTAGCTTGTCTTTAGTGGACCCGGCTAATTAAGGACGAGTTTTAAAATTTGTGCTAAAGAACCACAAGTCAAGGAAGGAAAGTCTGTCTTAGATGGAATGCCGTCTTAAATAAATCCGCATGGGCTCTTTTTTCTCTCTCTCTCTGTTTTTTTTTTTTTTTTTGCTAAATGGGGAAAAACGAACTCAACAGACAATTGCTTCTGGTAGAGAAAAAATTGTGCTGAAGATATTGCGACTTAGAAATGCGAAGATAATGAAGAAGGTTTTTCAAAAACAGTTCAATTAATTGTTAATTAAAATACCTTACGTTAGTTTCTGACCCTATCAATGCACTCACGGGAATCGCAAGAAAGCGATAAAAAGAACAGGAAACTTTTCGAAATCACTAATTATAGTGTGGCTTGTTTAGAAAGTGCACAAATAACATGGCATTGAACAATATTATATACTTGTTACAGGTAAGAAAACCTTTCACTAAATAAACGATCTAATTGATCAGATTTAGCCTACCTGTATTTTCACGCAGGAAGAACTTCTCTGTTTCGCTTCACTGTAACTGTTTCACTCAGTCGTATCTTGATATGATGATATGAAGGGGGCGTCAACTGATTATATAGACTTTGGCAAATCATGTGATCAAAAGGACACGACGCAATAGGTTAATTTTATTTTAAGAAAATGTGTGTGATGACATTCTGCCTAAAAATATGTTTTATTCGTAACAACTCAAGAAACTGATATAAACAAAAGAATATGAACCGCAAGAATATTTTATTTAAAGAAAATGTGTTTGATGACATCCGATCGAAAATAAAACTGTTACTTGGCAATTTATAAAATGTTACACACATATACAATATTTCGCTTTACAATATTTCTCTTTCATGTATTTTCTCTCTTTCGTAGTTAAATCTGTATTATTTTTTAAAGCAAAACCCCTGGAGTCAACCAGAAATAGTATTCCATGCCATCTCAGTGTGACAATAACAAGAAGGAAGCCATACACTATACCAGTTCAGAAAAAGTGCAAATCCCAGTTTTCTTGTGAAAATGAGTTTTATTTGCATGAGAATAAAAAAATTTTCATATCAATGACTTTGCACTTAGCCCCGCTTTGAAACAGAGGCTGAGGCTGGCTCGGTAGTAGACTATTGGTGAGGACTCATTTGTCTCTTATATTGTTTTGCTCATAGTAACCTACGCGTTGTTTTTTGCTCATATCTACTTAGATCAAAAGACTCACAAAAATCATTTTGACTCTAAACAGTCAAGAATATCTCAAACTGAAGTATTTGAACTGCAATCGGTGACAAAATTGTTGAGCAGTGTACCCGTGGGTAACTTCAGAGAACTATTCTCTCTTGAGAGAACAAAAAAATTCACACCCCTCCTCTCTTTCTTTCATTCAAAGTTGGGGTATTTGTTGTTTTCTACAGGTAACTTGTGGTAAATTTCGTGCCACAAGGCAACTCGAACAGCCGCACAACATTGCATGGGGGAGATGAGAGAAGAAAAGGTTTATTTTGTCCTTTTAGAGTCAGTAAAACGGCAGAAAGGTCTTTTAGGGAAAAGTGTCTCATCTAATTTTGTCGCTGATTGTGGTTTCTTCCTTGCGGTCCAAACGCTAAGAAACTAAACAGATAAGAGAAGGAAATGGCTTTTAAAGACTTTCTTTAAAAATATTTTAACTTTTTTCTCAGTAGCTATTTATCTATCTTACTCTTTAGAGTAACCTGATATGATGTAAGGCCGTGTTTCATTTTCTAATGAAACTACCTCTTATTTATTTAGAACGTATTGGCACTTAATTATGTGGTTCTTTAGCGTTTTGCGCGATTGTAAAAAAAGAATTTTCGAAATTAAAGATTCCGCAAATAAACATTCTCGCGAAATTTTATACCCATATAATCCACATAGAAAATTCAAATCACGGAAGAAAATAAAAAAAACATGCAATAATAAAAACTCAGTATACACGACATGATCATGAATCGATATATATGAGAGTTTCCCCAGCTCCAGGGCATAAAATTTAGTTGTATGAATACACGAAGTTCTTACTTCGAATCCGACACCAGGTCGCTAAGCGCTTGTTGCGCGTCTTATTATTTGGGCGTCGCCCAAACAGATCGCTTGTTTTGATTCAAAGTTGCAATAGGCACGTAATACGTGCGAACGTAAACAAGCCAAGCGACGCGAATGTCTGCCACGCGATGTGTCACGACACAGCATTCATCCTCGTTACAGTATGTCCCAAAGCTAACGCATAGCAAACAAATCGGCAATGGGAAACAAACGTGTTGAAAAAACAAGGTACACCGAGTGAAACAAACTATTAACTTCTTAAGCACACAGCTCGTTAATAATGCAATGTTTCAAAGGATTAAATGAATTTCCTTAAACAAATGAATACGTAATACGTATCAGTATCGGCGCTTATTTATGGTTTTTAAGTATACTGAAAAAATCACACTTTTTATATTGAACTCAACGGATCACTGCATGACTTTCCACGAGTTTTTGCTCTATTTCTTTACTTAATTATCTAGGATACCGGTTTTTAAGCGTACTGCACAGTCCTATTTTAAAGTGTTTTTCTTCGATAGCTATCGGTCATCGTTTGATTCGACTTATTATTTGTGATTATCGTCTGTCAACCCCTTAAACTCTGCGATCAAAATTTGAATTCTCATCTGTTGCCCCTATTCATTTCCTATAGAAGTAGTGGGGAGAAGTTGATTAAATATCAAGCAAATTTATCTTGTATGATCACGTCGGTAATTCTCATGACCATTCTGTTTTTACAAAGCATTGATATTACAAGGAGAAATTTGATGCTGATCACTCTTAGGGCTTAAAGGGTTAATACTGGGAATGAGGAAAGGGAGAGAGATTTATCATTAAAAGTTCATTGTATATTTTACTGTATTAGAATGACAATCAACTAGTAATAACCAAAGGTTACGGAGTGCGGGCGACAACGATCGAAAGTCAAAACGCTTTTGCTCCAACGCAGTGCTTTGCGCAAGTTTCACGTGGAGATGGTCAAAACACACGTGATCAGGTTACGAGTGATAGAAGGCCCAATCGCGAGTGATCAAATCGCGTTCTGTGCATTCCATTCATCCTTAGTGGATGTCCAAACGAATGCTGGCTACATACATGCGACGCATGCTTAATAACAACCTGGAAATTAGAATTGTGGGCTTCTCTTGTCGCCTGCAATTAACGTGTGGGACTGGGAAAGTTACATAGTAAGATTCTATTAAATGTACGGCATATTTCGTTCTGTCCTTATATTTGAACTCTTCAGTACTCTGCTGCCCGTTTTGGATTAAGAGTTATATACAAACTTCTTTTAAATTTCAAAAAATTAGGAAATTTCTGACGCAGAAGTTTGAAATAAATGCAATCGAACGCACTTTACTCAATGTTTGTATATCAGGAGTCAATTCGGAATTTGCAAAAGAAGAACGAAAGTACAGCCGTTTCAAGGATTTTTAGACTCTAGGAAGGAAGTTTTCAAAGTGCAATCCCTTTCAATCTGCGTGCGTTGTACTGAGTGTCTAAGAACTTCTTTAAGATTGAACGGGTTGTCTTGCTTCACTACCAGGTTAAATGACAACCGACAGTCAAGCGTTTTGTTTTCAGTATGTCTGAGTATCTATAGCGGTATCTGCATGGGTGAGTGTTTTTTGGCAGCTAGCCGCTACGCGTGGCTATGAAAATCACTCACCCTCAAATTGACTCATCTCCATTCTTCTCACTTACGTGAATGAAGCAGTCTCGCAAGATGAATAAGTTGAGAATGAGTGAGTGCTGTTGTCAGCTCTTGGCTCAAGCAAAGGGGTCATATAAACGCACGCTTAAGTTGACTTGGCTGGGAGGCCAGGCCGTGACCCTATTTCCCCGGACAACTTTTCTCCATAGAAACGGGAAGGGATAAAATTAATTAGTAGAATCTAACTAGTGGTCTATTATCAATGCTGCGTTCTGATTGGTTGAGCTACTACTAGGCTTTATGTCATAGCCCACTATCTAGTAGCGAAAAGCGCCGACTTCTTGGCGGCAAAAAAAGCATTCAAGTCTAGTTTTAACTAGGTAAAGTTGGTTTCTAAAACCACTATTAAGCAGACCCCAATTAAGCGGACACTAAGCCTGGTTCCGAAATAAACATCTCATATTTCCCTTTATAACGATCCCCTATTCAGCGAACACCTCTATTAAGCGGACGCCGACACTAAAATAAGTTGTATTTGGCTAATTTCTATTGTTAAAAACCTATTAAGCGGACAACGGACTGAATTGACAATACTAGTATTGGATTACGTCCTTGAAATGGGTACTGAAGTCAGTTAATGTTTTTGCATTTACAAACAAATTAAAGTTGGTAATGAAAGGTAATGAACTTGAACTCTGGATAGCTTCTTTAACAACATGCAACTTTGTCACAGTACAGAGTAACCGTTGAATGTTGATCATTAACAAACATTGCGCAATTTTTATTAAGCGGACACTTTGGAAGGTCCCGAAGGTGTCCGCTTAAGAAAGGTTTTACTGTAGTTGAATTTTACTAAAACAATTATTCCTCTCGCCCTCATGGCCTCTGAGTGAATAGCCCCTTTAGTTTCATGGGCTATTGACTCAGAGGCCATTCGGACTCAAGGAATAATTGTTAAAGATCCGATAGAAAATTGGGGTTCAGGGGTGCTGTGGTGCCGGTATAGCTTCAACCTACTGTCCACAGAAGTTTAGTTCTGTCAGTACTGACGAACCTTGCTTTCAAAAACATTCACCCTATAAGTAATCGGCAATTTGTTTCTAAGTTAGTTGAACGAGCAGTTTCGAATCAGCTTCAGCCTCATTTGGTTAAGAATAATCTCTTGCCTACGCTTCAGTCGGCATATCGTCCGAGCCAAACCGCCCGACTCAAAATTAAAAATGACATTTTAATCAACATGGACAAACAACACGCTACGCTTCTTATCCTTCTAGAAATGATCTACAGTTGTAATTTATTCGAACACAACATATATAGGTTCGCAATACATAAATTTATCTTCGTCAAACTATGGATATTTATACTAAACCACATGTTTAGTCGTTCTTAATTATACTTAATATTCATCCAAACTAATACTTTGCAAATGCTGTATAAATATATTGATATATTCTTTACACTTATAGCTACCTGTATAATAGAAATCCTTTTGTTCCACCAAAAGAATTTCATGAAACAAAAATATCTTTAAAATATCTCTTAAGTTTCAGTTGTTAATTTTTTGTTTTCTCATGTTGACCAAGATAATTTATACCAAAATTTCCAATAATTACATGAATGGCAAAGGTCTCTTTTAACTGTTGCGCGTGTTTCTAGACTGTTCACAGTCGTCAAGATCAGGCTCTTACCGGTATGGACAGCCATCTTGGTTTCTTATGTACCGAGGGGGGGGGGGGGGGGGAGCGGGGTTAGCTGTCGGGTTACGCCTAGATACAAATATCCGGATATTTTTAAAGATATTTATAAGATTTTGAGATATTGTCGGAGGAGGCGAGAAAAATTGCCTCTTCGATTGGGAAAAGGTTTCAAATGTGCATGTTTGCCTGTTTTATTTGGAACAATGTCCCTGTGATTTGTATTATACAAAATCATTTTTCATCTAAAGCGGAGTTGGTTAATTAGTGGATGGTAAAAGGCGTTAGGACAGTCCTTCCCTGTCGCCTTCTCCCAAACTGTTCCTCGCCCCCTAAGTAGATTTGACACTCATAGCATCCAAGATGGCCGCCCGTAACGCAAAGCGCTCGATCTCAACGATCTTACGGAAAAATAGGGAACTCTGAGTAGTCTAGCTTGATTCCGCTACTTTGAATAACAGACCACGACACATACTACTGGCGTGACAGTCACACTATGCGTCATGTCAAGCTTTACCTTTAGCAATTATTCAAAACTGAAAGACAGTGGTCACCGACAACTGACGTGATTACTTGGTTTCTGACACTTCTTTGTAATTCAGTATTTCAGACAACAAGCCAAACCTAAGGATGTATCTAATATCTCCTGGGGTTACTCATTCATGTGATTTGATGCAAATACCTTCACTTTGATTAACCTACTACACTATCATATCTACAATAATATCTATAATATCCACCATATTATCTACATCAGTCCTGATCGCACCTTTTAGGGTCAAACACATGACAGATATTGCTCACATGATTAGCGGGCGTTTCTTTGGGATAATCCAAGATAAGATTATCGAACTCAGATTATTTGAATTCGTTACAACGAAAGAAACAGAAAATCCGATAATGGGTCTTTAGGACCTTTAGCATATGGCGCGAACAGGTGAGGCGTGGTTGGCCAACCGCCCCCGTGTGTGCTTTCTTTCGGATTAGTGACGAAAGAAAGGCACGCTGGCTGAGTCTGGGTCATGAATCCTAAAAATCCAGATTTAAATTTTTTCTGATGAATCCATAGTCCTTTAAGGTCGTTACGCAACGGGGAACGGGGGAAGAAGCGTTGGGTGACGACCCTAAAAATGGCCGCGAAGAAGACTTAAGAATACACTCATTTTGTGGATTCTTTAGATTAAAAATTTAATTTCTTCTGGATTTCAGTAAATGAACATTGGGTCCGTTTTTGAATTTGGATTTTCCTAAAGATACCCTAGTCTTTTTAGGCACGCCCATAATAAGATGACAGCTGCTTTGTATCATTATCTGAAAAGCGTAAAGGTGATGTTACACGAGACGATTCGCAACGACTATTTTTTGCGCAACACAGCATTGCAATGCTGGAACAATGTTGCAACCATTTGAATCAATGTTGCAACAATGTTGCAACGCCGTGTTGCGCCAAAAATCGTTGTTGCGAATCGTCCCGTGTAACATCACCTTAAATCGTATATTATATGGCTGATTGCTACTTGGCACTTGACAGAGACCGATCTTGCTTTTCCATCTAACCAAAAGTCCAGACTTCAACGCCAAGACAAATGAAATCCTCGGTGGCGGAAAGCATCTCGCTGTCATAAGTTTCGCAGGCAGTGCTTCTACCATGATACAGATCACTGTCTAACCAAAGCCCAAATTTCCCCCTGAAAATTGACAAAAATTTCATAGTGATCAAGGTACTTCATAGTCTTTTGCGCAGCCGTTCTTTGTGTCCTCGCGTCAGCATTCTAGGGGCGCTTACTGTTTGTCAGTTTTGGCTGGCTAGAGCAGCCCGATCAAAAAGAGAATTTCACTATTAATCGAAACCGTTACAATTTCCTTCAATTTGATTGGTGAGTTGACTGCTTTATTTTTCACCAATCATTGTGTAGGGTTGTAATCGGACAGTTGACTGTAATCCGACACCTTTAATTGCAGAATTTATCACAATAACCAAAGCAAAAACGGACGAATTTGTAACATTACACAATGTCTCTTTGATATTTTCCCTAATTTTGGATAATTGGTATTAAAAGCACTTTCACAAAAACAAAATGCATTTGTTTTCTCGAAAATTGTAATGATTATGATAAAATTGTAACAAAACTTCGATTCGTATCGTCCAATTCGGTCTGTAATCATACCCGTGATTAAACAAATCGGACTCCCGCGATTTTTTTAATCACTCCTATGATTACAGAAAAAATTTCGAGAAAAGACTTATGTTCCACGTTTCAATTACTCAGACATCTGGTCGGCCAGTTCTGACTTTTGAAAAGCGTTCTTGGTACTTCGTCGCGTGAAAAGACCCATCATGTTTTTCTAACATAACACAACATAATAGAACGGGCTGTAGGTCCTAAAAGTCCTTCGAAGTCATGTAAAGCTGTTTTAAAATCAAAAGACATATCTAAATGTTGCATCTAGCTATGTGGGCAGTTTTGGACCGACTTAAAGGCCCAAAGAACAAAGGCGGGTTGAGGTTTAGGCAGTTAGACACAAAAAAATTAAAATAGTCAAACGAAGAAGGGTTTTAATATAAAGGACATGAACTCATCAACACACAACCGCGTTCCCAGGGTTCTTTCCTACCCGTGACCTGGGAACGACTCGGTTGAGCAACACATAACTCAACTAGAGATAGACTGAAGATCATTGCTTTGTCGATTAAAATAAGTTCTATTTCATTCACAAATGTCCAGTGCTGGCCACAAGATCCATACTTTCCTTTTTCATACTTAGTTCCACACTTCTCAGAGGTGTGGAAGTGTGGAAAAGTCTGACAAAGTAAGGATAATGTCACACTTTTCCCCAGTCATGAACCCTTTGTCATTCTTTACTTAGTTCCACACTTCTCAGAGGTGTGGAAGTGTGGAAAAGTCTGCCAAAGTAAAGATATTGTCGCACTTTCCCCCAGTCATGAACCCTTTGTCATTCTTTACCCAATTCAAACCCTTTGGGTATAAAACGTTTTGTTTTAGGAATTTCCATATCATTTAAATGTGAATGCCACATTATAACGCAAATACAATACACAAAGAATCTTAACCCCGGGAGCTTTCAATTGGGTACAACAGTCAGGTCTCTTAAGATCGTGACAACGCTAAAAATAGGCAGTAAAGAATGCAGAGTATGTGCGTTCTATCTTCCTCGCTTTAAGATCAACTTGATAAAGTTTATAAATGCTCAAATCAATTGTTATTGTTCTATTCCTTCATTAGGTTCATGACCTAAATTGGTCTAAAAATATACAGCATTCTGTATAAAGTAATAATTGTGACTTATCGGCCTAGAGTAGCTACCTGCATATCTCTCTGTAGAAAGGGGGGATTACTGTTTAGGTGCGTGTTATAGGGTCGGGAATATTTATGTTATCTCTACTGCACACGTGACAATACTAAAATATTTGCATGGTCCACCCTCCTCTTCGTCTTTAGAGAGTCACCCTTAGGTGAATTCTTTTTCGAGGTTTCTTGGCCTCGAGCCGCTCGCCTCCAAGCGTGGTGTTGCTTCTTCTTCATAATTTATGTCTAGCATTTACATAACCTTAGAGAAGAGGAAAAACTGCGAAACAGTGGATATATGGCGTAATCTAACAATTATCAAATTTGAACCCGTACTGATAAGGAAGACAGCTTGGTTGGAGATCGGATTTCTTAACTTTAAGTTTCTTTCAACAGCTGGCATTGAAACAATGGTTATATCTGCTATTCAAAATAAAAACAGTTCTTAAGGAAAAATGTAAAAAACCAGACAGAAATAAAACCAAGTGCTCATAAAGCGCACTGAGCTTCTCGTGACTCAGGGAAAGTGCAACATTAAACTCAACTTGTCAGACTATTCTACCCTTCCACACCTCCGAGAAGTGTGGAACTAAGTAAAGAATGACAAAGGGTTCTTAACAGGGGGAAAAGTGCGATAATATCCTTACTTTGTCAGACTATTCCACAGTTCCACACCTCTGAGAAGTGTGGAACAAGGTAAAGAATGACAAAGGGTTCATGACTGGGGAAAAGTGTGACATTATCCTTACTTTGTGAGACTTTTCCACACTTCCACACCTCTGGGAAGTGTAGAACTAAGTAAAGAATGACAAAGGGTTCATGACTGGGGGAAAAGTGCCACAATATCCTTACTTTGTCGGACTTTTCCACACTTCCACACCTCTGAGAAGTGTAGAACTAAGTAAAGAATGACAAAGGGTTCATGACTGGGGGAAAGTGAGACATTGTCCTTACTTTGTCGGACTTTTCCACACTTCCACACCTCTGGGAAGTGTGGAACAAGGTAAAGAATGACAAGGGGTTCATGACTGGGGGAAAAGTGCGGCAGTATCCTTACTTTGTCAGACTTTTCCACACTTCCAACCTCTGAGAAGTGTAGAACTAAGTAAAGAATGACAGTGGTTTCGTACGACCAGGGAAAAGTGTGACATTATCCTGACTTTGTCAGACTTTTCCACAGTTCCACACCTCTGAGAAGTGAAGAACTAAGTAAAGAATGACAAGGGGTTCTTAACAGGGGGAAAAGTGCGACAATATCCTTACTTTGTCATGCAGACTTTTCCACGCTTCCAGACCTCTGAGAAGTGTGGAACATAAAGTAAAGAATGACAAAGGGTTCATGACTGGGGGAAAGTGAGACATTGTCCTTACTTTGTCGGACTTTTCCACACTTCCACACCTCTGGGAAGTGTAGAACTAAGTAAAGAATGACAAAGGGTTCATGACTGGGGGAAAAGTGCCACAATATCCTTACTTTGTCGGACTTTTCCACACTTCCACACCTCTGAGAAGTGTAGAACTAAGTAAAGAATGACAAAGGGTTTATGACTGGGGTAAAGTGAGACAATATCCTCACTTTGTCGGAATTTTCCACACTTCCACACCTCTGGGAAGTGTAGAACTAAGTAAAGAATGACAAAGGGTTCATGACTGGGGGAAAAGTGCCACAATATCCTTACTTTGTCGGACTTTTCCACACTTCCACACCTCTGAAAAGTGTAGAACTAAGTAAAGAATGACAAAGAGTTCATGACTGGGGGAAAAGTGCCACAATATCCTTACTTTGTCGGACTTTTCCACACTTCCACACCTCTGGGAAGTGTAGAACTATGTAAAGAATGACAAAGGGTTCATGACTGGGGGAAAGTGAGACAATATCCTTACTTTGTCGGACTTTTCCACACTTCCACACCTCTGGGAAGTGTAGAACTAAGTAAAAAATGACAAAGGGTTCATGACTGGGGGAAAAGTGCCACAATATCCTTACTTTGTCGGACTTTTCCACACTTCCACACCTCTGAGAAGTGTAGAACTTAGTAAAGAATGACAAAGGGTTCATGACTGGGGGAAAGTGAGACAATATCCTTACGTTGTCGGACTTTTCCACACTTCCACACCTCTGAAAAGTGTAGAACTAAGTAAAGAATGACAAAGGGTTCATGACTGGGGGAAAAGTGCCACAATATCCTTACTTTGTCGGACTTTTCCACACTTCCACACCTCTGGGAAGTGTAGAACTATGTAAAGAATGACAAAGGGTTCATGACTGGGGGAAAGTGAGACAATATCCTTACTTTGTCGGAATTTTCCACACTTCCACACCTCTGGGAAGTGTAGAACTAAGTAAAAAATGACAAAGGGTTCATGACTGGGGGAAAAGTGCCACAATATCCTTACTTTGTCGGACTTTTCCACACTTCCACACCTCTGAGAAGTGTAGAACTTAGTAAAGAATGACAAAGGGTTCATGACTGGGGGAAAGTGAGACAATATCCTTACGTTGTCGGACTTTTCCACACTTCCACACCTCTGGGAAGTGTGGAACTAAGTAAGAAGAGAAGAAACTCTGGATTTCATGGCCAGGGCTGGACATGGCTCATTTCATTGATGTAATTTGCAAATCATTATTAAATTCATAAACAAAATAGTATAGTATACGTATTGTTTGTCAACATCCGGAAGGGAAGAGTTTCATTAAATATAAAAACACTGAAAAGAAAACACTTACTCACTGCTTCCGAAGGCAAGTCCATTTGCATCTCCTGTCATGTAGTAAGAATTTCTTCCACGGCATGGATAAATCTACAAAAAGAGCCAAGCCAATGTAGATACCTGTATCTCTAACTACATGTGATATTGTGAGGCTACGTTATCCTGGCTCCAGAAGTCCGTTCTTAACATACGTAAGATGAAATAAACCGTGCTTACGGTTTGATAAGGCTCCCAAGACGGACTTTTTTTTCTCTCGGCGCCTCGTTGACGCGGCAAACATCAATATCGATGGGAAAAAAATATCCTCTGAAACCTAGGGTGAGACTACGTGCGTCCCGATAATGAACATAACTTTTCCCCAGGCAAGGGAATCCAGATTCCGGAATCCGCAAGATGTTTGCTTGTGGAATCTGGAATTTGAGAATCTTATCTGGTGGAATCTGGAATCCTGGATTTTGGAAGCTCAAGGAAACCGGAATGGCACTAGCCATTGGAATCCGGAATCCAAGTTCCTTTGACAAAGAATCCGCAATCCAGCATCCGAGACTGTCTTGGATTCCTTTACATGAGGCTAATAACCATGTCGAGTTTTTTAAAGAATCACAGTGATGCAGGAAAAAAGAGTAACATTTGGGAAAAGGAAAACGTCTGAGCCCTCAAACACTATACCACCAATTTACCGTATGGGAGAAGTCGTTTGAGAGCTAAGTCGGTCACTAGATTCATTGACATGCGTCCTGTATACTGCTCGGATAAACTGAAAAACGTCTTAAGGGTCTCGTGCGTAGGTGAAAAAAAAAAAAAACGCTGATGGAAAGAACTGGTCGTCCGCCAGATGAAACACCGGACAATATATTTAGTTTTCGGTCTTATCGCTAAGCTTACCTTGAACTGAGGTCTACAGGTGAAGAAATATGATTTTCCAAACCTACAGAAACTAGCGTCCATCCGAGGAGAAATTGGAGAAAATACACCAAACACCTAATAAACAAATGTTAACAAAAAGAACTGGATTTCACTTTCAAAATGTATGATACTGGAAATATAGACGCCCCAAATTAACCGTGTACGTGTGTGGTGGAGGGACCCACTATCTGTATCTCTTGCGATCTTTTCACTTTTGTGGAAAGTTACCTATGATGTAAATGTTGTGCGGGAGACAGAAATCATGCGAAGAAGGCCAAACATGAGCGCAATTTCGTCAAATAGGTCAGGGATACATGCATAAGGCTTGAAGCTAGGTCTATGCTAGTTGGACTGCCTGAACCCGAAATACAAACATCCGAGTTTGGTCGCGTGCCCAAAAATATGAATCCGTAAGCTAAAGTGGACAGTGCTAATCAATTTTTTCCAATTGGCTGTGTTTGTGTAAACGCCTACAAGTCCGAATACCCTATAGCTAAATGTAATAAATCCGTCAGCGGGTAGGCAATCAGATTTGAGGATTTTGTTAGAGTTATGATTAACACGAAAATCGGTTCCAGATGACACTGTATAAATAGAGCTCACTTACAAATCCCTCTTGATCCTTTACTACCAACAGGACAGGAGTTTCCACGTCTCTCAGCCTATGATAGAGCATATTCAGGCTCATACCATGTTGATTTGTACTATAGACCAGTATCCAGGTGGATGATGGGACATGCCGTGAAAGCTAAAAGAAAATGATTGAAAAAGAAGATAAGACATGAGCGGACTCGCAAGCAGAAATTTGGCTCCTGGTATTCAAACGTTTGATAGCGCTTCATTTTCTTCATTTTCCAAGCAAATTTGAGTGCCCCCCCCGCCCCTGAATCCTTCCAAAGTTTTTAGCCATCCCCCCTTTTGGGTTCTCAGTTATGACTGATTCCCACTTTTTTTCTTCCAAAAATCAAGTGATCCCCCTAAAATCCTCCCCCCTCCCCCCCAGGCGATAAATAATGACCGGTCCCTTACCATTGGATAGTAATTTATTCGATGCACAGCACTATCCACCTTTTGAGCCACTAGGGCGAGGTAAGCCCGCGTTCTTGGCCGCACCAGCCCCAGGGTGGCAATTGAGATAACTGAGGAAAATGCGCTGCCTTTGCTCTGGTTTTGCAATTAGTTAAACTTTATGGTCTTCTCAGATGAAGAAGGAAAATCGTAGGCCCCGTCTCGTAACACTTGAACTGTGATATGTAAAATAACCATTAAAGAAACGTAGCAAACTCTAGCAGTAACCATATCCCATCTGTCAAGGGTTGTGGACTACAAATGAGGGCAACTCGTTTGTAACCCATCTCAAATGGGCAGGTATGTTCCCAGAAAACCTGAACGAAATCCCAGAGAACATAGCTTTTCTATAGTTCAGGACTTGACAGTCCACCATATATTACCACACGACAAGGAGAATACAGCGATTCAGAGCACACTGCAAAACAAATAGTCTATCCAAAGAGAACAGACGGCAAATTGTTATTGCTCAAAATATGTAAAAGTCGTAAATGATTGATACCTTATCAATATCTCTCTCTGTTAAAAGATGGGATTCTTCGTCGAGTGACTGTTCTACTGTACTTGAGCAAGCCGACCTACAGAGCAAAAGAGAGAATTATGAAAACGCATTATATCAAAAAGGAGACAGTGTTTCATGACATATCGCACACTGTTGAAAAGAAGATTAGTAGTGAAATATTTTCGACGAACTTGAAGGTCTTTGATATTTGCACGTTCGTATTTTGAAGGAGCACTTGTGCGCTTTGACGTTAACGTGGGTAAATAAATTATTGATTGATTGATTGATTGTGATGAGACAACAGGTTTAACTCCGACGAAGGGATAGCCCCCGAGGGGTATCCCTGGGAGTTCTTAGTGGGGATGGGATGTGCCTCCCTGTTCTCCGAATCCTGGCCCTATTTTAATAAAATAGTTGTAGCGTTGAAATTACTGGTTGGCGAGTTGGGGTACAGGAGTTAAGGACTTATTTCTAAAGGAGGAGGTTCATTTCTTCAGGAAACCCTCATTTCTACTATGGAGGTTTAGTTCCACGGAAAAAGTGTGTTTCTCTGAAGGAGGCTCATTTCTACGGAGAAGGCGGTTCTCTACGCGGAAGGCGCATTTCTGAAGACGAGATCAAATGAATTTTAAAACCATAGGCTTATTACTTGAAGAGACAGCCTTGTTTTATATTGTGAAGCTGTGGCACTCGGCCACCGTAATAAAACTACTGTTTCGCTTCTCTAATTTAACTTACCTCCTTTTAGCATCTTCGTAAGTCAGCATCTGTTAAAAGGAGTAATTAAAAACAAATCATCAACGGTCATTAATTCCTTGGGTAATAGAGGGTTTTTCTCGCTTGCGGCGAGGAGCATCTTCGACCATAGGCCGACTCTGGCACCCAGGGCCCAGTTGTTCGAAGGCCGATTAGCGCTTAACCTAGGGTTAAAATTAACTCTGATTTCTTTTTCTTGTGTTCAAAAGCATTTTCTCAGATAATTTTCTCTGTTATTTTTAGAGCTTCCAATCATCAACTTGCAGACAAAAAGAATTAAAACTAAAATACTTTTTAAGCTTTCAAATCTGAGTTCAAATCTCGCAATAACCCTAGGTTATCTTAACCCAGCTTCGAACAACTCGGCCCAGGGTACTGGGGTACACGAATGTCGGTCGTTTCGCCTAAACTGAGGTCGATTCGTCTACTATCTCTTAGTTGTTTCGCCTACACATCTAATGTCCATCAGTTACCTTAAGAATTGTAGGCGAAATGACCGGTTTCCGGGCACACAATTAGCTAAAGATGCATCGCCACTGGCACCAGAAGATACTCACCTCCCATTGTGAAGCGCGAGAAACTCTATCAAACGAAACTTCCCAGCTTTGACGAAGGTCCTGAAAAAAAAGCGGAAGTTGGTTTACGTTACAGTCAGAGAATTCCCAAAAGAACCGCAAACTTAATTTATGTTCTTTCAAACTCTTCTCATGTTGACCCATTATCGAGATTAACTATTCCGGAGCTGAATTCAACGGAAGGTAGAACGGCTTGCTAACAGAAAACTTTCATGCTCTTACATTTCATGGTTTGATATTGTTTGCTTCCTGAAAGGAAGACTGATAAATGTACCATACTGTAAACGTAATAAATATTACAGAGACGCGCTTTCCGGCAACTAAACCCTTGGGCATTCTTCGGTCGAGTTTGCTTAAAACTCCTCGTAAAGGTAGCCAGCATATTATTCCTCGGTCGTGTGGCCACTTTCACGCGGTCAGAACTAAGGAAGATCCCTCGTAAAAGAGACAGCGAAATGTCCTTCATGGCGGAAGCGATAAGGCGTTGCTTCACACGTGTGCTAGCGAAAAAAACTATCAGATTTATTTAAAGCGTTCGCGTGTAAAGAAATCTCACCGCAAACTCATCGTTGTCTTCATCAGTAACATTGTTTTCAACCATTTCTAAACTATGAGCCCCCGATTCGCTAGTTTCAGCTATTTTTCTGTAAGTCTTTGGACTCCAACTCTTGAATCGTGACAACTCCGAGCCATCTTCAAATGTTTCCGCTGTAGAGCCTTTGGTCTTGGGAAGAAGAAAATGACACAAGAGTCCTGTGGTCAAACACAGGCATGCCATGATGCCCAGCGGCAGTACTGGATGAGGCAACCGTTCAATCGTCATGATCAGCGGAGTCAAGCCTGCTCCGACGTATGCCAAACTCGTCGCCAGTCCCATTGCGGAACACCTACAAAACAAGCGATAGACAATAATTGACCATGATGTCATTCTACTAGAACTCAGTACCAACATGCTTCAGGATTTTTGGGGGGGACTGCTAGAACAATTAAAACCTCACTGGAATTACTACATTTAATTAAGAAAGTAAAATTGAATTGTTGTAGTAACATGACGTGAATGTGAAATTTTCCTGTTGAATTTTGTATCCTATCTTTGTCTTTACTTTATGAGTATATTCACTGATACATTATAACACTGATACACCGCATCTATGTATAATATTTTTCAACAATAATTGGGCTGTCCACAAAAACTCCTGAGAACTACGTAGTCTAACGCGTGTTTGCTTGATCCAGATCAATTTCTTCTTGAGGTGAGGGGAAAATGGAGCATGGATTAAACCACTCAATGCGAGGAATAGAATGTGATAGCCAAAGAACAACAACAACAACAACAACAAAAATAGCCTGCTGATACAGTCTCCTCTCATCGCTCCCCGTCGCTGGGATCAATCGCGAGAGAGACGTCTGCGTTTCGGCTTCAAAAAATTCCATACTGAGGTAAATCAATGTTTACATTTTCAATCTTGAAGACGTGGGGTTCCAGACGTAAATTTGGCCAAATCTGTTTTTTCTAGCTGTCGATTATCGTAAAATTTCTGCTGCGAATTTGGTGAAGCCTAAGGAAGTAAGTGTTTCTTGGTAGCTCGGCGCGTTGTAAACTTGATCTTTGTGACCATTTGGTTTTTGTCTGTAATTTGCAAACAATAGCTGAATGAGTACAATTACTACGTCAACCAATCAGAGCTCCTGACCAGATTCATCAGTAAGGAATTCTTTGGGCCACAACGCCGACGTCTCTCTTGCAAAACTTTCCCTGATGATAGGCGGCTTTATTCTCAGGCTCAAAAAACTATTTACATTTACATTTACATCCCGGTATTGGGTCGGTAAAATCGTTAAGATATCACACCAACCGTTGCCTTTGAAGTATGAATATCCGGAACACATTTGTGGGGAACTGTAGAGTGCTCTAACCACGACGCAACCCCTACTTTTTACAGTGAATTGTTTAAAACAAAATACAGTAATTACCTGACCACCGTTGGAAAGAGTTCAATGGAATACAAACTGAGTGAAGAGAGGGACACCATTACACATAGCCTGCCGATGAGTTGAATAACAGCTACGACGGTAACATGCTCTAAAGTGGGGTGAAACTGGAGTTAATAGGGACGTTAAGATCCGAGGACGGCGACGGCAGTGAAAACGTCGCCGAAAAAGTAAATTCCCGTTCTGTTAATCTTCATCGCGATTACTCCAAGTCACTAACTTTGTCAAATGCAGGTGGATCCCCTAAACTTGAATTCCTAAGAACCATATCCAAGTTCACGGATAGAGAGAGGAAATTTCGTCGTCGCTTGTGTACGTCCTCTGTACAACGTGAAATTGGGCATTTTCAGGTCGTAGTCGTGCAGTGACGGCAAAGAAATGTACAAAAGAGCGTGATGCACGTGCAAAATTGTTGTTTGGTAATTAAACCTATTGCTTTTTTGACGTTCTCGCCGCCGTCGCCGTCGTCGGATCTTAAGGTCCCTAATCTAGTCGCTTCACACCCGTTCTTCATTTCGAGCGTTGCGCGACGACTCAAAGAACGGCTGTGAAGCAGAATATAGATAATCGAGAATGAAACAACATATGGTCAGAAAAAACCTGTATATAGACCCCCCTTCCCCTCAGGAAAAATTGGTTTTTGCTGAGGGGACTGGGGAGGGGGGTCTGTACACACAGGATAGGTCATAAGGGAGGGCACACTGTCACTTATTTTCTTGCGGCCACCTTAGTACGACACCAACCCCCTTACTATAGTCTGCTTACACAGACGCATTTTCAGATCTCCGGAGAGTACTGGTGGCGATCTTTTTTTTTCGATTTACCGGATTTACTGATCTTTCAGCCTCGTCCCCTGTCGTCCTCGGCGATTTAGGATCGATGTGCCTTCAGCTATCAAGCTTGTTGGGAGAATTCGCTATCCCGTTCGGCTCACTCTAGCATGTACTGACTTGTAGACGAGGCTGCCGATCCTTGTGCAGTGCTGTAATGTAGGGCGCATGCCATTTAAACGAAACACCCTGAGGGTCCTCTAATGTAAGTTTCTTCATCGCATGATCGCCGCCAAATGGCATGAAAAATTTGAGGTTCGAAACAACGGTGATTTGGCAGCGATAAATCCCCATGAAATCACCATAAAATCGCCGCTAGGTTACACGGGCAATTAAAATCGCATCAAAAATAGTAAGAAAACAGAGTCTGTGTAAACGGGCCTTTAGAAGAGAAGTTTTTGAAAGTTCCCTTGTGCAACAAAGCCTATTTCTCCGCCTTTGCGCTCCAATGGTAGTCTCTCGCGTCTAGCACTCGCTCCATTAAAAGATGACTGCTATTGCACTACGCTGTTAAAAACAGTAAGGCAGCTGTGTAAAAAGCTTATTCAGAGCAAATTTATTTTAACTGCCACCATAAACAGTGGCAGCTCTACTAAACGAACAGCTCTCCGCAACGGCTTTTGTGTTTCGTTCCGGCGGATAAATAGGCAGATTAAGCCAAGACAATGCAACGTTAACACAGAGCAAGAAAGCGCGCGGAAAGGACCGAATCCGACTTTCGATGCTAAATTTGCCCTTTTTCCTATTGGTCATTGGTCAGCTCGGTTTTAAGGTATGCGCGGGCCCTCTCCTCTGTTGTCGAAATAAAAAACTGGACCAAGTTAACTTCCGCAAAGACGTCTGGACTGTTACTAACGAAAGAGAAAATTGGCCAAAAGCTGACCGGCGCCTCCCCGGTAACGACCCCAGAAACAACTGCCAGATGCATATTGGCTCCGGTTCCCCTCTTGTTTTTAATACTTATGCCTCCTCACTCTCGTTTAAAGCTCTCCAAAGTGGCCACCACCTCTGCCACGAAGTTGGCCGTCGAGGAGAGGTTCGACTATGGTTTTAAATTTCATTCAAAGTGCAATTAGGAGAGAGATCGAAACTACCTAACCCTCGGACGTACAAGGGGGGGGGGGGGGGGGGGTGGATGCCACCCCCCATAATGTTTTTATGAGATTTTTCCTAAAGGATAAAATATCAGCATCTGACGTTTTCAGTAGCTGTCTTTTCATCCCTCGCGCGCATTTTGAGACAAGTTTAGTGATGGTCCGTTTCTATGGTTACGAGATATGACGTCATAAGTAGCAGGTGGTCAAGCCATTTTTGAGTGAAAGTACATGTTTTTTCAACTTTTTTCAACAATGAAAGTAAATCGTGTGGCTAAAATCATGCAAAGTGCTTATTTATGTGTTATTTTTCATGTAAAGCACAAAAAATTACCACTTCTCGCGGTTTTAACCTGATTTCTAATTCTTGGTAAAATGCAAGATAGCGGCCAAGATGGCGACCATTGTTGGTGACGTCACAGGCCTCCAGCAGCGTCACCACCCAAAAAATATACCTCATCTTGTTAAGAAGATCAAAGGCTTTTCACTGAACGTTAAATCGTTTCAAAATACTGCAACATATCAAAGACTCCGGGGAGGGGTTCCATCCACGCCCCCCCTTGTACAACGGTGGGGGTATGACTTTGTTTGTACGTCCGAGGGTTAAAGTCAACACTTGGCACTAACATAATCAATACCTGCTTTTAAAAATGCAACGGAGGCAACGGAAAATATCAAACAGAAGGCGCTTGCTAGAATCATGGAGATGACGGTACACACACGACGATCAAACCTACAAAATTAAAAACAAAATTTAAAAGTGAAACACCTTGCTGTCTAAAGAGGCAAATAGCCCAGTAGGAAGGTTTTAAACCCGTCTGCCCCTTTTGAACGTACAGTCGAACCTCCACGTGCGACCACCTTCCAAATGTTCTCAGTCAAAGACTTACACTGAAACCTCTCCTAAACGACCACCTCCTGCAAGCGACCGCGACCACTTTTTCGGCTGACAGTTTTAGAATTTTCTATTGTTTTCAATCTCCGGTAAGCGAGCACTTGACACATGGTCTAACTAAACAGGGAAGTACATTGTTAAAATGGACAAAAAGGAATAAATTCTTTGGCTTTCATTATTGTCGACACATCTATTACTGTGTTTCTTAGTTCGATCTATAACTACAGTATTAACCATAACCCTTGAGAAAAAGACTCAGATTTCCAGGTTTCAGTTCAAGAAGTTGCGTTTTTGTTCGTCAGACGTTTTAGGGACATTTCTGTACAAGAAGTCACGTAGACAAGTAACATTTTTGAACCACAAATTTATAGCGCGCGTTATGTAATTAAGTGCACTTCCGTAAATGAACTGTCATATGGAATAGCTAATGATTTTGTCAATAAAACTACCAGTAATTGGCAGCAGAAAGAACACTTTCATTACTTTTTTTTGGAATAAATATACCACTCCATTCTAGGTCGACTTAAAAATTTCGCCCTTGCGGTCCGACTCTCAAAAGCGACCACCAAGCGGTCGCTTACGGGAGGTTAAACTGTTTTTTCTTTTCTACAAATAAAATGCTAACAAGTCCTCAAAAATTGCCATTCTTCGTCTCCCAACAACAAATTTTTAGGACGTTTCCAAGGGTGACAGGCGCACATTTCTCTCAATCACTCTTTTTAAAACCTACACATAACTCCTTAACGAACTGGTTATCCTGTGCCTTTTGTCTTACTGCCTGACCCTTCAGTGATACAATAGAGACCTTTAGATTCTAGGACGAGAAAGACTACGAGTACGAGATTTGACCTTAAGTTTTCTTGCGTATTCTCAAATTATAGACACCCTGGAAAGCTTCATTGCACTTCTTTTTCACCAAAAAATTAGCACTGTTATCTTTACTGAAGTAGCTTAAGCCATCTCCCTTCTGCAAAATGTTAAAACCTCTAACACTTTATAACTGGTTTCCGTTAGGACAACATTCTTGCTAAATCTAGCATGACGACGGCTATCACGTTTTCAAGCCAAAATGACGCTGGTTGACGCGTGAGCAACACTCAGTATTGAGAAAATCTCGTACTCGCAGTCGTCCTCGTCTCAGAATCTAAAGCTCTCTAATAGCTTGTTCTGGCCGCAACGAGTAAATAACTAAACAATAATAAAAATGATAAAGATTATGATAATATAAATAATAATAATGATAATGATGATGATATTGATATTGATAATAATACATGTAACAAACGAGATGGAAAAAAAAAAGGACTGGCGATACTTACCAAGTAACGAAGACAAGAAAAACAGCATAACCAAATAGATTTACAAGTTCACGAACAGCGAAGTTAGCATAGAAATTACTTAGCAGCTGAATGAGGCTCGTGTTTAATCCACGATACAACATTCCTAGAGCAAACCTGGAAAGATAAAAAGAATAGAAATACTTAAGAAAAGCAACAGAGGGGCGGAAATCTGTCCCAAACGAACACCGGTGATAGGCTGGTAGCCGTGTTAAATTTCCCAATGGATAACGATCGAAAGGACAGCTGCTACCAGGGTCAAATGGATGAGACAGTCCTGCCAAAAAAGAAGACTTTTTCGCTCAGTGCCTCAGAGGGAAAAATCTTTTGAATACAAGGGATTCTCTACCTCTTCCCCCGTTTTAAGTTGAAATTACATTTCTTGGATCCTTGCAACTTTGATATTGGACTAGCCTCGATTACCAGCCGATGTTTGGGAAATGAGCGCGCACTCTCCCTCCCCTGTCTATTCTCGGGGAGGACCAACAGGACAGCGGAAATCGAGCCTAGACATGGGGAGGAAACATGGAAAGTCTGATCAACAGCTGATAAACACCTTTTTGGGACCTAATAAGTTACAATGCCTGAAGCAATGTTGCAGCTGGTTGTAGCTGACTATCCAGCATTCCAGGACTCTCATCTATGAGTCAAAGGAACCATCTAAACATGTTTTGAACGATCCTGACCTTTCAGAACTGAAATATAGCTCATAATCTATCAGTTACAGACCTGTTCACATGAGCCAAGTCGACACAGTTAGAGCGTGCACCATACACATCCAGCTAAGTGCAAGCAAAACATCTATGTAACGACGGTTTACCAAGACGTGGTTGATTACATGGGATGTTTATTAGAACATTCCCACCCACCGAGTGAGCGCTTAGTAAAATCCACTGTAAACTGTAAACGTATCTGCACAGAACTGACGCTCCCTAACTCACCAAGCAAATCCCAGAACAATGGTTGTTTTCCGAGGTTCCTTAATACGAAGAAAAGTGAAACAGCCCGTTCCGCCTGATTTTGGTGGTAAGTAGAACTTTTCCCACAAGGACAAAAAATCTCGGTATTTAGAAGTTTGCCTCTGATCCTCAGTCACAGCTCTCTCTAGCAAACCTTGTGCTTCACTTGTACATCTACTTGAGGCTGAGTGAAGAAGGACCCATCGAGGCGACTTTGGGAGAATCCTGAAGAGAATAAAAGTTCCACGTTTTTCGAGAACACAATAATAGCTGTATAATAGTTGTATAATAACGTACAAAAACAAAATCCGAATCTGAATCTGAAACTAAAAGAAAAGTGGAGAAAGAAGAAGTGTGTATGGAGCTGGATTGTAGAATTACTCACTTCAATAGCAAAATACCAAGTAAGATTGGAAGTGTCATGCTCAGCATTAAATTTCGACGATTCGCAACCATGTAGCCAACGCCAGCTAACGACATTATAGCGAGGGTGGTGGCTGCCCACAAAATAGATAAAACAATGGCTCGTGCCTTTGGATTAACGTACTCAGCCGCCAGGATAAACAAGACTGGAAAGGCACCTCCTTTTTCAGAAAAGAAAAAACAAAGTAATTGAGTTAATTATTATAACTGATACACCTTAATCAATTTTTACTCACTTTTAGAGATTTGTTTTTTTGGCAATTTTCGACGATGTTCTTTTTTTTCTTTTTGTAGTATCCTTCTAGCTGCCTTCGCCGGATTTGTTTAGTATAAGTAACGATACAAAACTAAAAAAAAAGACAAACAAATAAAAACAGCACAGCAAACAAACAAACAAACAAAACCGAGCCGGCTCGACAAGGGTTAGCTTAGTTGGTAAACCTCTGCATAGCGGGAGGCCCGAGTTCGATTCCCTAGGGCCGGCTTATTTATAACTCAGAGAACTTTGAACGAAAGTACTAGCTACTTCAGCTACTTTTCTTCTGCCAACGGATGTGGCTCGGATGACCACGCAGAAATGACAGGTGAGGAGGTGACAAGGAAAATAAGGCTATATTCACACTATACCCAGTGGGGGATCCAGGGGAGGGGCCCGGGGGCCCGTGTCCCCCCCTTATTTTTAGACCAAACTGAGGCCCGAAGGGTCGAAAAAATTTTTTTTTGAGACCGGGCCACCCCCTTATCTCAGGGTCTGGATGAACGCCGCCACCCCCCCCCCCCCCGTATGATCCACCACTGTTACTGGATAGCATTTCGTGCCGACACGAAAGAAAACCTCCCAGGGGGATTACTTGGGTCCATTTTTGCTGGGTATGTGCCGCTGGCCTCTCAGAACCCCTACGCCATTATAGTATATTCTGTGGTCATATTATAGACCCCAGCTTAGTCACTTTGGGAAAAAAGTAATTTTCGTAATCTTGTCTTCGTCACTTTCTGTTTATGCCCAACTACCTTATAAAGCCTTTTAACTTGGTCATCCTGAAGTGAAATGAGCACATTTGTTAAACTTAATTATGTGTAAATCTTTCTACTTTTAAATCCTTACGTACCTGAATTTTTGACCCCAAAAATCCTTAAAATGTGCGACCCCATTTTCGTAACTCTTATAAATATGCAATCCTAATAATAGTCGATCCCAGTCTTCACTCATGCGACCCCATCCAGCGGCACATACCCATAAGCCCCTATTACCAGGAAGTCCCCCCCCCCCCGGGGGAAACCTATCCGGTATAGTTTGAACAGCAACGGCATATAACTGGAACAAGTCGTTCACACACACATCGAACATCGTGCCGGGAGGGTTTGGTGAACTAAATCCCAATCCTTATTCCAGAATATTTGCGTCTCAGTGGGTTGCATTCCCCTTTCTTATTTATCTACTTCTGCTACGGTCACAATACCTGTTCGTGCTACACCGAAGCATAGCACAGAATCTATCCGATATGTGACTCTCCACTTGCGAGATTGGCGCGGCGCAACTTCGCTCCTTTACAGAAATAGCGTCGAAATCACCGCCCTATCCGGTATGAGATTTTAGTGCCGGCGAAAAAGCTATCCGGCAAAGTGCAAACATGGCCTAAAACGTCATCTTCGTTATCCGTTTAAATGGTAAGGTCATTACAAAAACTTCGATTTCTACAGTGAGCATAAATTACATCCCAGAGCTCACGGTAATTTTTAAAAATGCTAAACAGGTTAGGTCGGTGAGCGACATACCTGCTGCAAATCCAACAACTCCACGAAGGATGGCGAAGTTTATCAGGCTATCGAAAGCAAATGCGCTGGACAGACCTCCAATAAAAGCAATGAGAAGACATGCAAACAGAGTCTTCAGTCTACCAATAGCGTCCGCCACTAGACACAATGTTATGGAGCCTATCATCATTCCCGTGTAATTTGCCACTTCTAACACATGCCGCGTATTGAACAGGGGACTGGTCTGAAAGAGAGATCATCAACATCACCATCATCATCATCATCTTGGTCATTGTCGTCATTGTCATCATCACTATCATCATCATCATCATCATCATCATCATCATCATCATCATCATCATCATCATCATCATCGTCATCATCACTAGGGAGCATTAGCGACGACGACGGTGACGGCAACGAGAAGGTCGAAAAGGCAAATTGGTGTAATAAGGAAAACATAAACAACCAGGAGCACACTTTTAACAGCAGTGATGGAAAATTGTGAATGGTTTGGAGCTTAAGAATACGGACGGCAATGGTGTGATAATTTAAGAAAGGCAATTTTGAACATTTTAAACATCACTTGTCACGGTAAACATTAGTATAGGCTTTATAATACACCTTGTGACAGTCACGTGCAGGTGATTAAGACTGGCATGTTATTTTCTGTATTATTAACGTAACAACTGTATTTGTAGGTGTACAAAACACGTTTATTTGAGTTTTATTCGAGCCTGAGATTGCCCATATTTTTTTGCCCTACGGTATCGAAATCCTGAAGTTGAACTGAAATAGTTTAAGCGACTCTTATTTTAACCATTGACGTCGACCTTAATGCACAACTTTGACCGTGAGTCAGAGTAGTCGCGTGTTTTTATTTGACAACCGCTGTCACTCGATGTCCAAGGGTATGCAGCTATTTTTGGATCAGCTCACGTAATTTTCTAAGATGACATTTTGTTAAAATTTTAAAATATAAATTGAATTTGTTTCTACATTATAATATGCAAATAGTTTTGTAATATTTTTGGGTCACAGACGACAAAGAAATCGCACAAGAGACAATGGAACAAAGGACGGTGAATAAACTGTTTACAAATTACAAAGGAATTGTTCGCCCCGTTTCGACCCAAAAAGTGGTACACGCTTTTGTATCTGAGAACAATCACACACAAATGAGCCCTGAAACAAAATAGCCCTCACAACGATCGATTTAAAATGAAGAAATAAGTAAGTAAAAATAACAAAATAAAAAATAAAAATCGCCATCTAATATCACATTTAATTATACCTTAGTTCCTCCTCCGATTCCACTACTATTTTTTTGTGGGTCTTTGGTACCCATCGCCATTAGACAGTTTTCTGCGCAAGAAATATAACATTATATACATTGTAGCCAGCGAATACAATTCTATAAACTCCTTAAGTCCAAGAGCAAGACACCTGCCGACAAGACAAAGTCAATGTTTTGAATGTTATGACCACAGTGTGAATAATAAACGTCATAAGGTTGTAGATCAAATCCTCACCTTGTGAATATAAAGGAAAATCCAAATCGCCCTGTCATTTATCATAAAATTACCTAATTACGGGCTATCAGTGACTTTGAGGTTCTCAACCATAAAAAGGCGATCATGAAGATATAAAAAAGGATGCAAAATTAAATAGACATTTGAAACTGCTTACCTGTATTGTTACAAGCTCCACTCTTGTGTTCTTGGCTAAGAAAATCTACAATGATCATTTGATATGCTAGAGGAAATATTATAACAGTTAACAGAGATACATTTCGATAGAGAATTGTTTTCAGGCCGGTAAACGTCGCGAAAAAACTGTCGACAGGCGAAGGATTGGCCATGTTGGTTTCCTTGTTTAAAATTCTGGTTGTCACGCTAGCTTGTGCGTGACTCCCTTTCGTGATGTACTCGTTCGCCTACGGGAAAGAGATAGTATAGCCTGTGTACAGACGCCCCCCTCCCCTCGGAATCATCTCTCTCCGATTTTTCTGAGGCGGAAGGGGGGGGGTAGGGCGTCTGCACACAGGCTACTGCCCTATAAACGCCGTTTTGGCAAGTTTAAAAAGTTTTAATGTTTTGGTTAACCGTTTTATCGATCTCTTACGATAAATTCCCATACAAATCCTTTTTACCTGGCTTCTAGTAGGCTGTTGTGATTCTGGGTGCCCTGTGGTAACGTCTGCGAAGCAGCCCTGATATCCTTGTTCCAGAGTTTAGTTTCGTCTGTGGCGTAGGCTACTGCAATCATTACAGGTGTTTAAGCAGCGACGTTTTTAGCGCCGAACGTAAACCCGAAGCTAAGTAATTTTTCCTCTTTTGATAAGCCTTGACGCTACCAAATTTGTATTGCTATGTGCAGTCTTTACTTTATAAAGACTATTGGCCCAAAAATGTGTTCCAAATCACCTCTCAAGAGTGCATATATAATGTCCACAAAAAGACTAAAACCTCCCCTGTTATAGCCCCAGTTCCCTGGGATACTGAACAAAGTTTTATATTGTAAGGCTCCTCCCCGAGCTCCAACCCCTTGCCCTTCTATATACCATTTTTGACAGAAACGTTACCCCTTTCGTATACTCGTCTTTAAAACATGAATAAATCACTGATAAAACCAGAACTTTTTCTCGATTTTTACACGGCCATAAAATGTATCTGGTAGCCCTTTTGGGGCTTTTTACCGACCGAAAATGACTGTGAAATACTCCACACATTCATTGCGGGCGACAAGAGGAGCCTGCAATCCTAATGTCCAGGGCCCGGTTTCCTCGAAAGACGGTACACTTTCACCAAAGATTAAGCCAAATTTTAACCAAGGTTTTCTTGTCTAAGGATATACAGTACAACTCCCGGGAGGTACTCTTTTGAATTCTTGGTGGGGATGTGCCGCCCGGTCCTCCAAATTCTGACCCCATTTCAGACCAAAAAATGTCATGAACACCCGTTTTCCCACCTGGCCTCTAAGAAATAACGTCATCTTCACTTAAATTATTAGAACAACAGCAAAGAAGAGTTCTTAAAATCCACTTTGAATTTGCATATTTTTCTTTCTTTCTTAGTCATTGGCAAGTGAAATCATGATAAATACGTTCATACACTCCCGTAGTTCCCTCGAAAACCATACCCGATTCCAGACCAAAATAGGCAAAGTCTATGCCCGTTTTTAGACCTAAAAACGGCAAAAGCAAAACATTCCTATATGGCTTATGTAAGGGAGTACCCCCCCCCCGTAATGTAACTCGAGCTTATAAAGACTGTATTTTTCACCCTTTACTTTAAAATACAGTTCTGTAATGATAACACAAAATGTTACTCTAAGCAGTACGTAGGAAGGTAAAATACAAAATCGAAACAAACTTTTTCATCCTGGATTAGAGCTAATCGGCCTAATCGAAACCGGGTCCAGGTTATTATTACGCAGCCATCATTCTATTGAGCTTCCACTGAATGGAATGCGTATAACACAATTTCATCACGCGCGTTTTGGCCACCTGTCACTTGAAACTTACGCAAAGCATGCACAGTGTTAGAGCAAAAACGTTTTAACCTTTGATCGTTGTCGCCCACGCTCCGTAACCTTAAGTTATTACTAGTATACCTAAAACCTGAGAAAGGTACCCGTGTGGGACAGAGGTTCACCGTAAAGGCCATTATATAGAGGGAGTATCCCATCGAGGATCATCCCAAACTTATGCTAAAATTAACTATAGAGACGAAAAGAGAGTATGTGAAAAGCGGAGGTACGAGAGACGAACCCCTAAAAACGTCTGCGTGTGAGGCTACCGGTTGTCCATAATTAGATTTATCATACTTAAGTTCGCCTGGGATACCTTGGGCTCACTGTTGAGCATTCATTTAAAGCATATGCATGATGTTAAACGACGAATGTCGACAGGTGTACAACATTTTTGAATGATGTTAAATATTGTAACCGTTTATTCCACATTTACTTGGCTTTTCTTCGACCCTATTTAAGGTTAGTTCATCTTTGCCTAACCGAAATATTAGCAGATAAATGATCCATCCATAGCCGTCCAATCATCCTTGCCGAGAACTGCTTGCGGTTCTCAGCCAACAGTAGTCTGCTACACAGCCGTTCTTAGGTCTTTTTAGTGGGGGAGGAGCATTTCGAGACGACACTAAAAACGACTTTGTAGCAGTCTAAGCCAACAGCTACCACATGTGTAAGGTGGAGTTGCCGATTAAAGGTATGGCGCGCCGCCCAAACCTAGATCCGAGTTTACCGCGAACCTCTAACCGCGGTTTGCGGTTATCTCTTCTGTGGTTCGACGTTCAAACATAATTTGATTTAGATTGGCGGTGGATTAAAGAAGTGGATTCTGGTTTATTTTTCCATTTAGAAATAGAAGAAAAATCAATCAGTGAAAATAAAAGAAATCTACGGTAACACTGGGTTATCTAGCAGCAAAGAGCTGTAAATTCTTACATTAGTTCTTCTTGCAAATTTACCGTTATAAAATGATATCAAGGTAGAAAATGTTCCATCACGGTAGTAAAATGCGGTCAAGGTACAAAATGTTCCATCACAGTAGTAAAATGCAATCAAGGCGGAAAACTGACATTACGGTAGTAAAATGATATTATGGTAGAAAATGTTAAATCACAGTAAGAAAATGATATCAAGGAAGAAAATGCTCCATCACGGTTGTAAAATGATATCAAGGTATAAAAAGTCACATTACGGTATTAAGGAAGAAAAATGATATTAAGGTAGAAAAGGTCACATCACGGCAATAAAATGTTATCAAGGTGAAAACTAACAATGGTTGGTGGATTCTGACACAGGACCATTTCATGGGACATGTTGCCCCACATTAAACATCGCGTTAACAAATAATTTTGAAACAAACGGGCGCGATATAATTAAAGGAGTGCTCTTGCACTCGCCTCGGCAGGAGGCAGGGTCTGTGATCGTAAATGAGACCGTGCTGGTTATGTCATGCTGATGAGCCCTAACAAGGACGTGCTGTCTAAAGTATTATTTCAGATTAATGGTCATGTCCACAAATTTGGAATATAGAGAAAGGGAAAGACAGAGAAAAAGAGAAAGTAGGCGACAGGCCAACTGGAAAAAGAGCAACTGAGAGCTAGAGCGAGAGATAAAAAACAAAGGAGATTTTCTTATTGGGAGAACAACATTGAGAATTTTGTAGCGGCGGGTGAGAAAATGAGAAATGCTAGCGGCCACCAACGTGAGAATGAGCGGCAGTGAAAAAAAAAAGTGAACAAGAACACCTACGACATTGCCTACATAAAACGTGTGACCAGAAAGTTTCTGGAGTTTCACGTTGTAGTCGCGCAAAACAACGGCAAAGAAATGTGCAAAAAAAGTGTGCTGCACGTGCAAAGTTGCTTTTTTGCAAATAAGACTTATTGTTGTTTTTCACCGTTCTCCGGCGTTGCCTTCGCCGCTTAGCATTACACGATTTTATATTTTGTTTGAACAAACTATAAATATTATCGAGAGCTGCGCTCAGTTTAGCCCTGGCTAAATATATATATTCACCTTTAACAATAGGAGAGATATGATGACGTCATTTATTATCAAAATAGGATCTGAAACGGCCGCTATCTTGGATCCGCCATTTTGAATTTATATAAAAGTATTCGATTTTGCCGACATAAATGGATGTAATCGTGATAGTCAGAAAGATTGAGGCCCCAAAAATTAAGAACAGATTGGTGGATTTCTAAGTTTTTAAGTTTATTGCTTTTCGGAAGTTATAAATTTCATAACGAAAGCTTCGCCTTTTAGCTTGGCTAAATGTATCTAGTAAAATCCAACTAGTGGTCTATTATCAATGCTGCGTTCTGAGTGGTTGAGCTACTACTAGGCTATATGTTATAGCCCCCTAGTAGCGAAAAGCGCGGGCTTTTTGGCGGCAAAAAAGGATTAAAGTCTAGCTTTAACCAGCTAAAAGTCTTCTATTCTCGATATTTTTGAACAACTAGTTGGATTTTACTAAAACAGTTATTCCACAAGGGGCGGATCCAGGATTTTTTTAAGGAGGGGGTGCACTCGTCTCTTGCTCTACTTCAACACCAATAAACCACATAGTTTTTTTCCTTTTGCAGAATACCAGTTGTATTAGAAAACCGCTGGTCACCTCAGAGGGGGGGGGGGTGCGCACCCCCTGCACCCTCCCCCTAGATCCGCCCCTGTCCTCTCGCCCTTATGGCCTCTGAGTCAATAGCCTATGAGGCCGAAGGCCAGCTTTGTCCTCTCAAACACGACTACTTGTGTAAGTCTCCGTGTAATGATAAGGCAGAGATAAGAACATTAACAAATGTTAAGTAACTTCGCGAGTAAAGCACTCAAATACGATTAGACTCAAAGATCGAAGCAGTTAAACAGCCCTGTACACAAAATCTAAAATCCAAACTTCCCCCAAAACAAGATTAAGCAAGCTTACAAAAGTAAAAACGACCTTCAAAATACTTCACAATATTTTTCTTGAACTAACGTATATCCGCCTTTTGTCCAAAAACGTCCAAGTTGACAGTAATTTAAACCCCCAAATTTGTCAAAAATGGACGAACCTGATTCGTCAAAATAATGATTCGTAAAATCATGATTCGTCAAAATAATTTGTTTGAAAAGTGAACCCAGTCCTCGCGCACTGATAGCTACGACATCTCACGGTCACATACACGACAACAAAAGTAGAAACTTCAAAATAGCGGCCAATGCTGCCAATCGACTTCTCAGGCTTTGTCGTTAAATCGTGCCAAAACAGGAAAGACAACAATATTCTTTGAAAGTGTTCTGCTAAAGTGGATGTCTTCAAGGTATGATATCTTCAAATCGAGTTACTCTTGCAGTTAGTCTGAGTCGCTGTCCTTTCATGCAATTGGCTTTTTATTTGCAGTCATCGTTTAATTTAGTCAGGAAGTTACCTTTGAGATAGATAGATAGTTTATTCACCTTAAAAAACTTTCGGCCAAAGGACTAACTTTCTTACAATTTACAATTTTAAAATTAATAAAAATTATTTGAGAATAAAGATAAGCGATAGCAACGAATGACGTTTCGAATAATTTTCAAATTCGTGTAGTGATAATTAAACAGGGAGTCGCGCGCCAAAGATAAGTTGCATGCAAGGACCTAGCACAGCCCTGCAAGTCGCAAAGTTGACCATACATTTGGGTTTCTGGCTCTTTCTTACTCATCCGAAAGGCTTTTTGCGAGTACTCAGGGGAGATCTCTTCTCCACTAATTATGTACAAATGCTTTCGAATGAGTTCTCCTAAGTGCTGCGTACTTTGTTCTTTTGTTCCTTTGTTTACTTTCTCCCTTGTTCTGTTGTTCCTAATGTTCCTTTGTCCCCCTGTTCCCTCTTCCATTGTTCTGTTCTTCCCTTGTTACCTTGTTCTTTTTCCCCTTGTTACATTGTTTTAAAACATGGTATACTACAGATACTTTTCCCATGTTCCCTTATTCCACCTGTTCCCTGTTCCGTTGTTTTCTTCTTCCCTTGCTCCTTTGTCCCCTTGTTCTTTTTGTCCCTTGTTACCTTGTTAGCATGGTATACTGCAGATACTGTTCCCATGTTCCCTTATTCCTCCTGTTCCCTGTTCTGTTGTTCTCCTCTTCCCTTGTCCCCTTGTTTCCCTGTTTCGCTGTTTTCTTGTTCCCCTATTCCCTTCTTCTCCCTGTTCCCCTGTTCTCTTGTTTCCCTGTTCATTCTTGCCCCAGTTCCCCCGGTTCCCTAGTTCCCCTGTTCCTCTGTTCATTTGTTTCTCTGTTCCCTTATTCCCTAGCTCCCCTGTTCCCGTGATCTCCTGTTCCACTGTGCAATTTTTTTCCCCTGTTTTGTTGTTACCCTGTTTGTCTGTTCAGTTGTTCCCCTGTTCCCTTCTTTCCCTGTTCCCTGTTCTCTTCTTCTCTTGTTCCTCTGTTCTCTTATTTTAATTTCCCCTGTTCCCTTCATTCCTTGTCCCCCTCTTCTCTTGTTCCTCTGTACATCTGTTCCCTTGTTCCCCTCTTCCCCTACTCCCTTTACCCTTGTATCACAAGTTCCTTTTCCCCCTTGTTCCTCTGTTCCCGTGATCGCCTTTTCCCTTGTTACCGTTCTTCTTGTCCCTTGTTCCGTTGTTCGTCTGTTCCATTGTTCCTCCAGATCTCTTGTTTTTTTGTTTCCTTGTTCCCCTATTCCCTTGTTCCCTTGTTGCCCTGGTCCTCCAAATAATAATAATAATAATAATAATAATAATAATAATAATAATAATAATAATAATAATAATAATAATAATAATAATAATAATAATAGTCTTTATTCAATCAAAGGATGCAAATACATATCCTAAGTTACAGTGAAAAAGTATTGAAAGATACACGATAAAATACAATAGTGCCCTTTTTCCCCTGTTCCCTTGCTCCCTGTTCCCTTGGTCCTCCAGTTCTATTGTTCCCTTGCTCACTCGTTCCTCTGATCCTCTGTTCCCTTGTTACCCTGTTTCCCTATTCCCCTTTTCTCCTGTTCCCCTGTTCCCTTCTTCCCAACAGGGTCCCAGTTGTCACTGTTGTCATCGTTCTCACTATTGTTACTGTTGTCAAGGTTGTCCCTGTTGTTACTGTTGTCACCGTTGTCACTGTTGTTGCTGATATCACTTTTATCACTATTGTCACTTTGTATCTGTTGTCACCACTGTCACTGTTGCCAAAGTTGTTGTTGTTGTCATTGTAGTCACTGTTCTTGCTGTTGACACTCATGTCACTGTTCTCGATGTTCTCAGTGCTGTCACCTTTGTTGCTGCTGCTGTCACTGTCGTTGCTGTCATGACTGTCGTCCCTCTTGTCCCTGTTGACACTCTTTTCACAGTTGTCACTGCTGTCACTGTCGTTGCTGTCATGACTGTCGTCCCTCCTGTCCCTGTTGACACTCTTTTCACAGTTGTCACTGCTGTCACTGTCGTTGCTGTCATGACTGTCGTCCCTCTTGTCCCTGTTGACACTCTTTTCACAGTTGTCACTGCTGTCACTGTCGTTGCTGTCATGACTGTCGTCCCTCTTGTCCCTGTTGACACTCTTTTCACAGTTGTCACTGCTGTCACTGTCGTTGTTGTCATGACTGTCGTCCCTCTTGTCCCTGTTGACACTCTTTTCACAGTTGTCACTGCTGTCACTGTCGTTGCTGTCATGACTGTCGTCCCTCTTGTCCCTGTTGACACTCTTTTCACAGTTGTCACTGCTGTCACTGTCGTTGCTGTCATGACTGTCGTCCCTCTTGTCCCTGTTGACACTCTTTTCACAGTTGTCACTGCTGTCACTGTCGTTGCTGTCATGACTGTCGTCCCTCTTGTCCCTGTTGACACTCTTTTCACAGTTGTCACTGCTGTCACTGTCGTTGCTGTCATGACTGTCGTCCCTCTTGTCCCTGTTGACACTCTTTTCACAGTTGTCACTGCTGTCACTGTCATCGCCGTTGTCACCAGTGCCCCCCCCTGTTCTCGCTGTTGTCACTGTCGTCGCTGTCGTCACTGATGTCTCTGCGGTCAATGTCTTTGCTATCCTCACTGTCGTCCCTGTTTTTCCTGTTGTCACTATCGTCGCTGTTGTCACTCTTTTCACTGTTGTCGCTGCTGTCACTGTCGTTGCTATTATCACTGTCGTCCCTGTTGTCACTGTTGTTGCTGTTCAGTCGCTGTTATCACTGTTGTCGCTGTCTTCCCTTTTGTTGCTGTCGTCGCTATTGTGTTTGTTGTCTCCATTGTCCCTGTTGCCCTTGTTGTCAGTGTTGTCACTGTTCACACTGTTGTCGCTGTTTTCACTGTTGTCGCTATTGTCACTGTTGTCGAGTGTATGAACGTATTCACCGTTTCAGTTATAAATGAGGAAGAAAACGGGAATGGAATTTTACAGGCCAGGTCTGAAAGCGAATGTGAAAAGTGACATTTATTGGTCTGAAATAGGGTCAGGATGGATTTGGAGAACTGGGTGGCACACCCCCACCGTTTGGGACTTAATTCTTATTTTAATTTTTCTGTGCTCCCCAACCCCGTAAGTAAAGACCTTTGACAGCAATATGACTAGCCTAAGAGCAACCTCTTTGATTAAGAACCGCGAATGCAAAACGCACCTTAAGTCATTGTGGATTGCTTTCAAAATGAAAAAAATTCTAGTTTTCAAAGTAGAAGTTATCCGATTGAAGGTTTTGGGGAGCAGGGCGCGTCAAGGCGGCGAGGGGGGAGAGAGGGTACTGGATCCAACTTTGCTAAAGGGGTTGGTCGCCTTCGCCCTGTCAGAAACGTAAATACAACCTCTCTGCGAGAACGCTGGTTAAAACAGAGAACAAGATGCACAGTCGCTACTGTTTCTTTAGTAAACGTTGGACCCCGTTAATTGAACGGGACAAGCTGGCATACAGCTGTAACCCTTTTTAAGGTAAGCGCAGTGAAAGTCAAACAAGGGTGATAAAAACTGCAACCATTTATTACATCAGTGTAAAAACTTAACAGGAATCAAGTTATTGAAAAAAAAAGTGGCGACCTGTCTTTCTGAAAATCAGAGTCTCGCAGAAATTTAGTCCAATTTTGTACGGCCCAGGTTGAGGCCCAGACGTTATCGCTTCCGCCGTTTACGAGTTGTCGTGTGTCCTAAAGATCTTCTCCTTCCAAGAGAACCGGAGAGTGATCCAGCGCTCAAATGACGTCCAAAGGCACCATGTAGAGTAGGTGCTACCCCAGTGAGGTCATCAGGGTCCATCCAAATAAGGTTACATTTGTTTTGCTCCACAAACAGGTCCAGGAGGCTCCCTATCCGTGTGTCTGCTCGGTGGCGAGCGTTCACTACAATACATTCGACATTTTCTGATAGGCTCACGGGTCCATGGATCTGAACCTGAGGTCAAGTTACATAATTTTTAATGTTACTATACATATATATATATATATATATATCCAAACGCATTTGGTACTTGGCCCGGCCTGTCCGTTGTCGAGAACGAAAATTGAATGCGGGAATAGAGTATTTTCGGAGACTGTGGAGAACCAAATAAGGGCGATTTTGTTGATAAGCTCGTCACTGTTTATCATCTCGCTTCCTGATGCCATTGCCTTTTAGAAAACTATATAGATCTCAGTATTACGAATTTGGGATGCGTCTCTGATCAGCAATAACCCAAAGAATCTGGTTAGGGAACGGGGGGGGGGGGGGGGTGGGGTAGAATCCGACGCAAGTTTACTCTCTTAATATATCACCTCTTTGTAATGGGAGATGCAATCTGATCTACGAAAAGGAACCTTTCCCGTGGCAACATCAATGATCTAAAAAAGTAGAGAGAGAGATGTTAAAGGCTTGATTTAGAAATAAAGAATAACACTCAAAACGGGTGAAAACAAACACCGGTGAAGGGCCTGTATGAGGAATACTTTTGCATCGTGAGGTTAACGCGTAGTCGTTGGTCATTTTTTAGTTCGGCGTGGCACTGGGTCGGTTTTGTGTCGAATGACATTATGGGACTCATTTGGGACACTGTCGCTTCGTTTATTGGCTATTTTTGTGCAGGAAATTGGTTCGTAGTAGTGACAAGTATAGTAAAAATCCTTACTATGTCAGCTAGAAGGGCCCCCGGCTATCCTCACTGTTCCTCTTTATTACCTTTATTATTGGCATCACCTTTTTCATTGCCTGGTTTCAAACCAAGAGGGGCTGAGTACGAGTCCGTTTATTATAGGATAAACGACACTAGACCCACATAGTCAGAAAGAGCACATTGAAATTAGCAACATTCTCAAGTTTGGTGTTTGTCGGGCCTATATTGAACGAGATACAGCCATTCAAAACCTCCACTGTTTACTACATGTAAGAAGTGTGTAGACGTCCGGAAGGTGCATGTGTCCCGCAATCCATGGCCTACGTATAGCCGCAACCTACCCTTGAACCCTCGACAAAAGAAAAACCTGGGAAAAGGAGCTCCGTTTTTTTTTTTTGGGGGGGGGGGGGGGAGGATGCGTGTACACATATTTTGGCATATTTTAGCAATCCATACATCTCTCATAAATTTTCAAGTTTTTAAATACTTGTATCTTGTTCAATATTGGCCCGATCGACACCAAACTTGAGATTTTTCCTAACCTCCATGCACTCTTTCTGAATATGTGTCTCTCGTGTTGTTTATCCCATAATAAACTGACTCTTCAATCCCATTATCATCATCGTCATCAATTCCAAAATTGTGCCATTGTTATTATAAATGTTATTATTTTTTGTACCGCGGTAATCTCGGGGTCGCTGTACGCGTACATGACATTTTCATAATGTTCACAGCACGATAACTTCACTCCACTTCCTGAAGTATCCATTGAGGCGAACGTTGTACGAAGACGAACTTTCTTTAGCTGAAAATAAGGGAAAAAGCAGTCACTAAGAAAGATTGACAGTTCGATTTGACTCACGATCAGTCAAACTTGGTAGCATAAAAACATATCAGCGGCGTAAATTAAACTATGAAAAGTGAAATTGAAATTTCGCCTTACCTGAAGAAAGGAATCGCCGTAATTAATACAGCTTCGTACACCAAGGGGATCACCAACTAGAAAAAAAGAAACAGGATGGTAGAGACACAACTTCAGTAAAAATATAGGAGTTTGTAAACTGTGAGGAATGTTAATGACGGCTCAGTCGATTCAACGTCTAATTACCTCCCTCGGGCACTGTATGTGCTACAGTAAAGTCAAAGCTACATCGATGCGACTAGACAGTTAAACTTTCATGAGTAACAAAGAACAGTTTTAAAAGAACAATTTTTGAAAATAATGCTATTCCTTTCCCTTAGGCCTGGAACGACGAGGCGAGTAAACCAAATGCAAACTGAACATAAACAACGAAAAACTGAAAGTCAATGAAAAAAAAAGCAAGACGGCGCAAAATAAGAGGTATCCTCACTGAAAATTTATTGCTGCTGTCAATCGTTTTGACGTGTGTGATAGAAGGGGAAGGGAAAAGGGTGTAAGAAGAAAAATGAGAACTGAGATATTAAAATAACATATAGCATGGATTTCCATCAGTGAGTTAAGAAGAGCACGCACGTTGGTACCTATGTTTAGCACGCCATATTTGACACGTTCGGAGGGGCTGCTGCGCTTGTAATGATTGTTAAATATTCGATCCTAAGGAGAAATGAAGAGGTTAGGATAATCAGAGAAAAATAATAAGATGTAATAAAAATAATAGAAAAATACTTTTATGACTATAATAATTCAATAGTATTTCGGCAACACTTCCAGTGCGAATCACAGCTGATTCTGCCCAATGTTTTATTTACTTTATTTGCCAATTCTTGGCAGGGTAACCGCAACCGTGTGAGCCAATTACTGCGGGCCCGTTACTGCCCCTCCCCTTCCCCCTACAAGAGAAAACCCTCTGGGTTTTCGTCCCCTTCTCTTTTCGTAGAGCAGTGCGAGACTTTTTGCGGCCCCTTATAATTGTTTTTTGAAAGATCACCGCCTCATGGCCCGATCATCACAACTTGGAAACAAAAATCTTAGATTATAACTAGCATGATATTGCTAACTAACCTCCCCCTTGACATACCGACGCTCAGAAACTGGGCTATAAACCGGGCCGCGTTTATGAGCCAGTTATTCACGTTAGTTACTTATATTTTATCTTTTTCTTCGTTGCATGTTTATCAGAAAGCTCCGCGCACGTCACGCGCTGCAGCGATTGCCATTAGGATAAAGGACAGCGAAAGTTTCGTTCACGTGACGTTCCCAAAAAGCTGTTGCGAGGACGGAATATGGTTGCAGCCACGAATCACAAACTTAAATGGTCTGATTTTGTATGATCGGTCGAGGAAAAGAGATGGCCTATATTTCAGCTGTAATAGCACCAGCATACACGAGATTAGAGAGCTTTAGGGGCCGACCATTCAACTCTTGAAAGGGGGAGGCGGGGGGGGAGGGGGGGTGGGTGATTTTGAAAAAAAAATTCCTGCAAGCGCTTGTCGGAAGAAAAAAATACATGCAGCACAAATATAATAGAAAGCTTATGGGAAAAAAAAAAGTCTTAGTGGCAAAAACAAGTCATCAAATGTTAGAAATTTTATTATTCAGCGGTCGGGAGAGGGCTTTATCTCGTTCAATGGAAATAAGCTTACCAACTTTTGTGGTGAAAAAAAGTACAATGAAGCTTTGCGGGGTGTCTATTCTTAGAGAATAGGCGAGAAAACTTAACATTAAATGTCGTCCTCGTGGTCGTCCTAGTCCTGGAATCTAAAGCTCTCTAATGTATGACCTAACGACCTTTGCAGCAACATGCCGCCTATTGTATGCAGAGCTTTACGCTTTTCATGGATTCAGTTCTTACCTCCCAAGATCTTCTAGCTTTAAGATCAGTGGAACCACCGCTTGTTCCAGTCTCAAACTGGTTGCGATAATGCGTGTCTTTAACTAGAAACTGCAGAACTTTGTCAAGGTTGATGTGGATGATGATAGGAGCTGCACTCCGTACCCATTGTAAGGTCCTGAGGAAAACGCAATAAGCAATAAACAAAATTTTTATTGCAAGAGTCCATGTTCGTTGTTAGCGTTCTTCGGCAACCATGTCCAGATTTCCTTAATCTCGTAACCAGATCTCACTCCGCAGGAGATCTGGGTACGAGATTAGATTCTCCCACTTAACATGTATAAAGAAAAATTATCATGAAATAAGACTCCAACCTTTCTAAGCCCCAAATCCAGAAGGGATGAAAAGACTTCCCCCAAGCGTTTTAATAAGGAGGAAAACGGTAATAAAGGCAAACAAAGGAACAATCGAGACGATTTACGTCTCACGAAGAACATCTCAGTAAAAACACAGCTGGGTTAAGATAACCCAGGGTTAGTGAGAGATTTGAATTCAGATTTGAAAGCTTAAAAAGCATTTCAGTTTTAATTCTTTTTGTCCACGAGTTGATGATTGGAAGCTCTAAAAATAACAGAGAAAATTATCCGAGAAAATACTTTTGAACATAAGAAAAAGGAAACCGGGGTTAAATTTAACCCCGGGTTAAGCGCTAATCAGCTTTTGAACAACTGGGCCCAGTTAATCAAGGGGGCAAAGTTATCACTATTTGGCTTTCCTTGATGAGAGAACCTGGCTGGTCTACCTCCTGATAAACTGGCTGACCTCGCCTAAACATAACATTATCAAGTACAGAGATATTGGACTTGATCCACTGGAGAATATTAGTTCCAATTTCACAACTTCTATTGGCTATCCTGATTTATTGGAGAAAAAGGATAACCCCGAGGCAAACAGAACTTTTAAAAACTTTCTTCCACAACTGTCCGTACGATTAAATGCGTTGGTTGTTTGGAATTGAAGGGTGTCCAGATATTTTACAACTTTTCCCAGAGTATTTCATTACCATTTGCTCTCGTTTCGAAATTCTTAATGAGACATTTAATTTTTATAGGTAATAGCATGATTTGTAGTGACATTTGGCATAAATACCACGAGTGATATTTCAAAATTGTTATACTTAATTTCACGAGCCATTTGGCGAGTAAAATTTGAGACAATTTTGAAATATCACTCGTGGTATTTATGCCAAATATCACGTAAAAATCATGCTATTATTTGTTTATACTACTACCCGCAAAACGTTGGTAATTTTCACATGTGGGTATTTAAAATTAAGCTGAAATACCACTGCTCTAAGCCAATCTAATTGCAGAAATTTCTCATGTAGTAGTGTAAGGTCCTTAATGGACAACGACCTTCTTTAATTTTTAATTTCAGACTTGGAAAACACATATACATTTAGCTGTACACAAACCTTTTTAAGTCGTTCTCACAGTAACCCAGGCGTTGAACACGTGCAAGTAAACCAGAGGAAACTTTCTTGGATTCTTTAGCTGAGCGGGTGATGACGTACTGTAAAGCGGCTCGTTGAGTGTCATTTAATATGGCGACTGATGAAATAGCACTCAACTGAAAACAATATCAATGGTCACTTATAGACCCCATCAAGAACAAAACTAAACAAGAAAAACTAGATACAGACTGCTTAGATTAAGATGGGGAAGGAAAGAATTTGTTTTATTTCAATTCCTCAAAGCGGGAACCGGGTTAAGCAAAAATTTAGATGAATTGACTGGATATCACTACTTTTCCCTTTATAAGGGATAAGAGTCCATACCACTGAGAGTTTGTTTTTATGCTGTGAAGTGACTGAATCGAAGCAAAACAATACGTGAGTAAAGATCTGTGTTACTTACCAAATAAAAACATGACTACCTATTCACAAATTCGACCCCAGGTCTCAACGTTTTCCAAAATGGCTTTTTTCCCCTTTCGCCGCCATATTGGAAAACGAGAGGACCCCATAGTCCACACAAACAATAAGATTAAGAAAGGCCAGGTCGATCAGTGTTATGGGACTTGCATTGATATCGACTGGATTTTCAAGAAGCAATGAATCTTGCCAACACCTCCTCTTAATGTACAGTGACAAAAATCGATATCACTCCATGTAATCCACTCTCTGGATTCAGGATTCTTTGCCAGCGGAACCTGGATTCCGGATTGCAATCGTTAATGGGATTCCAGATTCCTTTAGCTTTATTCCGCATTCCAAAGCGAAGAATTCCGGATTACTTTACAAAGCGATTGATACCTTACGCAAATTACAACCACATCTATTTTATTGACTCTTCACTTACATCATGGATAGAGGGTAAGAAACCATGAAACCTCTCTCTAGGTCCTGACATGTCGCCATCGCATTTCTGTGCGTGGCGGATCAGCTTGCTGACTGGAAAGTCTTTGAAACAATACATACATCTCTCAATTAATTCTGTGGTCAATGACTGGCTGCCAGATAAGACTCCATCCCGTGAACCCTCCTGTAAGAGACAACATGGCATTGAAATTCAATAGGAGCCCATATCCCGGAGTGCGTAGCTTCCACGTACCCGTGTCACAGCGTCTTCACTGACCAGTTTATTTTTAGAACTATTTTGGCACGAATTTAGAATATCTGTTAAGTCCCACAAATCAGTCACCAAAACCTACAGTCCTCGAAATGGTATTTGTGACTTTTGAATGACGTTTAGTTTTCTTTTTTGATATCTTATATTTCGAATGCACTCATCAAAGGAGGGAGCTTTCATTTTCGCACGACAAAGTGCTCTAAAATGTCTCTAAAAATAAAGCGGTCAGTGAAAACGCCGTGACATAGGCCTAGTTGGGAGGTGCTTGCTCTGGGTTAATGCTCTTGGATTAACCACCCTCTACTGTACATAACAATGCATTATTTAACTATCACTTCATATTAAGTATATCTGATATTTCTGCTGCACGTTTGTGCATTCTTTTTCGATTAACGAAAGTTAAAAATAAAAAAAAATCACTTTCAAGTTATAAAATCTAACAGTAAGACACTGCATCAAACCTGGCTGCCAGAGATTGCTTTTTGATCACAGTTCTGTGCATGGTTGATAAGCGCACTTAACGGAAACGTCTGTAGACAATAACAACACTGCTCCAGTTCCTCTGTGGATGAAGCCTGCGAAAGTTCAAGACTTGACTGTTAGATGAATTGTATTTAAGAGAAAGCTGTTTCGTAAAAAGCGAATTTTTTTCTCACCATGTATGTTGTTGAATTTATTCGGAATATGGTATATAGAAAAGAAAATATGGTTAAGGTATTTTCTCGCGGCATGTTCCGTTCATTTGGCTGAGAATCACGACGTTTTAACCTTTTGCCGCTGGTCTTAAACCACCTTCGGTACGCCTATTTTTGACAAAAGGTACGCGGTAAAAAGGTAAAGATTTATTTATAGCGAAAGTGCACTTAGCATCAGAGCTAACTTATACAGGCACTCCACTCAAATAATTATAAACAAATAATCCAAATCGAACATAAAAGGATGAAAATCCTTAACTGGCAGGAGGCAAAAAGTTGGCTATTTGAAAGTGTGGCCGCGTATTTGAATTCGGGGAACAGAACTCGAACACGACATCGTCGGATTGGGAGTCCGATGCGCCGACTACTCGGCCACACTGTCTCTCAAAAAATTTCGGTAAAATTATCCTGCTAAATCCAGGGCAACGCCGGAAGGTTAACAGCTAAACCTACAAGAGGAGCCAAATCGATAGGCTATTTACATACATGGCGTACACGCTGAGCTCGCAATAACAACTGCCAAGAAAGACCTCCACTCAGTGATCTCGCGGTCAGCGATACGTACTACTTGGACCTCCGAATTAAAAGTCCGATACTCTAAAAGCACTATCCACTGGCATGTTTTAGATATTAACTAAAAGTTAGTTCAGGGAAATAGAAATATATTACCTTATTAAGCGTTGCACAGGCTTCTACATGTTCTACAAGGACACTGACAGCAAACATTTTAAAGCAGTAGATGCACTGTTCTTCGCAGTCGTGATACGAATCCAGCGAGGAAAATGTCCTTTTTAAGCTAATTCCTTCCACTTTATCTGCCTCTCTCTCGCTACTACCAGTAGAGCTAATCACTTTAGTCACAATTGATGATGGCCATTCTCCGGATTTACATCCTGGGTGTGCCTCATCCTTTTCATCCTCGACCGTTACTCCGCTGCTTAGATTGTCTATGAGGACACCTACATGCCCCGGAAAATCTGCAGGGTCACTTTCAGGAGACTGGCTGGAGCATTCACTCCACTTCTTTGACGCACGGCGCTTCTTACACCTGGGATAATGAATACCCATCATGTGCACGGGCAACCGTACTCCACAGACGCTGCAGTCACTGACAACAATTGGAGCTGCTGTAGGGGACTCAGATGGGGTGGTTGAGTTAGAAAATTCTGTCTTTGTCTCCCCGGTTGTTTGCACGCCTAGTGAAACTACGCTACATTTAGCTGCATGTTCGACCAACAAAGACAGATGAAATAGCTTACGACACTTCGGGCAGATTTCAAATTGATCAAGATCAGCGTCATCTTCGCTGGTTTCCATTGCGAGGAGATGTTCACCATCACTCGAAGGATCCTCAGAGGAAACAAATTCGTCGTCTATGTAGGCACTACTTTCGTCGTCACCGAGATGGACGTCATTGTGACCGCGAGCGAAGTCATCAGTATCATCTCCATCTTTAGTTTTATCCTTACCATCTCTGCCGGTGTTGTTTTCGTCATCGATATGAACACCGACATCATCACCATGTGTGATGTCATCATCCTCTTTTACGAGTCTAACTTCATCACTATAAGCTCTATCTTCATCATCTCCCCCTCTACTAAGCTTAGAACCGTCTTCATCGATATCTTCATTATCTGGTCTGGTGATTACACACCTGTCGCTGTTTTTCTTATCACATTTCCCTTCAATAGACTTATGGTTTTCAAAAATTTTGTCTTCATTATTAAAACAATCCCGGACGTCTCTCTCACTTTTTCTTTTACGATCAAGAACATCGTCACTATTAATATGTTCCCGAATATCTGTTCGCAGAGATTCTGAGCCAGAACCAGTTTTACGCACTGCCCCTAGACATTTATCAGCGTGGCTTAATAGTTCTAACAAGCTAAATTCTCGTTCGCATTTTGGACAGAGCTCTTTATCCACCATCGGAGAATCGTCCTCGCTTCTGGACGAACAATCAGAGCCCGGGTCAGAGAGAGAAGATTGGGAGCAATCCTCCCGCGATATTTCAACAGCCTTTATCATTGACAGGTTCTTACATTGGTCAACATGTTCCACAAGAGCTAAAACATCAAGGTAATTTGCACAATAAGGACAGGCTTCTTTCACACTGTCTGGGTCCTCTAAATCGGTACTTGTCATGGCGCTAGTCTTAGAGCAAGTTGAAACGTGGATAACGAGTTCCGGAACAGGAAATAAAGCTGAACAGAACGTGCATCTTTCTTTGGATTCTTCTTTCTCAAGTGTGGGTTGACTTCGATCAACTGAAACTAATACAGGGCCGCTTTCAAGGGACCCCTTTCGCTCATTCTGCTCTGTTGAACCTGAAAATGTTTCTTCGATGTTTTCAGATGTGCAGCTTGTATCAGCGGGTTTGTCGTTGATCTTAGACCAAACACAATTACCTAAATCCTCTTTAGACTCACAGGTATGTGGAAAAGATCTGTAAGTTTCACTACCGCTCTCCTCGCTTACTTCACTCACTTTTTCGTCAGGATTATCACTTTTGTTGTCTGTTTGCCCATTTGCCTCATTCAGCTGCTCGTTTTCCTCGATGCATTCAATGTCGTCTTGAACACCACTGTCTTCCTTTCTCTCAGCGTTTCCAGCATCGCAAATCCTAACATGGTCTCCAGGCAAACAACTTTCAAGTTGAAGTGATGATAATGACACACGATCTTGACCTTTAGCCTCCTGACTGAGGCCTTCACAAACTGCTTCATGCAAGGAAATGGTAACTTGTGGTATCCTCTTACCACACTGAACGCAATTACCATATAGAATGTCATCAACCTCGTTCCCAGGCGGCCGAATTGGAGAGGACGCTGGGAACAAGATGGGAATGCCATCTGAAAACGGAGAATCGTGTTTCTCTTTTCCTGACTCTGATGGGCTTTCAGAAGGTAACTGGTCACAGTGGCTTGTAACTTTCATTGCCAATGAAGTGGTGGCACAGGGTTTGACTTCATCGTTAGCACATATTTTCCGTATTAAATTATCACTGGTATAAGATTTTTGTCGGCAGGTTGTCAGCGGAGTAGAACTCCCTTGGTCATTAATATTGAAACCAATATAATTATCTTTATGGCCAGCAGTTATGTCTTCCACATGGTTTTCAAGGTTTTCCATGCAATTGTGTCCACTTTTAAAGTCACCTGCTAATCCATTGGAACCATTTGCACTGCTACGATGTTCAATATTCATACACAGAGAACCATTCTCTGTAACTTTGATAAATTTTGACAACTCTGACGGGCTTTCGTAAGATGACGGATTACAAGGGCTTGACGGTTTCTTTGCCACTGAATAGTTAGTACAGGGTTTGACTTCACCTTTACCACGACTTTTTTGCATTAGATTATCATGGGTAGAAGTACATGTAGTGTTCGTAAATGGAGAAGAACTCCCTTTGCCAATTCCATTGGAGGCAGTATAATCTTTACTAGATTTGTCCTCTTCTTGGGTATTAAGGTTTTCCACGCACTTGTCTCCATTTTTAAAAGGGCTTCCAATGTAAGATTCTGGTTGCTCAAAATGCTCTTCCATATGCTCCTTAAACCTTACCTTCCTCGTCAGAACAAAGTCATCACCAGATTCGCTTTTCCTTTTTAAATTGAGAGACTTTTTGTCGTCTTGTTTTAGACTTGAAACATTTTGATCTAAATGGGCTGGTTTATAAGTAGTAGTTGTGTTGCCTACATTTCCATTATTGTTTAAACCTCCAAAGTTCTGTGTATGAATCTCCATGCCTTTGCCTGTATGTTTGAGATCGCCACATTCAATACAATTCTTGGTCAAAGGTTCATCATTATGCAGACACTCTTCAGTCAGACTCTTGTTTAAAACCACAGCTTCTGACTCACTATGATCCTCCTTTACCCTTGCAATAGGTTTTTCTGTTTCCTCACAGATTACAACGTCTATTTTCTTACTTTGATGCAAATCCTCAGTTCCTTGAATTAAGTATTCTGCTGGTCTGTAAATGCTTTTCATAACTCGTGGGAATGGAGACTGAAGATACTTATAGGCAATGACATCATGGTTTGTATCAGTGGAACGAGTCAGCAAAATAAGGTCTCCTTCGTTCAGTTGAGTGGGCATTTCCTTCTGTAGTCTTGTTTTTTCATTGCTAGCTTCAGAGATAATCCACGTCCCATTTGAGCTGTGGTCTGTAATAAGGACTTTCACTTTTGGACAAACACTGCCAAAAAAATAAAACTATTCACATATAAATAAAAATTAGAAAGAGCATGAGGTTTGAAGTTGAACTGGAACCTTCCTAAAGTCCCAAGTAAATTATACTGACAGTTAGCTTTATTTAATGACTTCGTCAATAATCTTCTCAGAAAACCACATGTTTTTCCCACCAACTTAGTCTGACAACCAGCCAGCGTCATTTCATCAAAGGGTAATTAGTTTAAACTGGCTATGATTAAGGCCTTGCCTCAGTTCAGATGATTATTGGGCAATAAGATGACACTACAGAGATCTGATAGCACCACCTGAGGTACCCTCTTTGTTGAAAGTAAAGTAGGCTTCACCTATTCATCACTAGGAGTAATATTGAACACAAAAATGTGATAGGTTGCAGCAGCAGAATGATTACAATTATATTCTTCCATTATTTTTTAACTCTTTTCAGGGACCAGTTAGGTAATATTAGAAAGATTAAGATTCACATTTACGTCAAACGGCAAACATGAATTTGTACTACGTGACCAAGTTTTTCCCTTATTTTTAGTTCACTGTTTAGTGCGTCTACACAAAAATAAGTAGTTTTATGCCAGTTTTATCGATAAGAATCATTCTGGACTGTTGTTATCTGCTTAATTTCTGTTCTGAAAAATTCTCAACTTGAATCTAACGTTTGCTGTTTGCTGTAAACACAAATCTTAATCTCTCTAAATATACATAGATCAACACTGTGAAATAAGCACCTTGAAATAACTAATGACCCTCAAAATTTGAAAGTGTTTCAGCCCTGCAAAGTCACAAATATTTACAGATGCTTTTCAAACGTTTGTATGCTGGCACTCTTCTTAGCCCACCAAACAGAACATCTGTAAAATTTTGCAGATTTTAAAAACACAAATTCAAATTAGAACTATCTTGAATTAACGTGAGAAAACAGGTGACATGTCATAATGCCAACACTGGTTTCTCTGCACAAATGACGTCTGAGGAATGAACATAGAGATTCCATACTGATGATCCATCTCTTCCCTGATCTGTGTAGTGCTCCTCATTGGATGAAGCAAATCTTAGCCAATGAAAAGCACTAGGAAGTGACACATCTATAGTATGGAATTTCTGCATTTTTGTGGTGGCGTTGTGAAACGTCAGTTGTTTTCTCATGCTTATCTTGAATTTGTTTTACGAGACAAAAATTGAACCCAGGTACATGATAACTGCAATCAAATAACGTTATCTTACTTGGTGCCAATTGTAAACCGGAAGTAACACCAATTCTTGCTTAAAATATTTACTATATGCTGTTGAATTGTCGGCGATTATTAAGGCCGATAAAATAAAACCCTTTTTTACTTTACATAAACAAAACAAAACAAAACAAAACATTATTCCAGCACACACATACACACACACACACACAACTTTACCTCAAATCAAGCTCAGTCTGGTTGCAGATTTTTAAACTACAGTGAACTTTGCTAACATGACTGTCGCTTACTGTTAAGTTACAAAGCGGAGATCGACCGATCTTGAATGGTCCAGTTACTCGCAGATCATATTGTTTATCTAGTTCAGAAAGATTTTGGTTTGGCATCACAGAAAAAGAGAAAAACAGCCAGACAAGTAACCTAGTATAAAGAGAAAATCAATTGAATGAAACAGAGTTTTCTTTGTCAGCGGATTCGCAAAAAATCATATTTTTCGTTATGTAAACTGCATAAATTACGGCGTTGACAAATGTTGTCATAGAAACCAAACGAAAATGGCCATTTTGAATATGGCTTTTGTGACTTTCTTATCGAGTTCATCTGTGACTTTATTATCAATCGAATTATGTGGATTATTATTGGTGCTGTGAAAAGTAATGTGGAATATCAGATAAGGTGAAATCGGCACAAGATTGGAATGGCTAAATTTTTAATATCGCGGTAATTTTGCTCATCGCGGGCGGGAAATCTCATCTCGCAGACGACAACGGAATCTGTAACTCGAAAGCACTTTTTAATATGGCTAGCAAACTTATGCAACTCATCGAAACACGGACGAAACGACCCGTGCTTGACGAATCAGACTTAAAAGTTAGCTCGCATTGGAAACTAATCAAATCCGCGATAAAACAAGAACACGGCGATGACCCGAAGAAACTCGATGAGAAACAGGCTTTGAATGTGGGACATGGTGTTCATCCGGTACAATCTTTGGCGTCTGAAGAAGAAATCGCCTTTGTGGCTTTCAATTCTCTTAATAACAACTTTGTTGGAATTGACAGAGAGGGAAACGCTTCGTTATATTTGACAACTGGTTATACGGAAGCCGTCGACTCCAACATCCTCAAAGGTCCCATTTGCGGAATCGTGTATGCTAAGAAAACGAGATTCTATGCTGCCTGGGGACTTGATGAAAACATCAGAGTGAGTTATTTAATGCTTTACTAGGGGGTCTTTATTTGAACTTTCAAAAGATGTAGAATGGAGCCAAGCCTTACGGCACCTGTTCATATGACCTTCTTGTAACTAATGACCACATTCATTCAGCCAAACATCAGAACCCCAGGGGCCCCACTCACATATTTTAATGACGGGGGGGGGGGGGGGGTCCGACAGAGGTTCATATTTTATACCCAAAAAAATCCCAAGTTCAGAATTTGTGTACCCAAAAAAATCCCTCAGTGTTTTTGCATCAGCAAATTTTATTATTTATCTTCTGGAAAGCTAAAACATGCCAACTTCAACTTTGGTTTTGGTCAAAAACGAAACTATAAATTGTGCTTATGTTATTTTTGATTTGAGCTGATGAAAAACACAATACCCCCAAAAATCCCTCTGTTGTTTTAGCGACCCCAAAAAATCCCGGTGTCTTTCATAGACCCAAAAATATCCCTTTTGGCCAAAATGTCAGACCCAAAAAAATCCTTCGGACCCCCCCGTCATTAAAATATGTGAGTGGGGCCCCTGGGATCAGAACCATCCGGTCGTCTCGAGCCTCATCTCGAAGGCTCATTTTAATACAACCACCTCATTACTACAGATTTTCGTGGTCCTAGAGTGGTTGCAATAACCCGAGGCCACTCTGTATTGTCACCTCTGATAGGGGCTGCCCACTGCATGACCACATCTAACAGATGGTAACCGACTTTAGCAAAGCCATCGCTCAGGGTCATTGTGCAGTCTGAGAGATGGCTGCATTATAGTCCAAAAATTCCATACTGACGACATAACTCTGCCCAGAATCTGGTCAGAAGTTGGTGTAATTGCTTTATACCATCAGTATGGAATTTTTGGGTAAAAATGAAGACATACCTCTCATGAAATGTCCCCAGCGACAAGGAGCAGCGAGAGGTGGTAGTATAATCAGGGTTAAATCAGTGGGTAACAGAAGTGATTATGAATAAGGTGCATTGCATACTAGTTTCAAAGCATGAAAATCTTCAGAGAGAAGCAGGTGTCTCATTTCGAGTGCATAAACTGCATCTTTTATCTTAGTTTGTACATTCTTTGAACGGTATTTCATTGTTAATATTTTTTCTACAATCTGCAGTTACTGTCAGATGGCTTTAAACTTGTCAGCATGGCAACCTCTCTTAGTAGAATTTTCAGGTAGGTCCAGGCACTAAATATTCTTTTATTTTATTTTATTTTTCAAAATTTTATTTTATTTTTTTTGTTTTCAATTTTTTTTTCAAAAAAAACATAGATGAGCAGTTAAAGTTTTCAATGTTTTTTATCTAGTTTAAAACACAAGGTTCAAATAACTTAGAGGTTCTAGAAACTGTTAATGGCTGTTGAAGAGGTATCTTTTGAATAGCTGCATAATTGAGTAATGTGTTTACATTTTGATGTAAATGAAAGCTAAAATACATGTCTAACAACTGAGTATGATAGTTTTTACTGTATCTTTCATCAGTGGTGTGTATAATGAGACAACAAATGAGATCATAACTGGAGGAGTTGGAAATATCACCGTAAGTCCCTTTATAAAATTTTACTGTTTCTCTTTGCAGCAGTTGTTCGCTTAATATACCTGATGTTAAATTATTTATCAGATGGCCAGACAACTCTTCAGTGTTACCTAATCCTGTTTTTTTTCTTATTTGATACTTATTTACTTATTTGTTTCAGTGCTGGAGCTTTAGATATGGGGCAAAGTTTCTACTTCAGCGGAAAGTTTTGTCAGTGAGTGTTTTCATTGCAACGTGTGTCTACCAATTTTGTACCTTTTTGGCTTCCTCTTCCTTAAGAAATTTATTCATGAGCTAATTTATCAAACTTTAGATAATAAACGTAAGCTAACTAATACCTTACTATCAAATGGTTAAGCTAAGAAAAATACAACTCAATCAAAGTGCCTTCTTCTAACTATATTATAATCCTCATAATACAATAATGTTGTTTACATTCTGCAATGTTAAGTGTTTTCAGTTAGATCATATTCCAAAATCCCTTCTTTGGAGGCTCAGATACCAGCTGCTGTCTTAATTAGCAAAATGAACCCTTTTTCTACCCCAAGAAAAGAACAAGTGAGACCGAACCCGAAAAAGTGACGGAAATCTAGCCTGCCATGCATGTAGAGTTACAGTTATTAAAGTGCAATATAGGTCCTGAACTTTGTTACTGACATTAAGTTAAACAACAAAATGTTCAAATTCTTTCTCTTTTGCTTATAATTTTCCAAGGAATGTTTGCCTGCAACCAGCATTATTTCAATCCTGTGTTTAGAAGATACACCCAGCAGATCTCAAAGATGTTTTGCAGTTTATCACAATAATGTGATCATTTACAACCTCGTGAATGGCTCCTGTGAGGGTCACCTTAAAGAGCTGCATCCCCGAGAAATAACCACTGCCCTGTTCTTCAATCCACTGAAGGTAATGTAATAATCGCTTGTCATTTACTTGCTAATGTATACCAGTAAGGTGCTATAAGGATACTTCAAAATTTATATTTTAACTGACAAAATGTATCAGGTATTTTAAAAAAGTGCAAGAAGTGCCATAGGTAATCTGAAATGTCATCCGTCTCCACCCCCTAACCCATGCGGGCTTGCCCTGCACCCCCCACAGGCTAGGGAGTCGAGATGGATGACATTTCAGACTATGCCCAGGTGATAATTCCAGTATTTACTAAACCCAAGAGTTTCTAAGTCATATTTAACATTTATTATTTCATGAGTGCGGGTTGAATATGAGTTGGCTATAATCATCTCATATCCAACAAGCCCAAGTAAAATAATTGTTTTATTAAAAATGCCCACAGAATATCAAGAATTCTTCCCGACTTTATTTGTAAAAACATCCGATTTTCAGCTTGTTTTTAATTTTGAGCAGACGCATACAGTTACCATTTTCGAAGAGCATGGTATAATGGCTTGTATACCATGATGGCTAAGCCAATTAAGGATCTAAAATTGCATTATCCAACAATTCAGTGTTTAATAATTAGGCTTATTCACCTTCTCTTTTTAGTACCTTGTAACCGGAGCAAAGGATGGCTCGATAAAAGTCTGGGACGACAAAGGGAACATCAAAATCATCTTTGTCGGGCATTTAAAATCAGTTAACACTCTAGCAGTTTACCCGTTTGGTACGTACATCATGTCAGGATCAAGCGACTGTACCATCAGAGTCTGGAGTTTGGATACTGCTGATGAAGTGGATCGCATAAGCACCAAGGAACCCGTCTTTGGATTGGGAACAATTGTAGGAAAAAATGACTTGTATTCGTTTGGAAGTAAATCGATTGAGTTGTGGAGAATTGAGCATATTCATAGCGTCTTTGCAGCCATTGGGTAAGTAGGTGACTGTCATTTTTTTTCAAGGAAGAAGGTATAAATAAAAATGACAAATACAAATTGTAAAGGAGTGTTTCTTGTTTTTCATTTTTGAACTTGAACATGAATTTTTTTACAGTATCAGGCCTAAAAATAATGATGCAAATGCCACTGTCTTATGACTAACTTCCATTTCCTCTGTAGGAGTAAAGTAAAATCCATCAAAACTACGACACATCCAAGAGTAAGTACATGAATGAAAGAGTTTCTTCATCAAAAAGCCTTTACTTCAATTCTCTCCAAGCGTTCAGCTCCCTGACAATTAATGGGCCTCCTCACTAGCTTCGCAAGGGTTTGCGATACACATATTTTTAGTTAAGGTTTTAATCAAGGATAAACCAGTACCACAGACTCTTAAACTAAGTTTGCGCAGATATGGGCCCCTGGTTTGTAGAAGACTCACTGCTAGCAAACTCTCAGGGTCTAAATAGGATTATACATGTATCACTGTCGATATGGAAACGTGGCATGGTCAACAGAAAAGGGAATGTGACATGGTAGTTAGGGGAAAGTGGTACCCATAAGTTTTGAAACTCACTGTCACTCACTAACCCCTTCATCCCAGCTGGGCCGCAATCAAACAACGTCGGCACTCAACCCTATCCTTAGCTTTGGCTTGCACTTTGCCCCATGTTATACCTAACAGTGGACTTTCCCAAAGCCCGTTTCCGGTTTCTGCTAGTCAGGGGGATCGCTCGCTTTCACTCACTTCGCGAGCATCCCTCACTCCTTCAGCACTCACGCAGTCAACTTGTGGCAAGGCTAAACCCAACTCCTCCAGCTCTTTCATGACTATTCTCCACTGTCCAGGTGGTTTTTTGCCAACCTTTTTTTCTCTTCCCAGGTTATATCAAATGCAACTTTGGGTATCCTGTCACTGGGCTTCTGAAACATAGTATTTTTTTTTTCATTAAATACTGAGAGGAGTAGTTCTTACGTCACGTTGCCATGGAAGAAAAAATCTAGATCTCAACAAATCGAAGTCCTGCAAATATGGTAGAAAAAAAAAAGAACAAACTGACATGTATGACTTTCCTGTGCATGACTGCGCCCAGGAACGAAATGGAAGCCCATGTACAGTTTGACAGTGCAAACGGCCGTCTCTGTCAAGAGAGACTGTTGAGATTCAGAAATATTACTACCATGGTAACATGACGTCACACTTCTCCTCTCTATTGAATACAACAGTAGCAGTAATTTGTGGTAACAATGTTATATGTTTATTGTTATCGTTAGATGCCATTGAGACTGGTGTGCACTTGCAGTGACGCAACAGTTCGTCTATTGTCCCCAGGCTCCGGGGAGTGCATCACTACCATGCTGTTACCCAGTATGAGTATAATTGCTGACGTGGCTTATGCTGCAGCTGAAAGTATGTTTCCAGTTATTCTTTTTAAAAGGCATGATTATCACAAGATTGTTATTAGGGAGCTTAAGCATCAGCGTTTTGGAGCGACGGACGTCAACCGGAAGTGGACTTTTTGCAGTATTGGGTTGTGGTTTGGTTGAAACCCTTAGGTAAATCGTCTTTATAGGAGAAAAGAAACTCAGCAATACAAATTTGGTAGTGTCCAGGCATATAAAAAGGGAGAAGGCCTCACTTCCGGTTGACGTGCGTCGCTCAAAAACGTCTTTGCTTAAGCTCCCTATTTTAAACCCCCCTTTTGGTAAATAGGGCGAGTTTTTCCCAATGCACTCACAAATGCGTACGACCAAGAAATGATTGGTTTTCGCTGCACTCCCTCGTTATTATAGAGTGATGCGACTTACTGTGTAATACTGTATAAACCAAAGTAACTACTTTTTTGGTAGAAACTACTGATCTAGAATTTAAGTTGACAGTCCTTTTTTTACATCTCTTTCATGATCAATTCCTGTTAAACGTTATCTTATGTAAAAAGGACATGCACTGTTGTCCTTTTATCCGCGACATTACATTACCTTTATATGTTACATTGCGTCACTTTACGTTACATTACGTTACGTGACGTCACGTTACGTTACGTTCCATTACTTACATGTATACTGGAACATCATTTTTAGTTTTTGGTTCCATAAATGGCATAGTGCAGAATTTTTTCTTACTGTGCCTTCTTAATTTTTTTTTGTAGATTTGCTGTTTACTTTGCTCTCAGATGGTAGAATCTTAAAGGCCTCAATGCTAACAAATCCATGTCAACTACTCCAGGAATGGGACATGAAAACCAACCCAGATGGTAAGAGTCGTTTATCTTTTACTAAAAGTCCAAGGTTTCTTTCTCTAACAGAACCACTTTATAGCTACAAGATACAACAGTAAAACATTGGCCATGTTTTAGTAGAGTCAAACCTTTTATCTTGCAGTCGGGTCTTGTAGTAAAGCTGACAACAACAGGCTAGAGAGGCTCTCTCAGTTTAACCAAAGAAAAAAATTTTTGTTAGTCCTTCTTAAGTCGATAGAGGGTTTCATTCTTGTCGGAACATACCTTGTCAATATTCAGTTTTCTACCCATTAGACTAAACGGGCGTGTTAATATTCGAGACGGAAGAAAAAAGAAAAGTTTTGAAAAAAAGAAAAAAAGAAAGACTGTCGTAGTCCTAATCGGTTATGCTCCCCATTTTATTCTTGATGTATTTGTTTTTTTTGTTGGTCAAATTTATGTTGCTGTAGACTTAAGCCTTGTTTACGCCCTGTTCTATGACAACGCCCAAGCTTAGGTAATGTAAGCAGATAATGTCGCAGTAGAATGCTAAACATTAATGTTGTTTTCCCTGTGGGAGCAAAATGCTAATGCTGCTTAAATGAACCAAATAATTAGCACTATTTACCCGCAATCAACTTTGGAGAAACACCAATCTTTTATGGAAAGAAAACTAAGTATGTTTTTATTTCATGTTACAGTTCCAAGTCCGTGCAGCTGTCTTTGCCTTTATGAATATGTGGTTGAGGTAAGAAAGTAAAGAAAAAGAGAGGTTTAGAATCACATGTACGTTAACTACAAATGGGACAAACGTTAGTTTACAGCATCTGACCAAGATTTCCCTTTTTTGAGAAAGGTTTGAACCCAGCAGTCATTTCACTTGTTGGGTATGAGATGATTATAGCCAACTGAATAGGACTGTTGTTGTTGACAGTGACTGACGTTTCGACAACCTGTGCGGTAGTCATCTTGAGAGTCAAAGTGATTTGTGCTTGTCAGTTGATGGTATTAAACTCTGGTTATTGATCTGATTGGTCAATTAAGCCGCGATGTTATTGGCTATGAGGACTCGAACTCTCATTGGTGCGTTTTGATCCGTCTGTTGTCACAGTTTAACAGCCGTTTATTGTTAATGAAATTGTCAGTTGTTCTGCCATTCTCTCATACAGCTGTAGTTAGTTTTGCTTGAGTCCGTCAATGCGTCGTTTGTACGGTGCCGGTAACTGTTGACTACGAATCAGTGGCGTTTTTGTTCTAAGTTAGTAAACCAGCTTTCTTAGTGAGTCGTTGATAGTAGTCTATAGAATACACGTAATACATGTCGCAGTGTCCCAGTCGTTTGATGTTCATCATATCTACACCAAAGACCCTCCCCCTTTCCCTTCCTTTCCCCATCCCTGCGGCATTTTTGTAGTGCCATTTCTCATCGCTTGAACTCCAGACAAAAGCTCAATTTGTCGTTGAATTCTACCAAAATGCCTCGGCAGTGACGAACAGTAACAGCGCTACCCTGCGACAGAAGCCCCAAAAAGTGCTTTCGTGGCGTCTTGATTCAGAGCAATGTACAATAAAACTTCCAACGCATTTTTTTAGGATGAACTTGGAGGGGATTCCTGGGGAGATTTAGTGACCATCCTCAAATCTAAGAAAAGAGCCGAAGAGCTTGAGAGCAAAGGCCAAACAAACGCTTACGACCGAACTCTGTTGCTTGGTGGGTGTCTTGATGGAATGATCGTACTGTTTGAGTGGCAGAATGATAGTGCACCAGGCAAAGTCTCCTTTAAAGTAGAGGTAAGGAGTAATGGACATGCGTAGCTGACATAAAATAAAATAGAACCCGAGCTAAATAAAAACAAACAAGCAGACATCAAAGAAAAGACAAAACGTAGCCCTTAGCAAAACAGATACCAGTTTTGGAAGTAGAGTAATGTGAAATAAATGGCTGTACGATAGTTATTACGATAACCAAATGAAAGCCAACTACAAAGCCCTGACAGGCGTTTTTCTTTTCTTGCTTTGGCCCTTCCCCTTATTCCGCTACGGTGAGCGCATTACACGAGGTCATAAAATAATTTAAGGCAAATTACTGTATTCTGTGATCCCAAGCTTCAATTTAGTGCCTTTCAGGAACGCGGAAACGAACAACGGTCTATTTTCTATTTCGAGGCGATTTCATGGCGATTTTCTCGCGATTTTATTGTGAATTTCCACTTTGTATGCAGCTGTTTCTCGTATTTTTGCCGCTAAGAAATGGAACGAGCTTGCACATGATATTGGAATTAAAGAAGGCACCAATGAAGTGAAGAGAAAAATTCTATTGCTTAAGATTTATAGTAACTGCTGCCTGTTGCTTTTGTTCTAATCGATTCTTAGCTTTTATAGTTTTCATATGATGAATTATTGTACATTTTTAGTTTTTAATTTTTAGAATAATTTTTTTAAATTTTTAAATTTTAGCATATATTAATTTAGGGCCGTGGATTACCTTGTAAACTAGCTGATAAAGCTAAGCGTAAACTCCACGTTAAATAAAGCGTCGTATCTTCCACGATTGGTTCTTGTCCCCAACTCCCGCGTGAGAAAAAATCACTGATATATTGGTGAAAGTGTGAGGGTCTCAACAACGGCCATTTCACAACAAGAAATCGCAATGAAATCATCTTTGATTTCTTAGATTTCAAGATCAATGTTCTCTCTCTCGTGCAATGCAAAGAATATCATCGCAGTTTAATAATGATGATGCTCAGTAGTTAACACAGCTTGTTGTTATCTTAAGGCTCACAGAGATGAGGTGATTACTATGGTAGCTAATCCAGCTGTAGACCAAGTCATATCAGCTGGCCTAGGTGAGTCTAGCGTTTTTTGTTTTTTTGTTTTAATTACATGTGTTCGCTGGGCCGATGTAGCTTTCTAAACAGTAGGTTTCTTATTTGCTTTTATTTGCCCGATATAAGAGAAACAAGAACGTGAGCAACAATTTTATTGACCTCGAGTTCGTCTCGGTCCATGAAAGCGCGAAAAAAGAACTTGGTCAATATACAGCCATCCTGACCTCACGCTTGGTCAAAAACGCATATTTATTATATGGCTACAGTAGTACGCGCGCTCTGATTGGCTGTTTTCTTGTAATGCCCCGAAAATTACTAGCTAGATGTCCAGGGCATATACAATCTGTTTTTAACTTGATAGTGGACATCCTTATGGACATTCATGTTATGGTCAATTGACAGCTGTCAAAAAGGGTATCCGCTAATCAGTGTCACATGACCGTATCGCGGGCTCAACTCGTTGAGATGACGTGTATTTTTAAAGTTATCCACTGACCAGTTGTCAGTTTTAATTGATCACAAGCTCAGGTCCATAATGGAAAGGACATATCATAAATAACTTATTCGTCCTTTCGGTCATTATAGGGAAATCTCAGAGCTCGGCCTTGATGTATTGAGATTTCCCTGTAATGACCTCACTCTCGGTTAATAAGTAGTATATACTGTAAAGAATAGGGCACCGCAGATAGGTAAAGAACGCTCTTGCGCGTGCACTACATATATACTGTATGCGCGCGCACTGCCCGTTTGTTTGCGTCATTCACTTGATCCATCGCCAGCTTCATCGCCAGTTTTACCATGGTTTTACTGAACTTTGGCGCACTAGTCTGCACAGAAAAGTCGCATCTATTTCGTGAAGTCAGGGACAGTCTGTGGTGCTATCTCATAATTTTGTTCATAAACGTTTTATGCATCATTTCTGTTTTCAAGTTCTAGCGATACCATGCCAAACCGTAGTTCTTGTGATTCAAAGACTTTTTTTAGCAAAAACTAAGGAATGTTTTTTTGTTGCAGATCATGCGATCAAGATTTGGCGCCTTTTCCCGTTTGCTGAGGAGGCCCTGGCACCTCTGATGACCTTGTACTGCCATGAAACCCCTCGACGTCTGACCGTAGCGCACCACAAACTTTGCGCGGCGTTCCACGAACCTGCTACTGCTTCGTATAATATCGTAGTGTTCAAAACTACTCAAAAGAGTAAGTGCTTTATACAAATACATGTCATAATATTTCTAGGCACCTCAATGGCGGTCAAACTTTTGCGTCATTTCTCTTTTTACCTAGCGGCAATTTAACAACAGCGAAGCAAAACACTTTGGACGTCTGGCCGCAAAATGATGATGGTCATGATGATGATGATGATGATGATATTGAATAGCAAACAAACAAACAGTCAAACAAGAAAGAAAAAGTTAAACAAACTAAACAAAAATGATCAAAAAGGAAAAAAAAAAGTAAGAGGGATGCAAAGTAAAAGATCATGATTATTTCTAAAAATATAATGGCCTTTAATTCCTTTCTGCAAATTTTAAGAATCATTACAATTTACAAGTAACTTTTAGTGTAAACGGATCTCATTCTCATTCCTAAACACGTTTGTAAATCAAAAGAGCAACGTGGTTTTCTTTCACCAAATTAACATGCTGCATGTGTCAATTTCCCTTCAGAGCGGTTTGATCATGATAGTGATTTGGACCATATGGATGACGTCACGGGACTTACCAGCTGCCCCAAGATGAGGCTGTTTGCGTCATGCAGCGCTGACGGCTCCGTGAGGATCTGGGATGAGTCCAACAAACTTTTGCGCGTTATAAAGTTGAATGCCACTCCCATTAGCATCAGCTTCTGTAGTCAGAAGGGAGATCTAATAGTGGGCATTGGCAAACATCTACATAAGATTAACTACGCCACTTGTAAGTACAGTCGAACGTCCATGTGCGACCACCTCTCGTAAGCTACCACCCTTCAACTGCACGTGCATCACGCTTTTTTGCACATTTCTTAGCCGTCGTTGCACGACTGCGACATGAAACTTCCCTATTTCACACGCCCGCTTTATGGAGTAGGTGAACACAACACAAAAATTTTCTCCTTCTTTTTCTAAACTTAGGTATGGTCCTTTCGGATTCAACCCCAGAAAATGTCGCCAACATTTGACAAATTAAATGAAATTGAATAAGATCGATGAAGCTTGAAACAGTCCGAATTCACATTTTAAGTGACGTTTTCGGTTTTTTGTCATCCAGAAATTTTGCTAGCTCGGTAACATGACGTAACAACCTCTCCTCTCTGTAAACCCCGATACCTAAACCTCCATCACGGTAGCAATTTTCTTTGTTTTCTTTTTAAAATTTGACTTACATTTGCCTTCACACCTTCTCTTGAAGACATTCCCCAATCATATATTTACCGAATGGTAGCGATGGATTTCCGACGGGTCGCCTCCGAGGGACCAATCGAGATCGACTCGGACATCAAAGCTGGTCTAACATCCGAGGAATGTCAGCGTCTGAACCGAGTCAAGTCGTCCTTGCACAAATACAGCCGCTTTAAAGACAGGCTACCACAGGATGAAATGGACGAAAAAATTCAGGAGGAAGAAAGGAGAAGCCAGGTTAGGCACCACACGTCTTTGCTAACGGTACAACCTGCTGCGTAAAAAAAATGATAAATGATGAATACGTAATTATCCCTTTCCCTTATGGGACTTTTCAGGGATAAGGAAACAAATAAATTTGAATGGAAAATAGCTTTCACGGCCAATTGACAATTAGAGACCTTATCAACTGAATCACGCCACTTTATCGGTGTGAGCGACGCGCGTCAAACGCTACCAAATTTGTATGGCTAAGTGTTTTTACTCTTTAAGAGACGATTTGTGCGAGAATTTGTTCAAAATCACGGCCGAAGAGTGCAAAAAATCCACTTGCGGTAGACGTGCGTCGGTCAAAAACGCCGTTGCTTAAATTCCCTTTTGTGTTGTGGTGTGGGTATTGTATTACGTGATGTGGTGACTGCAGCCATCCGCGACGCCGAGAAACCACCCACTTTATAGCAATCTGATTCAGGATGGACGTCTTCACTAAACGGAACATATCTGATTGTTACCATCTTTTTCCTCTCTAGGCGTTTTCCAAAATCCAAGAACGCGAGAGCGAATTGCGTAAACTTCGCGATGGAACCTACGAATTTAGCCGGAAACGACAAAACATCGACCTAGACACAGTCCGTGGAGAAGCGTTCGACAGATACTTGGAAATCTTCTACAAACGACCTTGTATCGATCTTCCAGATGACGATTTAGAGGACGAAAATGGTTATGAAGAGGAAGAAGAGCCATACGCTCCCGACAGAGGAAACGGATTTTTTTCAATAAGCAGACAGTCGACAAGATCCAAGAAGGGGGAGGCTTCTTCCTCTGAAAAATCCGCTCCGAAAGCGCCGATCATGAGTCTGTCCATGTCTGAGTTCGAGCCCATACAATTAAAAGACGATGCCAGAGACACACCTGTGTTACCCACAAGCAAAGAGCAGGATGAATTGTCAAGGTAAGCCAATTGTTTTTTTGTTTCAGTTATCGGCGGTATTTTCAGCCAAGGAAACGCAGCGAAAAGGCTTTTTACAATAACTGTGTGATTTCTCACTCGCTTATTTGCCGAACTCTCGACAAAGGTGACGTTAACGAAACGATTCGCAACCACAATTTTTAGCCCAACACAGCGTTGCAACATAGTTGTGACATTGTTTCGAATGGTTACAACATTTTTCCAACATTGAAAAGCTGTGTTGCGCTAAAATCGAGGTTGCGAATCGTCTCGTGTAAGAGTGCAGACCATGGAAATGGCGTGATGGTTGCTCAATTTTTTTGTCTTTGTCGCACGCGCGATTTTCCGAGAAACGTCAATAGAAATGGACTTTAAAAGCTGTCACTGTTATTGTAAAAACAAATCGACAACAATTTTCCTTGGTCTGCACTCTTACCGACCACAGAAATGACGTTATAATGTTTTCAACGGTGCAGTGAAACCACTCGCTTGCGGTAGGTGGTTTCACTTGAATTTTTGAACATTTCGACGTCATTTCTATGGTCGAAAAGATTACGGACCACTGAAAATTGTTGTCGATTTGGTTAATTCTTCATTTATACCGTTTGTATGCTGTTTTAAATAAAAGAATGTTTGTCTTCAGAATCAATTGTAACACGAGCTATTGAATATTGAATGTTGTGAATCGCTCCGAAAGTGGTTACTCTGTCCAATCACAGCCGACCAGGTCAGTCCAGTTAAAACAATGAGAGCTAGAAGGAACTACGCGTAGCCTGCGTAAAAGGCGGGAAAACTCAAAAAACGAGTCCCGACTGGTTTTGGTATTACTTCTGATTGGTTGACAAAAAGGCGCGAGATTTCTTAACCAATCAAAGAGAACCGAAATGCAAAACCAAAGCAATCACTTAGTCTTTTGGTAAAGTACCAACACTGACCAGCTTCGAATTTTTCCTTACAGTTTTACTTATGTGGTGTGACAAATTAGGTAATAGGATTATGGTAAATTGTTTTAGAGTCTGAGAACAATAGCTATTTATACAATGATTTGAATGCTACACGCGCAGTGATTGGTCGTTGCCCATGATCTATAAGAGTACAGATACATGGATGACGTCAGGGGAAACTTGTTTTCTCTGTTTTGTTCAACATGGTGCGTGGCTTTGAAAATGTTTGTGAGATTATTTCGCATTAAGCAAGTGAAAGCCTCGAAAAAAGGTTTAGCGGGAGCTATTCAAATAGTGATTCAAATGTGGTTAAAACATCAGTGACACACTTGCAGGCTTCTTTGTTTTTGCCACATTTCGCGCGTCATCTGTGATCTATTACTGAACAGACGCACGGTAACATGGAATCTATTTGTTAAATACACTTGTAAATTACATTTGTCAAAGTTTTATTAAATCGACCCCAGCTCCATTCAACCACTTTAGAAACGAGAAGGAAACTGGGCCGAGTTAACGTTTGCGAAGACTCAAGTACTCTGGCAGTGAAAGGGTTAAGCCTTCTAATGGATCAAACGCTGATGAGATGCGTGAGCAAACAATCTAGGCACATACAAAATACTTCAATCTTGAATATAAGTAACTTTGGAAGGGTAAATTACTAACAGCGACTTATGGCTCATTCTTCACAGATCTGAACGCCCTTTTACCTTAGACACAGAGAGTGAGATTTTTTCTCACGAGGAAACAAGTTCCAGGATATCCCACTCGGCGCCTTCTCACAGACAGGACTTCCGAAGTCATCCGATAGAACCACCGCTTGTGAATCGGGATCGCGATCGATACGTGGTCGACGTGCCGAAGTCTGATCGGTACCCGTCGCCGAGTCAATCTCGCCAGCTTGTATCGCAAAGACTCTCGCGACTGGCCTCTTCAGCTGATGACGGAGACGAGGACACGTTCGTAATTGCGCCCGATGGTTTTATTCCGAACTCTGTGGTTGTCGCCATGTTTAAAGATTTACGGGAAGAAGGCACGGAAGAAACAGATACCTGGAAACCACCTCAGCTCACAGCAGAACAATTAGCTGAACTGGAAAGCAGAAAGAAGGTAAATACGGGAGAGAAATTTTCACTGCTTCTAGACGAACCCTTCAGCTAGTTCCGCGATTGCAACGGCCACCGAAAGTTAGAAGCATTAGTATGAGAAAAACAACTTTTGCCACCCAGTCACGTTTGCATGATTTTCCATACAAATCCTTGTAAATTTCGAAATTTTCAAACTGTCATGAAATGTTTCCTCAAGCATTACGGGGCTCAAATCTCCGTTTAATTCATAACAGGCAATTTGAGCCCTTAAATGCGTAAGGGAAAAATTTAACGACAGCTTTAGAATTTTAGAGTTGAAGATTTAATGTGTCATGAACGAAAATCTTCAGTAAGTTTGCTTTAATTTTCTTTCTCTTTTTCTTTGTGTATAGAAACTTCCAAAATCTCCAGAGAGTCCAAAAGAAAAGCGGAGCAGGACAAAGTCGAAGTTCGCTGATCAACTTCAGCTTGCTTTACGAGATATTCCATCACCAGAACCTTTGGATGATAACGACCTGCTGAGGTCTCCCACTCCAACACCGCCCCCGTCCCCTCCCCCCGCAAAAGAACCATCTCCCCCGAGGACCCCATCCCCTAAAAAGGAAATCAAACCACTTAAGCCGATTGAGAAATTAGTGACGCGCCCAAAGCCTCCAACACCACAACCGTAAGTACAACTGTAATAGGAGTAATCCTTTGATTTAATGGGAAACGTCAACAATGTAGACTGTTCACAGTTCCCTATGTTTCCGTAAGATCGTCGAGATCGAGCACTTTGTTTTGCGGGGAGCCATCTTGGATAAGTGTCAAAACTTCTTAGAGGGTGGGGGTCAGTTTGAGAGGAAGCGTTTAAAGCCCCGACGCCCTTTCCCTGGGTACATATGAACCAACATGGCCGTCCGTACCGGTAAGCGCTCGATCCTGACGATCTTACGAAAAAAGGGACTGTGAACAGTCTATCAACAATGTAAAGGTTAAAATTTTAATCTGCAAGGTAACGAAATGCCAACTAAAAGATAACCGTAATAAGTTACTGTCAAACAACTTTCATATGATTGCATGGTCACAGCATAGGATTTTATCCACAGACCCGAACTCTTGATCGATCTAGTACCCCATAACGAGCAATACAGCTTTAGATCTTTCGTTTGAATAGTCGCAGTACTCGATTTTCCATAAGAGAAACTTCTAGTCAAGTGGAAAGTTAGAGCTTTGTGAGGGCTCGAAAACTGAAAAGCTTGAATTCCAGCTTGCCCTTTTGGAGAGCGGCTCTCATGTTTTGCTTGCTTAGGGCCTTATGTCGCTCATCTTAGTTGATCAGATGATTTAGTAAGAAGATGATTTGCTGGGACCTTTGTCTAGGAAACAAGTCTGCATGTACCCGACTACCGGCCGGGACTTTTTTCACGTCCTGTTTGCATGTACAGTCGAACCTCCATGTTCAACTACCTCTCGTAAGCGACCTCCTCCCATAAGCGACCGCCTATCAAAAACAGCAAAATGTCCCTTGTCAAAGCCTCACAGTTGGAACCTCCAGTAATCGACCACACCGTGTAAGCGATCGTCACCACTTTTTGGGCCTGAGGGTTCATGATTTTTCATTGTTATTAACCTCTTGTTAGCAACCACTCGACGCATTCTCTGATCTCTATGTTCGCTGTGTGCACTATTCTTCTTAGATTATACGAAGAACTTTAGTGACAACATGGAACTACACATGTCGTAACTTAGACATTACATACAATAAATTATCTTCCATAAAGTAGATGTGCCCGGACCTCTTCTCGGAAGTGGCCCCCTGTGGTTCGATTCTTGTAAAACGACCACCTCCCGTAAGCGACCATTCAGTCTTTACATTTTGGGTGGTCGCTTACGGAGGTTCGACATGTAGTTTGTTGCAGCTGTTTGTAAGTTTTCCAAACTATGCGTAATCTTGTTTTACCGTAATAAGTCCACTTAAGTGTAAGAAATAAAAACGCTATTAATGATTTAAATGTTTAAAACTAAATGAAGGAAGACTAATTAAATTCAAGCAAACATATTGAGGATTGTAGTTCATGACGCATTAAATCCTGAACCTTTTGTTTAACAAAAATGTACCCTTATTGTTTGAGGAGTTAGAATTAATAAATGTCTAAACCATAAACTGTAATTTTTGTTAAAGAACACAGCTGTCCAGCGTAAATGTAAAACAAAATGGTTGGTTTTCACCTCCCATTCATTCAAACAACTCGGAACTGGTCAAACAAAGCCCGCATAATCATCATGACCACCATCGTCAGGTGTTGCCTCTCCAAGAAGAGAATTTGGATGCTAGGCTACAGTCGCCTTCGTCGTTGGCCATTAAGTTAATCTCTGTTGAAAATGAGGTCGTCAATCCAGATGAACTTACGCTTAAGGAAAGGTAAACTGAATATTAAGCCGGACCAATTTAAGAGGGTTTCAATAGGGTTAACCGTCAGCCGTCAAACGGCCTTAAATTAAACCGTCAACCGTCAAGAAAGGTAATTTTTTACCGCCAACCGTTAAAAATGGAGGTTAATTTTAACCGTAAAAAAGTTTCAAGGTATTTCTCACTATTTTAGCTAATCTTCATAGAATCTCTTAACTGAACAAACCAGTTCCCGTGTTCGCAGAAACACCCTCTCTAGCTATTTTAAAACCTTACAACTTGCTTATATGTGAAAATATATCCAAATTTTATAAGTGAAAGGCCAAGACTAGAAAACCCCGGAAACACAACAGTTAATATTAATTTATACAGTAGCTAATAGTTACCTTAAACTCTTGGAATAAATTTCCACTTTTATAATCGTCAACTGTCAAAGCAACAACCCCATTGAGACCCTCAATCAATTTAATCTAAGGATAAGAAAATCTTGCCTTTTATGTCTTTAATCACGCGGGCATTGTCAGCTATTTTAAATAAAACTCACACTTAAGAACTTAAATTCATACCTGATATCCACATCTAATCATAGGTGTTAGTTATATATTAGCGCAGGTAAAACTTCAGCAATTTAATTTCGATAAAATACCAACAATAAACCGCCGTGTGACTGTTTTAGCTAACGTTATGTTTCAAATAAGACATTTCACTTTCATGGCATCGCAAAATATTGTAAATAAGGGTAATTGTATAATATAAAATATAATAATTGTAATTTTCTAGAAGAGCAGTTTGTCCAGTGCAATAAATTTTTTCAAGTTCAACCGATGTCTTAACAATGACTTACTGTCGTTTTTTTCGTTCAATTTTTCAGGACACCCCCTCCTCCCAAGGAACCAACTCCAACCCCTCCACCTCCCCCTCCCACTCCATTACCCTCCTTCATAACTCAGTTCAAAGGAACTCTGTGGTTTGAGAACTTTTTTTCTGATGGCAACTCTGATGTAAGTATTTAGCTTTATTTGGCAACTATTTTAACTTGCACTGTTTGCTTAGAATGCTCGGAAATACGTAGCCTCACTATCTGACGAAGAGTTTAACTTGAACTGTTTGCTAAGAATGTTCGGAAGTGCGTAACCCTATTTACTGTTGATGTTAGAAGGGAGTCTCAACTTTAATTTTTTTTAAATACAACCTTTCCTAGTCTTGTACGCAGCCGTTTTTAATGGTCGTCACGCAACGCTCCTTTTGCGATCCTGTCTTGGGGATGAACGTTGCGTGACGACACACAAAGTGGCTAAGTAGGAGACTAACCTTTTCAGTTTGTAACTTAGATTAGTTCAGCATTATTTCAGGTTGGCTTATATCTAAACTAAGAACTAGAAAGCATTCATAAAAAATAGCATTATTAGAAAGAATAGCACTTAACACCTTTAAGAACTGATAAACCTGTGGCCGTCTTTCCAGATCAAATTGGGATTTGGAATGTTGGTCGATCGGTCGACCTCCTACCTGTTTTTCACTTGCAGTTTTTCTTGAATTTTATTAGTCTACTTACGGAAATCGGCAGTGGCCGTTTTCACACTAGAGACGGATTATCCGTCTGAGATTGGTTATCTGTTGGACAATTCGCGTCAGACAGATTATACGTCTTCATTTGAAAATGGAACGGTTTTAATTTTAGATGAACAATCCGCCTGTCTTCATCCATCTGCTTATCCGTCAATTTTGACGGACTTTGCGGGTGGATTATCCGTCTCTAGTGTGAGAACGGTCAGTCATAAGTAAACCAATGGTGCCTGTTTCAGTGGTCTCGGGACGTGGCTGAAGTTTTAACAGCTTTGACTTTTTATTTGCAGTCTCTTCCGAAGCCGTGGACAGTAGACAGCTTTGTGGAACTACTACTGAGTCTGATTCAGAAGACACCTGACCACGAAATGAAGACACAGATCTGTGCTGTATGTAATATAAAGGAAAATATTTATCAAACTCATTTGTAATTCATGAGGAGAACACATAGGAAACCTCCGTGGTGAAAAAAAGCTGTAGACAGTGGATGCTGATTACCATAAAATTTTGTTAATAGTAGCTTTGACTTTCTTTCAGAATCATTAATCATTTGATAAACTAAATCTAACACTCAACGAGTGTCTCATGCCATTCGCTATTTGCACATCTACCATAATAGACCTTCTTTGCCCCCAAAAATTTTGCACAAACAATTGTCTTCGATTTCTCTTGGGGCAACTGCAATACCCAGGAGAAATTGGAAACAATGTTTATTCAAAATTTTGGTGGGCAAACAAGGTGTATTATGGTAGATGTGCAAATGGCTAATACAGACACCATGAAGTTGAGGCGAGAACCTCGTTTAACGATTTTAGCGAGTGACCAACATCAATTTGCTCCTAACAGTATTAATGCATCATCAAGAGAAAAAGTTTATGAGAATTAATAACGTAAGAAAAAATGCTTTGATCTCTTATCAAATTCTCTCAACTAATTCTTCAAGGACATGTATGAGATCAGTCTGGAGAATTTGTATGCGGATATTCGGGCTAAAGAGTTTATTAAGCCACTTCTTGGTGTATGAATATGAGATGAAACTTTGTATCTCCTGTGCATAAATTACGTATTTGATAGTAATGAGTCTTCTTCCTTCCCCGTCTCAAGTAGCCTAACACCGTTTCAAGTTTTTAAGTTAGGTTGGAATCGAGAACTTTAGATTCTGAGACAATGACGACTACGAGTAGGAGATTTTGTCAATACTGCGTTTTGCTCACGCTGAACCAGCGTCATTTTGGCGGGAAAACGTGATAGCCGTCGTCGAATGTCGTAGTGGCGGGAACAAGTTATCAAGTTTAACATTTTACTATCGGGAGAGGGCTTAACCTCCTTCAGTATAAATAACCGTGCTAACTTTTTTGGTGAGAAAAAAGTAAAATGAAGCTTTCCGGGGTGTATAACACGCGCAAAACTTTAAGTTACTCGTTCTCGTCCTCAAATCTAAAGCTCTCTAATGTTTCGTAGGCTATCATGCTATTACATCGCCAAGAAGGACTTAGTCGCCAAACGTGTGAGAAAGTCAACCGGACCATGATGGCTGAATTGAATATCCCGGATCCACCTACTGCGCATGGCTCGACCCAGGCTAAGCAGTATTTACGCGCTGCTCTGCAGCTGTCACACACAATGAGGGTATATGAAGTGTCTTTTGTGGCCGAACTGATGGCTCAGTTTATCGATGGAGATGAGGAGATCAGGTACGTTTTAAAATGGCAAATGATATCCGAATTCTGATTGGCTTTTCAAGGACTGCCTGTTTTTGTTTAGAAAAGTAGGTCTATTGTCTTGGGAATTTTGGCGGGCGTTACGTAGTTAGCACGCTTTAGCATCAGTCACCATTTTCACCAAGACTATAATGCACCTTGTTTACCCTTCCCCACCCCCCCCCCCCCCCGAAAAAAAATGCATAACCATTGTCTTCGATTTCTCTTGGGACGGCTGTAATACCCAGGAGAATTTGGAAATAATGGTTATGTAAAATGTTGAGGGTAAACAAGGTGCATTATGGTCTCGGTGAAAATGGCTGAATAGGCAGGACTGCAATGGAGGTCAAAAGTGTTGGGGCCTTTCCAGTGATATTAGTAAAACTAGAGACCCCTTCCCTTCCACCCCAAACAAAGTTGAATTTTGAACAAAATGGGTAGAAAAGAGTGCTTTTTTGGCCAAAACATTGCCGGGGGGTGGGGGGGACGCCGGGATGAAACCAAAGCCGATCAAAAAATTGTCATTAGGAACAGAGCCCTATGTAACAATTACTTGGAATGGCTTTTCCACACAAGTGGACTTGCTACAAGTCGACAACGTGAGCGCCGAAGTCGCGAGACAAGCGAATCGGAAACGGGCCCTGAGAAAGTCCCAAGTTCTTTTGTCCTCCATTGTAGGTTCGATTACCAGACGCTGTTCAGGAAAGTGAGCCCGCGCTTCGCGGGGAGGAACAAAGTCCAGAGTCGCGAGAGCGGTGGAAATCGAGCCTAACAAAGGACTTCTCTAATTCTTTTTCCTGGCTGCTTCAATCCAGTCAAATGATGATGTGATATCATAATTGGTTGTTAATCTTCCTCAAGTTTCATTGTTTATCTTATCTTTACTGTACACAAGCTGATACCTCTGTCCTGCTCTGTAGGCGACCTCCAGCTTGTACAGTATTAGGCAGACTTTATAAGGGAATGTTCGCTTTACTCGTTGTAATTTTATGCAGCAGTGAGAACTTCCTTGGGGCAATGAATGGTTATGGTTTGGCGATGTTTCGGGGAAACCTGAGACTTTTCATTCACTTTTTGCATATTTCTCGCTTTGCAGGAATTTTGTACGGGAGTTGTTAGCCTCGATCGGAGTCCCAGATACAGCAAATTACTTTGCAAAAGAATTGGATTTATTCGATACCACGGTACGTTTATTTTTTGTGGTTGTAGGTTTTGCATGCGTATTATGCTCATGAGTGTACCCTGAGCACACTCTGTCCAGCGGTATGTTGCTTTGGCGCATGCACAGGCGATGTACCTATATTGTGTTTGCGTTGTACTCTAAGCTTTGTTTTTCCTGGTTTCGGTAAAAAAAAACTGGGTGACCAAGAAATGTGCTACCCATACGAATCTATTTATTAATTGAATGCGATTTTCGTTAAGATATTGTAGGATCTGGAGGCAACACCAAACACATAACAAACCATGCAAGTTGTCACAAGTTACCTAAGGCCATGTGGCCCGATTACATTTGGACCACATATCCTCTTCAAATGAACTTCGGAAGTCAGTTTACGGTTTTCTCCCTTTTACAAATTTTAGGGTATTCCTGAAAACAGAAGAAAGGCGCGTGTAAAAGACCTGTGTGTTCAGTGGCTTAACAAATGGCTTGCTCAGTTTAGGGAACATATCCGTTCCCTGGCAGGAAAGATCAGCCGCGCACAGGCTGGAAGTGTCGTCAAGTAAGACTGATTCTTTTGGGTGTTATTATTATGCGAACGCTACACATCATTGTGCGTTACCAAGCTAGTTCACGGGCAACGAGGTTGGTTCACGGGCAAGTGCGCCTACATTGCACCGGTGACAAGAACTGACAAACTCGTCCTTCAATTCGCATATCTTCATAACATGTACAATTGTGTTTCTCGTAAGTTAACCTCTTATGCCCTAAGAATGATCAGCATCAAATTTCTCCTTTCTATATTTAAGCTTTGTAAAACAGAGTAGTCACGAAAATTAAAGGCTTTCTCCCCATTATGTCTCAGGAAATGAAGAGGGGCAACAAATGAGAATTTATATTTTGATTCCTGCTTTTTGTACTCCTGTTATACAGAGGAACCAAGACTCCAAGGACGCCTAGTTCAATCAAGGGTATCTTAAAAACTGATAGAGGAGGCCCAGAGGTGGGTTTTTCAATTAAGTTTAAAACTCATTCAATTGGCGAATTAACTTCTACGAATCTCTCTCCTTTGTTTCTCTTTCATCTCTGGTTTGTTTAAGAACTTTCATGTCTGAAATTTTGTTTGTTTTTGTATTAACAGAGGACAGCATCAGTGACGTCCAAACCGTCAAGCAGTAAGTCTTATTTTTCTTTCCTTTGTCATTGTAGTTGCTTCGTTTTATTGAATCTCCAGAGAAACAGCGTGGCTGAGTGGTCAGCGCGTCGGACTTGTAATCCGGAGGCCCTGGGTTTGAGTCCCCCTTGGACTGCTGGCTACAATTCCTGTCATAATTTGTTGAAACACTTCCGGGAAGCACAAGATAATCTGAGTGGTTTCACGAATACATGTTTCGCTTCCCTCAATGTTGGTTTCATGGGTTTGCTTGGGCATAAACGTCTGCAAAATCAACATCGAAGGAGAAGGGGCGCAGAAATCGGAAAACGTTTCAATAATTATAACTGGGAATGTAGAATTGTTTCTCGGTCGTCCCGAGTTCAACTCTTCGACCACACTTGTAAATAATTAGCTGCTTTGCCCTCTATCAGTTGGGGTTTTTAATCATGTCGTGCTTTGATTTTTTCATGACTCTCAAAGTGCAGTACAATAAAAGGCGGCGAGTAAGGGCCTGTTTACATAGAGGTGGGGGACTCCAGTCCCCAGGTTGGTGAGGTAACCCGCTTTGGTGGGTAACCCGCCTGCCACATAATCTCTCATTTTAATTTGTTCACGTTTACATGATAGGTGGGGTGACCAGCCGCATGTTACCTCACCTATCTGGGGTCCCCCACCTCCATGTAAACAGGCCCTAAGAACCTTCATTTTCCCAAGTTAGGCTAGACAGGTTCTTGCATAAATGGTAATTAGTACAAACCTAGGCTATTTATAGGTTCTTCATTTACATTGCATTTGGCGTGATAAGGCTCTTTATGCTCCAAAGAGGATCCTAAATGTTGACTTATCAAATTTGCCCAAGTCTAGAGAATTTTTTTTAATAGATTGTAGAAAGTAACTGTTTCGAATTAAGGCTAAACAGGTTCTTTATAAAGGGGGCCTTAAACTGGCAAATTTTAGCCTAACAGTTTCTTAAAAAACAGGTTTTTACTAGCGGGTTTTTACTTTATTCTTTAAGTAGAGTACCTGGACACTAGCTAGAGAAGCTATATGCATCTTCGGCTTTAAAAAAAATAGGTTTCATTTGATTACCAACTCACCCGTTCCACCTGCCCCTTTTAGTCTCATTTGATGTCGAGGCTCTGGGAGGCAAAGCCGCTGACACAGCAACACCAGCAGAAGCGATTAACTACTTCTGTGAGATCAGAATGGAGGAGGAACTGGAACGAGCACGCTTGCGGACCCGAGAAAAAACTCCCGTTCAGGTTCAGGACAATTCCAGAAACACGGTTCTCGTTCTTCCAAAGATACACAGGTAGGTGCCTTTCTTTCGGCGATTAGCGATTAATTATCCGGGTTTGGCGATAGCCGTGATCACGGCAATGCACTGAAGCTTCCTTCAGAGTCCTTTTCAAGTGCATAGGATTATAGTGTGAGCTCCTAGTAATCAGAGATAAAAAAAAATAATTGCTTTTTACAATAAAAAAAAGTTTTATAAATTGTTGTTGCCCTGTTAAACGGTTAAGAAAAGGATCACTTCTGCTTTAGGAACTTAATAAAGTGTCACGAAAGTTAAAGAAGAATTGAAAGGTAATTCATTCTTCTTTGAGTTTGGTGACAATATGGCTTCTGGGCTTCTTTTGCCTAAACACACTGATAAGTTCCACTGAAAAGGGTTTTTTTGTTTGATTTTTCTTTTATTTTCAGAAACAATCTCTTTGTTTACGTTTTGCTGAGTATGACGGACTAAAACGTGTATAAGTTGTGGTTCAATTTTATTCTTGGTTTAAATTTTATTTCCCTTTCTCTGAGGACGGGTGGTATGGTAATGTATGATAACGAGTTTAAAACAAAGGGAAATAAAATTTAAACCAAGGATAAAAGTAAACCACAACATATATACCCTTTTGTTTTTTTCAGTAAGCGTAGCCTAGCTCGTTTGGGGGAAACACACTGCAGCCATTGCCACCCAGAAAGAGAAACATCTCTTGCGCTAGGTAAGTCTAAGTAAGGCCTGATTTGAGATTTCTCTACCAATGAATCGAAATTTTGTTTACATATACCTTTCTATTACGGACACTGGTTCTCTTGGTCCCAAGAATAGAGACCTTTAGATTCGAGGACAAGGACGAGTTTTAACCCTTTGTATTTTTTTTCGCGTAATTTCCAGGAATAGAAACCCCGCCTAAAGCTTTACTGTACTTTTTTCTGTAACAGAGAAGTTAGCACGGTTATTGTTTTTGAAGAAGGTTAAGCCCTCTTCCGATCGCAAAATGATACTACGACATTCTCGCTAAAACCCGCAGAAGCATGACGACGGCTATTCCGTTTTCCCACCAAAATGACGCTGGTTCACGCGCGCACTACTTAGTATTGAGAAAATCTCGTACTTGTAGTCGTCCTCGTCTTAGATTCTGAAAGTCTCTTATACCAATATATCCTTACCTCTGCAATACATGCACCTCTATAATGCGGACACTTTGACTGGCAGTTGCGGAGTCAAAATTAACCAAGTTTTTTTCTCTCACATCGTGTTTATGCCATCTGGTTCTACAAAATCGAAATGATTCGAGCAAAATGGGCCATCCGCTGCCCCTGCCTCCCTACACTATAGTGAACAAGGGTGGCGCAGTGGTGAAGGCGCTCGCCTCCCGCCAATGTGGCTCGGGTTCAAATCCCGGCGTCGACGCCATATGTGGGTTGAGTTTGTTGTTGGTTCTCTCCCTTGCTCCAAGAGGTTTTTCTCCGGGTATTCCGGTTTTCCCCTCTCCTCAAAAACCAACATTTCCAAATTCCAATTCGACCAGGAATCAGGTAGACGAAGAACCACCATGTGGATGTGCTACCTGCAAATCGTTATTTATATATTTATTTTATTATTTTATTATTTATTTTCTTTATTTATTTTATTTACGAGATGCAACTTAAAGGAGCTGTGTCACGAAATTTTTCAAAATTCAAACGGTGGAAACTGCCACCAAATTGAGTGAAACAAAAATATCTCCTCAAAATGTTGAAAGAATGTATGGATGACACAACAAATACAAAAGGAGGAACGGACAGACAAAAACGGGTTGTAATCGTGTTTTTTTGTAAACTTGTTAGCCTAGCAGGTTCTCAAAGTTCATTTTTGTTGTTTGCAACGTTTCAAATAATGTTTGGGAGGTATATTTGTTTTACACAAAGCTGTAATATTTTCATTCTTAAGATATGATATTTCTAAATTTTCGTAGCGAATAAGACAAATATTTGGCATTACAAACAAAATAAAATTGCCAGCCGTGACACAAACCCTTGAAGTTTCTTACCTTATCTACTCAGATTTTGAAACCAAATTTACCTTTGTTGCACCTAAATTGTCAAACAGCTGGCAGCAGAAGAAAGGTTTTGCGAAGGCAACAAAAAAATTTCTGCGAAACAGCCCCAAAATGCTTGATCTTCTCCTCCACCTGTGTACTTAGGATTTGAGTACGCACGCCATGATTCACCTTTTTAAAAAAAACCATTGTCAATTTGCCAGTCAGGTCGAAGGGAAATTCGAAACGCATTTCCGTTAATTCGTTGAGTCCGTGAGGTACCCAGAACAAGGATATCGGCGATGCTAACCGGCAGTGCCGGATCCATCCCTTAAGATAGGGGGGGGGAGAGGGGGTGAGGGCGGTGCGGTCACCCAGAGGCTGAGATAAGGAGGGCTCGGTCTCCAAATTTTTTTTTCGGCTCTTGTTTTGATCTAAAAATAAGGGAGGCCCCGGGCCACCGGGCCACCGGGCCCCCTGGCCCCTCCCTTGGATCCGGCACTGAGCGATATTAGATTACGTCTGCGACGCAGGCTAGAGAAGAACGGTTTCGATAGCAACTGAAGCGCATAATACTTACCTGCAAAGCCTCATGTTTTCGTTCTTTATTTCAGCTTTTCCGCTGCCTACAATTTACCAAACGCGTCGCAGCGTGGTGTTAAACAACATGGTGCTTCATCTAAAAACCCTAACCCTGAATCCATTTCCCGACGAAGCCGATGAAGCAATTTACGAACCAGCCAAACATTCTCAACTGCTGACTCTCCGTTCCTCGCAGAAGTATTTCTTTCCGAGCCAGTCATATGTTGAGACAGCTTCTGAAACTGAAAGCCTCTCTGAACAGATTAGAAAGGTTCTGCTGTAGCCGGGCAAGAAAGCAAAGATTCTGCCTATAAAATGGCCACTGTGAAGTTGTCCAGAGACGTTTTACGTCGTTCTGTTAAATGAGAGCAAAACCTTAAGGGCGTCGCTCACTGGCCTCCAATTGAATGGTCACACGACGTTCAGGGACGGATTAAACCACATTAGAAGATTTTTGTTTGTATAACTCTAGAATCTCTGCATAGAGACAAGTGAGGTTATTAACAGCAAGAGCAAAGAGCCCTTTGGCGTTCGACGGACAGTATATTTTGCAGTCTTGTCAGTGACCCAAACTTATCTGCTCTAGATGAAAGAAATTAAATTTATCTATGGTTTACCCTAAATGTTTAACAGTATGTTTTGCAGACTTGTCAGTGACCCAAACTTGTCTGCTGTGGACGAAAGGAAAATTGTCTATCGTTTCCCCTCAATATTCAATTTTGCAAAAGGATGTTTTTCATTTATAAATATGAATAGAATGTACAGAAAGTATGAATAGAATGTACACAAAGTTACTGAAAAACACATTATTATTTGGAAATGTATTTGGCAACTTTTAAACTTCTCAACTGCCGAAAAGAAAAGTGTAAATAGAAATTATTTTATGAAAAATAAATATACCCAGCGTGGGAAAATTTTCGTTGTTTTTTGTTTTGTTTCGTTTTTTTTTTATATTACAAATAGACCAAGACAGAATAAGTGGCGATATTTTGGAGGTCTTGAAAATGCCACTAACGCAGTTGGATTTTTTTCCTTAGGGGGTTATGCTATGATTCTGGGTCAAGAATTGTAATTTGTATGGTAAGACTGAATCAAGTTATTATGGTTTTTGTTGATAATACAGTGGAACCTCGATCTAACGAAGGGCCAAGGGACTGACAATATATGTTCGCTATAACAAGGTTTTGTTATATTGAGGTCCTTTTTCATATATTTTACCAGTACTGGGGCAAAGAAAATTGTTCGTTATATCGAGGTTCCACTGTAGCTGATTTAGAGCACGGCAAAACCCATCCATCTGATTTCGAGCACCCTGGGTTTCTGGTACTACTCATACACCTGATTTTGATATAAAAAACTCTTTTCGATCAATATGAAATTGTAAATTTGGCGACCTTCCTAAATCATTGCTTTTTAGTCTGGAAAAACACTAGTTCTCTGTCAGAAACGTCATCAAACACTTTTTCTCCGCCCATTTTGCCCAAAACGAATGGGTGAAAAAATTTCAAATCTTTGCCCAAAACTTTGAACTAACCCCTTTGAAAAATGCAAATTTTGCGACTTTCTTAATAAAGGCGATGTTTTTATAGTTAAGAAAGGCTACCGCTCTATCTATAGCACGTCACCAAACACTTTTAAGCAAAACAGAAAAGAGGGAAAATTTTCCAATTTTTGACCAAAATCTTGAATGTTTTTGTAGTGTAGAAAAGCTATTTTTCTATCAAGAATATGGCCAAACACTTTTTTCTGAAATTTTTGACCAAATAAAAACCATGGACTAATCATGGACTTTTGAGACTGCAAACTTTGCAACTTTTTAATATCAATGCTTTTGTAGTCTAGAAAAGCTACTTTTCTATCAGAAATGTCCCCAAACACTTTTTTTGAACAATTTAAAGGGACAGTGTCCCGATTATGCGCACGCGCGAGCGTCATCTGTTTTTTCTTCAAAAGACAATAGAACTGTCAAATTGACTCGACAAGATTTCCTTCCGGACCGCACCGCCGACAGAGATTTGTTGTTTATCTTCTCAAGTAATATTTTAGACTTTCGAAGAAGTCTTTCGTCTTATATAAAAATTTGGCTCGCGGTTCGAAGACTCATCGTCCTCCGGCCAACGGCAATAAAAGTAACGCAAAAAATCCAGATTTTGCCCAAATCGAAACTTAACAGGAACAATATATCATTGATCTATAATCCTGGCCCCGGTTGTTCAAAGGACGGATAGTGCTATCCACCGGATAAATCACTATCCAGCGGATAAGTGTTGGGGAAACTAATTGTACTATCCACTGGATAGAGATTTATCCGGTGGATAGCGCTATCCAGCCTTTGAACAACCGATGCCTGAGAAGTTTTAGTGTCGTATTGAACCCGGCCAAGCGCGATGCAAACGGATTTTTCAAGATTCTCTTACTCTCCTCGCATCTTTTGATTTCGCGACATCCTGTCCAAACATCAAAGTTTGGTGCATGCGCAGTAACGGGATACTGTTCCTTTAATCGAAAAAAGTCAAGGTGAGGAAATTTCAAATTTTTAATCTAATATCAATGCTTTTGTGCAGTAGAAAAGCTAACTTTCTATCAAGAATGTCGCCAAACACGTTTCTGATCACTTTGGCCGAAAAAAGTCAAGTTGAACAAATTTAAAATTTTTGGCCAATCCATAGACTTAAAGCCCTTTGGAAAAATGCAAATTAAGCAAATCTCTAACATAAATGATTTTCTGGTGTAAAAAAGTTATTTTTCTACGAGAATGTCGACGATCCCTTTTTTTGATCGATTTGGCCTAAAAAAAGTCGAGGTTAGGAAATTTAAAATTCAAATTTTTGATCAAAACCTTTGGAAAAATGCACATTTTGCAACTTTCTAATATCAATGCTTTTGTACTCTAGAAAAGCCGTCTTTCTATCAAGAATGTCGTCGAACACTCTTTTTGATCAATTTGGCCTAAAAGAGTCAAGCTGAAGAAATTTCAAATTTTTGACCAAAACCATGGACTAACCCCTTTGGGAAAATGCAGATTTTGCAACTTTCTAATATAATTGCTTTTGTACTCTAGAAAAGCTGTACTCTATTTTGCCATCAGATTGTAGGCGATCACTTTTTTTTGTCAATTTGGCTGAGAAAAGTCAAGGTGAAAAACGTTCAAATTTTTGACCAAACCCACAAACTGAACAGTTTGGAAAAATGCAAATTTTGGAAATCTCTAACGTCAAAAAACAGCCTAAGAAAGTTGTTTTTCTATCAGAATATCGACGATCATTTTTTTGATCAACTTGACCCAAAAAAGTCTAGATAAAGAAATTTCAAATTTTTTACCAAAATCATGGACTAGCCCCTTTTGGGAAAATGCAAATTTTGCAACCTTATATCAATGAATTTGTTGTCGAGAAAAGTTAGTTTTAAACCAAGGATGTCGCCAAACCGTTTTTTTTACCAATTTTCCGGAAAAAAGTCAAGGCTAAGAAATTTTTGACCAAAACCACAGACTTACCGCTTTGGAAAAATGTAAATTTTGACATTTATCACATCAATAATTTTGCAGTCTAAAAAAGTTATTTTTCTATTAAGAATGTCGACGATTATTTTTTTGATCAATTTTAACCAAGAAAGACAAGGTGAAGAAATTTCAAATTTTTGACCAAAACCATCGGCTATCCCCTTTGGGAAAATGCAAGTTTTCTCAAATTTCCAAATTTCTAACATCAATGATTTTGCAGTGTAAATATCTTATTTTTCTTTCAAAATGTAGACCATTATTTTTTTGATCAATTTGACCCAAAAAAGTCAAGACAAAGAAATTTCAAATTTTTGACGAAAACCATGGACTAACCCCTTTGGGAAAGTACAAATTTTGCAATCTTATATCAATGATTTTGTAGTCTAAAAAAGTTAGGTTTCATCTAAGAATGTGGCCAAACACATTATTTTGATCAATTTGCCGAAAAAAACAAGGTGAAGAAATTTCAAATTTTTGACAAAAAGTATGGACTAACCCCTTAACTTTTTAATATCAATCATTTATTAGTGTAGAAAAGCTTTTTTTCCACCAAGAATTACGCCAACACTTTTTAAAATCAGTTTTGCCGAGAAAAGGCAACGTGGAGAAATTTTGAATCTTTGACCAAAACCATGGACTATCCCCTTTGGAAAAAAGCAAACTCTGCACCTTTCTAATGGCAATGTTTTTGTAGTCTAGAAAAGCTATTTTTCTATTAAGAATGTTTTCAAACACTTTTTTCATCAATTTGGCCAAAAAAGTCAACATTAGGAAATTTCAAATTTTTGACCAAAACACTGGACTAACCCCTCTAGAAAAATGCAAGTTTTGCAACTTTCTAATATTACTGTTTTTAAAAGAAAAGCTATTTTTGTGGCACGAATGTCGCCAAACACTTCTTTTCATCAATTTGGTCGAAAAACGTCAAGGTGAAGAAATGTTAAATTTTTGATTAAAACCATGGACTAACCCAACCATGGACTAACCCAATTTTGCCAGTATGTAATGTCGAGGTTTTTGTACTGTGGAAAAGCTATTTTTGCACCAGGAATGTCTCCAAAGACTTCGTTTTGATTAAACTGGCTAAAAAAAAAACAAGATGAAGAAATTTCAAATTTTTGACAAAAAGTATGAACTAAAATATTGAAAAAATGCAAATTTTTCGACTTAGTTAGATCGATGTTTTATAGGTTAGAAAGAGCAGTTCCTAATGTAGAACGTCACTTTTTCTCTGTTTTCATTTGCCTTGAAAGAAAGGCAAAAGAATTTGCAAATTGTTTACCAAAATTATGGAGTAAAACCTTTTGCTAAAATGGAAATTTCGCGAGTGTCTTAAATCGATGTTTTTAGAGTCTAGAAAGGCTAGTTTTCTATCTAGAACGTGACCAAACACTTTTTCTTCCCTATTTTGGCCAAAAAAGACAGAAAGCACAAGCTTTCTTCGGGGGGTTAGAATGTCACACCTGTGGTTTGTGATTGGATGATTTCTATCCATGTTGTTTATTTCGTTTCATTGTAGTAATGACTGACAGCTAACATTCTCAGAATGTAGTGTCGTTTTCCTGTTATCCGATTGAATGTAAACTTTGTTTAAGTAGCCCTGGCTACAGTAATCGCTTTGTAACAATGCCACCAAGACCATTTATATAAAATTCCATTTAAGATAGTGCCATCTTAGATTGCTTCCAAACAAGTTAGGCTTTGATTTTGGGTAAAACCTAAAATTTCTTCTGTGTTTGTTCAAAGTTTCAGTGAACCAGGAAATGATGTTTGGCGATGTTTCAGAATGGTGAAAAGTGCCATTTTCTCTTTCCTCGCTTCTATCATCCGCGAAAAGTTCTTCACTTGATAATAATGAGATTCGAATGAAATTTACCCACTATACTACTTTGAACAGTTTATTTACGCATGGAGACCTCCTTCGCAGACTATCATCTACGAAAAGTACTTCATTAGACAGTGATGGGATTCGCTTAAAAATCAGGCCTAAAATGTACTTACTACACTACTAGAAACAGTTTATTCATACATACCATTATTTTATTCATGCATACAATTATGTACATTTTCTCAAAATAACATCTACAAAGTAGCATGAAATCTGTACTTTTTCGGTTTTGTAGATTAAAATTGTCGCAAATAATTCAATTAAGAGTCGAAAGCTTTTCGCGGCTTTGCACCACTTTTAAAACAATCAGAATTCCAAAAATTCAGAAACCACTAGTGACTTACCCTCAAGATTTTTCTAGCACCTAGTGTATTTATGTTTATTGTCCTTTGATCTTGATTGGTTTCTAGTTTTCTCACGACACCCAACTAAAAACTGTACTGATTTACTCTGCCATGTAAAAGGCAGTTTACAACTTATGAGCCTACCTCCTGAAAGGGACCAAAGTTATGGTTTTCTAATTCCGGTAATGACAAAGTTATCCACGTGGCGATGATGATTCAGGAGCATTATAAATTAACTTTCGTACAAAATAAAAAAAAAACAAAACGGTTCGACGAATAACTTCTACTTTCTCCTCTCCGAAAATTTCATTTGATGCTACGTTTTGCCTTCGGCGGGTATGTTTGGTTATCTTGAGATTCAAGTCAATACACCATTTTACAGTTGTGGGCTTAGAATTCTAACCTTTGACTGAAAACGAGGGCTGAGGTTGACCTTGTTTTGATAAATGCTTCTTTCCTTTTCTTATGGAAATTACCCTTAAAAAATGCTAGTTACCATGAGAACAACATGATTGACATAGTAAAGCACGAAGGGTTGTATCAAAACAAGGTCAAGTCAAGCCTCGTTTTCACCTGTAAAGCAACGTGCAAACGGACGGAACAACTCCCATTGTTGGTCCAACGATGTTGGAAGTTATTGCGTCCGTTTGCACGTAGGTAAACGTTAGACCGGTTTCAAGGTTTCAAACTTTGCGCAACAACTCCCAGCAACACGCAACAACATGCAACAGGGTGTAAAAACGGACGCAACATGTAACACCTAACAATGTTGTGTGCGTTTGTACGGGACTTAACTGTAAAATGGGTTACTCTATGACTAATAGCCCACGTTCAATCCATGAAAATTCTAACATGACTCCGGGGCTTTCTAGTCATTTTTCTATATTTGGTTTGGTTTTCCTTGCGCTCAAGTCTCTTCTGGGAATTGCTAGACAATGAAGTCGTGAAAACTTTGCAATATTGTCTCTAACGCCTCGGCGTCATGTTAGAATTTTAATACATCAAACGTGGGCTATTTAATAACTGCTCCAAATGCTTATAATATGCGTGACCTGGTCCCAGGAAAGGATAACGCTTGAGACTCTGATAATTTATACACTGATTGTATTTAGAAAGTCGTCCACAGCAAGTCCAAAATAAACTGAAACTTATAGCGTGATCACTAAATGAACAGACAAGGCATCTGGTTATACGATATTACAAGAATTCAAAAACTTGGGTTTCAAAACTTGTAAGTAAGATTTTGTATCACTATTTCTGCTATTTTTTCTGGCTACTTTGTTTCGTAAAAGAGTTTTTTCCTCTGCGCAGTCAAATTCCACTCTGCAATGTCCGCTTGTTGATGATCTTGTAGATCTTATGCTCGTTTTACGTGATCCAGGTCTCGGAACCTGAAAAAGAAACAAAAACAAAATAATTACAAATCCAGTTTTTTGTCTGAATATGACTGACTTTGTCATTGGGGCTGGTTAGAAACAAACTCAGGTCGTAAATGTTTACCAGGTTTTATCGCGCTTGTAGCTATTGTAAGATTTAGAACCACGTTTTCGGCAAAGGTAAACTAAAAATTGAATCGCAAAGTAAGCACTCAACCGTCTTAATAATCCGGATCTTGAGACAGTAAAGTTTCAAACATAGGGACATGTAATTATGTTATGTCTAGAAAAAAATTGACTATTGATCTAAATATTAATTCATCAAAGGCCCGTTTTTGGAGATGACCCAATCAAACGTTTATAATAATTTATAGAACAGAAATGACCTATGCCTACAAAATTTAAAATAAATATGGAAAATTTAAATGTGTTATATTTAGACCGGTCAGACCTGTCTTTAAAAATGTCAGTAAAATTTACTTACGGCTCTGGTGAAGGGCAGTTTAAAGACCAGCGGCCAGAATCGGTGTCTCCGAACTGAAGTGAACATAACATGTTACAATATGACAGAGTTTTATCCGAAAAGGTTTATTGCGACTGTTTATAAGCTTAGATTATAGACAAAAAACTAATATTTTTTAAGGTGGGCTATATAATAGCTTTAAACTCGTTTGGTCTAGAAATTTTAAAATTCATAGTCAGCGTCATTGAAATGGAATCATACTCATGTTAAAAAAGATGACAAAAATAGATGATGTTAATTCCCCCTTTTTAATTAAGTTACAATAATACTACAAAGAGTATTGGTGACGTTATAACCCCTACTATGAGAATTCCGTTTAAACGAAGACCCCGGAATTACTCCCTCGTACACAGGCAAGAGAAAGCTTGGGAACGAATTTTCGAAGCGCACAAGGCACCTTGGGGAGAGTGAAGAAGGGGACACGCTGACTCATTTTTGACCTGATCCTTCCCATGGCCCCTTGCGTTAACCTTCCCATGTTGCAAGAGGTGTCTAGGTGCGTCGCAGCCGGTATCACAGAACCTAGTCAGACTCGCCAGTAACTGCTGTAGTTCACGACATGAACTGCTACCGCTTTGGATAAGAAAGAAATTTAATGAGCGTAGACACGAGATAGAGCGCCAACGAATCGTTTGAAACGTACTACCTAAGTCGAAGTAGTGTCTTTTTCATTTTATGCCATTCTCATATTTCAGAGGTCGAGACTGTACACTATAAAGTTTCTTTTACGTCACTTTTGACAACGTAACTTAATGACAACCAGGGGAACAAGTTAACTACCTAAAGGTATATAGCTAATAATCTGAGTTTAAAAGCTGCTCATAGACGTTTGTGTATTAGAAAGGAAAAAACATTTGTTGAACTGATCTATCATTTAACAAAAAAAAAAATAAGATTTACATATCAGTAGCAAAAATTAAAAACTCAGGTCGTTATGCTTGATTAGCTTGCCTTAATCGATGAACACGTTAGTTTTGTTCTGAATTATTAAAACCGGCCAATAAAAAACAAAGTAACAAGCACGATCATGATACAAAACTGGATATAATAGAGGTTAACATTGTATAAGAGTTATAAACAGTTTTTTGCACTATTCAGTTTAATTTTTTCTTGTGTTCTTCTAGTCATTCCTGTACCAAGCCTGACTACCATTCACTTTATACAAAAAGCATTCTGCTTCACTTTTTGAAGCAATTATTTGTTATACACCGTCAAAATTGTATATATCTCTTTTAAATTTGTTTGCTTCTATACTTAACCGTTTGCATGGCCATGTTCTCGCCCGTAATCTTCACATCTGAAAATACAGAGAAAAAGGGGCAAAAATGTAACCAGATTGCACTTTGACAATGTATTGAAACTCGTTTTGGAATCTACTTTAGATAATGCTAAATAATAATAGGGCGTTCAATTCGCCACTTCAGAAACGAGAAGGGGACTGGGTCGAGTTAACTGTCGCAAAGACGTCTGGGACTGTTACTTGCGGCAGGGAAAAAAATTGGCCAATAGCTGAATGGCGCGTCACCGGTAAAGATATCAGAAACAATTGTGAGACTCATTTCGGCTGCAGTTCCCTTGTAGTTTCCTGAGTGGCGAGTGGACTGTTCACTGTTTTGGCACTGTTACGTTTGTGTACATAGAAATGAAGAAAAATCGGGCGGAGATTCAAAATCATGAAAGAGTTAATACAGTACTTTTCTGATAACTGTGTTCTATTTCCTGTCTTCGTAGTGAGAAATTAAGACATGAGACTAAGTCACGCGAATTGAGCAATCAACAGAAACAAACTTACCAGAAACACTACGGATTGTCTTAGTAACAATGATTTCGTCATCACCAGTCAAATGAGTTTCATGGGAATCCATTCGTCTTTTTTCCTGTAATCGAGAAAACCCAGAGAAGCAAATAAACACCAAAAGAAAGAGGTAAAAGTTGTATAAGCCTTCGGGGCATGCGCAGTTGAAAAGGGGAAGACCGGGAAAGGGGAAATGAAAGAGGAGAAATAAAGACGCGCGAGAACGCCCGTGAGAAGAAAGAGAAGGGGAACGCTTGCTGGCAAGCCATTGCTTTTTTCGTTCTGCCCCCGATTTCATTCCCTGCCTTTTCCTTCGCCTTTCCTTTCAAACGCCTGCCAAGCAGGCTAAAATAGCATCATCTTGTTGAAATTTACCTGGACAATTACTCTAAAGGCTGCCGTAAGAGGAAGTGAATATGCTTACCCGGCTGTGGTGTGATGTGGACAGAGAGTGCTCAGGTAAACTTTTTGCCAAGGTTCTTTTCTCGTGAAGTCTTTTATAGGCATGTCGTACCTGGTCAAAAGAGGGAGAATATTACTACGAGAGGATCTCAAGAAAAAAAAAACTCAAGTTAAGGAGGCACTACTCATCAAGGAATTAAGTCCAAAACTGAAAAGGGATAGCAGCCTGGACTTAAGAAAGAAAAAAAATCTCAAGTTAAGGAGGCACTACTCATCAAGGAATTAAGTCCAAAACTGAAAAGGGATAGCAGCCTGGACTTATCACCTTTGTACGGCGCGTTAATATGGTCACGTGGCTTACAATCTTCACGTCGCTGGTTTTTATTTTTTTTCGTCTGAGCAGTATAACGTCTCTATCTCAAGGTGGAACTTACACGTCTTGCACTCTGTTCGTACGCTGATTGTTGCTAATTGTTACTCATACGGGATTCTTCGGAGACACCGACGACGCGCAACGGGTTAACAGGGGTAGGAGGGGAAAAAACCGCGCCTACATATTAATCCCAAAACATATATTATGGATACATACCTCGGTGTTCCCAATGCAGTGGAAAGCAAAAATGAAGAGTCCCTGCGGTGGACAGATTTGATTTTATTACAGGTATGAAAATATATTTTTTGGACACAGTATTTCTTTCCTTTTTTCAGGTTAAGACATGAAAAGTGAAGAGTGCTTTGAAAGAAGACTATTTAGGAAAAGTAGAAAAGTGATCATAGTAGAATAAAAAGATGCGATCAGCGTTTTTGATACTTTCGATCGTTAAGTACTGGGAACGAAAACGTCACGGACAAGTTGGTGGTAGGCGCAAATCCAAGTTAAGATAGCATGAAAACTCGTACACTCTGATTACAGTCCACCCAGGATTAGCGCTATTCAAGGTTTGGCCCAGGCGTACGTTCCTCAAAACTTCCAAAAACATTTTGGTCCCTAAAAACTATTTTTTGTGCGCAAAGTTTATTAGCAGAAATGTGATTTTAACAAATTTCGAATGAAAACAAATTTACCCTGGTCGAGAAATGTGTTGGCTTATTTTGCACATATTGCAACGCGGTAACCACTTTTCTTAAAGTGAGTCTGATCAAATCAAACGACGAAAAAAAAATCTACACCTTCTTACCTGGAGTGAGTTGAGGATGGCGAAGAGATATTGAAATGCAATGGTATTCTTGTTGATTGCCATGATACCAAACACCCAAGTCAATCCAAGCAGTGGCAGCAGCACGATCATGCCTTTGACACCAGCTCTGAAGTCAGACAATAAGTTAATACTGATGGTTTTTCACGAAAATGTTGCCAACACTGTTCGGCATTTGGTGGTGTCGGTTGCCAGAACCTAAACTGAAGATTTTAGAAGCATGCCACAGCTAAAAATATAAAACTACAATCCGCAACAAAATCGTTGCGCCGTTGTCCTCAAATAGGGTAACTTCAGAGAACAAAACAATCCACACCCCTTCCCCCCCCAAATTCAAAGTTGAGGTCGTTGTTTTCTACAGGTAGCTCTAACCGCGGCACAACATTCCATGGAGGGTAGAGGAAGGGAAGGGTTTTTTTTCCCCTTTTTAAGCTGGCAAAACGTAAGACAGGCCTTTTAGGGCTACGTGTCGCAACTAATTTTCCAGCCGACTAAAGCTATCGTCATTTCTATTCTTATTTTGATTCAAAGGCTTCGGGCAGCAATTAGTGCATTGCCCTTCATTTTACATAAGCCACATCTGGTTGGACGCCAAACATCAATTCTGGCAGGGGGAAGTAGATGGATCGCATTTCCACTCCCGGTATCTTTTACCCTCTTATATCAATAATAATAATAATAATAATAGTGATAATAATAATAACTTTATTTCTACAGCGCTCTTATCCTATGTTCAAGGCGCTTTACAGACATGTAAACAACATTATTGAAAAATATTTACAAATTTACAACCATATCCTATTATACTTACAATGAGTAAAAAAGGAAAAAATTAAAACTAAAGCGACTATTAAACCATTTCATTCATGATGATAAAAAAGGGAAAAATTAAAACTAACGCAATATATACAAATCTATAAAAAACAATGATCCGTTGCATACTTTACATACTTTACATAATTTACATACTTTTTGATGTTCCTGGATCTCTAATGCTTAAACAAACATATGAAATCCGTTTTCCTTGCTTCCTAAGAAGCGCGTTACCCGTTTTTCCCAACCAATCAATTTTCATTTGTCCTCACCTGACTTGGGAAGTGTTGCCCGGATTCTGTAGTGACGTCACCGATGCTATGATCACCTTGATTACCATGATCATGACAACAAAGTTAATCTGATAAAAAAAATGTACAAAATTCAGTCCTCCCACCCTCAGAAACGATAAGGGGAATGGGTACAAGCTTTCGGCGAAAAGATTTCTGGGATCGCTCGGGTGGACAATCGTTACTTGTGATTGGTTGATGGTTGGCTTGAATACCATCGACCAATCCTAACTAACGCTTGTCCACACAAACGATCCCAGCAATCACTGCAAGCAAAGCTTGTACTCATTCTTCCTAGAGTTTCTGAAGTAAGAATACAAATTAAGGAAAAGGGCCCTCTGCTAGCAGGGAGGGTCTAACTCGTCCCAAAAGTATACTAGAAACTACTACTAACCGCCTATTGTTAAGTGGTTAAAGGCACATAACTCAAAACTGAAATTGTCTTCTAGTGAAAGTCAAGGTAAGAAAAACTGAAGCAGATTATCAGGGACTGTACTGTCTACGAGAATTATCACGGTTTATTTTTAAAAAAAGTAATGCAAAAAATGTCTACATGTGAACTTACAGTCATAATGATGAGAACAGGAGCAACAAAGGCCCATATAAGGCCATCTCGGATTGATATCCAACAACTGAAATATAAACATGCCACACTTAGACATAGTGGAGAGTTTTGAAGACAACGAAATAAAAAGTCTGATCTCAAGTTCTTAACATACTGAATCGAAAACATTTAGCCTTCTGATAATTTAATTGTGGTGATTCTAATGCTAATTATTCAGTGTTTAAATTCCAATACTTACGCGCGCTCATTACCGTAGCCACTCCAACGAGAGCAGGCAGAGATAAAAACAATGGTCAATGGTAAACCTGGGAAATAATAATAAATAATATGATTCAGAAAAAGTTATCTTCCCAGGCTCTCTCTCTCTCTCTCCTTGGCAAATTGGTGATGACGTAAATCGCCCCACAAAAATCTGCGGGGATCCCAGATACGAGTCCCTCGATTATTCACTTGTTGTCCAATATAATCTAACCACAGTCTGTATTTGGAGGCCCGGAGTCTCCGGACTCATCAAAATTATGGATAATCATCTTTGCGTACAATTTCTAAGTTACGATTTGTGTAGTTCCATGTTGTCACTAAAAGTTCTTTTTATACCATGAGTAGCATAATACCTACAGCGAACAATGGGCAGTTTGACCATGTCTGACCATGGTCATCCTTAGTGTAATTTAACTTTCATGGTTGACTATGGTCAAACCATGGTTATATCACTGCCAAACCATGGTAGACCATGGTTGGAAACCGTGTTCAGCCATGGTAAAACAGTGGCTGACCATGGTCTATTTATGCTCCTCTAGCCTGGGAGAGATGAGACCATGCATCAAGTAGTCGCTTACAAGAAACTAGAACCACAGAAAATTATAAAATCGCCAGCCCTCAAAAAGTGGTCGGGAGGTGGTCGTTTCACGAGAGGTTCCAACTGAAAGGCTTTGACTGGAAAAATTTTGTCGTTTTGGATAAGTGGTCGATTATGGGGGGTGGTAGGACATGGAGGTTTGACTGTAGTGGGACACCTTAGGGAAAGGAATTTTCCACAACTGTTACTTACCCCACCCTAGGGCGTAGTAATATTTCATCTTAGAGCCCTCACTGAACACTTCCACTATCTTGCTGTAAAGATGAATTCCTTCGCATAACATCCAGGTGAACGCCGCTGTGTATAAGTAATGCAGGAACAAGGCTACAGCTTTACAAGCGATCTGCAAACAAAAATCATGCTAATTCAGTAATTAGGAACGTAATCGCACCTGGCGGACATTATCTGTACCAACATAAACAATAGAAAAAGATGTTTGGACGTATGATGAGGTCGACAGAGGAGGAGGGAGGAACAGAGAATGGAAATAAAGAAAAACGGACAAATAGAAGCTGGAAGAAACGAACAAACAAATTTAAGACATGCGAAAAGAGGCGGAGAATTGCGGTAAAAATGAAAAGCAAAAGAAAAGAAAAGCGTAAATAAGAAAAGGGAAGAAAAGAAAAAATACGAAATTGAAATGGTTAAGCAAAGCAAAGACTAAGGGTAAAAAACGCGGGAAGAGAATAGAACACACCACTTTTTCCATCAGGAAAAAAGAAATTATCTGGTAGGTTTCAATTGTAACGTCCTAGTTAAACTGTTGTGCAAACAAGTAAGAAACAGATGCCAGGAACCCACTTGAAGAGAATAAGAAAAACCAGTAGTATATCTACCCCCCCCCCCCCGTGAGTCACAATTTTGCCCTAAGTGATAGGTAAGCGTTAATATCGACTTAGGGGAGGGGTCAGGAGGGAATTGATACCAACAATGATCGTGATACTTACAGGATTGTAGGTGGCATCTATTCCAGCCAGAAATATGATCTGCGCAAGTCCAATAGCAACAACAAGGTTCTTGTGGATCGAGGTACGTTCAGAGGCCAGTGTCCTGGGGATAAAAATGCCTTCATATATGGGGTCTTAAACATGACTGCTTATGTATCCAAAGCAAGTGAATTAAGAGAGGCAAGAGTAGGTTTTGAAACTGTTTTAGTAACACAATAATGATACTCCTAAAAGTAGACTACCGTATTTCCGCGAATAATAGCCGGGGGCGATTATTCAAGGGAGGGCGAATATTTGAGGAATGCAGTTATTTCAAATATTGCTCACTGGAAGTCGTGCCTTAAATATTTTGTTTTATTTTCCCATTAAAACCAAAAAACGATCACATATGTGAATGTCAAGAACCTTGGCGTCAGAGATTGTCACTGATCAGTTTTGACGGATCAGAGTCTACTTTGACTTGGCAGGGAGTGGATAAACGAACGACAAAAAAGGCAAAAGTGGTGGTGGTGGGGGGGGGGGGCTATTATTCGAGGGAAGTGATTATTTTAAATATTTCCGTCTAAAGAAGGCGATTATTCGAGGAAGGCGATTAATCGAGGGACTGCTATTATTCGAAGCAATACGGTAGTTCAGCGACTCCACTACTTCAAATTTGGACCAATTTAGGTTTCTGGGAGACTGCCTACCTACCCCTCCCCTAAGCCACCATTTTGCCCAAAGTAATTCTTAATGTTAGCTTAGGGGAGGGGTAGGTGGGCAGTTTCCCAGAAACCTAAATTAATCCTAAAATTTTAGTTGCGTGGTTCGTGCTTATACCGGAATCTTGTGCACTGGGCTCTGTTGGAGTATTCTGCCCCCAACCCCCCCCTCCCCCCCTGCTCTGGTGGTATCCCGTCAGGTAGTATGCCTAGAGGTGGTGGGTCAAAAAGTGGAGAGAATAATAGCCTAATTAGAAATGGAAACGAGGCTGGAGTTCAGCTTGTTTTGACGCAACCCTTCCTGCTTTCTTATGCAAATGAAGTTGTTTTTATGCTAACTCGTTTAGTTCAAGCAGAATTTCCAAAAGAAACAATGGAGGTTTAAATCAAAACAAAGTAAACCTCAGTCTCACATTCACTCGAAGACTGTGGCTTTGAGCCCACAACTGAAAAATGGTCTATTCTCTTTTTATCTATTATAAAAACGAAATTTGCCGCCTATTTACTCGCATCCAAGTCTGAAAGGGAAAGAGCTTACTCGAGTGACAAGAAGGTGGCCAATGTAAGAGCAAGTCCAAACAGCGATATTCCACAGCCAACATATGTTATAACCGTCAAAGCCTTATAATGTTCCTTTGGAATCTGAGAATTAAAAAGAAAAATGTTAGAAGCTCACCTGTGCAAAGAAAACAAAGCAAAAATAGGCCAACTAAATTAGCATAGTACGAGAAGTTACTTTTCCCGCGTCCATCTATAAGCACACGCGCCTGCGATATTTTCGGTCATCGTTTTTATTTTGATGCGCTTTTGACCGTTTTTGACCGTCCACACCAATACGATATGTATGCGTTTTCGTTTAGATCCATTTTCAAGAGCGTTCTCGATGTTACCGAGGGCAGGACCTTAACATTCTCACTGTTTTTGCACTATAAAGGGCACCAAACAGTAAGAAACTAAAACTAGGGAGGGCTGATCAATTCTTGCATGCGAAGGGAGGAAAGTCATTTTCATATCCACTCTAGATCTTTTCTTTAACGCTACACACCGTAAGAAAAGTCGTTTTTTGCAGAAGTAAAACAAAAAAATATTTTTCAAGCTTACTTCAAATGTTTTGACTTGCATCAAAATGGCGAAGTTTGTCAAGTGATTGCAGGCGCATTCCACGGCCTTTTTTTTATCTTCGACCACGTGACATCCTCTGTCTGACCACGTGCCAACGTTTCTATGATTAAAAAAAACATAAATGTCAATAGGAAAATTACATGATGAAGTCATTTTACTACAAATACCAGAAACGTTCAGTTTGTTCTTTTCTTGTGCAAATTAGGGCTATCGTTTTTTAAACTTGGCGGATTGACTAATTTAAATAAGAAAATAAGAAAGCAAAAACGAAAGGAATTCTGGTAGTTGTATTCTAATGCCGTTATCGTGAAAATGGCTTATAAACAATCAACATCGTCTCCCTTTTGTGCTTTTTACGTAATCGTACCCCTCAGTCAACTTTATGTACTTGCCTTGTTTTATGTTAGTTTAAATTCTATTTACTGTATAGTAGTGTCTTCACTGTTATTTAGTCCATCTATATATAAATCTTGTTTTGTAATATGTCTTCAGCTCCCCCCCGCCTTGATTAGTTTATAAGCTATTTGCGGGAGGGAAAGTAATGTAATTAGTTATTTTCCAATTTTCAATAAAATTTGTTGTTGTTGTTGTTGTTGAAACGCGAGACGGGATGGGGAGAACTCGCACCCGAGACCCATGGGAAGTCTTCTCTGAATAGCCTAGATCTGATCAAACAGAGTTTGTAATGGAATGCAGTAATATCCGTTTAACTGATCACGCACTCAACCCTTTGGAGAAAAGAATGGGTACATTTGGTTAAAATTGCTGAGAACCATGTTTGCTTAGGGCATAAAAGAGTGAAGACATACTTGGTAAAGTCCACAAAGGAGCAAGAAGGCTTTGTAGTATTTTGGGGCTGCAAACAACAATAAGGTAAATTAGCAGATCCGGAATAATAAAATGCAAGCTGTTGCTAACTACATTAATTGAGCAAAACTAAACTTTTTCACGTCATCTCAAAAGCTTTCATCTTGACAGGAAGCGGAGGAGGAAAATCTCGATTGAGGCAATGTAAAAACTTCTCAACCAAAAAAATTCAAAAGGCGTAAAGCACTCTTTTATTTGTCATGATAACGTAGTAAAAAACTGATGTAGAGGTTTTTTGTTTTGAATAATGGATTCAAGATTACAGGCAAATCAATGAAATTAATGATAATAATAATAATGATGATGATGATGCGCATGTACCATTAAATCGTAGGATCAGACGAAAAAAACTGGGACCAGATTAGAATTTAGTAAGCAAACAAACAAATAAACAAACGAAAACTAACCTTAATCTTGTTAAACCGCAATTTAATGGGCTTCTCAAAAGGAGCTTGAAGCTGCTTGTTAAATTGCACCCCGAGAATCAGTGAGTTTACAAACACATTGTCAAGGCTGGAAGAAAAACAAGCTCAGTTTGTCTCAAAAATAAAATACTTCTTTATGTATCAAGAAGGAGAATGTTTAAGAACGACACCGCGTCTGAGTAAGTCGTCTTCTGGGTCGGATTGCTTAGGGTTAAGAATAACCTGAGCGTTAGCGCGAACCGGCTTTGGATTCAAATAGTAAATTCCAGTGAGTTAACTTCGTCTTCAGACTTCAAAGGACTGGTTTAAATTAACTTTAAACTAACGAAACAGGAACTTGGAATGAAATTAAACCCTACATTAACGATAATCGGCCTTCGGATCACTGGGCCTTGGTCTACGGCTATCTGAAAGGACAAACGGAAAATACGAAAAAACGGATAAAGAATTAAGAAAGTGCCGATGACGCGAAGACCAACCTATCATTCACCGGAAAAAGCTCGCTCACTTTGCTGTAAATGGTATAAACCACAACAGTCTTGGTACTATTATCTAAAAGAAAACAAAACAAGAAAACTATCAATAATAAAACTGACAAAGTACATTTCTTGTACAGTAAGTTAAAAGTAGTTGGGGGAATTCAAAGTCGAATTATTGTTTAAGGTGTAGAAATATGACAGTTCCCTCCGAAATGTTCCGCTAGCATTACGGACGGACCATTAGAAAAGTTATGGGGGGTGGGGAGGGGAATTTTCGAGCAGCAGGAATTTTTTTGCGTTATCAAATTTCTTGTATGAATTTTTTTTAGGCCGTAGCATGAATAGTTTTTACCCCATAAGTTTTCTAATGGTCCGTCCCTTATGAAGACAGACTTCTTCAAGGTGTGAAAAAGCCAATAACAAAGGTTTTTTCAGTGATTTAGCCTGACAAAACAGCCGACATTCTGCGACGCCACCACAAGTTTCCCCGTGAAATGACGTCTGAGAAACGAGCACCGAAATTCCATACTGATGACGCGCCACTACCCAAATCTGGGTAGTACTGGTCGTGCCGTTTGAAAAATTTGCTTCAACCATCTAGACCGTCCCAGATCTAGGTAGTGACGCGTCATCATTTTAGAATTTCTGCACTCGTTTCTCAGACTTCATTTCGCGGGAAATCATTGGTCACGTTACGACATGTCGGCTGTTTTCTCAGGCAATGAGCGATTATCCAAAATAACACTCTCTTGGCAAACTACAAAATAACGTCGACTGTTTAGTATGATAACTTCATTCTAGGCCACTATTAGGGAGTCACCAGTGGCGAAACAAGGGAAGGGGCCCGGAGGCACCCCCCCTAGTTTTGGACCAATCCGAGGCCCGAAAGGGGGGGAGACTGCTCCCCCGCCTCTTATCTAAGGGTCTGGATGACCGCCCCACCCCCCTTTTCTCAAGGTCTGGACCCAGTACTGGCCACACTGGCCTTTTAGTGTTCCTTGTGGAAAATAATGATGGTAAAAGAGTCTCTGATGCAAGATATAATCAGTAGTGGATCTAAGAGAGGGGGACGCTGAGTTTATTGTTTTCCATAAGATCCTCAGGGTCTAGATGAATGTCCCTCTCCGCTGTTAACTAAAGATTAAGATCCAGCACTGTAGATGTCATATATTACTTTCATATCAGTCTCTACTTCAATAAACACCGACCTTTAGCCATTTCATCAAATATTTGCTTATGAATAAACACGTGATCCTTTCCCGTCCAATCATATCCGGCATCGCTGAGTTCATTATAGCGAGGGTATTCTATTCCAGTGTCTGACTCCTCAGGCAGTTTTGTGTCTACACCCATTGCTTTATGGTGTAAAAAGAGAAAAGATGACAGCTTTTTTACAATAAGACAATCTATTAACTTAAACGGACATTATTAACTTAAACTCATCGTCTACAAAGAAGTGAGTGTGTAAAATAAAAGTGAATTTCTGCAAGACTAGTCCTCCATACAAGGCATTTTTCAGTAACCTAATAAAAGTTACCGTCGGCATTATCTTACATACCAATGTTGTCACTATAAATGACGTAGCTTTCATTGTCCCCAAGTTGTTCTCCAATTTTCAAACCAATATTGTCTACAACTTCCAAAACTTGCATGGGAGAGGTAACCTTAAAGAGAAATTTCAATTAAAGTGGCTGAACACAGTTTGATACTGTTATGACTCGTCACGACTCATGGGGGTGTTATTTACTATTCGTCGATGGTATAAAGCTAAGATTTGGCACGGACAAAAAATGTAGTCATAAGACATCACATTTATTAGGTTAAACGTAAGATTTCTATCATTGCCATGGCAACATAAATAATTGGAAACAAGTTTAAATATTAAATTTATTAGGTTTATTAAAAATTTAGTCATAAAATTTCCTGATGAATTTGCACACAACTTACATTAAGTATCCCGTTTAAAAAAAAAAAAAAACTTCACCAAATTGTGGCAAACAATTTTTGAAATTTTTAGTCTTTACTAACCTTATCGCACGTGCTTTAATAATTGAAACGATGTGCAACGGTATAGGTGCAAATAGTATTAAAAATTAATGTCATTGATAAATACCGTGATTGATTGATTTCTCCCTCCTGTTGGTACTCCCCAGGTCTCTTTATTTTCCTCCGAAAGGAGTGAGCTTGCAACGTTCAGGATACTCTAAAAATAAAAAACGAAATTAAAATCTAATTAGACAGCTCACTAGAGACAAAGAAAGGTTTTGTATCAAATCGTTTTGGGGGTCAAATTTGAAAAGATGGAAAATGGTAGGGTACCTTGACTTAACGGTTGTCGACTGTGCTTCGTTGAAGCTTCAAGTCAACACGTCGAAACACTGTACAGTTAAGGCTGTTTAGAATGCTTCGGCTGTCTTCGACCAGTTGTGAGGCGTAATAAATTTTGCTTTTATTTGCCAGGGGTGTAGCTAAGATTTTTCAATCAGTTACAAAAATCTTGAGCATGGTCTCGTATTGCCAGTTGTTTTGAAAAGCGGGGAGCGGGGATTACAAGCAAACGATCATGGACAGGCCATTTAAGCCCGGATAAGGAACATACTCTCTTTTGCAGCTGGTTGTTGAAGGTACCTACGCCCCAAGCTTTTCACTGTTCAAATAATGGTGCATGAAAAATGGTTCTTAGGCCCGAGGGTTCATTAAATGCCTACTTTATATTACATCCTACTCACCTGTCCCAACTGTTGCCGCTTTGTTTTGTTTTGTGGGAGCAAATTTTCATTCTCGACGATTTTTATAAGGATTTCAATAGTGACTTTTGTATCTCCGCTATTCATCTCTTCCTCCATCGTCAAGTTTTCTAGTTGTTCGACCACGTCAAGCGAGTTTTCTTCTGTTATCGTTACATTGGCGACTTCTTTAAACTTGAAATTCAAGAAGAGAATATCATTTAGTTTCACTAAAAAATACATTAGCATATTAGTAACAAACGTGAGAAAATACTGGGCCAGAATAGCCATGACAAATTTTACACTTATATCATCCTCTTCCTCGAAAACTTCAGCCGCCATTTTGAATTTTGCTAAAACGAAATGTGACATCATGCTGGCCGGCAATGCGTTCACTCAGAGACACCACCACCACCATGAAATAGTTGTACGCTTAAAACACATTCTTGTTGATTCGACAGCTGACGAATCTGTAAGCTGTCCAACGAATAAATAACCCCCCCCCCCCCCCCCCACCGCTTTAGTAGTATAACAGTCTTCTTTCTTTATGTTTTCCATATAGCCAGTTTAAAACGATATACCTTATCTGAAGGTTCTGTGCCTGGTTTTGCTGTGGTAGTCGGTTCCTCCGTAGAACTAGTCGGTGTTTCAGTAACAACAATTGTAGACGTTTCGGAAGCTGTCGCTGCTTCAGTTGGCGTTGGCGCAATTGAGGAGCCGACCGCAGGCATAACCTCTGAAGATAACGTTGATTCTACAGGGGAAGACGTCTTACTTGGCAAAACGGCACTCACTACTGCGGTAGAACCACTTGCTGCGATGGAGGAAGATGAACGATGAGGGTCATAACCTATAAATTAATTTTCATTCGTAAAATTATGATCCACTAATATTGTATTACAAATCCCTCATTCTTATTGGCTAACCCATCTTTGCCATCTGTAAGCTCATAACAAGAAGAGAAAATCCGGGTTTTCGCAGAAATGTCTTTGTTTAGAATCACCAGAAAGCCTTTTGCTAAAACCATTTGAAGACTCTCTCACTCGACACTATTAGTGTTCGCAATGCAGTGGAATTTGCATTCAGACAAGGCAAGGCGGGCTACCCTCGTAGCCGAGCGAACTTTGTTTTGCAACGTTCCGCCACGTTTTGAAAGGAATTGTATGAGAAGTTGGCTCGCCCAGGGCTCCTCGGGTAGGGTGACCCTTCCACCCGAGACAAATTTTCTCCATAAAAACGGGGCCTCCGTATTATGGTAAAGAAATTAACTGCAAAAACCGTGGACGAAGATCCTAGTGGTTGTCAACGTTGGATCTCCAGAAAGGAGGTCTAATCAGCTAAACTATTAAGAACCAAAAAACGAGAAGTCCAAAGACTAATGCAAAGCTGATCATAACAACGTGTATTGCTTTTTCATAACAATATTTCGGCTGGCCATTACCAGCCTTCTTTAGGTTTACAGATGTTACTGAATTTATGATAGGAATTACAATATTATATAGATGGAGAATGTCGCAAAAAATATTGTTTAAAAAAGAGAAAAGAGAGGTATTATGTCGCCTTTGATAGTATACTCGACGCTTAACCTATCCCAATAGTCATTTAGCGGTTTATGCGTTAATGTCAGAAGCTAAGAGGCGTAAATTATATTACAAAATTACCGTCTTACTTGAAAGAGTAGCACTGACTACTGAGGTATAGCCACTCGCTACGATGGAAGAAGATAGAGTTTGAGAGTCATAACCTGGAAATTAACATCAGTAAGCGTATCATTATATTATTCATAGGTTAGTATATATTAATCTTAAGAATAAAAATCTCAGTTGCCATAGCAAACTATCTATCTAACGATATAGATTCTTAAGTAGAAACTTGTGCCATTTCAAGGTATACGTGTTTTTCTTAGAAGAGGTGTTTAAAATTTTTCAACAGAATTACCACAGAAACCGTTCTGTCTCACTTTAAATAGTGGCAATTGAGGATAAACCAATCGTTACATTGAAAGAAGATCGAATTTGAGAATCATAACCTGAAAATTAGCATCAGTTAGAATGTTATATATTATTCGAAAGTTAATGCGTTGTTTCTATAGCTCAGCAAGTTAAAAGACTGAGTTCAGAGTTAAAATCTCAATTCCCAACGAAAGTAACCTTAATAACAAACAATTTTCCCTGAAAGGTAACTGAAACTTTTTGTTACATTGAACTCGTGCTCAATTCCAGGTTATGAAGGTGAAGGGGAATGGGGAGGGGGTAGGAGAAAGGGAAGGGGGAAAGTTGTTTTGAATTTACCACTTTCACCATGCCCATAATACACCTTGTTTACCTGCCAAACTTTTGTTCAAGTAATGTTTTTAATTACGCTTCGGACGACTTTTGCTGCTAGCTAGCAGAGGACTTTTAAGCAAGAGAAGAAATGGAGGAAAGGGAGAGACCTCTGCCGGCCTCGGATTCGGCGTTTTCTATCACGCATGCGCTAGCGTTTCCTTAACAACCACTGACGTTTAAGTCACGTGCGACACAACTTACAAACAGGATTGCGCGATAACAACTGTGGGCACAGAAATTTCCAGCGTACAGTCTTAACAGGGCACGCGCATTTCACATTAAACGAAGCCAGTTTGAAAACAGTAAGTTTCGCTCACAGATGAAGCCGGCGGCTACGAGAAAAAACACGTCGGAGGCCGGCGCAATCGTTCCTTTTGCAAACGGTCGCTGCCATTTTTAAGACACTTGGAAAATTTTTTGAGTTGTTATTGAGAGTGATTATGTTAAAAGAAAAAAAATTGCAACGCAGGGTCGAAGCCAGACCTTTCGTATCATTATCTCTCTCCCTTACAACTACACTACCGCACCGAACGGCAAGAATTCCGAAAAATTTGAGTACATAAACCAACAAACTGTTTTCCGGAACTAATACATCAACAACACGTGACACTAGCCCTTTCCATAACTTTTAACGTAAATTCAACTTGGGCTTCAAGGCAGCTGTTCTCCCGTATTTAACCTACTGTCATCTTACATGGCATTTTTGCCGTGTTAGTGATTCTAGACGACTAGAGCCTATCCAGGAAAGAGCACTTAGGGCTATATATTGTGATAAACATTCGTCCTATCTATGGCCGGGCTATCTACTCTACACAACCGGCGACTACAGGACATAGCTATTCTCATGTGTAAAGTTAAAAGCAACATGTGCCTAACATACATTAGCACTCTCTTTGAACAGCCTGCAATTAAGTATGAACTGCGCAATCATGACTTCACTATACCCAGATTCAACACAGTCTCCTTTGGAAAACACTCGCTCAGGTATATGGGCCCAAAGCTATGGAGTTCTGTTCCTAGTAACGTGAAAAAAGCTTCCACGTTGTCCCCCTTCAAATATAAGATCAGAAAAGTGGATCTTAGCATGCTATTAGATGACAATAACTGCTCTGGCTGCTCTCTTTGCACTTCTTAATCTTTTATTTCTTATTTTTTATAAGATAATGGATACATTTGTACATATTGTATATAGTTCTCTCGATTTTTTCACTTGCTTATACTGCACATAGTTTTTCTTAATTTTAATTAATTTATTAATTGATTTATTCTTTTTTTAATTTATTTCAGTGTCCCCACTTAGTGGTTATACATCGCTATTACAGTTTTGACACTTTAATAAAGGTATCATCATCATCATCATCATCGTTCTTTTTAAGACTATTCAAAAACGTATTATTTTCCTTTCTGTAACTTAATCCAGGGATTATATTACATCTGTCATGAAGGCTTGGTTACCAATGATGGCATCGACCGTTAAAAATGGCAACGACCGTTTACGAAAGGGAAATAGGCGAGGCCGGCAGAGGTCCCTCTTTTCCCTATCATTTTTCATCTTGCCGTGAGAGACCTCTACTAGCAGGGAAAGGATGACTGTAATACCCAGAAATTGAAAACTATAGTGATGGAAAATTTTGGGGGGTAAACAAGGTGTATCATGGGCAAAGTGAAAATGGCGAACAGGTGGTACGTAGATTTCACTAAAAGCTCATACATAATTCATCATACGGGCGCTACTTTGCTATGAGCTTCAACGGCCGACCTTTTTAGCTTGTCGGTTTTGTTTTCCCATTGAAGCTCATGTGATAATACTCTTGAGAACTACTTGTTTCAAATTATTTGGTCTAATTCACGTGCGTATCTACGCATAATTTAGGAGAAACGGGCAAATTTCCATGAGATTTTCCTTGGAAAACAAAACTTACAGGCTAAAGAAGTCTGTTCATACTTATGTTAATAGTAATTCATGCAAATAAGGGCGGCAAGTGCCTCGCAGTTACCAGTTCCGCAAGCGAAAAAAAACACTACGAAAAGGCGCGGGGGGAGGGAAGGGCACGTGACAATGATTTCTCTGTTGTTCCCAGCTGAGGCCGACAAGTCGACCTTAACTCATTTAGGTGTCGCGCAAATGGCAAACAATAAATTAAAGCTAGTTTCACATATCCTTATCCAAAATATACTCAGCTTTTACGCCGACTAGTTTGGCTGGGCTCTTGAAACGACGCCTTGAGGTAAATTGGCAATCAGTTACAAATTAGAATGACAGTGGCTGTCAAAATGCTATTAAAATGCCTTTACGGTGAAATAACTGAAATAATATATACCTTAAGAATTAATGTCGGAAAAAAAAAATTTTCATAATGAAGTGAAGCAAATAAAGTGAATTGCAGAAATGGAAAAAATCAAACCCCCTAATCTGTAAGGAGTATGTTGATAGCAGTATAAACGCGCTTTGTTTAGGTACATGGTACAATTGCATTATGCTAAAAGGGAGACTCACTCATTGGCCATAAGGGCGCATTACCTTGCCTCTGGGGCAGATTTATTTGCATCTTCCCATAAACACCACCTTTCTATTTTTCTGTCAAGAGAACAGCTCGACTCCACCACATTCGACTCAACTTCTTTGTATTAAACAACCGCATTAAGAATTTTTTATACTAGTTTACAAGAGTCTATTTTTTAATGAGTATCCAACTTATATGAGGAATATGTTTTCTGTTCGCCATACAACCTAAAAACTTGTGCGTTACCCATATGCCGACTCTAAGTGAGCCTAGAACTTTACAACCTATGGACGTTACTCTTTTTCTTATTTTTCCGCTCAGCAACAGAACGATCTTCCCGACGAATTAAAGAACAGCGCTTTTTTTTAAATGAGTTTAAGCGACGTGTGCAAAGTCTCAATACGTTTAATTAGTTTTCACTAATGTTTGTCTTATTTTGTGGGTATTGTTTTTCAGTTTTTAGATATCTTAATTTGTTTCTCGAAGATATTAGCTATATAGTGTAGCTACTCTAAAATTCGAGTTAAAATAAAGGTTATGTATGTATGTATGTATGTATGTATGTATGTATGTATGGGCTTTTATGGTGTTGTTGGCAAGCGAGACTAAGCGATAAAGCGCAAAACAGTTTATGGTAAACAAACAAATACACTTGTTCCATGTTGTGCGTGCACGCATACATGAAATAGGCTCTTACGTCAGTTGGCACGCGTAGCAAGGATAAGTGTATTAATCTGAGTTTATCCGTCATATCGAAGTTAAAAATGCTCGCCTTTTTGAAGCGAAAAAAAGAAGCGAGGTTATATTAGCATCCACCGACATTTAATCGGTTTATATAAGGCACTTAGCTTGAGGATAGATTAGATGAACATCAGGTCTGTATTTGACTAGCTGTTAAGTGGTATAAAATGCTAAAATCCTACTGCAAATATATATCTCTTAAAGATCCTATCTCACGCTATTTTCTTTATTTGAAAAAAGCTAAAACTTTTCTTCGTTTCAACTGAATTCCAAAAATAATGGTCTAGATTTGTAATTTAACACTACATTTACGCATTGAAACTGTTTCCTGTTGTCTGTTGTAAGAGATGGCAATTAAGGATGGACATGGATTGAGAACAGAAAAATTGGGTCAACGTTTTCAAGTTTTAATGCGATGCCTGCAAAAATCACTAAAAAATCATTGAGGATAGTGCTCCCTGGTGAAATTTGACATCTTCTTGGTAACTCTACAAGAGCATTTTATGTATGGGTAAAGGAAAGAAGTAAAAGAGTACTAAAGTGATAACGTCATAAAAATGAAATTTCTGAAATTATGGCATTTGTCAGGATATTCTGAAAGAACAATGTCCAAGAAGCCTACTTGTCAAAAATGAGCATTGGGTCGACCCCAAAAAATTTACAAGGGTTTGTATGGAGTTTTCTAAGCATAACTGGGCTACGATCTCAGAGACAATTTGCCCCGAAATGCTCATTTTTGGCAAATAGGCCTCTTGGACATTGTTCTTTCTGAATATCCTGACAAATCCCATAATGTCAGAAATTTAATTTTAATGACGTCACACTTTAGTACTCTATAAGAGATCATTATACGTTTTTGGGAAACTTCCCACCTACCCCTCCCCTAAACCAACATTAACACTTACTTCTCATTTAGAGCAAAATGTTGGATAAGGGGAGGGGCAGGTGGCCAGTTTCCCAGGAACGCATAAAATAACTCCACTAGTACAGACCCAAAGCAGCAATATCCGTCCTCCCTAACTAATTAATAGTGGAAGAAAAGTTCTCAATTCTACTAATCTGATTGGCCCAAAAGCCAAATAACTCTCGCAGAGTTTTTCGCACAGCTGCGCGAAATTCCCGTATCCTCCAGCAGAACACAACTGGGTTCATACTAGAGTTGAAAAACATCACAGAGGTCGTAAAATTGAAGGCCAAATGCATCGAGTAACTTCGTCCTAGCAGCGTGAATAAAGCAGATGTACATATGAGAGGGAGGTAGCAGACAAGCATAAGAAACCAAATGACAAACATGTTGAAAACAGACTTCTTAAAATGCCGCATTTTAAACCTTTTACTGCCTCTAATGGCAATTTGATTGTCTCTTATAGTTGGGTTGTTTGCGGAACTTGAACTTTGAGCGTGACGATTAGAAGAGGTTATTTTTTGACTGTGATTTGATGTAATGTTTTTCGTATCTTTCCGATGGCTAAAAGAGTTTTCGTGCATCACTTCTGTTAAGTTTCTCTGTTCTTGATCTGTTTCTTGTCTTTCACTCCACACGGCATTATCTTCAAAAGAACATATCGGATTCTGATTCTCTTTCAAACTGGCCTTTTCCTCGAATGGTCTTTTATATGTCTCTTCAACTCCTTCTTGGTCCCTACCATCTGATGAACCATCCTCGTTTTGCGTATCTTCTTTAAATGTCTCAATAGTGCAATCTGCTGAAGCACATTTCTGATTCTGATGCCAGCTTTTGATGATCCGATTCTTGCTTGCCAACGACTCAGTGTGCCCTTCCTTAAGTCCAACTACGTTATCCTGATTTTGCTCGCCGCTTGTGTTTTTTGAAAACTTCAAATTTGAATTCGCCAGACCATTTGAGGTTTCTTGTCCCCTTTCGAACGCCTCTGTCCCCTTTAATTCCCTTTTCGATGATGATAAAACACGATCATGGTTAAAACTCGCCTTTGCCACCCCCAATGTTTTGATTTCGTGGTTTTCCGGTTTCGTTACACCAATCTGCCCTGCTTCACTGCCCGTCACTGCCTCCCTCCCAGCACACAAGGACTGGTCTTCCACCAGATGTGGCACTGATGCCTTCTCTGTGGAGCAAGACCTTTTCTCATAGTCCGCCTTTTCCGCATTGCCTTGGGTTTTAATTGGTGCTATATGTATATCGCATGTCTTTGAGTTAACCGACTCATTTCCGTCCATTTCTTCAGACATAGCATCTTCCCACTGTTTCGAGGTGCTGTCTTTTCTACAAAACGAAGTACACACAGAATTTTCTTCATCTCTGTGCCTGAAAGACACCTCAGACAATTGAATGGAGATTTGCTTTCGATGATAGCGCACGATTTGGAAAATCCGCACATAAGACAGCAATGCAATGAAGAGCGCCATTGTATTTGCGCACACAAACACGGTGTTTTGTGCGTCCACAGCCCAGTCAAACATAGAACCAAAGATTATGCCAAGTAGCCATAAAACAGCAATAAGAATACAAACTCTGCACTTTGTCATTATCGCGCTATATTTCATGTGCAAATGAAGCACCAATAGTCGATCCAACGAAATGGTGGCCGCTGTCCAAAGCGACAGAGATGTTAGGAAGTAAGAAAGAAAGTTGAATACGATTCCAGCGTAACATGACAACAAAGAAAAAGGATCTACCAGATAGGAAAGCTTGTACACCAAGTAGGCTGGCTCTGCGATAAACCCGACGCAGAAATCGGCGAAGGCGAGGTTGACCAAGAGAAAATACGACGGCTGACGCAGAAATTGCGGCGCGCGACAAATGGATACCAGAATCAAAACATTTCCGACGATCGCCGTTAAGCTCAGGACGAACATAACTACACAGTTGACGACATACGGAACGAAAAGGCTTCCTTGTTGCGGTAGAACCTTACTGAGTTGGGCACAGTGATTTTCAGCCATTGTCGGTGATTTTGATGTAGTTATTGTTATTAAAGACCTAAGATTTCGACTGCATCAACGGGTTGCTTGACTAATTCGTCAAGGGAAATTCTTCCTGAAACTTGGTACCTTCTCAACAGAATAGGCGCTCCCAGAGTTAATCACCACTTAGTAAAAGCTATTCCACCAAGTGCGTAGTCTGAGCAACTTCGGTAGACTCATTTCCCATGCAAATCACAAGTCATTCTCGATCGTCGTTATTAAAATCGGCCCCATAAAAGCTGACGTTTTATGACATATTCTCCTCCCTACATTGCGGCAACTGCCGCTTATTTTCCTTATCTTAACAAACACAATCATTAAGCTCATCTAGACTTGTAGTCTCATATAGTACAGAAAAAAATATTGTAACTAATACAGAGTTGTTCGCTTTTGTATAGCTTCAATTACGTCCTCCAGAAACTGCCAGAACTAAACAAGAAGCAGTCAACATTTAAATTCAGAATATCGTCTAAATATCACCCCTTCCTGGGCAAACAGATGGTAAATCACACGTCCATCAAAACTAAACGTATATCCAAGTTTTGTTACAAATGCAAATTAAACATCCAAAGCTTTCATATTTGAACATCTCCATCGTGGTAAGTTATATCGTCTACATAAAATTCATTATCCAATTTTTAGGTTAATAATGCATGAACACGTTCTTTTAGTTTTGTGACAACAAGTTTAATTCACCAAATTAGTTAGTGGAATTTCACCGGTAGAAAAAAATTAGGAATTATCGACCGGAAAACAAATTCTAAACTATCAAGAGGTCCAAGCTATGCCATTTGTTAAATATCGGCTCATTTAACTTTTTTGACAGTCTGTCAGTCAAATTGCTTTTACTTTCATTAAAACTAAAAAAACATTTTAAGTTAAAAGGTAACGGCTATGCTTTTCTCATGGTTTTGTTAACTACTCTCTTCCAAAGATTGAATAAATATTGTAGGTTATGAATTGCAGTCATCAGATCCATAATTTCATTTGCATCCGAGAGATGACAAGTGAACTTCACTTTAATGACACAGAGATAAAATGGAGCTCTCTCCGCAGAAAAAAAAAAAAAATTAATTGTTTTTTAAAATCAGCTGTAAATCATAAACTAAATTTATTAGTATTTTTTAAGACTTGTTAAGGTAAAATAACATCGATTATACATTATATGGTTTTTGGTGGCCTTCAAAAAATGTACTGAATTTCGGAAATATCCGGAATATTGGAAAAACGGGAAAAGGGGTCGTTGTACTTCTCGGATACTTGTATTTAGCACACATAATAAGTTTAGAAATATTTAGCAACCGATCGATAGATATATCCCTCAAAGCACCCACACGAGCAAAATCGCATAGATTCTCTTACTTTGCATATTGCTGTGAAATCTCACCAGGCAATTGGTAATTTGAATAAATTAAAACAGTCAAAGCTGTTACCATAACAAAAAAAAATACGATCATTTTACTGTTTTAATACTGTTGACAGACTGAGTGGGAATATAGAAGGTCCTCTGTTTAGTTGCAGGCTCCCAGATAAAATTGTTTGTCACTAGAATATTTTCATGGAGTATTCTCACCATGTTGCTAAACTCGGAGACTGAATCAGTATTTTCATCGAGGACTAGCGTACAGCTTTTTTTTTAAAAATATATTTATCAGTAAATCAGACTATTTTATTCTATTAATCCACGATTGTTAAGAACTTCTATCTACCTGTCAGTCATTTATCGCTAATGTAAATACCAGCTCTGTTTTGACTTGACTTTATAGTACAACTAATGATAAAATCTTTTACTTATCAGATCCTGCTGGGAGTTAGTTTTATTACTCTCTGTTTTAATTTTGTTCTTTTAATTTTCGCGAAGTTGCTTTCTTGTTTGTATTTTGCATGGAACCTTATCTTCCGGTAATGCATTTTTTTATGTACCAAATTGCACTGTTCAACTGTCCCGGATAAAATAAAATTCGCCGCAAAAATATACATTATAAAGTCTCATGTTTTTGCCAGAAACTCTTAAGGGCGATTGTACTTTGCAGTGACCTTAGGACAGGAAAGTGTTGGCCATATTCTGCAGGGCCTTTCATGCACTAAATGGGGTAAATAGACTGGAGTAAATAGTAGGCAATTCTGATCGCTTTATTCGCATTTTTCAATCATGCCAATATGATTTAACGCACTTTTTTTTAGCAACATCCAATGGAAACTGTAATACCTCGGTAATACGAAGAAACGATTGGGCACCTTAAAAACATTACTTTATTCCGCGCCCTACACCGTAACAAAATGAAAAAGCAATGTTATTTCTTTGGGTGATAGGCAAACAAGCCCCTTAATGTGGTTATTTATTGGTGCCAGCTGGGGCCTTTTTTGTCTTACGTTAAAGTTCAAAAGGAACCGACTCGTTATATTTACCGTAGTAACAAGCTAGGGTGGGCCTAGGTAAATACACTAAGCTGACTGTAATGTAAAAAATTACTGTAGTTAATAAAGCGCATTTAGCAGGATTTGTTTTAACCGCAAAACGTCGCAGTGAAAGTGCGATTAACCGAAAGCTTTAAATTTTGATCATGGACTGGATACAATTGAATTTCGATGTATACGATTTTCCGGCCTCGTCTAATTTTGCCCTGTGAACGAGCGTATTCTGGCAACGGATTTTCATTTATTTACGAAGGAAGATAAACCAGTTCACTGCGAAGTATACCCCTTGGGCGAGTTATTGGGCTCTTCCAGGAGACGAAAAAGATTCCCTGCTGTCAGACTAGCCTCTTTTCCCTGGTAATGGGCGGGAAAGAGGACTCTTTTTTCCTTCCTCCCGCCGAATACCAGGGAAAAGGGGCTGCTCTGCTAGCAGTGAACGACAAAGAAAACATACATAAATATTCTAAAACCCAACGACAGTTTTTGGAAAATTTCTGTTCGGAAGACGATTTGAGATCTAGAATTTTCGGAACATTTGTTGTTGAATTTCTTGCTTGCCTGCCTCTCCTAGGATTTTCGAACATTTCAAAAATCGAATAACTGCCCATTTTTAACGGATTTTTTGCCAGAAAAGGTCACCTAGAATTTTCGGGTGCTCTTTTTCTAGCTGACATTTTCAAAAAGGTAAGTTTTGATCCCTATTATTTTCCGATCACTAGACTTTAAATACTAAAATACGTTCAACAATGCTATGTTTAAGTGGTTTTGAACTATATTCTCGTTGGGTGCCCCTGATTTGAGTGTGTGGATGGCAATGAATTCACAGGAAAAAGCTATTTAACCGCAGAAACCTTTCCTATGTAACGGAGGTTCAAATGAAGATACTGTAGAACCCCGAAATTTTGAATCCCCTAAGGAAATGGAAATGGTTTGAATAATCGGGGGTAGTCACACAAGATTACGACGTTTTAGAAGTTCAAAATGAACCTGGGGTTCACAAAAATATAATCTATTCCAGCATTAGTTTCCCGTGATACTGCTATTCATTGAGCGGCTCTAACTAACAGACCATGTCTTTGATCCAAACAACCTCTCTTAAAAATGACATTGATGGCAAACCTTTCTAGTGAACATGAGTTTCATTTGTTTGACAATAGCATTCATATCAAAGGCTCCGCCTTTACCCTCGTTTTAAGACAGAGGCTAGGCTTGGAGCAACTCGGAATTTTAATCACAATACTCCCAAACAAAACACTGCAACAAGCGTCGGGAAAAACGCCAGAAACCAAAATCTAACATGTATATTATATAAACTTTATATTAATGCTAATTAAACCCATTTTCACATGAATAAGGGTTTTTAAAACCCTAAACTGGCCTTTTAACCACTTGGGTATTTCCTACAACCCAACTTTGCCACCAAAATTTTGCCGAACCATTCTGTACAATTTCACCTGGATACCATAGTCGTATCATAGTCGTGCTTAGGAAAATTTTGGGTAAAAAAAGTTGTATATCGGCAAGGCGAAAACCCGGAATCGTCTGCGCCTCAACGAAAGAAATTCCATACTGATGACTTAAAGTCTATTCGGAACGTAGTCAGGACCACTGATTGGTCGACGCAGTAATCATATTGTTTAAGCTTTTGTTTACGAATGACAAACATAAGGCAAAAGTTCACAACGGTCAAATGTAAACGCGATGAATCTACTACAAAACAGTCACTATTCATGAGATTGCTACAGCTCGTTGGCAGAAGAAATCAATAGACGAGGAGAAATAAAAACAAATTCAATTTAATTTTCCAACAAATTTACCTTTAGAATCCCATGACTTCCACATAAATTATGTTAACACTGATTTACGTCGTCAGAACTGAATTCCTATGGTCTTTTTGATTCGACGGCGCAATGACAGCGAAAACGTCCCTTAAAAAGTGAATTTACGTTCTTCCAGTCCTCATTGCGATTATTCCTACCCATTGAATTTATCAAAAGTAGGTGAATCCCCTAAGAGTTGAATTCCTAGGATCCCTATGCAAGTTCAAAAAGAAAAATAAAATTTCGTCGTCGTTTGACTTCCTTCATAAAATGGAAAATTAGGCAATTTCACGTCGTAGTCTTTCAAAAAAGGCAAGGAAATGTACAAAAAAAAGTGTGAAACACGTGCAAAGTTGTCGTTTTGCCTTTTAAGAGCAGTTGTCTGTAAGATTCGAGCTATATTGAAAAGTCGCTGCCACACTATCTCACCGAATTGGCTAAAAATTGACAAGTAGACTTTATTTGGGGTCTTTAATAAGGAATAGGTAACTTTAGGTTCTAATTCCTCCTTTTTCGGAAATTATCGACATGGCCGGTTTTTGGGTGCCTCGGACCGGCGCCATATTGGTTAATAGAAGCTGCTTTTGAGCCTTCGACTACAACCCTGTCATCAAAGCTAATCTTACTTTGCCGAAACACATTGAAAGAATAACAATCCCTCTTTATTGTATTTTTTCGAAACTGCTTGGAAATTGATAACGTTTTCGCAACGATCGATTATACTTTTGGGGGGTATACTTTTTGAATTTTTTACACCCGCAAAATTAACAGCATTGTAAAGGCGTATATCTCTTTTGCCACATCGCATTGAAGCTTGCCACTCTGCCTGAATACTCATTGTTTGTAGTTAAATCGAGTTCGTTAATAAAAAAATTGGGCAAATTTAACGGAGCAGAAACAAAAATAATGAATGGAAGAGTGTTCTAGTGACTTTGTCAATAATCTTTACACAGAATACTCGCCAGGTGTTGCCAAAATTACAATCGATAATAGAGTTTCTGTACTTAATCTGAGTGATCTGTGTAATAAAATTAGCCTCTGTAATAGAATCGATAACTCTGCTGCGAAAAACAGTACAAAAAAGGGTAGATTGCATAAGGAAAAGGAAAATGAATTTGTTATGTTTACGTATGCTACGACGTGTAAACAAAATGCAACCACAGTCGAAGTGGAATTTTCCTGATTTTCCTCCAGTTTCTTCATCGAAACCAGAGCTTTTAAAATTAACCATAGTAATGAAAATTGAGATGTATTACCTTACTCGACGACAAAGATGCCAGTTTTCACCTTGATCGAAAAAAAGTAATATTTTCCCAGGCTTATCGCGGGTCGTCAAGTTCCTTGCGTGGCGTTACAACTCACGTGAAACGGCCTGGTTCCAAACAACTGAACTGAAGAATCCGTGAAAATCTTAGCCAGGCAATAAATAATGGAAGTTGATATAAGTTATCATTATTAGTAAGCGAGGATGCGATGATAGTTACAGTTACATGTATTTACAGCGTTTAAAGATTCACTCAAAACTCACGAGACATGAGCCATTGAAACAAACATCATTAGTCCCGGGCGTTTGGCGCTGGGCGTTGGCAAAGTAATAATACTCATTCTCCCTTGTACACCATTAACACCGGTTCCGTGCACAATTTTCAGGTATTTTGTCTCAATCACGGAGCCCGTTTTGAGAAGATTCTTTGTCTTTCCATAAAGGGTTTTTTGATAAACAGAAAAATTGGTTTGGAATGGGTTAAGAAGAATGAGGGATGAGCCCAGGACTACAAAAACCACAGTCACCCCACAGAAGGGCTTTAAAACTGTGCGCAAATGCCTCACCCTATAGAAACAATTCCAGATTTTCGTTTCCTTGAAAAAGCTTAAAAATGGACAACTCAAGACATTCCTAATTCAAAATAAAGTAAACAGCAAAGAAAATTCAGTTAGCGACCACAGTGTTTATCCGATATCGCGAACAATAAGGAGTGATTGAAGATGTGGCTGCAGTTTAACGTAAAATCATTTACCATGCTCACAGACCTTTCGACAACATCAGTGTACCGATTGACGTAACATCGTGGTAAAAAATGAACGCTTTTTACTGTAGGACGATGACGTCATCATACAAAAGGGGTCTTCACTCTGGCATCCTGAATTTCAAACTGTCAAAACCTAATTTTCTCTGCTCGTCAAGAACGCCTCTGAGGACAAGTAGTGGTAATGTGCTTGTTAGTAAGACGTCCAAAAAAAGAAAACGTTCATAATCAACTTGCTTAATGCATTGATAAAGGGAAACTTTCTCCTTTACCCTTAGGGACAGAGTTCAAAAGCGCAAAAGATTTTTATTTCAGCTCTAGTATGTGCTGTCTAGCGATTTTCCTTGAACTTCTCTAAATTTTCCAGATCAAACAAGCTGTGCCCATCGTAGACTAGACTGCAAAACAGTCAGTATTTTTGCGTATTCAACTACGCGCTAGCAGTCAAACAAAAGGTCGGAGTCTCGCTCTCTGTTTTCAGCCTCGGACCTTTTGTTTGACTGCTAACGCGTAGATGAATACGCAAAAATACGGACTGTTTTGCATTCTATGCCCATCGTACATAATCTTGTCTGGGCTCCCTTGAAAAATTGCACTTCATTAGAAGAGAAAAGTGAAGCTTTGCCTTCCCCACTTCGTTTAAAAAATGTCGTTCGGCTGTTCAAACTACTTTTAGAAAACAACAAACTTCCCAACTTTAATTTTTATTAAAGGTATAGGGGTAGGAATCCAAATTTTTTTCAAATGTTCTTCAAAATGTACGCCATGCAAATGTAGTATTTCACTGATTTTAACACAATGATTGTGCAGTAGTGTCTAGTGAGTCCGGGGGCTAATGCTCCATCACAAAAATCTTGTATAACTGAGTAGTACACATTTTTAGTTATTTTATTGAGTTGTGAAAAATCATAAATTTGTTTCTTCTTGAATGTGTTATACTCTTATCCATTGAGTGTTTTCAGTCTTTCCGATATGCCCGTCGGATAGCGGAAGTTAACGTAAATGATCGATTACCTGAAAAGAAGCTACGATCCTAACTTTCCACCTTCGGGTCTTTTCCCTAGCCATAATTTTTTCCCTTAAGGAATTATTCTCTGTTTTACATGATAACTGGTCTTGCATTCTTATCGATTTTGGGAACCTATTCCTATGCCGTATTCTGATGCGATCTACGTTATGTAGCTTTCCCCCCATTTAACAGCTCCTTACTGAACCAAAACGGTGTTAATTGAGTCTATTCAAAGAACTAGCCAATATTTTTCCAACGGTACGCACGATGTTCCTAATTCCCCCTACTCCCCGTCTTAGAAGTTAAGCTTTCATGTGCATTGGTTAAATTTTCTTTTCATAAGCTACAATGCTCATAATCGCGCATGCTGATTTCATTTATGCTTAAAAAATTAAAAATTAGTTTATCGAAGAAAGAGTGAATAAAAAGTGTCATGAGGCGTTTGTGATTTTATGAACTATTTAACGCGGTCCTTTTCTTACGGCTTATGTCCGTTGGTGAAAATGCTAATTGGGTTTTCTTGGATTGAGAAGGGCGGGCTCTTTCTAAACCTGGCGTTGTTTATGGGACCTCAGTATTCAGAACAGAATCAGTCGATGGCAAACAACGAAAAGGCTTTTATGTGGTAAGTTACAGTGATGAACTTTGCCTCGAGATGGTCATATTTTTGTACATACCTTTAGTGTTGGTCTGAAAATTTTTTGTTATGGATGAGGGGGGAGGTGGGGGGGGAAGAGATCAGAACATGTACCTCGTGTTGTTTAAGAGCCGCGGCATTAAAGTACTGAAAACTGTTAAACAGTCTTCTACAAATCAAAATAGTTGCAAATGCTTACGGGAGGCCCTGACTATATGATGATTAGAAGGGCAATATTTGGAAAGGTGCATGGTCGTAGAGTTAAGGAGATTTGACTAATCAGCCAATTTCCCGCCAAACATAAGGGCGTGGCCAGTGGCCCCAAAATTGTGTTCGCTCGCCCCGGGCTGGCTCGACTTTTGGGATACGGTCATGGAGTTATAAACAGTGAGTTCATCATCTATATAGCCTGCTCACCCCAAAGTGACTGCATTTCGCTTTTCAGAGACCCATCAGTTACTGTATGACCCTCTCGGATCAGATTTTATGTCCGTGATGTAATACTGGTGGTGAGGTCAGTCCACAAGCAGAGTCGTGAAAAACGCCGACACTTGAGCCTTTACGTTCAAAACATTCCTGGCTATCGGGAAAAAAAGGAGCTTTTTAAAAATATTAAAATAAAATGTCATTTCAAATTTCACTTTATCACCGTTCGAAAATTATTGTGAATCAGACGAAATGAAAGTTGCAAGAAGAAAAATAAAAGAAAATAAAAAACAACTTCCTGTTAAAAGTCGGGTGAGACGTTTAATAGCGTCACGAAGACTGAACTTGATTAAGGTTGTTCATTTCAGTTCCGTTCCAGCGTGCAGTTATTTGTCCTCCTAAAAATAGCTTTGTCTCCCACCGATCATTCCATGTCATATTTTTCGGACTTATTATTCAGTAATGACAGTACGATCAGGTAACTTGAATTGACTTGATGAGTTCTTTAATTTCATTTCATGTACTAGTTTTATATCATACGCTGGAAAGATCTGCCAAATGTACATTAGCAAAGGTAGGTTCCTGTTTACAAGTGTAATTATCGAATACCATATAATTTGCATAAAGCTGCAGTGCACGGTTTGTTTTTCTAGCCTTTTGATAAAAATTGACAACGTTTACGTTATCTTTGCCGAAGAAAATATGTAATTTGTAGCTGTATACAGCGAAATATTACAGAGAAAATTGTAACTGTGCAGTACACGAGCGGCTCCCTATTGGTGTGGCAACTCGAAGACCGAAGTGCCGTGTGTAACAAAATTTATAATTTTCATTTTAGCGCATATTTCAAGCTCTTCGCAAGATCAGAATCAAAAGATCATCTTTTTACATTACAAGGGAGGGTTTTTTTTAAGCGATAGATAGGCTTTAAGAGACACGATCAATTTTTAGAGAATTTTCTTTTCAAATATTCACCGAATTTTGTTTGGAAGTTTTAGCGGCCAAGTGGCTGTACCATTGCGCATACATGCAATTATATTTCTGCCCCGTTGCATTTGCCCAATTATTTTATTCAACAATCTAACTTATCTATAAACAAACTATTTTTAGTTAAAATGGCTTAGTCTAAATCGATGTGGCATGGGTGATACTGACCTTCCAATTTCTACCAAATTTGTGTACCTTTTGAGTACCGAAAAAGTGCTGTGAGAAGTTATGGTCGTTCGTAGCTCAGGCTTAACCATTTTCAGATAAGAGTAAGTAAATGAAAGGAGGAAGGATAGTTCTTTCCAACTGTATGAGTCACGATTAAGTTATTTTAATGATAAGGCTAGAATTAATTACTGTAAATCTCCTTCAGTTCACCAACATGGCGGCCCCTCGAGGCCTCGTCAAAACTGTCATTCCTGTATCTTTGAAACCAAAGAGAATTCGAACCTTAGAATATGCATTCAGTATTTAGGACACCATTCTAAGACTACATGCCGAAAATCAGCCAAATCGATGAGGTACCGTGTCAGGCCGAAGTTCGAATTTTACAGAAAATCACTCTTAAACGTTCTCGTTGCCATCACATCGTCGGATCGTAAAGTGCCTTCTGTCGTTGAAGCGCAGACTTCTCTAATGCGAAACGTCTCTAGCAGCGAGGAGAGAGGAAAGACGGCTATTAACTCACCTGTCCTTTGTCCGCTTGCTAAACCACCGCTACCACCACAGATAAAAGATGTATTTGACCTGCACCTGGCTGTACATAGATTGTCATCCACTTTGTACGCGGTGTAATTATCGTTCGAGCAGTAACACTCCTTCAGGGATATAAATGCCCAAAGGTGGTGTTCCCCTTCACAATATTCATTACAGTGTGCAAGGTCGGCTTCATGGGCTCTCAGTGTGTTATGGGGGCCACTAAAGTACACTTCGGTCATATTCACACAAGGTATATAGTTGCCTTGATCTGGTGTAACTAGAAAAAGAACATTTAACTATCATCGACTAAACCATATCATATATGAACAGCTGACCAGTCACGTGATGTAATATAAAAACTTAACTCCGGTTAAGTCTGTCTGTGAAACAGTGGTGAAATCCTTGTTTGTGACCCCCAACTGTGTACCAGGATTGGAGTATGTGTCATGATTGGCCTGTTAAAAAAGCCATTGTCGAAAGGAAATTCGAACCGCACTTCCAGTAATTCGTTGAGTCCGTAGGGGTTCCAGAACAAGAATGTCGGCGCTGCTACGCAGACAGGGTTTGATTACGTCTGCGTTGAAGGCTAGTGGTATAATAACTCGAAATAAGGCCATGCTGGAAAGCAAGAAACGCACTGAGACAAGGTAAAAAGAAAGGTTACATAATTTAAAATGGTAATTTCCTTTGTTTGTCTTCTCCCGCTGCGTTCCTTGCTCTCAAGCATGACGTTTTTGTACCACGTGACTGATCAGCTGCAAAGAATCGATAATCACGTGCCCAGCTTCTAAAGAAGAACCATTCCGCTTTTAAGCCTTCATTCTCAGAGTGAAATATGGAGTCCTATAAGGTGGTTCTATTTTTTTTAGTCTGTGGTAAGTAGTAATTTCGCATGTATGTAGTGTGTAGTTATAACTTTTGAGTCTGTGGGTGAAATCGTATGTTGTTACCATTCAAATGAAACCTCTTCAACATTACTTTCACATGGTACTATGATAAAATCCTATGTTGTTACCATTCAAATGAAACCTCTTCAGCAGTACTTTCACATGATACTATTTATTTAGTATGTAGTTCGAACTTTTGAGTCTGTGCATGAAATCCTATGATGTTACCATTCAAATAATACGTCTTCAGCAGTACTTTCACATGGTGCTATTTATTTAGTATGTAGTTTTAACTTTTGAATCTGTGGATGAAATCCTATGGTGTTACCATTCAAATGAAACCTCGTCAGCAGTACTTTCACATGGTACTATTTACTTAGTATGCAGTTCTAACTTTTGAGTCTGTGGATGAAATCCTATGGTGTTACCATTCAAATAAAACCTCTTCAGCAGTACTTTCACATGGTACTATTTACTTAGTATGCAGTTCGAACTTTAGAGTCTGTGGATGAAATCCTATGGTGTTACCATTCAAATGAAACCTCTTTGGCAGTACTCTCCCGTGGTACTGTTTGTTTTTCAGTTCAGAATTTTACAAAATGAAATTTAGAAATTTTGTTGAATTTTTACTTTGGTCAAGTTGGTAGTAAAACGATTATTGATAAACACCTGTATCCGTCGAGCGTCAAGCTTCAGTTGGTAACAGTGTACTGTTACCCTCTAACAAAACTTTTTATTGTTAGATGTCATGAGACCAAAGCCATACCCAGGGCCCAGTTGTTCGAAGGCCGATTAACGCTAACCCAGGGTTAAATTTTAACCCGGGTTTCTTTTTCTTTTGTTCAAAAGATTTTTCCCAGATTATTTTCTCTATTCTTTTTGGGCCATCCAATCATCAAACTGTAGACAAAGAGAATAAAACTGATTTTGTTTTTTAAGCTTTGATATCGGAATTCAAATTTCCCACTAACAATGGGTTAACTTAACGCTGCTTTGAACAACCCGGCCCTGGGCTTTCCTAGGAACGAGGCTGGTCATGTGGTATCGAAGAAACCAATGGAAATGCTTTATGCAGTCTTACACTCAAACCTACACTGTAAGGGACCAGCACACTGATCGCTTACAGAAGGAGATAGTTTACGAAAGGATCCAATTGAAATGCTTTGGAAGAGGCTAATCATTAAGTTAGTTAGTTTTGAATAGGCGGTCGCTTTCGAAAAGTGTGCACACTTGAAGATTCAAATTTTGCTAAATTCTACGTTACATCTACGCTAGAAGATCGAGAGTTCCTTCTCCTTTTGGGGCACTGGCTTTATTTTACACTGCCAAATTTAGTCTCATACAGGGTCCTTAAGTATAAAATAAGGATGGGATAACCATATGAAATAATGTAGGTGTCAGTTTTACCTGTTGTTGGAAATCCGTAATGTTTATCTCCTGTTGAGTAAAAAGGATGTAGAGTTAATTATAGACATAATTAATAGACACAGCGGTCAAAATTTTCAACTTTTAAAGGCAGTTATCTATTTATAAATACATAGTTTAAAAAATCTATGAAAGTAGTGTTCATTGTATAAGAAATTAGCTAAAGTGGGACGTATGTGTCAGTATCGATTTGAAAAAAATTCGTACATTTGCTGAACCCAAGGTGTTGTTATTTCAAAACTCAGGAAAAACAGTAGAAGCGTTATTGTTCTAAACAGGCTTAATGGCCGTTTTACATTACAAAGACAAAACCTCGTTCCCAGGGTGCTGTCTCTCTCCCTCGTCTGCGCACGAGCTCAGTAGGGAGGAGTAGGAGAGGTCCCTAGGAACGAGACGTAAACAAAGTCATGGCTTTACTACTTAGGCCATTCCAAATGTCGAACTTCATATGTGCTGAATAGACGAATCTTTGCTGACGTCATAGTTTATATTTTTGCTCATCAGCATACAAGTTATCCATAGAGGGTGTCACCATATGCACAAATTGAATTCGAAAATTGAAGCAGTTACTTAATTTGAGCAATAATGGTACAATTTCCAGCTCTTAGCAAGCAATAACAAAGAAAACATTAGCCATCGAAAACCACGAAATTGCTAATTAGCAAGAACGCTAATGAGCCCATAGATTCTTTGTAAAGTTTCGAGTTTTACAAAGATAATTTCTCCGAAACTATTCAGTATATCGGGCTACAATTTTCCCATGTAACTGAAACTGTTATGCTCTTTCGATATTCAGAGAGTCTATTTCAAGGACTTGATCAGAGAATGATAGCCATATGCTGGTGATGAGGCAAAAGATGTAAACAAAGATTTGCCTCTACTCATGAGGAAAATCTACTATTCTCGCTCATTTGCTTTAGATAGAGCACAAGTGAAGGTCAACGTTTGAAACTCACATTAACGTTAGATTCAGATTCATTTTTTTCTTATCTGTAAGACACGATTTTATCGTTTTGAACAATAAATCAAGAACCTTTTTAACCGAAGGAACGAAGTTAGCGAATAACTGGGCTAATGTGATTCGCAAGAATAACATCTTTACGTCAGAAGGCCACAAAACCTACACGAATTGCGCAAAAACGTGCCCTATAATTAACACTGTAAAAACATACAAAGTTTGAAATCAAAAATATCAAAGCTAATTGATAAGGCTAAGAATTGAAGACCGAAATACTCGAAATGGGACTACCGTAAATCCTCTGTTAAGTCCCCCCAGGGGGCTTATTTATTCCAAACTCATTTGAGGGGGGGGGGGGTGGCTCAATAGAGACGGGGGGCTTATTGCTGCGGAGCGACCGTAGGGAGCAAGCAGCAACATAATCAGGATTTAAGGGAAATTCATCACTTTTTTCCACAATGCATTGCATTTAACCACACTTTTTACCACAATGCATTGCATTTAACCAGAGTGCATTGCGCCACGAGCAACTAAAAAAAAAACACGGGGAAGTTCGCATCGTTCGCTGCACAGACTCAGAGTTTTCTTTGTAGCAAATTTTCTACAGCACGGTTAGAGGTCTTACCAAATTTAAGACACGCAGGAGTCTTTCAGATGAGTACAATGGTTAACTTGGGGATTGGATTTCAATTCAAGAGCCTTTGACTCGTCCAGGTGTTAAACCTGACGAGAAGATGAGCATTTGCTCTTCGACTCCGCAACACGGGGGATATACAAATTCCAGCTTGCTAGAAGGTGATGTGAAAGTGAGAAAATGTCATGCCATGCTATTTTTAAGAACCTGTATGAGCCGAAAATGGATGTGATTTTGACCATCCGCTTCAAAATAACAGCGGAAATCGAGATAACAAAACATATGTTTTGTGTCCTACGTTGCAGACCAGGACGTGTATCGGCGTTTTGAGAAGCATAATTATGTTCTTTCGTTCATTCATTGCCATAGAATATGCTTTTACATTGTTTTTTAACTGTTAATAGCTCGATTAATGCGGCTGGTGATCATCTTGCCGGCGGAAGTTTCATGGAAAAGGCATTAAATTAAAGACTTTTCCCATTTACGTAGTCAGTCTCCTTTGTGTAGTGGTTAGGTGTAGTCAGCGGCGTGTAGTCGCGTCGAGCCAATGGTGCCGGGTTCGAGTCCTACAGAACTCTTTTTTTCCGTTTTTTGTGTTGTTGTTTTCTATAAATATATAGCTAAATAACTACAACTTAATAAAGTGCAATAATCAGCAAGAAAAGTATCGTGTTTCCAGAGGAAAGATAGTACACCATATATTAAATATATGGATAAACAATCTGAATTTCTATCATTTCCTACAATTTACTGTGGGAAAACCAGAGTTGATAACCACTTGATCATTTTCTAAACAACGTTCCCACGAGTTCTTTCTATAGACTGATAGTAATATTCTAGTACTTTCCAACACTTAAATAGGACATTCAATGTCATTTTCGATTCTTTTAAGTCCCACTGCCTAACTAATGCCAGTATCAACAGAATGTGCCGCAGCATTACTATCTTTTAGATACCCTAGTTTAATTTAGAAAAGACAATGGTATTAGTTCTCCATAAAGAACTAGAATAGAAATTGGAAAAGCTCAAGGACAAGAGGTTGGAGGTCATGCAACCGAGGATCAGAAGCAAATCCGAACTTCCAGTTGGTGAATAAACCATCTCCGATCAGTCCACACGAAGTTTTACAGTCGTGTTGATTAATACAGTCTATCGTTTATTAGTGATGAATAATCAAGGAGGGGAGGGGGGTTGAAAGTGAGGGGGGGGGGGGGCTTATTAACTTTGTTCCCCTTAAAACGGGGGCCTTATTGAAGAGGGGGGCTTACTTTCGCAAGACATCGTAAAGTTAATTATTTTGAGAAGTCAATGATTGTCCTCCTAGAAAATAGCATACCGTTGATAACTACAATCCCGTTGTCTCCTGTCACAGTACCCTCTCCTCCCTTGGTGCTTTCATTTGCAACAGGCTCCTTCCCCACAAATCCTTCACCATAAGTGATACTTATGAGGCCGCCCCCTCCACCGCCTCCTTCTCTCGCTGCGTCAGCTCCTTTGGCTTCCAATGTGGCCTTGTCGCCGAGGATCACGTACTTAAATAAGACAAAGAAGGACGATATAAGTATACCATTTAGATGAGGCGTGCAGTATGCTTCAATTTACCCTTACCCTATTTAAAAGCAATATGTGAATGAGCTTCAGTTTAAACAAAATACGCGATAACGTGTTAAGTCGGTGGGAAAGAGCAGAAGTTTCTTGGGCCACGAGGAAAAGGTACATTGGCGGGACAACTAATGAAATATGTTACAAAGACTTCGTTTTGCATAGAGCCTTTTCACATGACGTCATGTCCGTCATGTTGGTGTCTCAAAACAATAAAACGGCGGTCATGTTAGTGTCACAAACCAGTTCTGTTGTTACAAAAAGTCATGCATAGCTCTTCGCCACACGAGTGAAAACGCTCTACACTTGTTTATTTTTGGCCTCTGTGTTTCGTTTTGTTTGTATGCATCGCAGTTTGTTTGTCTATCTTTTTATATCTGTAGTTCATTTTATTTTAAAGTGACGATTATTACCTTGCTAGACTTCAAGATAATCGTCCCACCGCTACTTCCCCCGCTTGTAGGTTTATCTAAAACCGCATACGTTCTTCCACTAGCATTGATGACAGCATCTATTGAAGAAAAGCAGCAGGAGTTACTTTATTAGCACCGTGGGTAGCAGGGGTTTTTTTTCTCGCGCGCGGCGGTATGTTTCCGGGTTAAGTCCTTTGTTTGTCTTTTTGTCTCGTGCTAGTTTGGAGTCAATTTGTTGAAATTTCAGTTCCCACGACTGTAGATATATACTGTATAGAGTAAGGTAGTAATAATAAGAACCGTTACTTACTGATTGTTAAATTTTTTTCGGTCTGAATTTTAATGGCTCCTCCACCGCAAGCTAAGACAAGGTCACTTCTATTCGAGTTTGTGGTACCTGCAAGAGGAAACTTCTAGTAACCTGGAAAAAGCGTCACGCACAGAAACTGTGGTCACGCACACGAAACACGTCACATCATGCAGTACTTCGTAGTCAAGTCACGTTATACGCCTTCTAATTGTACTGATATGACAAAACTGATCGAAAATTGAAAATTAAGTCCAAGAGTTATCATCTCGACTTGTCCAATCAATGTATGAAAGCAGTTGTTTGTTTACGAAGAAACAAGAGGTGACGAAAAAATAACACGAAATAGTGACTGTGTGTTGGTTTGATAGACTGTCTGTCTGTCATTGCCACTTACAATTGTTTGCAGTACAGTTGGATGTTCCTGTGATCAACAAATTGAAATAAGGAACAGTTATGAAGCGTCATTGCATAAGTTTCCACTTTCCAAAAAAGAGTTGGGAGGCCCCTATTAAAAGAAACAATTTTGAACTCCTATTCCAGCTTTGTTGGCAGTTTGTTTACGCTTATCGAAAACAAAACCAAAAAAAGAAAAAACTCTCACAGTGATGAATTTATGGCTCAATTTCATTGAGTAAAACATTAAACTAAGAGGGCCAGGGCCCCCCAAAAGGTTTTTTCGGGATTCGCTATTTGATTTATTTTTTATTTTTTATTGACAACAAATTAACAACATTAATACACAGCAGAAAGTCAAAGAATAAATAAGTAAATAAATATGTCAGTAACAAAACAAATTGCAACAAAAATAAAGAGTATTGGAAAATAAATAATAATAATAATAATAATAATAAAAACCTGTCAGTTGCCACACATGTTCAATATTGTTTGCCACAATTTTCAATGCGATACTGTTCAAAAAGCTTACGTAAAAATTCCTCTAAATTAGGTTTCGTTACAATGTTCTTGCAAGTATACAAGCATTTCTTTTGCAGTAAAACCAACAGACGAAGTTTGCGTTGAGTTGAAATTGGCATTTACAGTGGAAGGGAGTCATCGAACGTGTTAAATAACATTTGCTTGTTCGAAAAATGTATGTTCTCTTTATGATTGGGATCCGGGATTCAGCGATTTTAATAAACATTTAGGAAATGTTGTTGTCAAAAACCAGCAGTTTCCGGTAAGAAAAGTTAAGACGCCCTTTGCAGCTATAGTCATTATTCATTCTGGAGAGCAAGGGGCTGTTTACATAGAAGGGAGGAAGATCCTAGACGGCGGATCATCCTAGCGCCATACGTTTTCTGTATTCAGTTTAGATGAAGAGGGTTTTTTTTTCTGCATGTAAACCCAGCGAAACGTTATTCCGCCTTCTAGGATCTTCCTCCCTTCAAGTAACAGCCCCTTCAGAAACGCACAAGGACAAGACAAACAAAAAGCTCACATCATTTAAAATGGTAATTTTCTTTGTTTGTCTCCTTCCAGCGCATCCCTTGCTCTCCAACATGGCGTTTTGTACCACGTGAATGACTAACTACAAAGGGCCTATTCATGATTCCTGTTGCTTGACTCAAAACGAGTTGACCTATTTTTCTCCACCCTGTCATGTGCCTGTTTTGACGATACACTTTTAAAACGGGATGGGTTGAATTTGTAACAGTGTCATTGTTTCATGTAAAAGTGTCATTGTTTCAATAAAACTTTTCACTCTGGTTAATCCTGGAGTTTTGTAAGGCGGATCTAACTTTTGAGTCTGAGGTCGAAATCCTGTGAGGTGACCATCCAAAGGAAACCTCTTTGGTAGTAATGTTACATGGTACTATTTGTTTATCTGCATTCTACAAAAGGAAATTTGGAATTTTTGTCTTATCTTGACTCTGGTCACTTTTGGAAGTGACAAGGTTGATAGTCGACATGGGCCTCTTCAGTCGATAACTAAACATAAGTAAACTAACTTGTGCGCGTGTTGAAAGTTTTTTTATTTACCAGTGCTTCCGCCAATAAGATGTATCTTGGGCTCAACTCCGTAGGTATCACCGAAAATAACCTTGTTGTCGTCCTCGAACAATAGACCACCCTGTCCAGCATGCCCCGCGCCCCCATTAGCATTTGGTCTTCCTCGGCCTGGGCCATCACCAGCTAAAACAAATAATTAGAAAAACAGGAAGTTTGAAGGACCTCCTCAATTCATTTTATTAAGGTGGCTGGACACAGTTTGATAGATTGTGAGTGGTTATCATTCATTTAAAGCTCAAATTTGGCCCAGAAAAAATATACTTATAAGACATTACTTCTATTAGTCTAAACGTAAGATTTCGATCGTTGCTATGGCAACATGGACGATTGAAAACAAGCCTTAAATTTTGAATTTATTAGGTTTACGCAAAATCCGGTCATCAGATTTCCGTACAGGGTGTTTTCACTCACGTGGACAGCACCTATGCAAATATATTGGAACAACAAAAGAAAGCGTGGGCATAAAAAAAGAGTTCAACTCCCAAACGACTGGTTTGGGACACCAACATGGCAACCGTTTTATTGTTTTGGGACACCAATATGGCCGCCGTGCTTTTATGTAAAAACGCTCTATAAATTTGCACACAGCTGATATTTAATAACTTTCATATTCTAAAAACAACAAACAGTTTTTGAAATTTTTAAGAAAATAGTGTAGATGAGAAACTTGATTGTGTTACAAAACTCCTTTGTTAAAAATTTATTTCAAGGCTATCATTAACAGAAGTACGATATGAACAAGACGTCTACCAAATTTCGTCAAATTTTAATGAGTGGATTTTAGATATTGTCTATGAAAGTCAACAAAACAAATTTGCGCGTGCATTAGACAACTTTAAAAATTTTCAATGGACACTAAATTCGGACGTTTCATAGAACACTGGTCGACTGTAGCACTGACTTTTTTTCAAGAAAATCTATCCACGAATTTTGGTTTAATCGCTGTTTTCGTGAAAGTAGCCTTTGAAAATACAAGAAGAGCTCAGAACTACGTTTTACCCTGATTTACGTGTTTTCGTGTTTTTCGAAATCGCGCAAGTCTACTTGCGTTTAGGCGGTTGTAGAGTTCATGAGGGTCATTTACAAAACGAATGAGTGATAAAAACTTTTCGGAAACATCCAAAAACTAGCAAATTTGTCTGCATTAAGTCCAGTCTTCAATTCATGCACAATTTATGCATTTATTTACTATTCAAAAATGGAGGGTGTACCTACAAAAATACTGGGTCGAGCCACCTTAAACTTTCAACACTGAAAGTAACAACCTTAGCTTTGAAATACTTTGCTTAGCTCTTATGAAGTTAACACAACGTAGTATTCCTTACCGCTTCGGTTTCGAACACTGACTATAGTGATTAGGGTTAAGCAATACTGATTAGGATTAACATAGAGTTTACGGTTAAGCCCTGAAAATAGTGATTAGCCGGAAGGGTTAAGCACTGACTCGAAACGGTTAGCTTCTATTTACGGTTAGGTTTGTTGCTATATAGCTTCAAATCAAACCAATTCTCGTTCAGCTAATCCGTAACGTACGTAGTGGTATAGGTGATGAAACTGCAGACACTACGCTTCGACTCTTATTAAAAATTGAAGAGACTTGCACTCTCAGGAACATTTCCTGACCAGAAATTTCAAGAGACTTTAGAAATTTCATCTAAGTGTAGTGTGGAAGCAATAAAGAATACTAGATTGTGTAAAATTCATAAGGTGTTCAAGGGCCTTTCGAGGGATGTTAAGTGTCGACCGTCAACAAACTCAAAATGTAGGGGAGAGGGGGGGGGGGGGGGTGGCGTTTTTGACAAAGGAGGCGTTTTGAGACAGTCGTCTATTAGATCATTTACGGTAAGCACAGTTTCTGTAAAACACGCCTGAAGCAACCTTGATTGAGTTCGACCAAAGTCTTACTTTCTTCTCCAACCGAAGTGTTGACTTAACGGGACGAGTACGAGTATGAGTTTGTAAATACTAAGTAGTGCGCGCGCGTGAACAAGCGTCATTTTGGCGGGAAAATTCTATAGCTGTCGTCCAATCGGCTACTACGAATTCTAAAACAGTTCTAGTGAGAAAGTGGTGGTGGCGAAAAAGTTATCAAATGTTAGAGGTTTAAAAATTATGCTACTAAGAGAAGGCTTAACCTCCTTCAATAAAAATAACCGTGCTAACAATTATAGTGAAAAAAAAAAGTTCACGTTCAACAGAGACAAATTATTATTGCAGCTTCGCATCTGAATACTGAGTAAGATGCCGTTATAAGATGCTCCTTACCGTAAGCTCTCTGTTTACTGACACAATATCCTCCCACAGATTTGTTAAGTCCTGATTTAGCTTTTCCTACTTGGATATCCACGCCGATAAATATTCCTTCCGAGCTGAAAATAAGTAGCGAGTTTTCTCCTGAAACTTCAGCGACAGCAGAGCCGTTTATCAGAATAGGAGTCTTAAACTTAAATTCTGAAACGTTGTAATGATGAGCGTCTAAAGAATGCTTCACTACTTCACCGTAGTAAGAAAAAGCCATAGAACCATTTGATGAAGTTCTATGCGTCCATCTTGCATTGTTAGTGTCGATTTTTAGAGTTCCCTGTTGTATGTACTGTACTTGAATCGTGTCGGTCGTTGAGACTGAAAAAAGAAGGAACAGAAAGATACTACAGTCGAAACTCTTGTCAGCTACCACTAAGGAAATTTTAAAATTGGTCGTAACTAGAGCTGGTCGCTTACGAGGATGAGGTCTCGTAAGCGACCGCATTGTAAAACAATATAGAGGGTGGTCCTTACGAGAGCTTCAGAAACTCATTAATAATTCATAAAGAAAAAAAAAAGAAAGAAATGTTTAATGACTGTCTTTGTATCTGATATAGACACGGCTAACCTTCACGTCCAACTTTTAACGGCTAAACTTCACGTGCAACTTTTTAGACTAAAATAACCTCAAATCTAAATATTAGTGCCAGAATGAGTTGAGAGATTGCTTACGAGAGCTTAAAAACAAAGGAAAAGCCCAGTGTGATAATCCCAAAAGTGGTCTCGGTCGCGGGGCGGTCGCTTACGAGAGCTTTCGATTACAAAGTTGAAGTCACAGTTCAAACACGGTTTCAGAAAGAGCTGGTCGCTTACGAGAGTGGTCACTAGTACTCAGTACTAGTACTTACGAATTCTTTTGAACAAACAAAACAAATTGGCGAATTACCGGAGCGCTTTTTTACACGGGTCAAAGGAAATGCAAAAGTTCATAAAATTTAATGAGTCTTTCAAATCAGATAAAACACGACTCGCCTCAGTGGAACTTGGATTCTGGATTCCAATTGATCGTGGGATTCCGGATTCTTTGTGCTGTATTCCGAATCCGAGAGCCCAGGATTCCGGATTCCAAAAGCAAAAAAATTCCCGAATTCCGGATTCCACGAGCAAAACTTCCCCGGATTCATGGGGAGACACGACTGAGTTATTTTAGCCCCAATTTCCTTGGGAAAAATTAAAAAAACAAAAAACAAAAAACGCCGAAAATTATGGGATGAATCAACAGATCTGCTGGAGAGATTTTTAAGCCCTTCAGTAAAACTCGAAGTTCCTGTGTACAAAGTCTGGTGCATGAAAACCTCGTCTGTGTCTAGGATGAAAAAACACCTCCGTTTTTGTTTTTGTATTTTACAGAAAACTTTACATTAAGTTGTTATCTCGTACTGGAATGAAGCAGAAAATCGTTTAAAGCTAGGCCTGCTATACTTAACTCTAATCAATGTGATTAATTCTAACATAGTTAATTGAGTGGAATGGTTATGAAACCCGTCAGACTCCTTTGTTATATGTTTTTGTGGACCTGAAAGTGCACAACGTTCAAAAGAATTCCTATCATTTTGATTGTATTGACCAATAAAAACGTTGCATTAATTTATTCCGTAACAATTTGCCAACAGAAAACAAAGGATTGTGCACTTTCAGGGTGCTTCCAACATAAAATGCAGCACTGTTGTTTTTATCATTGATGTTTGCCGCTTTTCATAACCAGTCTCCTCTAATAACTATGATTCTCATCACTTCGACTCCACTCACCAAGAATATTTACAAGACCCAATGTGCTGCCAGTTACGTTGAAAATCGACTCGCAGATTCCTTGCACATCATTGTCACTCACAATCTGGACAATACCACCGCCGGCCAAGTGACGCCCCTTGGACGAGGCACGAGCAGTAAAAACAGCGTTTCTTCGCAGAAACACCTGACAAGCGAGGAGAATAAAATGCAATGAAAGAGGAATAAAATAATTTCTAATTTTTGTCCTTAACTAAGAATAATGTCAAAATGTTAACTTAATGGTGCATCCTAACAGTTTGAGAGGCCAGGTTAAACTGACAATTCGTTACTTTTTGATACTCACTTGTGTTGGGTGCTGTAAATATTAGGACATTTCTCAGTCCTACATTGAAATACAGGAAGCAACCAAAAATGAGAACTTGTAAGAGGTTCTCAAAACGTGTTTTAGGCTACAGTGTGAAGGAAACATATCACGTTCTTTTTCTTAGTGCTGGTAAAATACGCCTTAGTTGATATTATTACACAGTAGTACTTTTAACCCTGTCTTACTGAAAAGAGGCATATTGTGTTTGGGCTATTACAGTTGTGTATACATGGTAATCTATACTTCTAGACGCATTTTTGAAAACGTTATGGACCTTTTGCGGCCAACAGTTTTTTTTTTTTACCAAAAACTCTCTCCAAAGAAGCTATTATAAAAACTAAGAGTGCAACCCCCTTTTTTTTTCGCTTCTCCTCCTTTCCAACTCCTCGCTCTTTCTTTTTCTCATTTCCTTTTCCTTCAATTACGGTGATTTTGGAGCTTATCGAGCCCAAAAAGCCTGCCTTTTGATGCCTTTTTACTCAAAGTGCCGACTGCAAAATTTCGTAAAGTTGGTTTTCAAAAAATCCGCTAGACTTAGATGTCACTATAATATGTTTGTATATATGAAATGTACTGGATTGAATTGCAAGCAATTTGGCCCGAAGAGGCGGGGGGGGGGGAAGACTTGGGTTAATTTTTGCTGGGTATTTGCCGCTGGCCTTTCAGAGCCCCTACCCCATTATAGTCTATTTTTTGGCCAATTATAGACCCCATCTTAGTCACTTTTTGGAAAATGTAATTTTCGTGATCCCAACTTAGTCACTTTCTATTTATGCATCTACCTTATCAATGTGGTTTCAAGCGGCGGAATGTAATGCAGTCAATGCTAGCTTATTGTTAAATTTAATAAACAAAAACTTTCTGATTTTTTAACAGAGAATCTTCCCATTTTTAACCCCTACTTACCCCAAAAATCCCAAAATTTGCGACCCCATTCTAGTAACTCTATTGAAAATGCGACCCCATTATAGTCAATCCAATCGTGAAAATGCGATCCCATCCAGTGACACATCCCTATTAGCCTCTTGTAAGGGAGTACCCCCCCCCCCCGCTCCCCGCCCCCGGGCAATTTGGCTCAATTTCAAGACCCATTAGAGCTTTCTCTATTTGCATTTTTATTTATGAGTTTTACGTCTTTGATGAAAAGGCCATTTCCGAGTTCCCTCGGGCCTCTGTATCAAAACGAGGTTAAATGCTCGACCTTTGATATGGAAATGACTTTTCATTCTCACGCAAATAACACTCATTTTCACAAGAAAGGTTGTGCACTTGGCCTCATTTTGAAAGTGAGGGTTTTTGGAACTCGAAAGTGGCCTATTGTTTTAACTTAAGGCTAGACAGCTTTTAATGCTAAGTCGGCTTAAACTGAATATCTCAGACTATCAGGTTCTTAAAAATTGGCTTCTTCTGGTTTGCAGGTTTTTAACTACATTTTTCTCCATTTTTGTTAATTTTTCTTGTTTGACTGCGGTCAAAAGATTGTCCACTGGTTGTCAACTTACATGGCGGGCATGCAATCGGATAGTACCGCCCATCGAACCAATATTTTCACTATTTGAAAACCCGTCTGCTTTAATGGCGGCATCTACGGGATAAAAATGTCATCAATGTTAATCTTTACAAGGGTGCTTGAGTGGCCTTTGTATGTTGTACCCCAGGACGTCCCCAAGTACTGTTTTTGCATTTGACAACTCCAAGATCTAACCCTTTAATGGGCTATGGACAGCGCTTGTAGCCAAAATCAACGGATTGAAAGTTTTTACGATGGTCCCGCTTCCATTTATCAATCAAGTTATAGCACGAGCGTTGATATCCAAATACGTTTTTAGGGCACATGGAATGGATTTGTCGTTTAATGCTCGGGTCAAATGTCCGACGGCGCAATTTACGTTTATCTGAATTCTTAAAAAAAAAAAAGGAGACACCACAGGCAATTATTTTTTTTTAGATTGTAGTTTTCTTTGAAATTTGTAATTTGTCATCCTCTTGGGTGGAAGAGAATTTTAAATTCAACTGCAATGTGAAAGAATAAGATTTTCTTGTTATTCATTTTTTTTCGTTGTTACCTTAAAAAGCCCTCTTTAAAAATCTTTTACCCTGAACGGGCAACAAACAAAGCGCGTTTTTTTTTTTTTGCAACATTGTAGCAAAACGAGTTAAATAGCAATGTTGCGCGTTTTACCACACACGTTCAAACCTGCCTTGCAACAAATACGGTTGCGAGTTTTTTTTTTTCGTGGTTCGTAAAACGCGTAACCTCGCTAGTCAACTCGTTTTGCAGAAAAGTCACAAAACAAGTTGCACGTTTTTTGTTGCCCGTTTTATTGTTCCTCAAGATAAGACAAAAAAAAAAAACTCTGGCATCCGGGGTAAAGTTGATCAATATATCAAATGTACCTATGACAATTGTTCCTTGTTTCGCTTTCAGCTCAAGTGCTCCTCCTCCAACGGCCTTCACATCAGAATGTATACCGACTGTTTATGAAAAACAAGGGCTTTTTGTTAAGTGCAGTTTCGAAAACACACGGCAAAATTCTCTTCACCATGCATGCACTTTATACGTTATAAGGCAACTAGCAGCTTTTAGCGAGCTTAAGTAACGACGAAGGACGGCAAAAAAGAAATAGAGGGTGTTGACATGACGTCACGGCGGCCATGTTGGTGCTACATACCAATCCTGTGGAAGATGAAATGTTTTCTTATGTTAACGCTTTCTTTAGTTCCAAAAAATTTGCATGGATGCTGGCCACGTGAATGAAAACGCTCTATTGGTTAAGATTAGCAAAACAACATTTTTTGCACGTGCATCACGCTTTTTTGTACATTTCTTTGCCGTCGTTGCAAGACTACGACGTGAAACGTCCTAGTTTCACGTTTTATGGCGGACGGGAACACAAGACAAGTATTTCATTTTTATCTTCCTGAACTTAGATACAGTACTTTAGAATCAAATCCAGAAGAATTTCCCAACATTAAACAAATTGTATGAAATGGAACAAGAGTAATAAAGTTTAAAAACTGCCAACTCGCTTTTCAAGTCACGTTTTCATTGCCGTTGCCGTCGTGATTGCTTAAGCTCCCTATTAGTCAGTAAGCGAATCTTTGCTGACGTCATCGTTTTCATCTTCTTCATTCGCCACTTGCACATCTCCCATAATGCACCTTATTAGCCCCCCAGACTTTCGCATAAGCATTAGTTTCAATTTCTCTTGGGACGGCTGTAATACCCAGGGGAAGTGAAAAACAAAGGTCTTGCAAAATTTGGGGGGCAAATAAGGTGCATTATGAGAGATGTGCAAGTGGCGAAAGAGAGCAACGATTTTAACATGAGAAAAAGCATCTTGCTGAATAATAATTGACCGCAATATTAACTCAATATTAACCAGCAGGCTATGGTCATTTTTTAAAATGGGTTGAAAGAAATAACGGATTATTTTCTTTATATAGAACAATTTTACTTACCAAAATTACAAACACTTCCTCCAAACAGCGCTTTGAAATCCTCTCCGTATAGACCAGCGGAGCTGCAATTCGTGATGCTCGCAGGGCCTGATAGGAGATAAATTAAAAGGCCCAATTAGAGTGGTTTTCGTTTGAGTGTCGTAAAACCAAAACCAAAGTAATTACTCTGGCCAATCACATAGGACACAGACAATACATTGAACCAATCAAAACTCGAAGTAATTACATGTGGCTGACGCAAAGCGCGGGAAAATGCATGCGAGCGCGTCACAATTGGTTTTGGTTTTACTTCTGATTGGATGAAATAGTGGCGCGAATCTTTTAAGCCAATCGCATCGTGTAGAAAGTGCAAAACCAATTACTTTTCGACACTCAAATGAAAACCGCTCTATACAAACAAGGTTTTAGCTGTGAGACTATGACGACACGAAAATTGTCAGTAACCAACGATATTTGATCAGAATGGAGAGCTAGAACAATAGAGTGAGAACTGTGTAATAGGTGGTAACCCTTTGGGAATAGCCAACAAGACCATTTTGTACTGGCTGACCGTGGAATGCAGAACTGAACAGTCTAAGGGTAAATCATGGTGGTGGAATCCGGAATATGGGAAAATTTTGCTGGTGAAATCCGGAATCTTGGGCTTTGGAATCCCACTAACGATTTGAATCCAGAATCAAAGTTCAAATACTGGAATCCAGTACCTAGAATTCGGAATCCACGGCGTGGAATCAAGAACCCAAGACTGTCTTGGATTCCCTTACGTAGGGAGATTGTTCTGATTGACTGTGGAATGCAGAGTTGAGCAATCTAAGGGTAAATCAAGAGCAGAGGATGGCGGGCGACTAGGATACGTTTTATCACTCAAAGACTTTGTCACCTCGTCCTTGTGCCAGAACAATAGAAATTAGAGGGTAAAACCCATATAATATAAACAACCTACAGTGAACTTATCACTTTTTCCGACCTCGGTCCGCACTGTAAATTACCGATCTTTATTCTGTAATTCACATTACGGATCCACCGAGCTACGAATATTTCCAGCTAAGCCAATATTTTGGTCAAAAAAAAAATGTGGTCGGCCTCCGATCAAGAGCGCACGCATCACGTGTATTTAAAGGAAATTGTGCAAATCGCGAGTACACTGAGTATTGCGTTTGTTGGACATGTTCTCGAGGTAGATTTCATTCATCTGCAAAATGATAATGTTGAGTATTAACTTTGTCCAGACATCGGGTCCGACCACAGAAAAGATTTCGTCAGATATGGGCCTATTTTGACCAGACTTGGGAGGGGAAAGGATTAGCGCAGTCGGCTACTGAACGGCCTTCTGTGTGGAAGTTTCCTATTCCGTAAAACGGAGCACTAATGAAGAGAGAGAGAGAGAGAGAGAGAGAGAGAGAGAGAGAGAGAGAGAGAGGGGTGGGGGGGGGGGGGGGGGGAGGAACGAATGAGCGCATCGTCGGCCTCAGGTTTAACTATTTTGAGCTACCGACGAAAAAAAAAAGGACTCTTTACCTTTTACCTTAACTCATTCCGATAACGGGTTGTTATTTGCGGCTCTGAACCTCGAACAGAGCTGATAAGAGGAATAACTAGCTTGAGACTAGCCTTACCTGCATGCATTCCATCTTTTTTTATCTTGAAGAAACCACCAACACTTGTATTCTCATTAATATGCATTCCAAAAGAACGAGAGCGTGATCCGCTGATGTCTATAGGCGAGTGGACCTCAATGTTTCCATGGTAGCTGACAAGAGAAAGGGCGTGCAATCCAGTGATATTCACCCTCACCTTACTACCGATAAATATGGTTGACGAAAATTCAGTTTTACAGACTTTGTAAGGAATAATTGTATCCTTGGACTGCCCGGGTATATTGAAGGATCTGTCCTCGATTTGGCCTTTGCATTCATGTTTACCGTACCATCGCATTTCACAGCTTGTAGTGTTGATCATCAAGTCTGTTTCCTTGTCAAAGTACACTAAATATGAAAATAAAACAAAAGGTTATTGTTTCATTTGAGAGCGCTCTTACCACTAGTGGTTCAGATAAAGAATAATATTTGTCTCCAATATACCACAGGTAACCCAGGCTCTGTGATAGTACCACAGTACGGTTCCAGTAAAATTACAGTGTTTGTATGGGGTAAAAATATCATCCTAAAATTTCTAGGAAATACTAAATAAAGATCAATAAAACTTACTCTGCAGTTAATTGTTGTTGTCCTTATTGCTCCAACGAAGTTTCGTGATAATTTGCAGTAATTTGTTTAAATTCACTCTATCTACAATAATAATATACAAGGTAGCAAACACGAGGTGCCATTTTCGCCATTTTTTTGCTCTCATTCAACACAACTTTTTCCACGAAATTCGAACTCCAACGGAAAATAAACATGCCAGGATCGTAGAAATAGGATAGCAGCAGATATAGAAACCAATGGAGCTTTCCCAGATAGAGAAATGAATCCCACAGACTTTGACAAACTCGAAGAATATAATCCAAACAGACCGAGAATACGCTCGCCGAAGCAGCCGGGCCAGATCAACACGCGGCCAAGAAAATGAAGCCTGGGCACTGTACAAAAAAATTACATCCCGGGGGTTCTGGGGTGACCTTTCTAGGGACCAATACATCATTTGCCCAAAGCCACCCTCCCCTGCTGGAAAAATACTTGATAGAAGGCAATTGTTCTTCCTAGCCAATCACTATGGCCTGTTATAAAGAGATTATTTTCCTCTCGAACTAAATTCAGCGCCTGGTTCTGGTCCTCAGAAAGTTTATCAAACATCAATAGGGCAAGGTTATAAGGGCAAATTAAGGAAAGAACAACGAAGGAGGATTTACAAAACTTAAAACGAGCAAAAGATATAAGTGAATTTTGGCTCTTACCGAGGCATTTGTACAACAGGACCAAATTCAAAGAGAGGTGTATCACGATGATTCACATATTTAACCGATAGAGCGTTCACTTGTATTGACAAGAAGTCGGCGTGTTACTGCCGCATTAATCGCTAAATATGTTAATCGCACTAGTTCTTTGTTTACTGGTGCACGTGCCTTTCACATTCGTCTCAGTTATCGCAATTCATATTCTGTCGCAATTTTCTGTATAATTTTTGACATTAGTTTGTAAGCTTCACCGTTTATTTACGATAGTTTCGCTCGAGAGTTCACAGCAAAAGTATCTCAGTCATCATCTACCTTTTGTTTAGCCTGCGTGCAGACGATAACTAAACTCTGATTAGTACCAGAGTTTAATTTCGTCTGCGCGCAGGCTACCTTTTGTTCAACCTTGTTTTTAGCCCGCCTTGTAAGTATTTCGCGTTGTTATTTCATTAGTTTCATTACTGTTATTTGCATTCCTTAGTAAAAGAAATGGGGCGCCTAGCAACTCCGCAGACTCTCCTGATTATATTAATTTTTTTTTAGCCATTTAAATTTAGGCGCGTGTGCGGAGTTTGCTCTGGCAAATAGTGATTGGCTAGGAAGAACAATTGCCTTCTATCAAGTATTTTTCCTGCAGGGGAGGGTGGCTTTGGGCAAATAATGTATCGGTCCCTAGAAAGGTCACCCCAGGTCCCCTGGGATGGAATGTTTTTGTACAGTGCCCAGGCCTCATTTTCTTGGCCGCGTGTTGATCTGGCCCGGCTGCTTCGGCGAGCGTATTCTCGGTCTGTTTGGATTATATTCTTCGACTTTGTCAAAGTCTGTGGGATTCGTTTCTCTATCTGGGAAAGCTTCATTGGTTTCTATATCTGCTGCTATCCTATTTCTACGATCCTGGCATGTTTATTTTCCGTTGGAGTTCGAATTTCGTGGAAAAAGTTGTGTTGAATGAGAGCATGTCGGCGAAAATGGCACCTCGTGTTTCCTACCTTGTATATTACAATTGTATATAGAGTGAATTTGAACAAATTACTGCAAATTATCACGAAACTTCGTTGGAGCAATAAGGACAACAACAATTAACTGCAGAGTAAGTTTCATTGATCTTTATTTAGTATTTCCTCGAAATTTTAGGATGGTATTTTTACCCCATACAAACACTGTAATTTTACTGGAACCGTACTGTGGTACTATCACAGAGCCTGGGTTACCTGTGCTTAGACCAGCACCTAGTAGTACCGGAAGAGGTGTCATGTTTTATGAAGAAGGGTCCGGTGTAAAAATTTGATAAACTACTCTCACGCCGCCCGCTGCCCCTGAATAAGCTTGAATACTTCCTGGTCGTCGTCAATTCTTGCGTCTCACCAGGAGCCCGTCAATGCATTAGAATTAAGTAAATATTGGGGGTTGAACCACAAATTGACGATAAAGCTTTTAAATTAATCTGAATCGA
>OZ037993.1:43930997-44035997 GCA_964035705.1 Porites rus
GGGGTGACCTTTCTAGGGACCAATACATCATTTGCCCAAAGCCACCCTCCCCTGCTGGAAAAATACTTGATAGAAGGCAATTGTTCTTCCTAGCCAATCACTATGGCCTGTTATAAAGAGATTATTTTCCTCTCGAACTAAATTCAGCGCCTGGTTCTGGTCCTCAGAAAGTTTATCAAACATCAATAGGGCAAGGTTATAAGGGCAAATTAAGGAAAGAACAACGAAGGAGGATTTACAAAACTTAAAACGAGCAAAAGATATAAGTGAATTTTGGCTCTTACCGAGGCATTTGTACAACAGGACCAAATTCAAAGAGAGGTGTATCACGATGATTCACATATTTAACCGATAGAGCGTTCACTTGTATTGACAAGAAGTCGGCGTGTTACTGCCGCATTAATCGCTAAATATGTTAATCGCACTAGTTCTTTGTTTACTGGTGCACGTGCCTTTCACATTCGTCTCAGTTATCGCAATTCATATTCTGTCGCAATTTTCTGTATAATTTTTGACATTAGTTTGTAAGCTTCACCGTTTATTTACGATAGTTTCGCTCGAGAGTTCACAGCAACAGTATCTCAATCATAATCTACCTTTTGTTCAACCTTGTTTTTAGCCCGCCTTGTAAGCATTTCGCGTTGTTATTTCACTAGTTTTATTACTGTTATTTGCATTCTTCAGTTAAAGAAATGGGGCGCCTTGTAACTCCGCAGACTCTCCTGATTATATTAATTTTTTTTGTATCGGTCCCTAGAAAGGTCACCCCAGGACCCCCGGGATGTAATTTTTTTGTACAGTGCCCAGGCTTCATTTTCTTGGCCGCGTGTTGATCTGGCCCGGCTGCTTCGGCGAGCGTATTCTCTGTCTGTTTGGATTATATTCTTCGAGTTTGTCAAAGTCTGTGGGATTCATTTCTCTATCTGGGAAAGCTCCATTGGTTTCTATATCTGCTGCTATCCTATTTCTACGATCCTGGCATGTTTATTTTCCGTTGGAGTTCGAATTTCGTGGAAAAAGTTGTGTTGAATGAGAGCATGTCGGCGAAAATGGCACCTCGTGTTTCCTACCTTGTATATTATTATTGTAGATAGAGTGAATTTAAACAAATTACTGCAAATTATCACGAAACTTCGTTGGAGCAATAAGGACAACAACAATTAACTGCAGAGTAAGTTTTATTGATCTTTATTTAGTATTTCCTAGAAATTTTAGGATGATATTTTTACCCCATACAAACACTGTAATTTTACTGGAACCGTACTGTGGTACTATCACAGAGCCTGGGTTACCTGTGCAATATACATGTATATATGTTCAAAGGATGACTCGTCCTCAGTCGTCAAGGGAAACGCGTAGTAGACAGGCTCGGGGGAATGGTAAGGAGGAAATAGGGAAAGCGGACTACCTTTTCCTGTCCTTTCCGTTGTCGAGATGCCGTGCCAGTTTCTCGCGACCGATCCGCGCCGGGGAAAAGGTTTTAAAGGACGACTGGCGACGAGTCAGTCAAAAGCGTTGATAAAACAATTTGTGATTAAAATCGAAGCTTAGGTCTCTTAACAGACAAATAAGCGTCGGGGTGCTCTTTCGAGTAAACACCGTCTCTGCAAAGGTATTGTTTTGTCCGGATTTCGACTTACCCCCGGGGAGACTATTTATTTCAAACACATTTGAGGGGGTACTTAATAGAGACGAGGGACTATTTGAGGGGGGGGGGGGGGGCGCTTATTCAATTTAGCGAACACGATGGTATCGGTTCTTCACAAAGGACTAGAATATAAAGTGGAAAACCTTAGTAACATGAAGTTGGAGGTCATGCAGACGAGGATCAAAAACAAATCCGAACTTCCAGTTGGTGAATAACCATCCCGGATCAGTCCTCACAAAGTTTTACAGTCGTCATTGATTAATAAGTGAAGAATAATAATGGTGAGGTGAGGGGGGCTTGTTAACTTTCTCCCCCTGTAAAGGGGGGGCTTATTGAAGAGAGGGGTCTTAGTTGGGAGGGGTGCTAAATAGAGGATTTACGAAATGCTCGTATTGGTGAAAAGCTAAAAACTGTTAATAAACTTTACAATCACGTAAAACATCTTATCGACCAGCCAATAACGCTGGAAAGCGAAACCAATAGGATTAATCGTTTGGGTGTTGTGACATTTATTTGATAAGGTTTTCGTAAATAGCTGAATAATCGGTCCGGAAAGCACAATTATGTCTTGAACTAAATTAGACGCAGCACTAGTTTAAAGAGTTCCAAATCTAAAAGATACTCATAGTGACTAAAACAGTTTTTTATTACTGAGAAGGCTTCATTACAATAGATCACTGGAATTTGAAATTTGTTCCGTAAATTCTCTATAAAGCCCCCTCTCTCAAATAAGCCCGCCCCCCCTTTTCGGGGGAATAAAGTTAATAGGCCCCCCTCTCTTTCTGGCCCCCTCCCCTCCTCCTCATTATTCTTCACTAATAAATAATACTGTATTAAGTAATGATCCGGGTAAGGTGGATAGCAATTTCTTTTGTTATGCGGCAACGGTGCTTTCCCCACATAGGAATGTTCTCATTTTTGCACAGAGAATGCGCAAATCTACATGAAGGCCGTTTACGCAATAAAATGCATTTACACTCCACTTTGAAAGGGTGTTTTTTTGTGTTAAAAGATTTTGACCAATCACAAGCGTTGAAAACAATAGCCAAGAAAAGTTTACAATTCTACATGTTCCCCACATAGGATTTCTTTGTTATTCAAACTGAGACCAGATTTTCTTATATGGAAGGTGGTTGGAAAGTAAGGATGAATATATGTACTGCTTTATGAAGTTTTGATAACTTTTGTTGTTTAAGCCAGTCAGAAGTAAGTACACACAATAGAAAAGTTAGCACCTTTTTTGCATTCCAACATGTTCGTTGCCGTTGTTGCTATCGTTCTTATCTGGACCGTTTCTTTATCAATCACGGCCGTAAAACTTCATTTGTACTAATTCACGTGTTGGAAGTTCGGATTTGTTTTTGATCCCCGGTTGCATGACTTCTAACGTCTTGTACTTGAGCTTTTCCACTTTGCATTCTAGTTCTTATGGGGACCTGATACCACCATGTTCGCTAAATTAATTAAGCCCCCCCCCCCCCCCCCCTCCCAAATAAACCCCACTTCCCTTAAACGTGTTTGAAATAAATAGTCTCCCGGGCGGGGCTTAATAGAGGATTTACGGTATTCGAGATTTGAAACGATCCTGTCATCGAGTCGTTTGAGCTATTCTGTTGGGGTACATGGAATAGCAATTTGGGAGAGGCCATTATCTCTTCTATTGACCATGTCATCAAAAAACATTGACAAATACCCGGGATAATTAGCGAGACCTTTTCTATGTTTTCACAAAAAAGTGACATGTTTTAAGATTGGTACTCGATACTAGTAATGCTGGAGTAATCAACATTTAAAAACGAGAAAACTGAAAAATGGTTGGCGCCATTCCGTTTGAAATATAAGCTGTCACGAGAGATTAGTCTATTTTGCTGTCCTTCTCCTACGAATTTAAAAGGAATTTCTTAATGTTTAGCACCCCTAGTTTAAGATAAGCAGGATCTCGGTTGGATCATTAGGCTTTTAATTGGTCAACATGATAAATTCATTTTGGTTTATTGTGAAAAGGATGTAGCATGCGTAATTTGTAGGATTATACGACATTCTTGGAATTTCTGTTAGTACGGTATGTTTTTAAACATGAAAAGTCCCATCACACACTCCTCATAAACAGAGCAAAGTGAGCCTAACGGTGGATTTCCACTATCATACAATTTTAAATGGCGGACGAACATGCTCCACCTTGCATTTGTGCTTGCATTTGCCGTTCACACAAACGGCACACAAGTGCTTTCTTGTTCTTGCGTTTGCGTGATCCCGATTCACTCGAAAGAATTGCGTTAAAATTTCCATTGAGTTGTTCACAGGTGTACTTTTTTTTTGCGTTTGCTCTGTCCCGGCAGTGCACGCATGTGAAACGAAAACGAGTCATATTACCCGTGAGAGTAAAACTAATACTAATAACATGTACTACGCTCCGCCAAGAGAGAATGAGCCCCTCTGCTTAACTATCTTACATCACACCTGTGTTAACGTACTAACTACGACTTCAGCCTGACCATGATAACATAAATGATAGCAACAACAACAACAACAAAACTAATCACATGTGTATTTAGGGTTGCCTAGTCCATGTACGGCGTCTTCCCAGGCCTTCTCGGTCAATAAATTTTCGGTGACGTATCCGAGACGAACGGCTCGCTCGGACCAGGTGACCCGAAACGCCTAGGCCACGCAGAATTATGAGGCCTAACGACTGGGCAATATTTAGGGCGTAAACACTTAGTTTGCTTGTGATCCATCTAACCAGAGCCTTATCGACACAAGACGAAAACTAACATATCATCCAGGTTCGGTTATATTGTTTTCCACACGATCAACAACAATATCCTTTCAAACTCTAAATGATTTAATAAATCCTTAAAACTGGCTATTTTTTAACTGTGAAATACAGTAGCCTCCCCGCTTGCGTTGAGCTAAAAAATTATACGGGTAAGTCAGGTGCATTTCTCGAATTCGCACTGGTGGAAGCTAACGTTGAGGCAACTAAAACGATTGCTTTTGCTTCATTTGATGGTTTCTCAGTAAAGTTGAAATGAGCCATGCCCTAAAATATGAAACACCCAATCCTGACTCTCTTAGATTGGCCGTAAAAGCAATTTGCTATTCAATTGAATTTTAGAAATACCACAATAATCTGATCCTTAACAGATAACCTGGAAACCGGCGACTCGGAATTGCGGAAAAAAGCACTTCATCGCTGGTTTTGATTTGAATATGATATTAGTTTTTGTTACTCACGTAGAAGAATTAGTTAATACCCGAGTTTCGATATCATAATTCAGTCATTCTGCTCGCAGCGAAAGCTGTGAATTGTCTTTAAGAATAGCATCAACTGTGTTGTATACTCTTTTATTTTCAATAAAAAAATTGCCAAGATGAGGAGAGAGGTTTTAAACGGTAGATTGAAGAACCAAATACCGTGGACTGACACTCTAAAAAATCGAAGAAAACAATTACTGATGTAGGCTGTAATTGTAATTATAAAGCAATTTCTGGTATCAAGTCAAGAAGATGAAGATAGTTTACCAATTGTTTTCCATACCTGTCCACACTAAGTTATTACACAACCATATTTTTGAGTAGTTCGTCTTGTTCAAAAGAGGGTTGGTGATTACTATCTCATAATACCAAAACCTGTATGAACCGGCTCATGATTAAAACAGAGTTTTGCGCGTGTTAAACTGATCGTGAATAGCATAATAGTCAGCCATTCTGAGTTCTACCAACCCCTACTTCGTTTGGGCTTCCACCCTCGTTGCTCGCTGCTTCGTCGTTCTCTACACACCCGTGTTCTCGATCTGCTGTAACTCAAAAGACAAATAAGAGACCGCTCGCAATCTTATCCTAAACATTGTGTCTTTGAACAGTGTCAAGAACTTGTGTATATAGCGAGGGCTAGAAAACATTGCTACCTAGAATTGAACCAATTTACCAACAAACTTAAAGGTCCTCTAATTGTCTTAATCTGCGTAAAGAATTAAACTTACTTTTATAAACTACTGGCCTTACAATATGTGGTCAACTGGAAAAAATCTACTTGCATATGATTAATAAATTAGAACACTGAAACAGTAGGGAAATTTAGAAGGGGCACCCAATGACGGTTTCCTCCTAAATACATTGAAAACTCTTTTTAGGCTATCCAGAGTACTTTTAGATCTTTAGAAATGTATTCTAAGGGCGCTATAAAATTTGTGTCTGTTCTGTCATCCTGGAGGAACTTGAGTCCTTTCGAAATTAAAAGGACTTCAGTATTATTTTCCTTCCTTTTTCTGCGAAAATAAGCCCACATCTGGGGAGTAAAATGTGAGAAGTTAAACTTCAGAAAATCGTAGGGAAGTTATTAAACAAGCTTCGAAAATCGTATCTGAATGGAACGGTCATCTAAAAATTTCTAGTTGTCCTCAAGCAAAAGAAAATTCTAGGTAATATTTGCTTCTGCGAACAGATAATTCACAGCAAACAGTCATTAGGTGCCGCTGACTTAGATAAGGAAAAAATAGAGATATGGCTTACGTAAGAAGTGTCCCATTTAGGACACAAATTTGTAGTTTAAACAGCGCTTCTTAAAAAAAGACGCGGCTTTAGCGATTGTTCTTTACTTCTATTTTGGTAAAACGTGACTTTGTTTCCGGTTTATCTACCTATGTCAGCCGGAAATTCTCCCAAGCCACGGTTATTGCTCAATAACGTTAGTCGAGAACTACAGTACTGACGTTAACAATTTACCGACTAAAAACAAGGTGAACTCTTAGATTCAAAATCTGGTTTTGGATTTTAGCAAAATATGCAAACACAGTTTTTGGCTCCAAAAAACGGATTAGGTTTTCGCAAAAAATACGCACCAAAAAGACCGATATTTGAATAAGACATGGTATAAAGACAGCTGCGTATACTGAAGCTAGCTGCCTATACCATGAGCAAAAATAGAATCGTCTTATCTGGTCTTTAATTCCCACAACTAACGCTGTGATCAAAAAGACACTTCTTTTGAAATGAATTTACTGTTTTTAATTTATAACTCTTTTTGATAACACAACAGCAACGCCTTGAGGGAACTGTAAACAGTTTGAAAGTCGATGAACCGGGCTTGTAACAGGGGCCCCTAGCTGTGACTTAAAAGGAAGCGTCGATACCTGTCGCAATTCGGGGATAGTCCCTATCGGCCACCTTTTCTTCATTAATCTTACTTCTCACTTAATACGCAGAATAACAACGTTTTTGATATATTTCAGGAATGGTGAACGGTCAAATACGAGACTCACAGAGGCACTGAGTGTTAAACGTACAAAAATAATCAAGTAATCAAGGAAACTCACAAAAGAAGATTTTTTAAACACTCAGAAGAAATAAAATTGCAGGTCTCCGAAACTTTTTATCCAGTCTCGAAATCTCGGAACTGTTTGTGACGAGTCTTGAGATTTCGAGACCGCAGAAAAAGTTTCGGAGACCTGCGATTTTATTTCCTCAAATGTTATATAAAAAATTTTGGAATAGATCGTAACATATCCTGACTGAAAAGTAAATAAAGGCTGCCACAGAGTCCAAAGGTCTTTAAATGAGTAATTTAAAGCCGATGCGGGACGGACAGCAAAGAAAAAAAACATCGACCTTTGTTGACTTGTGTTAACTTGGTGAAAATGGCCAAGAAATAAGTCTGCCAGGTTCACGGAATAATTACTATAAGTTTAACGATTGCACTCTCGGTGCACAAAAGTGTGCGGGTATTAGAAAACCACTCTGGTGATGCTAAATTACAAACAGCCTACTTTTTAGTTACTTTAAGCTATGTTTTTGTCCTCGCCCTAAAGCCAGACATTTTATTTGAATATCATGCCGCGAAAGGCTTCCAAACGACGACTACATATAAGAATTATGTCGTGATACCTTTTGGAAAAATCTAGTCTTTTATGCTTTTGACAGTAAATTCTGTTTGATTTCGTGAGAGCCACTTCGTTAGCTGCATGACTCCTCGATGTCTCAAAGGTTCCGTGTAAATTGGCCGCAGACGATAGAGATTGTCGCGCAATGCCTTTAAATACAATAACAGGCTATCTATTGATACTATACTTACTATACATTGGGTTAGAATTTGAGAAGCAACCATCCACTTCTGCAACGCTAAAGACAAGAAGAGCAAGGAATATACGACTGTGGTCCATGATTTTTTGTCAAAATTTCTTGACGGACTTCCTCTCCGCCGAACAAACGAAGTACACTATTTACTGAAGGAAGATCGATTAACGTCTAATGGGTTGACGACAATGCCCTACAATAAAGGGGTGCAAATGGTATTTCTGGTGTATCTTTTGTCACATTCCTGGGGTCATCAAATAACCCATTCTAATTTGCCAATGGACCCTGCGGTATGGTCATGTCAACATATGTTTCCACTTGCAAGGAAGAACAGCCAGTTTTCATTTTTCACATTTGTTCATCATTCGGCAAAAACAGGCCAGTGATGGATAGAAGTTTTCGCTCACAACTGGCATCTCACGCCACCTCGAGGCGAGTAGTTGGTGGCCTCGTTTCCGTGTTATATGTCGGTTGTTTACCGTCTGCGCTGAAATTCTCAAAGTATTGGCTGTCAGGTTCCTGAGTAATTGAACTCACTTGAAGTACCTTGATTCTTGACCAGTTAATAGGATTTGCCTCTTAAAACTTCGACGAAAAAAAAACAACGCGGAACGCGTAGTACTCACTTGAATTTTTTCAAAGAAAAATTTGGCTTTTTGCAACTGGCAACTTCAAGACAGTTTGGGTCTCAAACGAAAACGCGAATCTACTTTGATTCGTTTCCACGCGGTCGTTGTAAATTACGAAAAAAGAAAACGACGTATCCCCAACGAAATTTGTTGTTGTTGTTGTTTTTTTTTTGGTCTAATTTCTCAATTACTGACCAAACTGATACAGATGCAAATAGCAATATAAGAGCCTTATTTCATGCTATTCACGCAAACTACTCGCTTTCTTTAAAGACGTATTAGCTTGAGCTTAAGGCTCGACGATATAAGATATTTTAGGATCGCCCGACATTGTTTTATTCATAAGGTACATTACCAATAGGGACTTGTACTCAAGAGGGTCATATCATATTCATGAGAATTTTACACTAAAATGTTTCACTTTTCAACAGAACACTTCTACATGTTTACTTATAACATTACGGCAATGATTCCAATACAAAACCCTAAACCCTTAACCCTAACCAGACCATGATTAAAATATAACCTTTCGAAATTTTGGACGGACCACTTTTACTCGTCTTACACTAGCCAGTTTGTTATTCAATTTTAAAGCGTAGTCTCAAGATTGCAGTGGACCTCTACGCAAGTAGATTAATTGATTTTACAATTTTGCCATAAAAATTATTGAGGAACGTCTGTTATCAACTGAGTTATCAAATGACCATTTGTGAACTTAATTCTTTCTTCTTCATTTCTAATTTTATTCAAATGTCATAGGACGGTCCTCCCTAAATATTAAAACAATCTTATCCTATAAGTCGAGGAATCATTCTATAATTCAACTCTCGAAATGTTTCATACTCAAATTCCTCGCTGAAGTCTGTGAAAGATTTTTCGGATTACTGGCCAATAAAGTGATTACCAATGAATTCGGAATATGGCAATCAACTGATATCCTACACTACTTTGAAGGCGTTCGCTTGAAACAGAGGGGAATGAAAGAAGACCTAAACAACGTTGGTGGCTTATTCATACTAGAGGGTAGGGAATTTTTCCTTCGGTGAACAAAATAGAAAAATAAAATTAATCAAAGTGTTAGTCTATCTTCTCTTCCCTTGCATCATGGCCACAGTTAGTAATTGTGGTAAGGCTAACATCCTTACAGTCTGTTCCGACACGGCATGTGTAAAATTTAAGTTTACTAAGAGAGGGGTAAACGCCGCCTTTGTTGGTTAATAGGGAGGTTAAGAAGACGAGTTTTTGAGCGACTAACGTCAACCGGAAACAAGCCCTATTCCCTGGCCTTTAATGTGCCATTAACCTTCAAAATTTGTATTGCTAAGTGTTTAAGTCTTATAGAGACGCTTGCCTGAAATTATGGACAAAACCACGGCCCAAGAACGCTAAAAATTCCATTTCCGGTTGACGTGCGTTCCTCAAAAAGCTCTTTGGTTAGGCTCTCCAATGCCCCCGTTTAAGAGGCTCTTGTAATAACACTTCACTACGTAGCTAGACTACGAGCAGTCTCTCTTTTTTCTGTAGTCCGTCGAGCAGAACGCGAGAAACGCAAATGGCCGCGCGCGTGACTGATGGCGCGAGACGGGAGAGGCACTTTTTTCTTTTCTTCTCGGGCTGCCGCCCTCGTTTCGCGCGCCTCGCAGTTTCGCCTCTCCCGCGCGCGTGCATTGCTCTCACTAAATCTGAAGAAAAAGAGAGACTACTCGCAGTCTACCACGTAGCATATTAGACACGAGAAGAGGTTTTCCATTCGATATCTCCAAGAAACTATCCCGGAGGTGAGTTAAAAACCGAAAAGCAGCCGATTCTTTTCAACTTAAATTTCGGCGATTGAAGTTTCTGGATAAAAGATGGAACACGCTTTAGAGCGTTTGACATAGCTACTGAAATGACCAATAATTCTGCTGGAGATTCAAAACAGAACTCTGGTAAATTAAAGTTTTTAAGTACGTTAACACTTTGTGCTATTAAATTTTAATATATCAAAAGAGATCGCAACGTGTGACGACCAAGATGGCGGGTGGAGAGTTAAACACGTGGAGAGTTTAAAAGTACAGAATTTAAGAGTTTAACTGTACAGAATTTAACCCAGAGCATGAGTTTTAAAAAAGAATATAAACTCTTTCTACTTGACAGTCAGGCATCTTGAACAACTCTAATCTGTTACTTAGTATAACCTCCACCCACTTGTAACCGCTAGCGCTATGTGGTAGTAGCCAACTCGAAAGGTTGGCTCCTTTGGCTGCTACACACTCTTTTCCTTTGTTATGTTTAATTCGATGTATAGTTAGCTCTGTTTTTTTTTATTTCTTCTTTGTTTTTTTCCTTATTGTTGTTGTATTGTAATTGAATAAGTGTGAATAAATGAACTTGAACTTGAACTTGGGCTGTTACACTGTGGGACAATTTCGGAGGACCAATAGACCTTTTTACCGATACGGCGGCCATATTGAATAAATTCGATTTAAGGAGTATTATAGGATGCCCAGGGGGCACGAGCACATTTCGTTTGTATTTTCGAGCGCTTTTCGGGACATTTTTTCTTAAAGATTTCTTGGAATAAGATTGTAATGGTAAAAAAGATCCTTGTGCCGTGTTTGGATGTAATAATGATCATTTTTTTCTAGTTTAGTTATGGTCTTTCACTGTATATTTCTCGGGAAAAAGGCGATCGTTATTACATCAAACACGGCACAAGAATCGCTGCGTGAACGCACTTCTGTTAGCCTGCATCAGAGGCATTTTCGTGGGGTGCGCAAGTGTTTTTGTTCGCCGCGTTACCGCCGTATTAAAAGCGCCATATTGAATAACAAAAAAGCGGCAAAGGCTACACATCCGTTCTTCAAAATTGCGACCTCTTTTCTGCCTTTATGTATAGTGACCTTCAGTAGTGTAATTTATGAACTTACCGGCTACTTGTTCCAGTCCTTCCTCGCCATTCAGTATTCCACGTCCTCCGCGCGTGTGAACTGCACTGTTGGCGGTGTAGTTTTTGTTGTCAGTCAAAGAAAAGACCTGAATGACTCCACCTCCACCTCCTCCTCCACAGTAATGAGAGTGGCCTGTTCTGTACCCACTGTGTCCTCCTTTTGCCCATAAGCTTCCTCCATTCCCAATAATAACCTGAAATTCAGGAAGAAACACATCGACGATTAATTATCTGCCAATTCCAAGCCGTAAAGGCAACAAATCTGGTTAAAACCTTACGACACTAGAGCAATAGCTCGTCAAAATAACGCATTTTTCTTTTTTTCCCATTGCAGTACTGACATCATGCAGCTTGGGGGAGAAGGGGAGAACCGAAATTGGCTGTTACAACATTTCCAAGCACCTATAAGAAGTAAATTAATTACTAGTTAACTTAGCGAAGGGCGTTTTCGCATCGTATTGCCACAAGCGTCCAAACAAATGTTGACCAGGGCTGTACCTCCACGTGTTGCCAAGGAGTATTTAGCAATTCGTCTCTTTGGAAAAGAGAAGAAAACTGGAGCCGAGGTGCGTCCGCAAAGCCAATAGGGACTTTAAGATCAAACGATGCGACAGCAACGTACGAGAACGCCGCTGGTGATTCCCTGGTTTTGCACTGCGCATCTCTATCTGCGCATAACAAGACGGCCGCCGTAAAAAAGAGCATGTGAAGTAACATTATTAAAATGAAGCTGACTGAAGAGAAACGCTCTTGGAATTTTAGCTTGCGGTTGTGTCTTGCCGAGGTGAGACGCAATGAGTTGGGAATGTGCATAACGTAAGCAGCACGCGTATTGCTGACTTCGAGTTCCTCACGGAGAACCTCGGTAGTGGATGTTTAACTTGTGCTTATTCACTTTGATTTTCATTTAAACGCTTTCTTTATCACATTGTGTCCTAAAGGCGATATCTCGAAGTAAATTCTGTAAAACGGATTCTATAATGCTTTTTCCCCTTTTCACTTACATTCTATTTTGAAACTCGCCTAAGTCCTCTCTCAAAAATCGGAGAAACTACATTTGGTGCGCACTTTCTGCAGCTCTACCGCAAAAATGAGTACGGTGACCCCCGATTTTAATCAGGACAGTGCTTCCTTTCGATGAAAAAAAAATTGGCCCAAATCTATGTTCAGTTTTTTGGCAATTTTTCTAAATTTTACGGATTGAGCTATCACGGGTCGAATAGCACGTGTCCAATTTAATTCTACTTTGGAGCGTAAAGTGGAAACAAGGGCATTAAAAGGCATTTTTCTGGTACGTAAGTGGATAAACAATACATTAAAGTTAAATTCTGTGCGATACCACATGCATTATTGAAAAAATCTCTCCTTTTTGTCTAGTTTTGGGCTGGGCGCGGGATTTGACAAAAGGTCCTAAATAGCCGTATTTGTCAGCATTGTGACGTCAAAACGAGCACGGTGACCCTCAGCTTTTTATTACCTTTTTTATCATCTTCTTGACTTCTTACATCAGTGTACCAAGTTTCATCTACAATCTATGTTGGGTTTTTTTACTAAGGAATCACCTTAAAAAGTGAATTTGTGTTCTTTCAGTCTTTATCGCAATTATTCCTACTTACTTACTTTGTCAAATGTACACGAACCCGCCTGAATGTGAATTCCAAGGGACCATATACAAGTTCACAAAGCGAAATAAACTTTCGTCGTTGCTTGTTTACGTTCTTCATAAAACAGGAGATCAGGCATTTCCACGTCGTAGTCGTGCAAAAACGGCAAACAAATGTAGAACAAAGCTTGATGCACGTCCAAATTTTTTTTTGCTTATTAAACCTATTGGTTTTTAGACGTTCTCGTTGCCGTCGCGTCGTTGAATCTAAAAGTCCCTAATTGCTTCTGGGATCGTTACTAGGGACGCGCTGGTCAGCTTTAGCTAATTTTTTCCCCTGTCCCCAGTAATAGTCCCGGAAGTCTTTTTTAAAAGTTACCTCAGCCCAGTTTCTTCTCTTTTCTAAATGAAAGTGGCGAATTATTGGATGAGGTTGAGTCAGGAGCCCGGCTCCTGCTTAAGTATGATCAAAAGAATTATGCAGATCGAGGAGGATGTTTTCCAGCCACAGGGCTTGCTACTGGAAACCCGGATGTAACTGTCGCATTACCTTATCCCCTTGCAAGCGTATCAAGCCACCTGAACTTCCTCCAGCACAGTGTTCGTCACTTGTGTTGTCACTTGAGTAACCGTTTGCCATAATTTTTGCATCTACAATTAACAAAAAAAAATTGATAAGAACAAACTCTTATGTGAAAAAAAAAATGGGGACGAGGGAAAGAAAACTATTTAAAGAGGGAAATTTTGCGTTTTGAAATGATCGAAATTTTAATTTAAAGTGAATTATAAATTTTAGGCAAGGATCACATAGTCCGCTAACACCTAAAGATACCTTTGAACCCGTTTGAATGTTGTTTCTTCCTTCCTCACAAGATTTGGGGCTCTCGTCAGAGGAACCAAAGCCTGACGCACTCTGTGTTTGAAAATCTAAAGTGAGTGTGATTGTGTAGTTTCCTACAACCGCAAATGTGCAAATCACCACCTTGTCCAGTACTCACTGTTAAAGACTCAAGTGGTATGAGTGGTTAAGTTGTGCGATTGGTTCAAATAGAGAATGTGATACGTTTGAGTGAAATAAAGTGAAGTACATTACTTGGCTGCATCTCATTAGAGGGGATTCTGTCAGATTGTAAGACTCGTAGGAGTCGTACAACTGCATGGTGAAATAGCATCCCATTAGAGACACTTGTAGAATTTGTAAGCAAAGTTGTCGAGGGGGGGCCTTTCGACTGGTACGACTCGTGCGAGTAGTGCAACTGGCGAAATAGCATCTCATCAGCGACACTCAGAAATGAGGAGCAGAGTTGTCGAAAGGGGGGCTTTCGAGTGGTACGAGTCGTGCAACTGGTGAAATAGCGCATAAACAGGAACACATGTACACCATGAATATTCCTCGTTCTATAAGCATCCTACACGACAACTATTCGATGCTTATAAAATCACTTTGATAAGGTGGTACTCTTAGTCACTTTTTCTAAAGGCCTTGGCACCCAAAATCAGCCTGTGAATAAAGCCGTCTTTCCTTTCTTCTCTCCGTTAGGGACGTTTCGCAGAAGAGACTCACTTAAGGTTTTAGGGACCTTAACGAAGGGCGACGACGATGGCAGTGAAAACGTCGGTAAAAAAATGAATTTGCGTTCTTTCAAACTTAATCGCGTCTATTTAAAACCTCTCAATATGTCAAATGCAGGCGACTTTTCCTGGAGTTGAATTCTTAAGGGTTTTATTCAGGTTCAAAAAGAGGAAGGAAAATTCGTCTTCGTATGTCCACGTCTTCCATAAAAGGGCAAATTAGGAAGTTTCACGTCGTAGTCGTACAGTGGACGTCAAAGAAATGTACTAAAAAGCGTGATGCACGTGCAGAGTTGTTTTGATCATTAAACCTATTGTTTGTTTTTTGAAGTCGTCGTTGTGGTCGTCATCGTAGTTGCTTAAGCTTCCTTTTTAGTCAGAGTTCGTCAGGCTTTGGTTCTTCTGGCGAGAGCCCGATCAAAAAAATCTGTGGAAACATGGAAGAAACAAACGCTCGAGCCTGATTGCTAACAACTAGACTCCACACATATACTTCTCCATTTTTTGGTGGTATTTGTTGTGCTCGTTTTATCTGGACAACCCCACTGCTGTTTAAGGATACAAATTATCGATACTCACCAACGGTCAATGTCCCATCGACTGCGATTAGTTCAATAGCTCCGCCTCCAGAGCCTGACTTGCTTTTGAATAAAACAGTTCCTGAAAAGGAATTAAAAAAGAAAGAAATGCAAGGGTCAGTGTCATTAAAATTTAGTACTATTCATTTATCTAGTTCTTTATTTATTAATAAATTTTCATGAATTTCACGAGGAAATCTATAGAAAAGCTAATATTGCTTGAAAATATATAGATCCCTGTAAAATTAAGAACAATGAAAAGCTCAGTCTAAAATCATTACTAAGAGTAATCATAAAAGGTAAAAAGGTAAAGGCGCACACGAGCCAAAGGCCCAGACGGTCGGAGCTTATCTCGGTTTCATTAGCATGAGTTTTGCTACACCCCCACCCCCACCCCCCTGGAGGGGATGATAGTCCATCATAGGGATACCCCCCGCAGTATGTCGCCGGTACCAATTTATACACCTCGGTGAAGAGAGACAAAGTGGAGTAAAGTTCCCTTGTCTAAGGAAACAACGCGACAGGCGAGGCTTGAACCCGGACCTCCAGATCCGGATTTTCAGGTGTTAACAGGCCACTCGGCCACACACGCCTCCACGTAAGAGTAATCCGGCTAACTTTTTTCGTTCATTGTTTTCCCAACCAAACCTGTGGGGCCTTCTCATAGCCGCGAGGCGCCTCATAAAAACTACTTAAAGGTGGAAGGAAAGGAAGTAAAAGGACTGAAATTTAAAAGTCAGGTTAGCTTGCGCGCTAGCTCTCCATGGAGCTCTTTTCCCAAGGCTAAAGTCAAGAAGTCGACGTTGCATTTTCGAGTGCGTCATTTGGGGAAAATCGCTTAGAATCCGCCAATAATGATTTCTTTTGCCTCGTTGTTGTTGTCCTGAATAAAGTCACCTTAATGCTCTTACCTGTACTTCCACCTAGCAGGTACGAAGTATCGTAGTAGGACCATCCGTAAAATCTACTGGTGTTCCTGTCCTGATAAAATCCCCCACCTCTTCCCCCGTGCCCCCCTCCATGATAGCTAAAAGCACCGCCGGGTCCTGCACCTGTTGAAGGACAAATACTAATCATGGTTATGGTGTCATAATAAGGTATCCACTTCATTATAACCTATAACAAGGTGTAATCACACAACACAACGGCACTCTGCAAACCCCCATGTCTAATCTTTCCCCTATCCCGTCCCCACCCCACCCCTCCTGTTCGCTCTCTCACGTTCTCTTCGCCTTCCCCTCTCACCCCCCCCCCCCCCCCCCAAACCCAAATAGAAAACCTGTTCACAGACTATTTATTTCACGGCACATAAATTGTTGTACTCTGAAACAGTAGTGGTTTTAGTTTATGGTCAACGGCAAACGGTTAACATGAGGATGTCACGTGACCAAGGTCTTGAAGTCGCGTTTGTTGTTTGCATTTCACGTTTGAACGGCAAAGAAGGATTTATGGCTAGGTCTTTGGGCAATTAAAAAATGTTCAGTCTCACGTTTTAAGGTAAGAAATAGGTTTCTATACCCGCCTGCGAGTGCTACTTAGTGTTTTTGAACTCAAATCAAGGAATTCTTCAAGGCGATCAAAGAGGAGGGCGTCGACTTGACGAAAAAAACATGGCGGCACGAAACAACGAGCGCCTTGCTAAACTAGCTACACAACTCTAGCAAACTGCAAACTGAAACTGTAAACGGCTAACGGAAATCTGCAGTCTCAGGTTTCTCTTCAAAACCTGATGCTAAAGGTTTGTAATGAAAAATGCTTCCTTTCGAAAGAACGTAAGAAGAAAAAGACCTAAGAACTCCTGGATATTAGAACCCATTGACGTGAGAACCCCCGAACGTAGAACCCATGGACGTAAGAACCCGGGCACAAAATAACGCCACTGACCAGTACAACTACCTCTGAACGTAAGAACCCATGAACGTCAGAACCAATGGACGTAAAATCCCCAGGACGTAAGAACCCCTGAACGTAAGATCCCGTGGACTTAAGATGCCCTGGATGTAAGATCCCTTGGACGTAAGAAACCCTGGATGTAAGACCACCTGGACGTAAGAATCAATGGGCGTAAAATCCCCTGAACATAAGAACCACTGAACGTAAGAAAAAATGGACGTAAGATCCCCTGGGCGTAAGAACCCCTGAACGTAAGAAACCCTTAACGTAATAACCCCTAAACGTTAGGAACCCTGGATATAAGAACCCCTCAACGTAAAAACGCCTGAAAGTAAGAACCCCAGGAAGTAATAACCCCTGAACGTAAGAAAATCCTTTAAGATAAGAGCCAATGAACGTAACAACGTACCCCTGGATGTAAACAACCCTTGCACATAAGAAACCCTCAGGGTAATAACCCCTCAATGTAAGAACCCCCGGGAGTAATAACCCCTGAACGTAGGAAACAACCGCTGAACGTAAGAACTCCTCGACATAAGAGCCCCTGATCGTAAGAACTCCTGGACGTAACAACTCCCGAACTTGAAAAACCCTGGAAGTTAGCGCCCCTGGAGGTATGAACCCCGTAAGAGCGCTTACTATTCATTGTTAATCGCGGTATATTTCTTGCCTAACTTACCCAATATACAACACGATTTATTGACACGAACAAATCCTCCAAGCCAAAATAACCGCTTTCCGTCCGCAGTAAAATTGACTTCTTTACCGCTCACATCCAACGTGGTGGCGACAGTGAAGCTGCCATTGACGCTAACAGACAACGCATGCGCACCATAAATTTTCACAACATTTCCTGATGAAAAGACACTTTGAGCTTCGCCAGCTTGGAGATTAAATGTTGCTACGGAATAATTCCACACACCATTATTTGGACCATGAAAAGTCCTGTTCTCTATTATTCCGCTTTTGAATAACGCTGAGTTTTCTCGAATCTGGGCTTGCGTTGTGTCGATCGTATACTCACTGGCATAAACTGTGGAATATAAAGAAACAATTAATCATCCCTCTGGCAAAGTCATGAAATTCGAAAACAACACGAATGCCGTGCCTTACAGTTCTTTGAGTAATCGTTTAAATTGCCCAAGGGACTCTGCTTCCCTTAAGTTACAAGGAAGACTGTTCCAGAGAATGGCGCCACTATAGCTGAAGCTGTTTTTGTAATAGTTTGTGCGCGGTAATGGAACATTGAGTTTATTTTCAGAGTCCCTTAGGTTATATGCGACTTCTCGCCTTTCAAATTTAGAACTAAGATAGTTTGGAGCCAACCCGTGCAGAGACCTGTAAACCATCGTAGCTCTTTGAAATTGTTGCTGGCAAGCTAGGTTTTTCCACCCTAGAAGTTTGAAAAGGTGACCAGCATCTACGCCATAGCTTGAGTAGGTCAAAACACGGGCTGCTCTGTTTTGTAGCTTTTGAACCTTATTCCGTAAGGTTATCCCACAGTTTCCCCAAACAATGTTGCAATAATCAAAGTGTGGCTGTATTAAAGCTTGATATATTAGTTGTAAGGTCGCCTGAGGGACAAGGTGCCTTATTCGTTTTATGGCCCCAATACCAGAAGCGACTTTCTTTGTTACTTTCTCGATATGGCCACTCCAATCAAGTCTGTCATCGATGGTCACTCCAAGTGATTTTGCAGTAGTGACCTGGCTAACTTGAAAATCATTAATTGCAAATGTCGGGGACTCTGTGAGAGTACTTAGCCTCTGCCTAGATCCGATAAGCATAAATTCGGTTTTAGTCATATTTAGAGTAAGTTTGTTTGCTCTCAGCCAATTGTGAACATTTTCTAAATCTTGATTTAGATGCAACTGAATATTGTCTGCATTATCACCTGCGTATGTAAGGTGGGTGTCATCAGCGTACATCCTCGGCTCACAATTTGAAAGACAGTTTGGAAGATCGTTGATGTATAACAGAAATAGTAATGGACCTAAAATCGTCCCCTGGGGAACACCACAACTTAATAAGCAGCTTTGAGAGAGCGATGGAGTACATTTGAGTACGATTCTCTAAATATGACTTAAACCACTGATGCGCGTTACCATATATGCCGTAATTGCTTAATTTTGATAAAAGGATCTCATGGTCAACTGTGTCGAAGGCCTTTTTGAGATCTAAGAAAACAACGGCGTTGATTTTACCGCGGTCAATATTGTACGCCCAAGTGTCCGTGGCCTCAAGGAGAGCCGTGACAGTTGAGTGAATAGCGCGAAAGCCTGATTGATATTTACAGATTATATTGTGCTCTTCTAGGTAGGCATATAATTGATCATAGACGATTCTTTCAAAGACCTTGGCCATAACTGAGATCACCGAAATTGGACGATAATTATTTAAGTCGTCCCGATCGCCTTGTTTAAAAAGTGGGGTGACCTTTGCGCATTTCCAGTCATCCGGAAATATGCCTTGACTTATTGACTGGTTAAAAATATCACGGATAGGAATGCAAATGAGATCTGCACATTCCCGAATGAGCCTAGCAGATATCTTGTCAAGGCCAGCTGCCTTTGACTTATTTAGACGATTCAAAAGTGAGAGAACTTTATTTGTACTGGTCGGATAGAGCTGAAACCGTTTATCTGTGCCAGTGAGGTACTTTTGATAACCATCACTATTTGAGGAATCAATATTGCTAGCAAGTTCTGGACCGATAGTAGCAAAGTGATTATTAAATTGGTTCGACAGCACAGTAGGATTTGTTATTGATACTCCATTTACTTTCAGAGATGTGATGTGAGGTAGCTAAATTAGTTTTTGACATTTCAAGTCTTCAAAAGAGTTCCAACTTCCTCGACATCAAAATTGATGAGAAAAAACGATAATTTTTTTCTATTAACACCTAAAAAATAGCCTATGTTATACTAATGTAAAAATCATGGCAAGGTTATTAATGGTCGCTTTCCTTTGTGAAATGAAGACACAGAAACCGCAAACATTAATGTGCTGATAACAACTGTTTTTGCTCGTTTATTTGTTTTATTCGTGTATGTTTGTTTTGATCACGATCTTTGAAAAATACTGGGGTCAGAGCTCCTTAAACAGGACTGAAATTTAAACGCCAATTTCCCTGCATCAAGGCCCGGATGATGAAACGAGAGTGCTTTGCAACGTTTTCCGGAAGACCAAAATATTTTCCTGTGCTCTATCTGTTAGTCCTCCTTAGTTGAGTAATCTGCGATAGCGCGGGCAAGAAAGCGGGAATGGTTGAGGATCGTTTCCAAGGCACTTAACCCTAACTTGTTTGCCAGGCCCTAGGGATCGCAAACTTGCCTGTACCTTTTCTGTACATCTATTTTCTTTAATTTGATCCCTTAAAGATGTCTTTAAACCTGCACCTTACGTTAAAGGTCCTTTTGAAGCCGTGTCCTTAATCCCAGGGAGTGTCCCGTGAAACAAGTGAATGCTCTCGTTGCAAGCGGCGTTAAATCACCTGTAATACAAGGCTAGGTAATTTGCATGGCAAGGAAATTTACTCAGTCCTTGGTTTATAGGATCCTTATTTTTATCCTAGCGGTTGGTTTACGAAACGTGGTGTTGTTGCTAGTTGAACAAACCATAATCGCTGACAAGAAACAGAGGAAAAACGAATAGTACGTGTGTGATTCCCTGACTCGGAAAAATCTGAAGAGTTCTAGATATTTTTTTCAATATCTAAATTATGTTTGTCCATTCTGTCCAACTGTCATCGCATTATTGTTTTTCTTTTCTACCGTATTTACTCACAAGCGCCCTTCTCATATCGGTTAAGCCAACAAACTCACACTTTCAAATATCATTTTGTGTGTCAGTGGTGGGCTTCGTTCTCATAATACTCAAGGTTCTAAACCAAAAAAAATATCAATATAAATTATGAAGTGGTATATACAAAACCATTTTTGACTTGGAAATAACAAAGACAGAACTAACAGAGGAACCGAGGCACGAACGATGGTCTTTTGTCGCATGTGAAAATCATCAAAAAAAGAAAAAGGTTTCAGTGAATAGAAAAGTGATGATTTACCGAGCGATAAATAAAGTGAAATAAAATCTCCTTATTTTTTTTATTAATCGGCAGGCAGCAAAATTGTCAGTTTTTGAAGGTCATGTAGCAATATAAATGCAGAAAGAAAATGTTGACACAAGAAAGAAAAAAGAAATTAGTAAATAATGTTTTCATCAAAGGCCAGCTTAGTCGTAAATACCCTCTAGTCGTTTTCCACAAAGTCGAATACGACGTCGCTAGAAACAAGAAACCTTATCCAGTAATCAAAGAACTACAACTTACAATATATTGCAAGCAAACTGATTATTCAACTGAAATTAGTTTAAATAATGGTTCTAAGCGAATTCAGTGCAAACTGTAAACGGGCTTCCAGCTGGTGACCAGTTTACTAGGAAAAAAGTGACTTTTTGTTCGAAAATTTTACGATTAGAACGAAATGAACACGCCTGTCTTTAAGGTAATAAAATAAGTTAAATGTGATTCTGAGTTTATTGTTCGATCAATACCGTTGCAGGAAGAGAAAAAAAAAAGGTACACAACTCTCATACAAACTCTTCAGTATTTTTACATTGCCGTAAGCGGCCAGCTCCAGTTATGGAAACCTTTTTCGCGTCCCCAGGGTCTCCGCTCAAAAAAAGCTTCCACTCTATGGATTGATTTCCAGTATCACGTAATTTTTAAGTGCGTACGTGGGTAAAATTTCCGTTCGCAAATAAAATAGAGGCAATGCATGAAAGGTCGCTCGTAAGCGTAAAAGTTCAACTTCTCGTTTAAGTTCGGCACTTTTTATCTTGCCTCTATTTTTTTTACGTGATTAAAATTTACGTGCGTTAACGTGCGTAGCCAAAAACGCGTCAATGGAAATCAACCTTATGTAAAGTTTAATGTTACGGTGTATTACGCGTGAGTATGACACCACCAGATACATCCAGTTACTTTTTTCAAATTTTCCTTCCAGTGAATGACAGCCAGCCCGCGCTGTACACACATCCTTGTACTACAAAATACTTGATTAAAATTTGGATCATCCGCGATGGACACAGATTTATCTAATTCTAAAACGGGCCGCGTATGTTAATCTGAAAGTATATTATTCTTTTTAGTTTTGCATCCCATACATTAGTGTAAAAGAAACAATGTTATCAATTGCTCGCAGATTTTCTAGCGACATAAACAATAAAACTATAAATTTTTATTCAGTGTTTTAGAAAGTCAATAGTTTGCGTTCAAGTATAACTAAGTGGAAGCCGGTAAAGAACTAGTAGGAAAATAATTATAAAACGAGAGCAAAAATAAGAGAGTCGCTAAAAGCAAGTGAGGTCTTGACATCGGCTTTGTTGGCTTTCGTCGAAAAGTAAACAGTGAATCCGCTTTTCGCCTCCAGCATTTTCCAACAAAAATACATTTAACTTCAGCAATGATAAAACCCAGTTAACCGCTTAAGTCACAAGTCCGTCACATTATGGAAGAATTTAAATAATATGTAAGTTATTCAAATTCAAAGAAGCTTCCACGAATGAAAAATTTGTTTATTGAAATATATTTATTTCAACGATCAGTGAAGAGAACAATTAAATAGGTGTTCACAGAAATCCTACCTATGTGCCTAGTGCCAGCAAAATTTCCTTTTAAACAATAGCTGTACGAACCTTTTGACTTTTACATACAAAATAAGCCTGCTCTGTTTCGATAAGAATAAAAAAATAAAAGCCTACTTGGTTGTAATAAATAAATGATGACAACCTTTGTTCGTAATAAAAAATCTGGCTTTAATATTTTTCCGCAGGTGACTTTAGGCAATTCTTTTATGCCGGTAGGTTGCTGCTTTTAGAGAAAAAAGGTTTATTATTTCAACATTATAATTTAAACTAAATTGCTTTTCTAAAAACTGAAAATATAACTAAATTGGGGAAGTCTTTGGACGAGAGGTTTTATCGTAATGTAATGTTGTAATGTGGCTGTCTGTTTTGTTGTTATCATATCTTTTTCCACCCATTTAATCTACATTTTCCGACGGATAAGCGGGATTAGAATTCAATTGAATAGTTACGAAAAGTTAACTCAAGCTATAGCTTTGATATGGCGAATTATGTTAGTTTTTTGAGAGAATAATTATGCGCAAGATACCCTCGATTCAGCAAACTCAACCGATATCGTTAAAACTGACACCAGCTCCATCTCACCTGTCGATGACCAACGATTTAAGCGTTCAGGTACTATATAGGTACCTCGGTCAGTTGTAACAGGAGAAAAAAAAACGTTTCTAAATACGAGCCTTATTGTCAACTGTGACAAAACTGAGGATATAAAGAGTTCAAACAATAGAGGCTTTCCGACATTCTACAGGTATATCCATGTTTTTCAAGTTGTTCGGCATAACCAAAATAATTTTCGGCTCGATCAAGGCGTTTCAAGCTTCCCCGTCGCCGGCGAGTGACACATTGTGTTTTGTTCCTTGTTACACTGAATCAGATATCAAAAACCAAATTCAAACCGCAAATCTTTGTCGCTAACAAAAAGGTGCAAGTATGCAAAATGCAATATTGCAACCTGCAGTCGACTTTCGTAAAGCGCTGCTGTGAGCGGTTGATTTTATGTATTTTTGCTTTTTAAAAGGTGTTTTTCAAGTTAAGCATGTTCATACCTGATTGTAAATGCAGGAAGAGGATAAATCCATTAATCTAGAGAAATGAAATTACAAAAAAGGGTTTTAAAAATTATCTGTGAGAAAAAATCGTCGCAAAATGAAATCAGCGTCAAACGTACAAGTGTCCATTTTCTGTTACCTGAAGAATACTTGATCGAGAACGTGACCCTTTTCTTCGTTTCATATTCAGGCACAGGGAATCACTGAATTTTGTATAAGCATATGTTTTGAGGGTAGATGATAAACACGGATAATGTTTTCAGCGAAGTGAACCGCCTCTCACTCAAGCCCTGGCGTCGTTTGCCACTTTGGTTGTCAACAAATAAGCCCGAAATGAGCTGACTCGCTGAATGGCTCTAGAAGCAATCATCGCCAGCTGCTGATGAAGAGCTCTGAAAAACAATTCTGCGAATATTTTTTTAATTATTCATTAATCTGAGTAATCGGAAGATGCGTGTCAGAAAAGTCAAAGTCTTTTTGTTGAAGGCAAAGTCGGCTCATTGAGAATGCGTTCCTACCCGTATTGGAAAAAAAGAACATAATTAAATGTCTGAATATTAAGGCAAATATATCATCGAGAAATAAAAGTCGTTAGGAAGCTAGGTGAACACGTTCGCATTGTTAACTGCATAAATATAAAAATCATGCCTTTAAGACAAAAAACAACTGAAGCCCGAATTATAATTGGTAATCACTTCATTTCTGCACAGTTCTAACTCAAAGAATATGTCTGGCTTGCTATTTTCCCGAATCAAACGCTGGTATGACCGTCAGCAGAAACTAAATGCCCTTAAAAAATTACATATCCTTATTCGCAGAATTAATGACCAGCAACTTATTGCGCTGTAAATTTAGACAATTAGAAGGTTGGACACTCATAAATCGTAGAAATCCTAAAATCGCAGTTAATGCAAATGCCCTGTCTATTATAAAACGGGCTTTAAATGTTATAAACAAACACCGTATTTTTTTTTTTTGCTGGAGAAGTTTGTGTTTTCTAAGCTGCCGTCGATCAAATATAGTTGTAGTTGACGTAAGAGATTTTTTTATTTACTCAAAAGTGAACGGATGCCATTGTTCATGGTAAACGTTTAAATGACGCTACAGTCAGCGAAATACACAAAAAGGGGATCTAAAAGACAGGGGCCGAGCACTTTTCACAAAAATTTAGACAGCTGTGTTTGGTCTAAGTTAGAGCAGTGCTTTAAGGTGGCTGAACACAGTTTCGCGGGCGGTCAGCGGTAATTCGCGTGACGGCGATTGTTTTAACTTAGACAAACAACATAGCGGCGAAAAAGCAATGGTAAACAGAAGAAGATTTCTCAAAATCTACTCATTAAAATTTTGTGATATTTGGAGGAATTTTTACTTTTAACGTATTTTAGATAATGAGAACTTTAAAATGGAAGTTGAACAGACGATTTTTGTGACACATTTAATAATTACAGTACAAATATATTATTGATTATCTAAAAACCCCTCTGTTAAAATTTGGTCAAGTAAGTTTCAAATGGTAATGATTAATTATAGTTAGCTATGTGCAAGTTTATTGGAAAATCTAATGAGTGAGTTCTGTAAACTGAGCAAAAGTGAAATTTTAAAGTTGTATTCAATCGTTCATGTTGCCATGGAAACTACGAAAATGTCAAATTTTACCGGTCAATCAAAACCTTTCATCAGTATATTTTTCACTTGCCAAGTTTCAGCTTGTGAGCTGCAACCCTTCTCTTGCCATGATTTGGCAAATGACATATTATACTCACAAACTGCCAAAACTGTGTTCATCAGCCACATTAAATATGCTTCACTGGCTGGCTTCCGGTTTCAATAACTTTAGTATCAAAAAAAGCAAAACAAAACAAAACTTTGGGCAAGGAAATAAAGAAACTACTGGAAATAACAAAACGGAAATAAACACAAATCAATAGAAAAGCACAAATTCATGAATACATGTGGTCAAACCTCCCGTAAACGACCACCCAAAATCCAAAGACTTGGTGGTTGCTTACGAGATGTGGTCACTTGTGAGAATCGACAAACAGGGAGTGTCTTCTGAGAAGGAGTCCCAGCACATCTTATTTTTGGACGATTATAGTTGTATTTTTTCTTTTTGTAATTTCTTTACCCATGTATTATCAGAAAGGCCATAAACATGAACCAGAAATTGGTGAGGCTATATCGAAGGCATTCAACATGGAGGCCTTCTTAACGCGTTTACATACGTCTCTAGTCTGAGCTTAGCAAGGATGTAAAAAACGCAGAATCGATTTACAGCTTTAAAAAGGAAATTCGTAAGGTAGATATTGAACAAGTAATCACAGAGGGCTGTAAAAACTGCTTTCTATATTGTACATAAATGACATTTTCTAGACAAAAAGACATCTCTTAATCAATAAGTATTACTTTATACGATAAATCCAAATACGTTTTATCGACGTTTTTTTTAGGGTGTATATTTTTGTAAATTTTATTCTTTGTAAATACTTTTTTATATTAGTTAGCTAGAGCTGATAGTATTTTAATTTAGTGTCCCCTATTAGTAAGCCTTACATGGCCAGCTAGAAGACCTGACACTGAAATAAAGTTTATCATCATCATCATCAATTTCAAAACCTTTTGTTTCCCGTATTGATGAGGAAGCTATGTTTCTGTCGGTGTTTTACTACTGTATTAGTGCTTTTCTCTGTTGCCGTCACAGTTTCAACCCATCTTTGTGTCGTTTGTCGTTTTTCCTCTCCCAGCTCCAATCTCTCCTCCTTTTTGTTATTCATTTTCATGATAATTTTAACTTTTCGCTCGCCACGCGTGGATCTGAGGAAAGAAGGACAACTGCTCGCGGTCTACCATTTCTGCTGTCCTATAACCTGTTTCAAGGTCATGTCGATTGTTATAAGTTTACCCTATCAAGGCCTCATCAGGGGTTGGCCACCTCATAAACCTAAAACCCTTTGTTGCATTTGTAAGGCCTGTTTCAAACGTCGTGCTACTGCCCTGTTAAGCTGGCTCGACTGTAGCTCGACTGCAGCACGACACTAGCACGACTTGGTTTCCGACGTAGAATTTAATTCAGTTGAATAGAACGGCCGTTGCCGAAAACAAAACGCAAAAATAAAGAAACAGTTTACCAAAATTTATATGTATTCTAATGCATTTATAATTTATGAATTAAGTTCGGCACGGCGGTAGCACAGCATTTGAAACCAAGTCGAGCTACTTCCGTGTAGTACGGCAAGGCTTGCCATGCTACACGGCAGTAGCACGACTTGGATTCAAACGTCGCGCTACTGCCGTGCTAAAGTTGAATTTAATTCGATCAATTGAGTTTGGCACGGCAGTAGCACGACGTTTGAAACATGCCTAAGTCGTAAAGGAAAAAAGGAAGGTAGACCAAAGGAAAAGAGAACTACGGAGCATTGACCCTGGTTCTCTACATTTATCTCTCAATACCACTACACTCAAGAAATGTTGTCGCGCCATAATTTTACAGTATTAATTTTGCAGGTCTGGATCTAGAATCTCTGAACCCTTTAGGTCCCAAGAGTGACCAACATCAATTTTCTCCGAAACAACATTTGCACTGATTATCAAGAGTATTGGTTATGAGAATTATTAAACTGATTACCAAATGGGGAATGCTTTGATCTAATACCATATTCTCTCAACTTTTCTTAAACGAAATGTATTGAGATCAGTCTGGAGAATTTGCATGTGGATCTTTGGGCTTAAAGGGATAAATACTGACCAGTTTTCCTAAATGAGTGCCAAAAGTGCAAGCTTCTAGGGGGGTCCAGCTGGGGCATGCACCCCTGGGAAATTTTTTGGATTTTGACTCCCCAGAGTCCCCTTTCCTGGATTTCTGAATCGTTCAGACAGGATATTAATTTTACTGAATCTCCAATCCTTTTCCAGATCTCAACTTGGAAAGTTAATTTCTATTTACGTATTTTTTTTATTAAGAATATATTACCGGTTTGAAAAATTGGACCTATTTATGTAAAACCATTGGAAACTGGTGTGGATCTGCACCTGAATTGTTTGGAATTTATAAAACAATGAGTAAAAGCTAACCATTCTAAATCAGTGCTTAACCCTCATAACTATAGATCAGTCTATAATTGCATTTATATTTACTCAATTGGCTTCCATTCTTAATTTTACAGTATTTCGACAGAATTTCCATCGGCAATAAGTAAGTGAATATTTATAATCTCATTGTTATGAATCCAGACACTAATAACGGAGAGGTCTGGGCCGGAAAGCAGGATTACAATGCACAAGAACCGTCTTATTCCAGAAAAAAGAAAATATATAATTATGCATAATTGTATGATGCTCACAAGATTACAGAGAACCATTATTGTAATACACCACACTGGCATGTATGAGACTATTGCTTAATTTTTTGATACTAATAAGGATTGGAATTTCAGAGCACTTTTTATGAGCAATTAGGCAAGCAAACAATTGCAAGAAAAATTAAGCTTTTGTACCTGAAGTTATATTTAGATTTTAAGTTTTGAGATGCAATAAAAGCTTACCATATTTTTAATAATAGTGCTTGGTCCTAGTCGCTATACAGATCAGTGCCAAACATAATCATCACTCTATTTTCTCACAGCTCTTATTAATCGTAAGTGCCCTCAGATTGAGACTAAACACTACTATGACTTGTGTACTCCTCCATGCATGCACACGGCACTTTCAAATGGCTGAGATCGGAAATTTGCTTTGCGACCACGGAATATTAACCAAGATGGGATTGACCATATTAACTTCCAGTTAATAACTAACCGGTCCTTTAAGAATGACAGTGTTTTTTGTTCCCAAGCCAAAAAAACACAATGCGCCGCAGACGGCGATGAAAGATTTGTATGCGCAATAACTGTATTTAGAATCTTTAGGTCACGAAGCCATAAGAGACGTGACACAGGAGTGTTGAGTCATTATTTTGGGAGTTGTAAAGCGAGACCTTGTTGAACCACGCAATGTTATGGCGCGGCTTCCGTATTACGCAAATGTCGAAAATTAAAAGCGCCCTTCCTCTTCTTCTGAAGTTTTTGTCGCTGCTTCACTGCTTTTTTTAGAATCATTAAACTATATGTTATAGCCCCCTGCAAGTAAAATTTTAGTCCCATTTCTCTAAATCCCGATTTAAGACAACTTAATATCACAACATTTTTTAATTTTTACTCGATTAATATTCTGGCATAGGTGCGCCGCTGAGGGTTTGAAACTCTCACCCTGTTTAGGACAAGACAATTCTTAAAATACATACCCTGGTTAGGCAAAACAGTAGGATTTTATTACCCTGTTTAGGACAAAGGACACGTACACTTAAAAGACAAGACTTACAATGAATAGGACCGACTCGCGTCAAATTATATACCTTGTTTAGGACAGAAAGGACGAAAACCATACCCTGTCCAGCAGCAAATCCCCGCATAGTCCATATAACGGAGTACCCCACCCCCCTCCCCCCTCCCCCCTCGCGACTTCAGTACTGCAGTACTGGTTCTCCAGTACTGGTGATGTGGAACATAATTTGACCTGTCATATTTTACAACTCGTCAGGTGAGTATAATCACATTTCTGAGTTACTTACCGCTTTCTACACTTAGTATCGTGATGCATCGTAGATGCCTCAGTAGGCCTAAGTTTTTCTCCAGCCAAGCTGTCTAGAGAAAAAAAGAAAACAGAAGAAAAAGAGCCTCCATGTTGGTATGTACTTGCCAGGCTGCCCAAGTACGTTTTCTAGCAGGCGTTCTTCGCTCTAGTACTCATTCCCCTCGAGCCAAATTTGCGGGAGGAAGTTGTTGTTTTTAGGTCGTGGTCTTCTGTTTCCGCAGTACGTGCGTGAATTTTTTTTGTTAAACGGTATCAATCATTGTTTTTTACTCAATCAAGTTATTCAAACTGACTGCTTCAGATCGAAGCCCAGGAAAGAAGGAAACGATCCTTTTAAAGATGGCCGCTGCCTCTCGTTCATCCTCCAATGTGGACGCTAGTCTTACTCGAGTTTTCACCGAAGAACTTTCGTGTCCGATCTGTCTGGAGGAACTGACAGAACCTAAATGTCTTCCAGTTTGTGCTCACAACGTCTGCAAGGCTTGTTTAGACAATATGGCTCGTAAAAATAGTGAAATAATCCGTTGTCCGACTTGTCGACAGATTTCCCATATCCCTCCCGGAGGGATAAGTTCTCTGCCGACGAACAATGTGCTCATTAAATTTATAGAGGTTACACCTGGTCGAAGAGAGCGTCTCAAGATTCAGAAATCACTGGATCACAGCAAACCCGTGGTGGAAGAAATGCGTAAAAGGCTCACCATTCTAGATAGTGCTTTGGAAAGTTTAGATGATAATTGGAAAAAGGCACTGGAAGAGGTGCGCTTCACAAGCAATACCCTGATAGAAATAATAAGAAGCCAGGAAAGCAAATATTTGCAGGAATTGGAAGAGTTTTACAGCAAGAAACAGAAGTCCCTTCAGAATCAGAGACAAACCTTGTCTACTCTGACGGCAAATGCATCATCGTGCATTCAGGCAGCAGACGAAGTCCTTGAAAAATCAGACCCACAAGAGCTAAAAGATATGGAGGAAGTACTGACGCAACAACTCAAAGAGATTAAACTGATGAATTTTGAAGATATCAATGAGATGAGAAGTAAATGTGATGAAAAGCTGGAGTTTTATCCAAACCATGATTTTCAACTTAACCTGGAAAAATATCGTATTGGTCAACTCAAAACGGAAATAACGCAAAGAAATCCAAGCAATTTAGAATTCTCCACAGATACTGCTGACATTAACTCAATAGGGCGGGTCATTAAGAAAATTGGACACAAGGGAACAAGGAAAGGTAATTTCAAGAACCCTGGGGGCATAACATCAAATGAGAAAGGAGAAATTGCTGTCACCGATTACTTTAACAATCGCGTTGAAGTTTTCAATGAGAATGGAAAGTTTTTATTTAAATTTGGCAAAAAAGGACATGACGAAGGGCAACTTTTGGGTCCAACAGGAATAGCATACACGAGGAACAACAAAATCATTGTCTTGGACAGCAGGAATTACAGAGTACAAATCTTTGACAATACTGGCCGCTTCCTCATGAGTTTTGGCAAAAAAGGATCAAATGAGGGCGAACTGGGACAGGCAGAGGGTATTTCGGTCGATGACAATGATAATATTGTTGTCACTGATACTGAAAACAACCGCGTGCAAATCTTTCTGCTGGATGGTACATTTGTACGTCAATTTGGTGCGCATGGCCCGGAGGGGTTTGACAGACCATTAGGAGCTGTACACCACAAAGGTGAATTTTACATTTCTGACAAGGGAAACAACTGCGTGAAAGTATTTGATAACAATGGAATTTATGTGCGGCAGTTTGGAAGAGTAGGAAATGCCACCAGTGAATTTAGATGTCCCAGGGGAATTACTGTTGATAAGACAAATGATCGCATTTTGGTGTGTGATAGTGAAAATCACTGTGTACATGTTTATAAGCTAGATGGTACGTATGTCACAAAATTTGAAACAAAAAAGACTCCAGTTGGAATTGACCTCCTTAAAGGAAGGCAGGTAATTGTATCATCATACTACGGTCATTGCTTTCAAATTCTGTCATATTCATGATAGGAAGGTTGATTTTAATACTTGTTAGTTCAGTTCAGGCATGTTCCTTTGTCACATAACTTACAAGGACATGTAATACCTGGGTAGTGTAACACAATACCTGAAGAAAATGGCAAAGGGATGCTCAGGTTGTCACGGTTAAGTCCCCATTGGGGTGGGGGGGTTACTGCCTATACTGGCCGACAAGGGGAGCCTGCGCCCAAATTGCTACCTACAGTGTAATAGCAATTTTCCGTTGTTTTTATATTCTGTTAAAAGGCCAGTTATCAAGGTTTTTGTATAGTTTTGCAAAGAGGGGAAGGTTAAATGCATGTAGTTCAGTTTTTCAAAACCTATAAATTAAAGTGTTTTCAAATCCATGCAACTTTGTTTTAGATTTTTTTGTGGTTTTATAACAAAATATTGAACAGTATAAAACTTTAACTGAGCACAAGCAAGGGTAGTGATGAGATCACATCTCTCACTGATGTAGCCCTGCTTCAACTCCTGAAAGCTACTCCACAGGTGAGTTGAGTTTTGTTGTTGGTTTTTGCCCTTGCTTTGAGAGATTGTTATCTGGGTTTAAGTCCCAGGCATTGCGGGGGTGGGGTGGAGAGAGAGGAGAGGGATTACCGTGTAGGGGCTATGTGTCACCCAGTGGGGTATACTTTGGCCCCTCTGACTCTGAAAGAACCAACATTTCACGACAACGCCACTGGTTTGCCCATGAGGTAACATCTGAGAAACGAGTGCACAAATTCCATACTAATGATGCAAAACTAACCAGATCTGGGAAGTGCTTCTGACTGTTTGAAGCAAATTTTCAGCCAATCAGAAGCACTACCCATATCTGTGTAGTGTTGCGTCATCAATATAGAATTTCTGCACTCATTTCTTAGATATCATTTCATGGGCAAACCAGTCTGGTGGCGTCGCAAAATGTTGGCCGTTTTGTCAGGATATGAAACAGATGGGTGATGGGTATGAAAATCACCCTATCCCAGTGATTTTGTTACCTCTGCATCCTGCGTCCCTGATGCATAAAGATCCTCAAAGACACAAAATAATACTCACCATGCTTCCCATAGGACGCAAGGATTGATTGATCTGAACATGTGTATAATGTAGGAATATCCTGTTTGTGTAATTTCTGTGGCAGTTATTGTGGCTGTTGTTTAACTATGTATATTTCTTTTAACCTTTGTTGTGCTTTAAAATAGAAGGACTACATTTTCATTTCAGTATACTGTAATACAGAGTTTTAGAGTCTGTCTTCAGATTAACCATCTGGTTTCACAAAGGTCTAAGCATTCTAAATTTTGGACTCTTTTTTTTAACTGGAACTCATGATTTTTCACAAGATGAGTCCCAGAACTGTAACAAAATCACTTCTATCCCTGGAAGAGTGGTATATTTAATACTTCTGTTAGAATCTGGAGCAGTTTCAACATTATGCAAATTCTGCTCCACAGTTGATGTAATGATGATATTGATTACCCAAATGTATTATAAAGGTTAAAACATGATATTGGCAAAGGAAAAACAAATGTGTGACAATTAGATTGGGAAATGTGGATTTAGATTTTAAAATCTGGATTTCGGATTTGCAATTGAACGTAAAATCCGAAAATGGATTTCATGGCTGAGATATCTGTTTTTGGATTTCCTTTTTACCATTCATTTAGGAAATCCAAAAAAGGATGTGAAAAACTGTCCTTAATATACAGCAGTCTTGCATGTGCACGCATAATAAGCAAAAGGAAGACCACTATTCACTAGAAGAGTTTTGCAAATCCTTTTTTCAGATTTCACCATCGAACAGTAAAAAGGGAATCCATTAAATCTTGATTTGGATTTCTTAATTGAAATCAACTGAGGTGAAATCAGTTTTTGGATTCACATTCGATTGCAAAATCCGAAATCCAGATAATTTTCAAAATCTAAATCTGGATTTCCCAATCGAATGCAACTAATGTGTACATATTTTTTGTTTGTCTGGAAAAGGGTTCCACTGTTACACCCCCCTTCCCCCTGGGTTGAACATTCAACATATGTTTCTTGTCTCTTTTCAGAATTAAGCAACATTCCCAAATTCAAATTCGATCAGGAGTCACTTGCTACGTGGCATCTAAATCATTATTATTTTATTATTATTATTTTCTTTTATTTATAGGTTCCTCTGTTATTTTAATAGACCCTCTACCCTAATCTTCACATCCGGCAATAAAGCCAACGTAGTGGTTTGGAACAGGAATTTTTGGGGGTTTAATATCGAGAAAACTTAAATTATGGGAAATAAGAACAATAAGCCTTATAAGGACTATTGTCATTGATTACATACCCCAGACATCTTATTCCATCAAATTATTTGTTCATAAAGTAAAATATTTTATTATTTACACAGCTGAATTTTTATGCTTGCTTGTTCAAATATTTTTAGTAAAATAATAAATATAATTAAATTTGATCAAGCAGGCATAAAAAAAATTAATAAGGTACATGTCATTTATTGGTTTACTTAATGGAAATTCAACAGAAAATGCACAAGTGATGGTTTCCTCCCCAAAAAGACGTAATATTTTTCCTAAATAATTTAACCTTACATGCCTACATCATTGTTCTTGCCAGTACTATATAATAACTATTGTTATATAGCTGGAAATTTTTTCCCAGGAGCACATGCTCTCATTGGTTACTTCGACGTCACATGACATCTTACAATGAAACTGTTTCCCACTAAAATCACTGAACGGGAGACATTGCAAAATCTATGACAGTAGAGAGTAAAAGTGCACTGTTACCCGGTGCAAATGTTGACTGACGAGTGCTGTTACAGAGAGGTTTAAAGAATTTGCAGCTTCAAAATTTCCAGCTACAATAAACAAATCACTTAAAGACTGGTGTTCTCTTTATCTCAATGTTTCCCTCGGTGATTCTTGGGAAATGAAATTAACTGTTTCCCAATGGACGAGTCATTAAGTTTTAAAAAATTATCTGTTCTTCTTGACTTTATCAAAAATATCTTTGAAAAAAATCATTGTGCAGTCATAATGAAAAACTCTCATGTCCAGCGTGATGACCTATAATCAAAGCAGACTGTCCAGCCATCCCAGTCTCATCAGGATTCTCCTGCTTTTCCAGGTTGAAAATCACCAATCCTGACCAATATGCAATTGTGCTAGGAAAAATTTTGACATCTCTTCTGATATTTTTAAATGAATTCTTGTGACTATAAATACAGAACATCCAACAGAGTATATACTTAACTGAAAGTAATAACCAGAAAACTGCACTAAAAAAAAATACTTCATGAAATGTAAAATAAAATTGAGTAGTTGTAACATGGTAATTAATTACTTTTGAAAATATTCATAAACATGACAATAGATTTTAGTGAACATTTTCAACAGAAATTGTCTTCTAGCAGACAAAAAACTAGAGCATCAAGATTTTAATCCTAGCAGTGTGCACCTTCGGTGCTAGCGTTTGGAGGCGAGGGGAAAAGGACTTTCCCCCTTCTCTGTCTACCGACTCAAAAAAAAAAAAAACAAAACAAAACACCTGATCGCAGGTTAGTTTCATTTCTAATCTGACCTCTAAATTTGCACATGCCAAGCTTCCAAAAAAATTGTTTGTTATGTATTATACAGAGCTCACAGCAGTATATAAGTTATTCCAAGAAAGCTGAAGACAACATGTCAGTAAATTCAAACATGTCAAAAACTTTGAGGAGTCAACAGTATTAGGTAACCCTCATCTAATAATTTCAAATCTTACAGTTATGCCAGGGTTTTCTCTGAAGCATAGGAAATTTCATCACATTTTTGTTGACATAATATCCCCATGCTGCTTGTTGTTGCAGGCCTCAAAAATGTGCCATAATTTTGAGCTTTCCTTGCAGTTGTAAGCATTCAGTCACGGTTGGCAAATGACACAATGCAAAATCAAATTTAATTGGTGCCTTGAGCATATATACAGTCGGACTTGAGGTTAATATGTTTTAAATGTGCAGTCATGTAACCAGTGTTGCAAGAGCCAACCCGTACCTAGTGTTCTGTAACGGAGGAGCTGTTATCCACTTCCCGGCCCTGGTGTCATAGCTTTCAGCTGAATTCAGATTTCTCAAGCCATTGAACCCTCCGACAACATACAGACAACTGCCCATGACACTTAAACCATAGCTGCTCCTGGGAGATAACATGGGTCGAATTCTGTACCATCTTCCTTCACGTGGATCAAACCTTTCAGCAGAGTTTAACCAGGAAGAGTTATAGCCTCCAAGAGCATAAATTGACCCTGTTATGAACAAACATGTAAGGAAAAATAAAAGGGAGGTTACAACTGCATAACTATAGGCCAGAATATATAATGCTCATTGAGATCAGAAATTTGCACAGTTTACTCAATAGAATGGGGTAATTTCATATTCAAGATGTTTGCTTGAATGGGATATAACAAAATTTTTTGGAAGACATGAATATATACGCAGCTGTAATGGAATTTTCCCCCAACAGCAAATAATCTCATTTGACTTCAAACAATAAAACTGTTTCCCTGAGAGCAGTCTTGCAATATTTCCAGCTAAACAAATGAATTATTATTATTAAGAATGGGGTACTTAAATTTAACATACTTATTTCCAGAAGAGGGTATAACTTTTGAACCAAAACCCCCTCTTATTTAACAGGGATCCAGACTTGCTGGCTGGTTTACCTTGATCCTAGCCATCACAGCAAGCTTTTCCAATTACGTTAAGTGTGAAAGTTGGAGCAAGAGACAGAAATGGAGGGAAGGGGAGAAGACCCTCCTCTTCCTTTCCCCTGTTTGCTCTCATCCCAACTTCTTCGCCAAACAGGTGCAGCAGAAATGCTTGTTATGCAGGCTACCTTGTTCCTTTTTCTTCCCCTGCAAAAAGGAGCCAGGAATTCCCCGGAATTCCAGGGTAAAATTCCTGGCTTTCTTGGCTTTTCTTGCTCTTCCTACTGTGGTCAAATTCCAGGCTTTCCTTGAAAGCCAAGAGTTACCTCCTGGCTCTCCAGGCTTTTCTTGGAATACCACTCCAGGCTTTCCAAGAAAGCCAAGAATTTCGTTGCTTCTCCAGCCTTTCCTAGGCCTTTTAGAGGTAAAAAAGCATGGAAAAGCCAAGAAAGCCAGGAGCTCCAGGCTTTTCTTGGCTCTCCGGGCTTTTCCGGGCTTTTTTTTGCAGGGTTTCCCCTCAACGAAAATCTCGTTAACTACATATGACTGTCTCACCATCTTTCTGAACTGCACTCAAGTATGCCCGCGGCTCTAATAGGGGTGATACAGACTGCCAAATCCCTCTCTGAGCTTCAAAGCACTCAACTGATGTGAGATACCCATATGAACTCTCGTTCTCTCCACCAAATCCACCAATAGCATAGACAGAGCCGGCTATTTCTGCAGCACCGAGATAATTTCGTTTTGTCCTCATTGGTGTTATCAATGACCAGTTGTCAATCCAAGAGTCATACACCTCCACTGATGACAGATAGCCTGAAAATTTACTAAAACCACCAATGGCAATAGGTTGTCCGTTCAAGATGGCAGCAGCGGCACCCATCCGCTCGACATGCAAAGGCGAGAGTTGATGCCATTCGTTACTTGGCCATTCATAGCGTTCTACACAATCTAACACCTCCTTAGAAGAATTCCCACCAATTACATAGACATGGTACCCAGTAGATGCGGCTGCCATGTAATTTCGTCCCTTTTTCATGGGCGCCAGTGGCATCAAGTCATCCAGCTGTCCTGGAATGTCCCAGCTCCATCTGTCATTATTTGAACAGAGACATTGAGAGCTGCTTAAGTACATTCCCTCGGACTCCCCTCCTATGGTCAAAATAATTTCACCGCCAGTTCGGTGAGAGCGCAGAGCAGTGCCGTTGAATTTGTGAGTATCTGGCGCATTTGAAGATTGCATGGCTTCTAGAATCATACGCTGACATTCAGAGGTCTCTTGAATAATTGGATCTTTTAGAACGCAGTTTTTCAGAAAATCAGAAGAAACCTTCGTCGAGCAAAATCTCTTGATAAGACAGGGGGCGTGACGCATGGCGTTCTAAAGGACGAAAGTTCAGCCACTCTAAAACGCCGTTCAAGAGTTTCTCCTTGCAAGCAACGCTAAGAAATTTACAATCAAGCAAAGCATCTAAAGATTCGAAGGGCTGCAACAAGAATTCTTCCTGCTTAAGAACATCGTCAAAGTGATCAGCAACGAATCGATGCGATGACTCGAAAAGATTGTGGCACGACAGACACTCGGCAAGCAAGCGAATCCCCAAACAGTTGTAAACTCTTAACGCCTTTTGCAGAAAAACGCAGCAAGCGTGCCTCACCTTATCAAACTGAAGAACGGCTGAGGCATACAATAGGGACTGTACGTTACATTCATTAATTTCTGCGACTCCACTGTACGCATATTGAACAAGCACTTCAACTGCAACTCCATCAATTTCATACAGTGCGACGCGGTCTTGACCGCTCTCAGCGAGTTTTCCGAGAAACATTGCCCTGAAATATGGACTTCCAGCCGCAAGAATCACTCGATGAGCTGGTATTTCTCTGCCTTCCACGCTTAACACGATGTCACAAAGTAATCCGTTCGCCCGGAAAGCAGCTAAATTCTCAAAGGCAGCGTTTGAATGTTCTCTGTCTCTGAAAACAAACAGCTTCGACGCAGTTTCCGCCATGATGCCGGTATCTCGAAATCCATGCCGAGGCATATTTTCGAGGGTTTTCACGTTAACTTTCAAGCGAGCGTTATTAAATATGCATATTATGCTTGGACACAGCCTTAGTTTCTGCGGTAAACGCAACCAAATATGCTTTTACTTCAAGTCAGTCAAGACACTCAAGATAATGGTGATTCCCTTTTGTTTACCCTGTCAACATACAATTTTAAAGACAGCTGATTGGCTGGTTGATTCGAAAGTCACGTTGTTACGAAGTTGTCACGTTTACAAACGCTTACCAGTAAAATCCTCCAGAGTAAACAACATAACATTTATAGATGTGCCTACAAATTACACTGTAAACGGAATATTATTTTCATACTGAAATGATAATAATAAAAAATTCGTGACCATCAAGAAATGTTATTCACGTGAAATCCCAATACTGTAGTCCAAAGATCAAGGTCAAACACATTTTGGCGGGAGTTCATGCTGCGATTTGAACACGTGAAGCGGAAGGGGTACTCCCTTACATTATATAGGGTATGTGCAACCCCATCGGGTTGGGTTTTTGCTCCGTTTTGGTCTGAAAACGGAGATATCCTTTGCCTATGTTGATCTGGAATAGGGTATGGTTTTCGAGGGAACGACGGAAGTGTATGAACGTATTTATCGTTTCAATTCCAAATGAGTAAGAAAGAAAGAGCATTGCAATACTGAAATGAATTTGAAGAATTTCTTGTTTGCTCTCTAACAAGCGGCTTAGTAATGATAACATAATTTCTGCCTAAAGGTCAGATCTGAAAACGGGTATGGATTTTAGAGGTCTGGTCTGAAAACGGGTGTGGAAAATGACATTTTTTTGGTCTGAAATAGGGACAGGATTTGGAGAACCGCGCGGCACACCCCCACCAAGAATTCCCCCCGGGAGAAAACTTCTCAAGAAAAAGAATGCATACAGCCGGAACAGGTAGAATAAAAAAAAATGTATGCTTAGAAGAAAAAAAACATGAGCACAATTTACACGCAAAGCAGAAACATGCTGGCCGTAACAAAATTGCCATAACATGTTATGACTGGCTCATCCCCAGGCTCCTCTCATCGGGCGCGATCCATTCAACCAAAATGTCCGGAAATTTCGGTCCAAAACTCAATGGATCGGTTCGGTCCAACCGGAAAAGTTTCGAAAAAACAGGTCCACCTTTTGAGGTGGTCCTCTTTTCCCGGTCGGACCGGTCTGAATTTTGGTTGAATGGATCGCGCCCATCATTTGTAAACGGTCATAAGGGAGCATATTAAAGAAATGTCGACGGCGGAGACGTTAACGAGAGCGGCGAAAAAGCAACAGGTTAAGATTGGCAAAACAACAACTTTGCACGTGCATCACCTTTTTTTTTGCACATTTCGATCTTTGCCGTCACTGCACAACATGCCTAATTTCACGTTTTATGGAAGACGTATTCTAAGATGTCTGTATTAAGCGGACCTCTATTAAGTGGTCACCCTCTATTAAGCGGTCACTTACCAAAGTCCCGGAAAACATTTCCCTTAATTACTGTAAAACTGACCTGCATTAAGCGGTCACCTGTATTAAGCGGTGGCGGTCACCTTTTCAGAGGTCCCAACGAATTATTTTTGATGGTCTTCACCTCTATTAAATGGTCGCTTTGAGAAGAAGTACCATTTTAGTGCAACAGGTCGCATAGTGTCTGACGTCAAGTGGACTTCAACTTTTTTCTTTTGGCCCAGGAAGAGGTAGAAACAGGTGGAGGTCAATTTGTCTCGAGATAGATATTTCGCTCTTTGACTAGCTTCATTTTCTTGAATAACTCTCACGTTCGTCAAACCTGTATTAAACGGTCAATCTGCACTAAGCGGTCAGTAAGCCATTCCCAAAGGATGACCGCTTAAAACAGGTTTGGCTGTATACGGAATACTCTAAAACACGGAATTTACAGAACATTTTGTATTTTTGATTTTAACTGGACTGACAAAAAACCAGAGGCAAAGAATACACGATTGTTTTGAAATATTAAAAATTCAATTTTCGCATTGCCATACACTATGGACCTTTAATATGACGGTTTTAAAAGCCTTCTTGACAGGGAAAGGGTCTTGTATAGGAATTTAATGTCGGATGATTTTCGTAAAACGGATGTTCTGAAAAAAAAAAAAACAGAATTGTAAACTTAAGCTTCACAGCAAAGGATTGTAGTAACAATTAATGGGGGCCGCACCCGTGCCTTAATTTGTGAGGTCGTTTGCTTTAAATTTGTCAGACATTTGTCTGCAATTTTTCATAGGAAATTTTAGTCGGCAGGAAGAAACATTTTTTACACGCAACATTGTATATTTTCAGGCGGTTACCTACCGTAATCAGGAGCACCCAACGGCAATATAATTCACAACCACTTAAACATAGCATTGTTAAACGTATTTTAGTATTTAAACGGTAGATATAGGCATATTTTCATCCCCTAAAAAGTTTTCATCTGTTCGTATTTCCTAGAAGAAAGTCTAGTGATCCGAAAAACTTACCTTTTCGAAAATTTCAGCCAGAAAAAAGGCTTCCGAAAATTCTAGGTGACCTTTTTAGGGTAAAAATCCGTTAAAAACGGGCAATTTTTAGATGTTCGAAAATAGTAAGAGAGGCAGGCAAGCAAGAAATTTTACAACAAATGTTCCGAAAATCCTAGATCTCAAATCGTCTTCCAAACAGATATTTCCCGAAAATTGACGTTGGCTGCCCCTGCGTAATGATTCGATTGAGCGCCCTCTTCCAAAAAAAACCTCTTTTCGAATAAGCGTCCCCATTTCAAGCGGCCCCATTCTGCTAAGCGCCACTATTCTAATATATTAGACTACAGGTACGCATCAACCAAGGTTCATCTTACTTTAATTACTCACACACGAACGGGAGAGCCACATTAAAAAACAGTGGTCTTATGTCGATATAAATGCATTAATTCTTCAAACGAATGATCACTTCTTCAAATTTTGTGGCAATTGCTCGGCTGGTCGGTCTGGCAAACAACGATCCAAGGACAACAAGTGATCTTACAACCAGGAGTTCAAACAACCAGGGATTCTTACGACCAGGCCGGGATTCTTAAAACAAGGGGTTCTTACAACCAGGGGCTCCTACAACCAGCGGTTGTTACAACCAGGGGTTCTTACAACCAGAAGTTCTTACAACCAGGGTCTTACGACCACTAGTTCTTACAAGCAAAAGTCTTACAACAAGGGGTTTTTACAACCAGGGGGTCTTACAACCACGAGTTCTTACAACCAGGGGTCTTACAACCAGGAGTTCTTACAACAAGGGGTCTTACAACCAGGAGTTCTTACCACCAGGGGTTCTTAAAACCAGGGGTCTTACAACAAGGGGCTCTTACAACAAGGGGTCTTCCAACTAGGGGTTCTTACAACCAGGGGTCTTTCAACAAGGGTTTCTTACAGCCAGGGTCTTACAACCAGGGGTTCTTATAACCAGGCGTTCTTACAACCATGGGTCTTACAAGACGGGTTCTTACAGCCCGGGTCTTACAAGCGGGGGTTCTTACAACCAGAGGTATTACAACCAAGGGTTGTTAGAACCAGGGGTCTTACAACCAGGAGTTCTTAGAACCAGCGGTCTTACAACCAGGGGTTCTTACAACCAGGGGTCTAACAACAAAGGGCTTTTACAACGAGGGGTCTTACAAGCTGGAGTTCTTACAACCAGGGGTCTTACAACCAGGACTTCTTAAAACCAAATTTCTTACAACCAGGGGTCTTACAACCAGGGGTTCTTACAACAAGGGGTTCTTACAACTCGGGGTCTTACAAGAAGGGGTTCTTACAACCAGGGGTCTTACAACCACGGGTTCTTACAAGCAGGGGTTGTGATAACCATGGGTTCCTACAACCAGGGGTTCTTACAACCAGAGTTCTTACGACCAGGGATTCTTACAAGGAAAGGCCTTACAATCAGGGGTTCTTACAACCAGGGGTTCTTACAACCATTTGTCTTACAACCAGGACTTCTTACAACCAGGGGTCTTACAACAAGGGGTTCTTACAATGAGGGGTCTTAGAAGCAGGAGTTCTTACAACCAGGGGTCTTACAACCAGGGGTTCTTACAACCAGGGGTCTTACAACCAGGAGTTCTTATAACCAGGGGTCTTGCACTCAGGGGTTCTTACAACCAGAAGTCTTACAACCAGGGGTTCTTACAACCAGGGGTCTTACAAGTAGGGGTTCTTACAAGCAGGGGTTCCTACAACCAGGGGTTTTTACAACCAGAGTTCTTACGATCAGGGATTCTTACAACAGGAAGTCTTACAAGCAGGGGTTCTTACAACCAGGGGTCTTACAACCAGGGGTCTTACAACTAGGGGTTCTTACAATCAGGGGTTCTTACAATTAGGGATCTTACAACAAGGGGTTCTTACAACCAGGGGTCTTACAATCAGGAGTTCTTACAACCAGGGGTCTTACAACCAGGACTTCTTACAACAGGGGGTCTTACAACCAGGGGTCTTACAACCAGGGGTTCTTACACCCAGGGGTCTTACAACCACTGGTTCTTATAACCAGCGGTCTTACAACTACGGGTTCTGACAACCAGTGGTCTTACAACAAGGGGTTCTTACAACCAAAGGTCTTACGACCATGGGTTCTCGCAAGGAGGTGTTCTTACAACAAGAGGTCTTCCTGGTTTTTTATTTATTTATTTAATCGCTTTCACCATGACTACAATGGGAAAAAAGACTAGGAAAAAGAAAAATACATTTGAACTAGACACGAAAACGAGAGTCGAAGGTGCGGGACACACAACAGAGCGAGCTCGAGGCTCCAAATTACGAAAAATACACAAATACTATGTAAACATTAAAACATTATAAGAAATATGAAAATCCTGTTTTCAAAAACAATAAGAACGAATCACTCCTGCAGCCGATAAATAGTCTTAGTAGCAGCAGTTGCCAGTTAATAGAAGATTACGTGACCTGCTGCATTTGCAGCAGATCGACTTCCTGGTGTTAAAAGTTAGTGACGTCAGATATTGTACGAAAAGCAGGCAAATAGCGTTGGAGCACATGAGATTTAAGCTGATTAAGAGACCTAAAAAGTATTAGGGAAACCAATTGCGTTAGACACTGGATAAAGATTTATCCAATAGACAGCGCTGTTTAGTTTTTGACCAACTAGGGCCAGATAAAATCAAGAGCAGAATAAAAAATAAGTAGTTTTTCTTTTATTCTAGTTTCGTTTATACCACCACCATGAGGGGACACAAAGGGCTTGCACTGTAAGTATCCCGGAGAGCTCCATACAATTCCTTATAATTTTGTTATAAGGAATTGTATGGAGCTTTCGAGGAGACTTTTCTTAATTAGCTTAGGCGCGGCGGATTTTGTCACGTATGATCAGCGCGAGGTGTTTTTCCCGACACCCTTCTGTCAGGAAAATTGTCATCTTATGAAAGCAAAACAGACACGATCGCGTCGGTAGGCCGAAGCCGGCAAAAATAAAAGGCTTTTCTTCTTCCATTTCAGAGGTCAGTTTTGTTTCGATCTGGTCAAAAATCAGGTTTTTAGGTTGTAGGTAATAAAATGTTGTCTTATTCTGTTCTCAAGGACCTTTAGAAAACGAGACAAACGAGATAACTGACTAGAGAAAGAAGCGTGAAAACGCTTTTTTGGAAGAAAATATTTTTTAATTCCCGCAGCAATTTTGCGAAATCGCGAAGCGCAATATATTCAGTTTCTTCCAAAGCCGTCATCATTAAGCAGTGTAATGCCATCACAACTAAAAATGAATTTAGTTTTGTATCGCAAAAGCTGCGAAAATAGAGATGAAAAAAAAAAATGGATCGGAAAAATTAATTAAATCACCAAGAAACCGTCTCGCGGGAGCTTTGTTGAACAAACCGTTGGTACGGTTTATTTAACCTAACCTGGAAAAGGAGACGTCTGCACGCAAAATACATTTCATCCTACGTGTAGTTGTGATTTCCAGAACGGACCTCGGGAGCCTCATTGCCGTAATATCTTCCACACTACAGAAACCACAGCAGAATCGCCCTCCTCGCGTGCTAACTTTCCGCTACAATTATGACTATACAGTACCAGTGAAATGTTTCAAAATGTAAAGCGGCCGAAACTTATTTCCATTAGCGCGTAGTTAGTTAGTCAAGCAATAATAATGCACAGCACTGTAAATAACACGGTTCTAGAATATCTGACGGCTTCGCATCGGCTTTGTTCGTCGCTGCATGCGATTTAATCGCTTATAACCTAACAGAAAATGTAAATGTACCTGAAGGAAATACCGTGTATTACCTTACCTTAACGCTGTGATGTGTGTAAATTTGTCTTTTGCTATGGTTTTAGACAATACGACTTCTCCTGACTATCAATTGTGCGTCAAAACAAGCGCGATAATGAAATAGTCGAAGTGCCATGGTATAGCACTTTATGACAAAGTTTTAACTGGAAAACTTGTTACCATCTGATGTACACCTGTATAGTCTATGTTTGTTGGCTCTACCTAAAGAATCACTGGGTTACACTACACCCATGGGTGTGCCACCTAAAGTGCAGCCGATGTTTGTTAGCTCTACCTAAAGAATCACTGGGTTACACCGCACCCATGGGTGTGCCACCTAAAGTGCAGCCGATGTTTGTTAGCTCTACCTAAACAATCACTGGGTTACACTGCACCCATGGGTGTGCCACCTAAAGTGCAGCCTATGTTTGTTAGCTCTACCTAAAGAATCACTGGGTTACACTGCACCCATGGGTGTGCCACCTAAAGTGCAGCCTATGTTTGTTAGCTCTACCTAAAGAATCACTAGGTTACACTGCACCCATAGGTGTGCCACCTAAAGTGCAGCCTATGTTTGTTAGCTCTGCCTAAAGAATCACTGGGTTACACTGCACCCAAGGGTGTGCCACCTAAAGTGCAGCCTATGTTTGTTAGCTCTGCCTAAAGAATCACTGGGTTACACTGCACCCATGGGTGTGCCACCTAAAGTGCAGCCTATGTTTGTTAGCTCTGCCTAAAGAATCACTGGGTTACACTGCACCCACGGGTGTGCCACCTAAAGTGCAGCCTATGTTTGTTAGCTCTACCTAAAGAATCACTTGGTTACACTGCACCCATGGGTGTGCCACCTAAAGTGCAGCCTATGTTTGTTAGCTCTACCTAAAGAATCACTGGCTTACACTGTACTCACGGACGTTTGCCTCGCGCTCCCTTCCCCTAAAAATTAGACACCATATTAGGGCCCCGAAAGACGTTAAAAGTTCCTCCATAATAGAAGAGTGTTTCGCTAGAGTTAATAAACGTTTGGCTTACATGAGTTTCAATATAAAGGTGCAAAAACTTATCAGCATAATTATAGTACACAAACATTGTCATCAAACTCCTGGCATGTAGCCTGAATAAGCCAAGCAAATATGAATAAAGCATATAACGAGAAATATTCGTCAAATGGTCTCGTTAAGTAAATTATACTTCACTTTGCGAAAGAAATTTATCGCTTGTATCCGTGTTACGCATCGAAAAAGCGAGGAGTCATCACATGACATTAGGTAACAGAGGTAATACTCACGAGTTTCACGAATTCCAATTCCTCGATTTTTCGCCGAGTAACAAATTTAAAACTTCAATTCTTACCTTACGGTGGTCGGTTCATTTACCTTACATTTGCCAACACTAATAAACATGAACAAAACGATGAAATCCGGCACTCTTCTTTCAGAAGTAGCAAGCCGCATGAAGTAAAATCCACCGATATGCGCTGCATTCTCACTACAAATATAAACATTTGTCGTGAAGAAAATACGACGAGGAGGAAAAAATGCCAGATCTTCGCCTCGGCAATGTATTCCAGCTACCAAGCCGGCGTATCTCCAGAAGGTGGACTCGAAGTGGGACAAACCTTGTGATTTTTTTAGGAGCCCTTTGCGCGCAAACTAATTTATTCTGGCGCGAAATGAAGATTAAGAAAATGTATCTGAAATCTAATACACGACAAGAAAATTTTCGCACTTTCGAGGAGCGCGACATATTAAATGGGATTAAGTCGGATTAGCTGCCCGCGGAGAAAACATCGCTGCGTGGGATGGTACTTCCAGTAAAAAGCCTCTGTGTCCTCTCATGTGAGAAATTTCTGCAATTTGATTGGCTTAGAGTAGTGGTATTTCAGCTTAATACGAAATACCTACATGTGAAAATTACAAACCTTTTGCGGGTAGTAGTATAAACAAATAATAGCATAATTTGTACGTGATATTTGGGATAAATACCACTCGTGAAATTTTTAAAATTGTATCACATTTCACTTGCCTATCGGCTTGTGAAATTACGTATATTTTGAAATATTACTCGTGGCATTTATGCCAAATATCACTACTAATCATGCTATTACCTATACAAATTATGTCTAAAATATAATTTATCTACCATAGTTTTACCCCTGTGCGCTGCTAATCTACAATAATGGGACAACGGGTGACGGAAATAATTCACTATTTGTCGTGAATTCTAGGAAATTCTCCATGTTTTTCACATCACTAAAGCGTGCTTAACAGCCGCAAGAGAGAATGAGCTACAATCCTGGCCAAATGGTTTTGGGACACTTCCCCTTTTGACGTGTTTTGTATGGAATTTGCAGCTAACCTGCAATACACACCCAGGTGTTTGACTTGTAACACCCTACACTGTCCAGCGGGGAGGAGGGTCAACTTGAATTGCATTTTCCTAACTTAAACACAAGTGTCTCAAACGTTTTAACCAGGATCAAGTGTCTCAAAGGTTTTAACCAGGATTGTAGCTCCTTCTGACTTGACAGGCGTTATTGGGGGCGATCAGGCAAGATTTGGTTTGCGAACACGAAGCGCGATACAAAGAGAGGAGAAAAAGATTTTCTCTTTCCATCGTCTCGCGTGTCTCGCGCTTCTCGCACGTGTTCCGAAACCTTCTGAGCGCCCCCAATAACGCCGTTATACTGTTTAATATTACCCCAACAGGGGAAGCCATCGGGTAGCGGCCTCGCCCTTATTAATCAGGACCCAGGAGGGGTGTAACGATATCGGTTCGCCCCTGTTGTCCTGTAATCGGCGTCGGACACTCATAGTCAGTTAGATCTCTCAGCAACTTCCATTCAATGCATAATTAGGAACAGATATTTTTCTCTAACGCCTATAATAACTTAGTTATTATACTTTTAGCCTTTTGCTTGCTTTCCTTTTCTAGCCCTTACTGTACTCATCTGTTTATCTATTGTGTTTCTGGACTGTTCACAGGGGGTTCACAGTCCCCTATTTTTCCCGTAAGACCGTCCACAGTAAGCGCTTTCGCATTGCGGGCGGCCATCTTGGATGCAATAAGTGTCAAATCCACTTAGGGGGTGTGGAACGGTAAAGATGGCCGTCCGTACCGGTAAGCGCTCGATCCTAACGATCTTACGAAAAAACAGGAGACTGAACAGTCTACTGTGTTTCTGACCCGTGTATAAAGGTTTGCTACTTAGGACTCCAGTCATTTTGTTGTAAGGTCTCCGTATACTAGTCAGAGATTAAGTTTTCAAATGCTACACACTCGAACCTCTGCTAACGACCACCTCTCACTCTACAACGGCCACTTTTTTGTCCCGGCCGGCAGTCCATAAATTGACTCTTGGTTAAACCTCTCTACAACGGCAACCGTCACTAAAGCGTGTCCCAAACTGCCAAAATAACCTCTCGACAAGGGCCTTCTTTTTCAGCGACTGATGAAAAAGTCAAGAATGGTCATGAAATTTGATCCGTAAAGCGCGTTGATGATTAATCCCAACAATCATATTTTGATTGTGTTCCATTTGTACTGCAAGAGTAAGCGTAAATTATCTGCGATACTTGTTCGTTTTGTCACGTTGACATTTTGATTAAAAAATATTATTCAAGATTTTTGCGTTTTTTAATCTCTCTATATATTCTTAATTAGTACTGGATTAACATTACGGGATACAGTAAGCATGAACGTAGCACAATACACATGTTGCATTCCCTAAAAAGAATTAGTTATTTTTCACCTCTACCTTCCCATAACGGCCACTTTCTTCTGCCCCGAAGGTGGCAGTTGTAGAGCGGTTCGACTTTATTATTTGTTGTCGATAACTGTAAAGGGTGTATTGTTAATGGCATGTTAATTTGGCGAGATAAAAACGCGTCGAACACCGAGCGCATCGAAAAATGTTTAAAAACCTTAAAATATTTTGTTTGTTCCTTTCAAATTTCTTTAAGTAAAGTAGATATATATATATATAAATCTATATTTTATAATAAACCGTCATTGGGAAGTTAATGTATTGCTATAATCAGGTGCTCCTAAAAAACAATTCGACATATTAAAATTCACACTTGGCTGCGAGGCTTGTGGGAAAAACAAAAGTAATCATTTTGAGGCTCAGTAATGAATAATAGCGGAGCTCCACGCGCGCGAACGGAGCCCCCTACCTAAGAAAATTTGGTAATCTGTCCATCCGAGAAATTTTGTAATCACGTGACCGTACGCCTTCCCGTCCGTCCGCACCACAGAGGAACCAGTGTGAAATGTCAAACTTTCTAGCTAGTGTGGAGCCAATAACCCGTGTTTAACTTGATGATGGACATCCATATTATGGTCAATTGACAGATGTCAAAACAAGGTATCCGCTGACCAGAGTCACATGACCATAACACGGGCTAAGGTGCCAACTCATCGAGGTCACGTGTTTTTTAAGTTTTTCGCTGACCAGTTGTTAGCTTTTAATGATCGCAGGCTCAAGTTTATGTTTTTCAGTCATATGGTTCTCCTCTAAAGTTAAGTATAGATTTGTGGATTTTTTGCAGTGGTTTGAAGTCTATCGTCTCAAGTAAATTTAAAATGCATAAACTGGAGCTTCGCTGTTAGCTCTGGCTAAGTCTATATATTAAATTTATTTTATTCTATTTCCTCAAGCCTCAAAATATATTGATATTGGTATTTTAGGATAAGACAAAGTTAAGTAAGAGGAAAGGCAAGGGTAACGAAATGGCGAGAGAAATTTGCCTGCCACCAGTATAACCCGGGTTCGAATCCCTGGTGACGCAATGTTGAGATTGTTGGCAGTTCTCGCTTTTGCTCTGAGAGTTTTTTTTTTTTACAGGTACCTCAGTTTTTTTCTCTCCTTAAATCTGAAATCCAATCTGATCCGGAATCGTGGTCGAAACACCACTTACCAGATGCACTATCATTTAGCCTTATTTATTTATTACGCGTTATTTATACGAAAGGCCTTTGGTCTTCAGTCAATTTATTTCTCGATCCCAAGATTCACTGCGAAGGTTCCTCTACTTTTACAGTAAGCCCTTCCCAGTCCACGCTCACATCGTAGAAAGTGATCTCAGCCGAAGGCTAAAAAAAACATCAGTGAAAAGGGGAGTGATTAGTTATTAGGAAGCGACCTACATTAAACGATACTACCCTATTCTAAACCAGGACAGTGATAAATAAGGTCAAACCCTAACGTCGCGTGTTGCAGGTTCTTGGCCCAGTGCCCAAAGCTTAAGCTGTAGTGATCACGCTAGTTGTCATGGTTACATAGTGAACGGGACAAAGGCCTGGTGATTTAGGGGCCTGAAAGTGCACGCTACAGTGGAAAACTAATATAACTTGAGAGAAAATGATAGGGCAGGAACATAAATTGGAAGACTAACTAAATAAAATCACCAAAGAGAGAGTGAACGTCTCTTACAACTTCTCCCTATAACTGTTTTAAGGGCACTAAAAAGGAACTCTCCATTCCTTACTAGCACCCTCTACGAATAAAGCACGCGCGTGACGTAGAGGGCGTTTCGGCCAATCACAGCGGGTGTGATGTTTTACTAAAACATTTTACTTGTACAAGAGAGTATACTTTAGAGAACACTGTAAAATCATGCACTCAGATCTTTTTCCGGGTAATCAGAAAAAAAAGGATCTTATCTGACAAACGAAATATCACCTGTTTTTCCTTGATCAATTCTTTGACTTTCTCCACCATGTTGGGCTCTTTGGTGAGAACAAAAATGAATCCACCCCCTCCAGCTCCGGCCATCGCTTGACCTGAAAGTTATAAATTTTAACCCGTGATGTAAGTGCTCTCCATCACCCAACTAGCCCTGATCAGTTTTTTGGATTTTGCAGTAAAAGTGACAACGTTTCACTCTAATGCTGGGTTTGTAGGAAAATACCGGCCTCTAAAACGACGTCCGAAGCCCCTGCCCAATGATGATAGATCAACAAATTAAAAGCCAACAAAATATATGTTAGACGACTTTTCTGTATTAAAACGACCTTTTCGAACATGTCCTTCAAAAACGACATCTTATTTGCGGGCCTGTTCATTTCATCAATTCACCTGAACATTCCTTGTTGCCTTTTCAAATGACGTGCTCACTCCATCATATTTTTGTACGAACATCATTTAGGGGGAATTGTGTGGGTACTTATGGTCTTTTTTGCTTAGGGGGATAAGGGTCAGCTTGTCTCATCCAAAGGGGGGGGGGGGGGGGGGGGTCAGGCTATTAAATGGAATGGCTTCAGGTCAATCCCATGCGGAGATAAACGGTGGAAGACATACCGTAGCTCAAGGGCTTCAACGCTTCCATTAAGTCCTTTATCGCCTCCGGCTCAGATCCTGTTGGCAGACAAAGCATTCAAATGTAAAACTCAAAGATAATTAAAAGCGGTGAATCCATACAAAGAAATGGCGGCAGCACTACATTTGGATTGGTTCACACTCCTCCCCGGAGTCTTCGATATTCTTCTTCAGCGGAACAGGCAATGAACGTTCTGGTGCGTTCTGCGCCAATTAAAAATCGCAACCAGAAAATCTGAGTTCCGTTTTTATTGCGTAGAATTAACTAAAGCACGTTTTGCTTTGACGCTACAGTGTTGGTCTGCAAAGCGGAACCATTTGACCGGCTACGACAAAACCCTTATTTATCCGCTTTCACCGCAAGATTGGATTTTTTTCTCTCAAGCGATGACCAGAAGGAACGCAGCCTGTAAAAGCGGAATTGCGTCTCGTACGGTAAAGTAAACCTGAGATCAGGTGCCCTTTTTCTCGGGGGAGGGCGAAAGTCAGCAGGGAGGAAGGACCGCCTGATCGTAGGTTTACAGTAGAGCAATAATGAGGCACAGCGGAACGCTGCTAACTGCATGCGCATTACACTCACCAGGTGCCATCAGGCTCTTTTGATGTCGATAACAAGTCCAGCATTCACCAAACTTTTTTATGTTTCCTGAAATGCAGATAACAAATGCCATTAAAATTCTAACGTCTAAAGATCTTAATAAACGCTCTGAGTGAGTAGTACTTACTAATTGTTGTTTATTCACCATTTTCACAGAGACCATAATAACAATACACCTTGTTTACCCCGCACAATTTTGCATAACCATTGTCTTCGATTTCTCTTGAGACGACTGTAATACCCAGGGGAAACTGGAAACAATTATTATGCAAAATTTGGGGGCGTAAACAAGGTGCATTATGGTCTATGTGAAAGTGGTGAATTTGCCATTTTTAAGTTGCTCTTGAGAGTTGGTCGATGTTGAGGCCAGTTGCACTATGGGAATGTTTTGGAGACGATACCACTTCTTTGATTGGCTTTTTCGAGGTTGCGTAGGAAACTGGGTCAAAATTCGTCTCCCAAAACAGTCCCATAATGCAAGTCTTCATCAGACTGACCCAGCCTAGGGCACATTTCAAAATAGCCAATAAAGCTAGGCAACTATTGACGCTGTGTAGTGTAAAAATTTCAAATCCAAGCATCTGAAAGGTAATCTGAGAAATAATATGCCTAGGTTAAACACGAAGTTCAATATCGTCGAAGAAGCACAAGTGACTTTGATGCACAACTCACCCTCTTTCAGCGCCTTAGCAGCCTCTTCTGCGTTGTCTATCAAGTTTCTTGCGTTGTTGGTGATTTGTGGAAACCTTGCATACCAATTCCTGACGACATTCTGCTCGATAAATAATAAGGCACCGTCAGATTTAACTAAAACGCATCTATCCCCATCTCCCCCCCCCAACTCACTTCATCACCACACCCTACCACTCTCTAACCTTCCACGCCACTTGCGCCTGTCAAGCCCTCCCGTATCTCGCCCCTCCCACGCATGTCTCACGGGCTCAACAATTATTTGGAAGGGAAAGCAAACACTACGCGTGCGCCGGTCGGTGAGGAACCTGCGATCTCTCTAATTTACCTGTAGCAAATTCTTAGCGAGCCTTGTTCTTCCAGAGTAAAAGCAGACCAACCGAATGCACAGATCCTCAACGGTCTTTTCACTAAGCTCCAGCTTTTCAGCTTCCACTTTCAGCGGCAAACGAGCCTGGGACCTAGAGATCTTGAAACCAGGCACCAGTCCTCCCACATTGTCCTGCCAGCCTCCGCCAGTGGTAAGCATCTGTTCAACGATCATCACCGCGTGGACAAGCGAATCCAAGCTCGCTGTGCGGTCTGTTACCCGTAGCAACGCTGCTAAAATAACTCCCGCTAAAATGCTACTCGTTCCCAAGCCACTTCCTTGAGGAGCCGTTGACCACGTGTGAAGTTCAAACCCTGCTTGGTACTTCTTTCTCAGTTGGTCTGTTAAAGTTTCTTTCGACGAAAGATCCACAATGTCGAGTAAACAGAAACAGGCTTTAAGCAGTGCCCCTGAGAGAAAACAACAAAAAATCCATACCGTCTTCAAGGATTAATAGCCCAGTTTTCAGTTACAGTTGAAAGCGAGGCTAGAGTTGACCTTGTTTTGATACAACCCATCCTGTTTTATTGAGTACATCATGTTATTATTAAGCTAACTAGCATTTTTTAAGCACAATTTCCAAAAGAAAAGGGGAAAGGTTTGTATTAAAACAAAATCAACCTCAACCTCGCGTTCATTCAAAGGCTAGGATACTAAGCCCACAACTGTAAAGTAGTCTTTTATCTATCAGTTACACTAGCTCTTGGAAAGAGCACTCAACTTTAACCGAACAGTACAGCGTAAACAGAAATCATCACCACAATGCTTTAAAAAAAAAAAAGAAGGAAGGGCTATAGATGGAGTTTAACTAGATTTAGCACATAAACAATGATTCTCCCTCTACACTGTGAACTTAGACACCATATAGTTCTTGATAAGTCGACTTCTTTGCCTGGCAAAGAGTACCAAAAAAAGGAGTTTAAAAAAGTCTACTTTCCGTAATCAAACATAACTGTGACTCGACTAACCCTTTTGTACAAAACGAGTCGTCGGCAAATTGATATTGATGTTAATACCTATCTACAATTCCATTCTGAATTTAGAATCGGTTATAGATATAGGCAAGTTAAGGCAACGAGGAATTTAATTTTAATTTTAATTCCTTCTTTCCAAGGAACATAAGACTGTGGAATCGGTTGCTCGAGGAAAACGTTGAGTCAAATTTCTCAGGCATATTTGGGTCTAAGTTACTTAGCGTTCTAGCTGAGAATAAGAAAACGTTAATAAAATATAATATTGACTTATTTCTATGTATGTAGATATATATTTTTAATTATTTTTACTTAAATATTAACTTTGACTTATTGATTTCTGTTATTAATTACTGCGAGTATTGTACAAATTGATGATTGTTCCTTTTAAACATTTTACCATGGAAATAAATCACTCAGATGTAGAAGAGCAAGAGCCCAATCTTACCTGGAGCGTTCGGTTGAGTGTAATTTTCTAGGTGTTTCAGTTCACTGCACACAACCCTGACACTATGGTCTTCCGAATGGATTACGAGAGCGATTTCTAGCCTGAAAAAATAACGATATATGTCAGGCAATCACTTTTCATTCGTCACATTATACTTGCAGGCGATCAAAGGAACCCGCAAGTTTAAACGTAAAATATAGGGAGTGTTTCGGCTCTTTCACTCAGCCCACAGAGACCTGGCGTTATTTCGACATTGTCATTTTTCATCTCAACGAAATAATTGGAAACGCTGTCGTCAATCGATTCTTGTAAATCTTCGCTCCTCAACGATTAGAGAACTTCTCTGTCAGATCGCGTGAAAACCATGGAAACGGTTGATTGTTGATTGATCAAGTTTCAACAGAGAGAAAAAACCTTTCGAAGGCGCGTGTTAGTGATAACCGCTGTAATGGAGAACGAAGTGTAACAGCCAATCATATTGTCAGTAATATGCTCAATGTGTAAAGGAAATAATTTTTCCAATTTTTATTACAAGTGAAAAGATGATAAATGATTTTAGTTACTGACCATTTACTGATCCTTCAACGTCCTTCCCACCGATCCTACCGAAATTCTTACGAGTCGCCATTTTGGATCACGCTTGGCAGCTTGGCCTACTGGCGTGACGTCTTTCCGCCCTGTTTGAAGGAGGGCTGCTACGAAAAAAGGTTCAGCAAAAAAGCGACTTGACCTGCTTTCCATGCACAAAAGAAAAAAAACAAAGCTGGTCGAACCACTGTTTCGCTTAGCGTTCTTTCGTAACAGCTTCCTTTCAATTTCACGTAGCACAAAATGACATCATACCAGGGGTAAATTGCCAAGCATTATCCAAAAGGGCTGCTTACGATAATCACGCGGAATTTTGACAATCTCTAGATGAGAGATGGGACGGAATATGAAGGCTTAACGAACGGGGTTAGTAACTAAACACTTAATTGTCAATTTACATTTGTGAGTGGAAAATAACGCCCATTCCAAAAAAACACTGTCCTTTGAGTTGCTCCATGCGGTTTGTTTATAAAATTTTAATGTTATAATAGCCAGACACCATTTGTTTAAAAGGTGGATAGCGCAATCTAACGGATAAAACTCTTTCCAGTGGAAAGTGCAATTTGTTTCCCTAATACTTATTCACTGGATAGAGATTTAACCGGTGGATAGCGGTAGCCAACTTCTGAACACACGAGGCTAAAAATACCATGGTTACTTACTCCTTTATTTTCCTAACCCGGGCTTTTGTGACTTTCTACAATAAAGGGAAGAAACATTGAAAAATGCTAGTAACCATACTTACGATTCTCTAAAAACTGAAACCTGCGGATGCCCCCCACCCCCTCCACCCCCTTACGATAGAAACAGGGTCACCACAACTTGAAAAGCACTGTAGGGAGAAGTAAGATTCCCCCCTTCAAACAACAACTTCGTCACGTCCAAGCAACGTAGTAGATTGAGCCGTTAACAGAAATGTTACAGACGGGAAGGCGACCTTTTCAGCACCAGAATCAAGACAAATATTCCGCACACTGTTCTCTAAGTATTTCTAATAGCATCAATATTGAAAATTTGCTTCGAAGTAAGTACCATTTGTCTTTGGTGAACATTTATGTGATTTTCATGGGAAGTTTGTTTGACTTAACTGAGGCCAGTGTTATATGCGACTCACTGTTTGAATACAGAGGATGAGCAACAGTGCCAATCTCGTTCCCAGAGTCTGAGTTACTGTTGTCCCCGTTGCCCGTTCCGCTGGACAGTAGTGAACTTACGCAACAGAACGGCAGAGGGAAGAAGACAGCAAACCTTGTGTGACAAGCGTGACAATTTTGTTTGAAATAACTTTTCGCCAAACTTCACTTTCCCTTAAACAGATCTTATGTAAACGACCAGAAAACATTAATGTTAAGTGAAGTTCACGACAAAACACGCAAGTAATAGCCCTATCACGTTTGTCACACACGAGCGTTTTGCCGTTCTCTTCTTCCTGCCGTCCTGTTGCGTAAACTCACTAATAATTGAAAGGGTAACGCGGACTCTGGGAATGAGATTGCAAGAGTGACATCAGTGACAGTTAGAACGAGAGACCTACAGCGCAAGGTCGAGTTGCGCTGGGAAGGCGATACAATTAATGGAGAGGTTGACAGTCAGGTTTATTGCAAACGGCATACGCAAATTTGTTCCACGTGACCAAGTTTCCCTTAACTTTTGCTTTGCGTTAGTTTGGTCTATAATAATTGTTTTGGACTGCTTTTAGCAGCACGTTTTCTTTTTTGAGACATTCTTGACTTGAATCAGACGTTTGCCGTTTGCCGCCGTAAAAGTCACTCTAAATCTCTCTAATATATCACTCAAATCACGTGAGGGAAGACAATTCTTAGGGAATAAAAACTCGTCATCACCTGTCCGTTGAGTTTAACTGCAACATTAAGCACTGTACCACCTTGTTCGTACGTAATTGGAGGCGTATCACTCCACCCACCAGAGAGATCTATGCGGGCTGAAAGGAAACACGCTAACTTGAACATGAAGCCAATAATGGACGAAAAAGTTACAAGGGAATCCAAAAACTGGGCTCAAGAAAACGAGGTGCGGACTTCGAGGTAAGTGAAACAAACGGTCAGGCGTTTGTAAAGACATTAATCTTTGTCCGTTTCATTCCAAATGTGTGATTTTGCCTACCTAATTCACAGCCTGATATTTGAAATACTCCTCCTTTTAAAAACTAGTAAACTATATACACTCATCATCAAGATGGCCTAAACACAATTCCTTCCCTCGACCTACCAATCCATATGGTATCCTCCTACAAAAGCCTCTTCTCCACCATCCCCTCGTCCCTTAGTCTGCTATACAGCCGTTTTTAGAGTCGTCACGCAATACGCACTAAGTTTGTGGGGAGGAGCGTTGCGTGACGACACTAAAAACGGCTGTGTAGAAGACTACTCGTCCCTCTCGCCGCGGCCACCTTCGTACTTAACACCCCGAACAAAAGAATTCCAAGATTGTTTTATCTATCTTTTTGAAGCATTGTTTACTTAAAACTGTATGCTGAAGCGTACATATAGGCATTAATAGAACAGCTCTCCCAGGGAGCTTCTCGCTTCTTTCCATGAAGTGTCGTGTCTCTCTGACGTTATTTGTTAAGACGTGACACGCGTGATGCAATACGAACGTGATATGATGTCAGTAGCACTATAACAAGAGAACGTTGGCTTACCTGGCGCCTCTGCTGTCACCCAATGGCCCATAGGAGTTGGTTCACACGGCTCAGTGTGGAAAAACTAACAGAATGCAACCACAGAGTCAATGAGTTGATATAACGTATCCAAAAGACATCACAAAAAGACTGTCAATAAAGACATTTTGGGCCGGAAGTAATTGTACTAGTTCTAAGGAAGCTCCATTTTGGATGAGCTCACAATCTTTCCAAACGAGTTTGAAATGCGCTCTCAGTAGGCTGTAAGGAACTGATTAAGCTCTCTATTCCAAACCAACTTCAGAGGGAGAGCTCGGTCTTTGGTCTCTTTGAGTACAGGCAGGTAACAGACTGACAAACATAATTTCCACCTCTCCACTCCACGCCCGCATTTAGTGGCTTCCGTTACAGACTAAGAAGCGAAATTTTAACCCCTCCCCTCTTCTTAACTTAGTGACTTAAGTCATAGACTGAGAAGCACAATTTTAACTCCTTCCCCTAACCCCAACTTAATCGCTTCGGTTACACACTAAGAAGTATAATTTCCACTTCTCCCCTCTTAGTGGCTAAAGTTATGGACTGAGAAGCATGATTTTAACCCCCTCCCCCGCAACTTAGTGGCTTCAGTTTAGACTAGGAAGCGTAGTTTCCATCCTTTCCGATAAAACTTAGTCATGGTAGCTTAACTCCTAACCCAACCTTCTGCTTCCTTCATCCCCTTTATCCAGCAGATGCCAAATTAAAGTTACAGAGAACTACCAATCATTGCGGTGACAGTGCCCGTTAAAGCAAGGTTTGTATCACCCATGGAGAGTAACACACCTTTGAAGCAGTGAGTACTGCCTGCCGTCTTAGGACCTGCTCTGCTCCTTCATAATGTCGCGCTGCACGAATCAGCAGATCTGGTCTATGAAGGAAAAATCATAAGCTTTACAACTAGCCACTAAATTATGAGGTCACGGATTTTTTCTATTACTCTTGCCAATCATCTTATCACCACACAAAGCAACCAATTTGTATTTTGGACAGCGCGCAGTGGGAGAGGCGATTGTTGCGAAAGGGAGAAGAGGACAAAAAGGCAAACACCAGACGAGAGGCCCAGACGTATGGAGCATATCCCAGTAAGAGTAGCAAGAGCCACCAGGAAGTAGAGAATGGGTCTTCTCTGCCAATACGTCACCAACATTTATTTAACCACTTGAACTGAAGATGAATTGAAGTTGCGGTACGGCTCAGCATACAAGCGGGACTTCCTTAATTTCACTTCTCCAACTTATCAACGGAAGATAAACGTCCTAATGCATCAAAAATTGTAGTTTTTACCTGTCAAGCCATTTGGATCGCTCTGAGGCAAGGGCTTTCACTCCTGCTGCTATTTCTCCTCTCTAAAAACATAAGAAAAGCCGCACAGAACATTAAAACTTTTCGTTGATAAACTGACCTTTCAAATGTGCAGGGATGTCACTAAGATTTCAAGTTGCTGGGTAAATACAACAAGTTGGCGGGGATTAAAACAGCTTAGGATTTCTTTTGGTTCCATTTTTCTTCTATTTTCCTATGAAAGTAGTCGGGGGAAATCCCCGGCCCCCGCCACTCAATGACCGCCCTGAATGTGTCTAGGGTATTACAAGAACGCGCCTGAAAATTGGTAACAACAACAACATTGGGTAATTTAACTACAGCTTCAATTATGTAAAACACTTTCTTTTCTTGCCCTTGAAAAGACGGAAAAGAGGATAATTTTCAGCCTCAGTTCGCAAGATTTCAATTAAAATCTACCCCTACTAGCTTGCAAACCGCAAACATTGACAAATTCAGTGGAGATATATCCTGCCTACAATGATTGGTTATAACATACAGAGGAGAAGTCGTTACGTCACGTTGCCGTAATAGCAAAATTTCTGGGTCTCAACAAAACGTGACCCTCACCGACAGGCACGACTTTCCTGTACACGATTGCACTCAGGAACAAAACGGTAGCCCATACTTTTCTTTCATCGTTTGACAATGCAAATGGCCGTGTCTGTCAAGAAAGATTGATGAGATCCAGAATTTTTCTACTATGGTAAGATTACGTCACAGGTCTCCTCTTCATTGCATTATGATGTTAAGATTGCTATTTACAAACTTGGTATCTTGGCCTTTCAAAGCAGGACTAAAACGTGGTAAAAATTAGTAGCCATTTTGAAATTTAACGTGAGACTGGTGTCGGTGACTCGGTGTTGTGTCGAAATGTATTGTGGGACTGTTTCTAGGGATGGCGCTTCACTCAGTTTCCTGCCCAATTTCGCCTAGATTTAGCCAGTGGACTGAACGATAGCGTCCTCCAAAAACAGTGTAAGCGTTCATTGAAGAGTGGACCTTTGTACAGAGCTAACGCTTTAAGATTTATGGACATACATCAAGGAGTTCAAAGGCATGCATCCAGGATTCATTGCGGGCTGGACCACTTCTCAGCCCAGCTCTCTCTCCTGCCATAGCACCTAATACGTCAGCAATACACGCCAAAGTCCGAGCGGCCACGCCTGGAGAACCTGTACTGCATGCAACTGGGAAAGGCAAACAAAGAAATTAGCAAAGGTGTTTACATCAAATTCAAGGAGATTATTATTATTCCTAGAGACGTAAAGGTTGCTGCAATAACAATAATAGCAATTGACTCAAGAAATCACTAACTCAAATAATGATAATGATGATGATGATGATGGTAATAATAATAATAATAATAATAATAATAATAATAATAATAATAATAATAATAATAATAATATCATGCTAGCGCCCTGCAACCCTGATTGGGATACAATAAACAAGTGATGCTGCACCAATATCGCGATGGTAGAGACCACCCGTTGCAATCTTCCCTGTACTTTTTCTTGGAAATCCTAGAGGTGTCCAGGGACCCTGGCAAGTGAACGGCAATTGTTTGTTATCTAAATGCAGCGAGAGAAGAGCCACAGCTATTTTGACTTGTAGGCAAGTGATGGCAAGTTAACTACTTCCGATGTTGGGATCCACGACTCGGTGACAAAGCATCTGAACAGTAACGGCAAACTCCCGGCCACGTGTCCTGTCGACACCTTTCAGGCCTACACATCGATCTATTCTCGATCGATAATTATAAACGAATCACTATAAAAACTTAAAAACTGATACTTTAGAAACGTTTAGTGGTCAAATACATACCGTCTGCCACATTCAGTTCCAAAAGAGACGTTTAGGATTCGAAACACAGATTTTGTTAAAAAAAAAAAAAAAGAAAAGAAAGAAAAAAACAACACTGCCATTACCTTGATCTAAAACCTCCAATATCTGCGCGTCAAATCCTTCTTTTGCGCAGCTCTTAAAGAAGGGCAGAATACAGTTACTGCTGCAACTCGTCAACGTGTTAACAACTTCAGTTTTTCCGATTTCAAACCAAAGGTTCTTCTTCCAGCAAAACTCTGCATTGGTATCAATAGTCCTCATAATGTCTTCTAGGGAGAGCCTCAGTGAAGAACGCCACCTAAAACATGAATCATTTCAATTCAGGTTCAACGACTGAAAGAAATGCGATACCACCTTTATTTACAGGTAAGATAGAGAGAAGTGTGACGTCACGTTACCATACCAGCAAAAATTCTGCACGTCTCAACTCCGACGCTTTGAGAAAATATAAGAAGACACAAGAGGAAACTTAAGAAAGAGTGACAAGCTGTAAAGTGTAGGGGACAGAAAGAGCAAAAATTTCACTCTTGAACTAAGCCAAAGATTAATTACCAATGGACAAAACTGACCTGTTGATCTTCTGCTGATCAGTTACTTCTGACACTCCGGTGTAGGCCAACCACAAGATATCATCTTTCCCAGCATCTTCATTCAACACGTCGAAAGGGTGAACAACAGGAAACATCTTTGCATTGTAAAGAGATCTGTGCTGTTCAGGCTAAAAATGCAGAAGGTTACTTTTTTTTTTTCAGGGTTTTTCCCTTAAAAGTAAATGGTAAGCTCTGGGACCGAGGTTGTTTTCGTGCAACAAAGGAGTGCGTCACGTGAGGTATGATGGGATACGAGGAAGGGGGTCATAAACAAAGGGACCCATTTTTCCAATATTAGCATGTGTAATCAAATGGTGAGGAAATCTGTCATTTCGGGTTAGCCCAACAGGCTAAGAGACGCATTTTTTTGGCTGTACAAAAGGTCAGAAAACTTTGTGCCTTAGTGATTAATTCATATTTTTAAAGGATAATGCATTTACAGCAGTTAAAGGGAATGTGGTGTTCCAAATTAGGTATGTGAAAGGGGTACCATTAGTCAATAAAACGTGCGAGGAAGATGGACCCTTTTCTGTCAAAAAATGGTACATAAAAGTGTAAGGGGTATAACCTCGGGGCGGAGTCTCCCCCTTTTTGTTGAGTAATCCCCGGGGGACTGCAACGCCGTTAAAATAGAATCTTTTTAGACTGACCACTCCTATCCAAACTTCCTCTTGGTTGATTCCTGTTCTGTCGAAAAACGTTTTCCAAGGTCTGTTACAATAAGTGCTAGTTGATGATGACGACAACTCCTGTTAAGGAAAAAAAACGAAAGATAAAATACCTTAAAGCAATTCCAGTGTAATTTCTTTGGCCACACAGTAAGCGAATATAATCTAATCAAGCACTCAGGTCAATATAAGTATTAGAATTGGGAGAAGGTGTAGTTTATGATAACCAGAATTGCATAAATTTATCCAGCGCACAAATGTGACGGCTGTATACGTATATTTTGCGAATGAACCCAACGACATGTCACGAAACGTTTTAAAAGACTTTTTTGTCATTTCGTCTACTGCCTCACCTGTAACTGATCTCCAACACCGAAAACCACCAGGACACGCTCAGATTTGCCCCTCAGGCCTGGAAGCGATACATTGAATCCAAGGATACACAGATCTTTAGCGAGGGTGGTTTCTCTACTGAGACCCTGAGATAAAAATACACACAATTTAACTGTTTTAGAAGAAAACAAGTAGCCTGCGAGCACGTTCTCCATTTAAGGGATATAGTGAGAAATCACGCGTGAGCGACACGCGAAAGGAAGCGCGGGAGTGAGGGAATGGGGAAAAGAAAGGGATAGCTCTCCTTTCCGTCGTCCCTCGCTCATGCGTTTTCTCTTGGCTCGCTTTGCTTCGCCCTTCGCGGCGTCACTCGCGCGTTCTCGCGTGGCTTGCTTCGCAAGACACTTGCAATGCAGAGCTTGCTCACAGGCTAGAGAAGAAGCTTTTTTATGTACAGGAGAAAGAGTGTCCATATCCGTTGTACGGTTAATGTGAAAAAAGAAGATAAGATATTCAGGAGATAAGAAACATTCTTACTTAATGACACATGCAGATTTTAACAACAGTAGATCCTTATCAATGTCTCAATCATGTCATGACTCACCTTGAAATCACGAGGAGCAATCCCCGCCAGAACGCTACCTGGACCAACGGTCACATTTCCCTGTAATCCAATAGTCAAGGTTAAAGTTTTTAGGTACATAACAATTATCATGGTGTGTAGGTAAGAACGTAGGGAGGTGGGCAAATGAGCAGGTATGTGGGTAAGACACAACTTTGATGTTACAGGTGGGCACAACTTTTATTTGCTAGATAGCCAAGAGAGGTAGAGAGGTAAGGAAGTTGGTAGGTAGGTAGGTGGGTAGGTAGGTAGATTGTTAGGTCGGTCGGTTGGTAGGCAGGTAGACATGTAGGTTGGTCAGTTGGTCGGTCAGTAGGTAGGTAGGTTGGTCGGTTGGTCTGTAGATAGGTAGGTAGATACATGTAGGTAGGTAGGTTGGTGGGTCAGTCATTCGGCAAGTAGGGAGCTAGCTAGCTACCTCCAGGTAGGCACATGCAAAGGTGTGGCTAGGTATATAGTTAGGTCCTAGTACCTGTAAATGACAGTGTGATACAACAGATTCCTTTCTAATGCTGATTCCACCTTCAACGATGGAATTCACTACAACAGAGGAGGCTTCCAAGACTGCATCTTTTCCACCCTCGTCCTATTTGAAGAAATAGAGACATTTTTCTCCTAACACCATGAAAACATCTATTTCTTCCGACATATACTTTCCTTTGAAAGCCCTAAACCAGACAATCTTCCCTCTAAAGCTATAGGCTAATTTTTGCTGACGTCATTGGTTACATTTTTCCTCATTAACGTGGCCGTTTCTACGAACTAAATTCGAAAGTTGAAAGAGCTGATTACTGTAATTGTGTAATTTCCAGTTCTTTGCAAGCAATATTGAAGGAAATATCGTCCATCGAAAACTGCGAAATTGCTGAGGGGGAAAAAAGTTAATGAGCCACACATTCTTCGTGAAATTTCGAGTTTTTAAAAGAAAATTTCCCCAAAACCATTGGGTATATCGGGCTCAAATTTTCAGAGAAAACTAAAATTGTTCTACTCTTTCAATATTCAGAGGTTTTATTTTATTAGCTTCATCAGATACAGAATTATGGGCAAATGTTAATGAGGCAAAAAATGTAAACAAAGATTCGCCTTTCCATCATTCAAGATTATGGAACTGATTGACTCTATCATCATGGCCAAAATCCCCATATCCCATGTATGGAGGTTTCTGAATGAAAAATTTTCATTTGTGCGTATTATAAGTGCTCTAGTTCCTCTATTTAGTCCCACTGGGGGAGGGACGTATTTGTTCTTTTGACTGGGGGCTTAGAGGCAGGGCTTATAAACATAATTAACAATTAACAATTGACATCTCTCAAAACTTCTTGACTGCTAAAACTTTAACTTGCTACAAAGTTCAACAATTGTAAATACAGTTTAAGGGACAGACATTTGAACAAGATAAGTTTGCCAAACAATGTTGTCCATTTTGCACGAATTAAGTGAAGAAAGACTGCTCCGCTGCAAAGTACCTGGTGAAAACAAACGTGGGTGTGGTTATTGGATTCCAAAGGAAAACTGCCAAACTTTTCAGCACTGTTAAGCATTTGTCTCCTGTAGCATTCAGCTGAGGGAATCATGTAGTCAAATTCGCCATTTTCAATTACAACTGTTGAGAAAGGCATGCAAATAAAATCACTAATAACTTGATTTATTAAACCTTGTTTTCTGGACATATCTGTCTTTGACAAAGATGACGGGAAACTCGTAAAAAATTTATCCGCCTTCTCATCCGTAAGTCTAAAACGCAGCCGGACGAAACAAAGAACCGCCGGATAGGAGACTACTTAGTTATAATCAAGACCTTTAGATTCTAAGTAAAGGTCGACTACATGTACGAGGACGAGATTTTACCAATACCAAGTCGTGAGCGCGCGTGAATCAGCGTCATTTTGGCCCTGTCTGGCGAAGCCTTCCCGTATGGGCCATTATAGGAAGTACCCCCCGGGGCCTTTTGTAGCCATCATTAAACTGACCTCCTTTCAGTGTAATTCCTCTGAGAAGCTTCCATAGAGAGGCTCTTACTCCTTTCATCAACATCATATCCTCTGTTGAGCTGCACTCTCTCCCCATTCGAGTGCTGCGTCCATACGAGCCGCTCCTTTCACCATCGACAAAGTCTGATTCAGTTATTTCCTCAGCCAGACAAAGAAGGATATCGAAAAATAATGACAGCTAGTGAAGACGAAAATAAAATAATTTTCATACAACTGTGGGCTGTGTCACGTCTTTATATTTCTTTAACCTTTTTTAACCAGGGAATGAGCAAGAACGGGACTCATAGGTCCCATGCGAGGTGCCATCCTTACCAAATCCCACAACCCGTAGAGGTTGGCCACACCACCGGGGTCTACGTCCCCTACTCTTTTCGAACAGAGAACAGATCAGTGAAAGTGCTCTGAGACGAGACCTACTGTTTTTTCGTCCTTATCCGAGAAGACTAGAAAGTTTAACCATTTGCAGATGTCATTACAAAGGCAGCACTTTGTCCTCAGTTATTTAAAGACCCTGAGTGTTGGTCCAGCCAGGGTTTGAACCCGCGACCTCCCGCTCAGCAGACCGGCGCTCTACCAACTGGGCGGTAAAAAAGAAATTACTTTTAAAAGACAAAATAAAGGCTTCTTGTTCAACAAATACACTTCCAAAGCATTATATCAAACGTTACAAACAACAAAAATGAACTTTGAAAACTTGTTACGCTATAACAAGTTTTCAAAAACCCAATCTGTTTCTTTTTTTGTGCAATCTGTTTCAATCTTCTTCAAGTTTGTCCATCTGGGCCTCCTTTTGTACTTGCTGTGTTATTTATACCTTCTTTTAAATTTTTGAGCGGTTATTTTTATGTTTCACTCAATTTGGTGGCAGTTCCTAGAGTTAGAATTTTGATAAAATCCCTGTCACAGCTCCTTTAACTGTCAATTACCGGGCTGTAGAGCAATAGAAGAAAAATGTCAAACCGGGGTAATCCTCCTCCTCAGCTTCCTTCATTGAAGACGCCCGAAAAAACTTGGCCTTCGATCCCCCATTTCCCCCAGCTATTTAATTTGGGGGGAGGAGAGCTAGCCAGTTTTATCTAACCACAGGTAGCCCAGACTCAATATGGGAGAGAACGTTTGAAAATAAACAAAATACGATCTGAATTACATTTTTTTTAAAAAATTGGCAATGAAAATAACTCAACTTGTGTTTGTGTTGTGTGTTTTACTGTCTGTTTGCAAATCAAAATCTAAAACTCAATAAAACGGCTTCCAAGTGGCTCTACGTTCTCTGTAATATTCAAATCACAACGATCTTATAAAATTCAAATTCTAACGAACTCTCATATAGAGTCTGGGCGGCCTGTGATCTAACCTTCCCTCCCTCCCCATACAGCATTACTGGGTACCCTGGGTACAGTACTGGATGCTATTTACAATCGTTAAAATGCTCATACAAACCCTTGTAATAATTATTTCTATAATGCAACAATGATCCTCACTCGTGAGCTTGGGGTACCTGTGAGTCTACTAACCTGTATAGGATCCGCCCCGTTGTCCAGTCCATAATAAGTGCAGGCATCAAGAGGAGCATAGGCATATAAACCTACGATTCTCTTGGCAGTTTTGATGTTAATATAAATCAAACCACTAACCTGACAAACAGCAAATAAGAAATATCAGTGAGACCTAAAGCAGCAGCTGGATGGGGTCACATTTTCACGACTGGGTTTACTATTATGGGGTTGCATTTTTACAAAAGCTACAAGAATCGGGTCGCACATTTTCAGGATTTTGGGGGTCAGAAAATCCAGGTATGTAGGGATTTAAAAACAGAAATATTTGCACCACAATAAGTTTAAAAAATCAGGATGGCCAAGTTGAAAGGCTTTATAAGGGAGATGCATGAACAGAAAGTGACTAAGTTGGGATTGCCAAAATTACTTTTTTCCCAAAGTGACTAACATGTGGTCTATAATATGGCCACAGAATAGACTATAATGGGGTAGGGGCTCTGAGAGGCCAGCGGCACATACCCAGCCAAAATTTACCCAAGTAACCACCCCCCCCCCCTCCTCCGGGAACTTAGACTGTATGTTAAGAACTAATGGGCCTTAGATGAAGCTTACATATACATGAACTTTGGCACATTATGTTAAACTCACCAGGATACCAATCTGCACAATTAGCCCTAAAGTCTCAAGAGTTTTCAACAACCATTTTCTCCGAATAATATATCAATTCATAATCAAGAAAAAAGGATAGGAGAATTAAATAATACACAATCAGAAAATGATCACCAAAATGGGAAAATGCTTCGATCTTTTACAAAATTACATCTCTACATCAGTCCGGAGAATTTGAACGTCCCCAGATATTGGGGCTTAAAACTCATTCTCAATGGTCATGGCTGTTCATGGCTGTACAATGTAGTTCACCAAAGGGATGTCCTCCACTCTTGCTGTCCTGGCAGTACGGCAGATGGAAAGTGTCCAATTTATCAAAATGCTTGTTTAAAGGGAGACGGCGCAATGCGTGAAGCAAAGTTTTTGTCTAAGGAAACTAAGCCTGCATACCCTTCCCAAAGTTCACCTCACATGCTCTGACTCTAACACTTTACGGCTACTCACCATGGGAATTTTGCCATTCGCAAGTGTGCAGCTCCTCATTTCTTCTTCATTTCCTTTGAAGATAATATCTTTAACCTGTCCCTTTAAAAGAAGTAACCTCATGCGTCTAAAAAAGGTTTGAATGATTGTTCAGTGCTCCAGTGTCAGAATAATTTCAAGCACATTGCATTGTTTTAACACTTTTCAAGAGTTATAGATATATTAATAATATTTATCTGTAATAACACCAAAGAGAATTTCTCATGGGAACCCAAGAAAATAAATTTCAAATTTCACAAGTAAAATTTCATGCAGAAGATATCATTTTTGTGAAATTTGAAATATATTTCCTTGGTTTCTCATAAGAAATTTTCTTTGGTGTTATTACAGATAACTAATTACATATATAGTCCTTGAAAAGTGTAAAAACAGATGCACTATGCTTTAAACTATTCTAGCACAAGGTTTTGGTCCACTGAAAATTAAAATTACTCAATTTCCTGATGGATTCTGTCTTAAAAAGCTGAAGTTAAATGGAAGGTAATTTTCAAATGACCATAATACCTCTTTCCCCAGTTTTGCACATCCATGACCCTTTGCATAATCCATATCCCCTTGAAACAGAATCATGGCTATGCCATCTGAACACTTCTGCCAATCAATTCCTGACAATGAAAACCAAGATACACAAACGAGACTGTAAAGCTAAGCTGTAATTTATATAGTGCCTTGTCTGAAGGCATCCAAAGGCGCTTTACAAGTTATTTAATATCTAAAAAAGTAAAAGAAAACTATCTAAAAGCTATCATCGGAAAGTCCACAGAAGCTAAAATTAATAAAAGATTCAATGAAAAGCTTTCTTAACAAGGATATGTCTTTAATAAAGTCATTTCTTAAAAAATTAATGTCAAAAGCAGGGCTTGATTTAATGTAAAAAGGGACCAAATTCCAAAGTCTTGGAGCACAAACCTAAAAAGAATCTATATCCGTATGCTCTAAGATTAAATGAGGGCTGCAAGCTACGCAATGGAGAGTAAGAATGTTAGCTAGATCACTTAAGTACTGGAGAACCAAGCCTTGTATTCCCTTTATATAAAAAGCAGCAATTCAAATTCAATAATTTAAAAATTTAATCTTACATGTATATGTTGTGGTTTAATTTTATCCTTGGTTTACATTTTCTTTTGTTTCAAAATCATTATCATATGATGTAATACCATACCCAAAATCAAACAAAAATAAAATTTCAGCCAAGGATAAAATTGAACAGCGACATATACATGTACAGATAAAAATACCACATACTTGTGTCAGCTGAAACAGTAAGCATCATGTCTGTGCTGCAGACCCAAACTCCAGGGGGTGCATTTACAGATAACTGTAAAAAAGTAAAGACCTTTTAAAGATGACAACTGCATTAACGAGGCGTGGATTGGATTCATGAATTGGATCAGCCCCCTGTTTTAACTCACTAAATGACAAAAGGTCAAAGATAAGTCTACAGAGGATCATCCAATTTTAGTCGGGTCAGTTTGGCACACTCTACATGACTGGAAATTCAAGGACGTTTGAAGACTGCGAACCCTGAAAGTTAATGTAGGTTGCATCTGTTAAATAGCGTTGAGGAAAAAAGTTCTACTTTTTTAAAATTTTCATTCCAGAATTTCTGGAGTCACAATGACTCATCCCTCTGTAACCAGCTGTGCTGGAGTGCACAAGTATTTTGGCACAAAATAAGCCAAATTGGGCATATTTGTGGACCCCGCCGGTAATTCCAAAGAGTTTAAGTACAAAATGGAAAATGTAAATGGGAGGCGTGGAGGGGGGGGGGGGGGGGGTGGTTAACGGTTATTGAATTCTGAGGGCATGGAGGGAATGGGGAGGGATTGAAATGTGGAAGAGGCCCGTGGTATGTATGGTATGGATATTTTCTAGAATTGCCCAATAGTACATTCTGCGCCATATACATAATTTGGTATAACATGATAAACAGGCAAAAATATTTACATTTACAGGTAGTGAAGCCAGTGCGTCTGCTGTCATTTGTGTGCACCAAGCAACGCTATGACGTTCAAAAAGTAATTTTATTTGCGGAAACTTTCTGTAAAAAAGGTATCTTGCTCAATATTAAGTAGCTTTTCCATCTCAGTGTGTACTGTAATAATACATTTTACATGTTCTTTTGAACGGCCTTTCTACATTGCTCTAGAGCTTAATATTAAGAAAGCCAACTTAGAAAACTATGAGGTGAAAAAAAAAGTTGCCTATTGTTGACACATACTCTTCAGAGTGCGTGCTAGCTTTCGTCAATAAGTTAACAAAGAAGACGCCTGAAGGAGTTTACGCGGGATGTGTTGGTGTAAGTAAGAATTACGTTGAATGGTATTGGAAAGTTGAGCAGTGTATCAACAACAAATGTGAGCAGGAGAGACGGAGAGACGGAGATGTTCTGTTAAATACACTAGAAGATGAGTTAAACACAAGGGTTCCTTTGCTAATCAAAACAAAACTTACATCAATATTACAACCACATATGTTAAGAGTATGGGTAGTATTGCATTCCGGCTTTACTAATATCCTCAATAAATGCACTTCCAGATTCAACAGTAGCATGTATTAAGTGTATCAGACTTCCAATACCTACAGGGCGCAAGGCTATGCTTTAAGGAAAATTTCAAGGGAGCCCACATTTTAGCTGGGATGCCAAGTCCTAAAAGATGGTCACCCAAATTAAACTTTCAGGGAGCCCTTCAAGCTCCCAAACATTTCAGCTGTGGTGTCCGGGCCCCCAAGTTGGCCAAATTAATAAATCAGTGAGCTGTAGGTTCATTATCAAAAATGAAACAAATTATTTTCTAAACAAGTTAGGCAGAATTTTTATTTTTATAAAAAATCACATCCTTTGACCTCCTATGCATGCCAAAAACAACCCACATGTTGTCATATGAAAGCAATGAAACCCATCCAAGTTTTTGCACCATATGAAAAAAAGTGCAACGCCACTGAATATTTCATGTTTATTAAATGGAAAAGAAGACACAAGGGACACAAGGGACAGAGGGGACACGGTGGACATAGGAAACACAAGGGACACAAGGGACAGGGGGGACACGGTGGAGATAGGAAACACAAGGAGACAAAAGGAACATATGGGAAACAACGGGACACAAGCAACACAAGGGAACACAGAGGAAACAGGGAACACAAGATGACACAAGGAACACGGGGAACACAAAAGACAGGGGACACAAGGGGATACAGGGAACACAGAGGACACAAGGGACAAAAGGGGAAACAGGGGACACATGAGGACACAGTGGACACAAGGGAACACAGGGCACTCAAGGGACACAGGGGGCACAGGGAACACAAGGGGACACAGGGGGCACAAGGAGACACAAGGGACACAGGGTACAAAAAGGACACGGCGAACACAGAAGACAAAAGGGGACACAGGGGACACAAGAGGATACAGGGGACAAAATGGACAAAAGGGACCCAGGGGACACAAGGGACACAGGGGACACAAGGGACACAGGAGACACAAGAAGACACAGGGGACAACAGCGACAACAGTCACAAAAGTGACAACACTGACGACAGAGACAACAGCGCCAAATGTGACAACAGTGACAAAAGTGACAACAGGGACAACAGCGACAACAGTGACAACAGCGACAATAGCGACAACAGCGACAACAGCGACAACATTGAAATCAGCAACAACAGTGAAAACAGCGAGAACAGTGAGAACAGCGACCACAGTGAAAACAGCAACAAGAGCGACAAAAGCGACAACAGTGACAACAGCAACAACAGCGACAATAGCGACAAAAATGACAATAGCGACAACAGTGACATTGAAATCAGCGACAACAGTGAAAACAGCCAGAACAGTGAGAACAGCGACAACAGTGACAACAGTGACAACAGCGACAATAGAGACAACAGTGACAACAGTGACAACAGCGACAATAGCGCCAACAGTGACAACACTGACAACAGCGACAACAGTGAAAATAGCGAGGACAGTGAGAAAAGCGACCACAGCGACAACAGTCAAAACTGTGATAACAGCCACAAGAGTGACAAGAGTGATAACAGTAACAAGGGCGACAACAGCGACAAAAGTGACAGTGACAACAGCCCAAACAGTGACAACAGCGACAACGATGACAACAGTGAAAAGGGTGACAACGGTGACAACAGTGACAACGGTGAAAACAGTGACAACAGTGACAACGGTGACAACAGTGACAAGAGTGACAACGGTGACAACAGCCACAAGAGTGACAAGAGTGATAACAGTAACAAGGGCGACAACAGCAACAAAAGTGACAACAGTGACAACAGCGCCAACAGTGACAACAGCCCAAACAGTGACAACAGTGACAAAACTGACAACAGGGACAACAGTGAAAATAGCGAGGACAGTGAGAAAAGCGACCACAGCGACAACAGTCAAAACTGTGATAACAGCCACAAGAGTGACAAGAGTGATAACAGTAACAAGGGCGACAACAGCGACAAAAGTGACAGTGACAACAGCCCAAACAGTGACAACAGTGACAAAACTGACAACAGGGACAAAAGCGAGAACGGTGACAAAAGCGACAGCACTGAAAACAGGGACAACAGCGAGAACAGTGACAACAGCAAAAACAGAGACAACAGTGATAACAGCCACAATGATGACAACAGCGACAACAGTGACAACGATGCCAAAGCAACAACAGTGACAACAGCGACAACAGTGAGAGCAGCGACAACAGCAACAACAGTAACAACAGCGATAACAGTGACAACAGTGTCAACAGCGACAACTGTGACAACAGCGACAACAGTAACAACAGTGACAAAAGCCATAACAGCAACAACAGTGACAACAGTGACAACAGTGACAACAGTGACAAGAGTGACAACAATAACAACAGCGAAAACAGCGCTAACAGTGACAACAGCGACAAATACGACAACAGCGACAACAGTGACAACCTCCACGACAGGAACAACAGTGACAAAAGTGACAATAGCGACAACAGTGACAACATTGACAAAACCGACAACAGTGAAAATAGCGAGGACAGTGAGAAAAGCGACCACAGCGACAACAGTCAAAACAGTGATAACAGCCACAAGAGTGACAAGAGTGATAACAGTAACAAGGGCGACAACAGCGACAAAAGTGACAGTGACAACAGCCCAAACAGTGACAACAGCGACAACGATGACAACAGTGAAAAGGGTGACAACGGTGACAACAGTGACAACGGTGAAAACAGTGACAACGGTGACAACGGTGACAACAGTGACAAGAGTGACAACGGTGACAACAGTGAAAAGAGTGACAACGGTGAGAACGGTGAAAACAGTGACAACAGTGACAACAGTGAAAACAGTGACAACAGTGACAACAGTGACAACGGTGACAACAGTGAAAAAAGTGACAACAGTGACCACCGTGACCACAGTAACAATGGTGAAAACAGTGACAAGGGTGACAACGGAGACAACAGTGACAACAGTGACAACCGTGACAACCGTGAAAAACGGTGACAACGGTGACAACTTTGACAACGGTCACAACAGTCACAACGGTGACAACAGTGACAACGGTGACAACAGTGGCAACGGTGAAAACGGTGACAACGGTAACAACAGTGACAACGGTGACAACGGCGACAACCGTAACAACAGTGACAACGGTAAAATGCATGACAACGGAGAGAACGGTGACAACAGTGACACCGGTAACAACGGTGACAACAGTACACAACACTGACAAAAGTGAATACCGTGACAACGGTGAGAACGGTGACAACGGTAACATTGGTGACAACGGTGACAACCGTGACAACCGTGACAACAGTAACAACGGTGACAACGGTGACAACGGTGACAAAAGTGACAACGGCAGCAACGGTCACAACAGTGACAACAGTGACAACGGTGACAACGTTGACAACAGTGAGAGCGGTAAAAACAGTTACAACAGTGACAACGGTGACAACGGAAAGAACAGTGACAGGGGTGACAACAGTGACAACAGTGAGAACGGTGAAAACGGTAACAACGGTGACAACAGTGACAACAATGAGAACAGTGACAACGCTGACAACAGTGACAACGGTGACAACAGTGAACACGGTGACAACGGTGACAACAATGACAACAGTGACAACGGTGACAACGGTGACAACAGTGACCACGGAGACAACAGTGAGAACGATGACAACGGTCACAACAGTGACAACGGTAACAACGGTGACAAAGGTGACAACAGTGACAACGGTGACAACGGTGACAACGGTAACAACGGTGACAACAGTGACAACGATGACAACGTTGACAACAGTGACAACGGTAAAAACAGTTACAACAGTGACAACGGTGACAACACTGACAACGGAAAGAAAAGTGACAGGGGTGACAACAGTGACAACAGTGAGAACGGTGAAAACAGTAACAACGGTGACAACGGTGACAACAGTGACAACAATGATAACAGTGACAACGCTGACAACAGTGACAACGGTGAAAACGGTGACAACAGTGACCACGGTGACAACGGTGACAACAATGACAACAGTGACAACGCTGACAACAGTGACAACGGTGACAACGGTGACAACAGTGACCACGGTGACAACAGTGAGAACGATGACAACGGTCACAACAGTGACAACGGTAACAACGGTGACAACAGAGACAACAGAGACAACGGTGACAAAGGTGACAACAGTGACAACGGTGACAACGGTGACAACAGTGACAACGGTGACAACGGTGACAACAGTGATAACGGTGACAACAGTGACAACAGTCACAACCGTAACAATGGTGACAACCGTGACAAAGGTGACAACAATGACCACGGTGACAACGGTGACAATGGTGAGAACGGTAACAACGGTGACAACGGTGACAACAGTGACAACAATGACAACAGTGAAAACGGTGACAACGGTGACAACAGTGACAACAGTGACAACGGTGACAACAGCCACAAGAGTGACAAGAGTGATAACAGTAACAAGGGCGACAACAGCAACAAAAGTGACAACAGTGACAACAGCGCCAACAGTGACAACAGCCCAAACAGTGACAACAGTGACAAAACTGACAACAGGGACAAAAGCGAGAACGGTGACAAAAGCGACAGCACTGAAAACAGGGACAACAGCGAGAACAGTGACAACAGCAAAAACAGAGACAACAGTGATAACAGCCACAATGATGACAACAGCGACAACAGTGACAACTATGCCAAAGCAACAACAGTGACAACAGCGACAACAGTGAGAGCAGCGACAACAGCAACAACAGTAACAACAGCGATAACAGTGACAACAGTGTCAACAGCGACAACTGTGACAACAGCGACAACACTAACAACAGTGACAAAAGCCATAACAGCAACAACAGTGACAACAGTGACAAGAGTGACAACAATAACAACAGCGAAAACAGCGCTAACAGTGACAACAGCGACAAATACGACAACAGCGACAACAGTGACAACCTCCACGACAGGAACAACAGTGACAAAAGTGACAATAGCGACAACAGTGACAACATTGACAAAACCGACAACAGTGAAAATAGCGAGGACAGTGAGAAAAGCGACCACAGCGACAACAGTCAAAACAGTGATAACAGCCACAAGAGTGACAAGAGTGATAACAGTAACAAGGGCGACAACAGCGACAAAAGTGACAGTGACAACAGCCCAAACAGTGACAACAGCGACAACGATGACAACAGTGAAAAGGGTGACAACGGTGACAACAGTGACAACGGTGAAAACAGTGACAACAGTGGCAACGGTGACAACAGTGACAAGAGTGACAACGGTGACAACAGTGAAAAGAGTGACAACGGTGAGAACGGTGAAAACAGTGACAACAGTGACAACAGTGAAAACAGTGACAACAGTGACAACAGTGACAACGGTGACAACAGTGAAAAAAGTGACAACAGTGACCACCGTGACCACAGTAACAATGGTGAAAACAGTGACAAGGGTGACAACGGAGACAACAGTGACAACAGTGACAACCGTGACAACCGTGAAAAACGGTGACAACGGTGACAACTTTGACAACGGTCACAACAGTCACAACGGTGACAACAGTGACAACGGTGACAACAGTGGCAACGGTGAAAACGGTGACAACGGTAACAACAGTGACAACGGTGACAACGGCGACAACCGTAACAACAGTGACAACGGTAAAATGCATGACAACGGAGAGAACGGTGACAACAGTGACAACGGTAACAACGGTGACAACAGTACACAACACTGACAAAAGTGAATACCGTGACAACGGTGAGAACGGTGACAACGGTAACATTGGTGACAACGGTGACAACCGTGACAACCGTGACAACAGTAACAACGGTGACAACGGTGACAACGGTGACAAAAGTGACAACGGCAGCAACGGTCACAACAGTGACAACAGTGACAACGGTGACAACGGTGACAACGTTGACAACAGTGAGAGCGGTAAAAACAGTTACAACAGTGACAACGGTGACAACGGTGACAACACTGACAACGGAAAGAACAGTGATAGGGGTGACAACAGTGACAACAGTGAGAACGGTGAAAACGGTAACAACGGTGACAACGGTGACAACAGTGACAACAATGAGAACAGTGACAACGCTGACAACAGTGACAACGGTGACAACAGTGAACACGGTGACAACGGTGACAACAATGACAACAGTGACAACGGTGACAACGGTGACAACAGTGACCACGGAGACAACAGTGAGAACGATGACAACGGTCACAACAGTGACAACGGTAACAACGGTGACAAAGGTGACAACAGTGACAACGGTGACAACGGTGACAACGGTAAAAACGGTGACAACAGTGACAACGATGACAACGTTGACAACAGTGACAACGGTAAAAACAGTTACAACAGTGACAACGGTGACAAAACTGACAACGGAAAGAAAAGTGACAGGGGTGACAACAGTGACAACAGTGAGAACGGTGAAAACAGTAACAACGGTGACAACGGTGACAACAGTGACAACAATGATAACAGTGACAACGCTGACAACAGTGACAACGGTGAAAACGGTGACAACAGTGACCACGGTGACAACGGTGACAACAATGACAACAGTGACAACGCTGACAACAGTGACAACGGTGACAACGGTGACAACAGTGACCACGGTGACAACAGTGAGAACGATGACAACGGTCACAACAGACACAACGGTAACAACGGTGACAACAGAGACAACAGTGACAACGGTGACAAAGGTGACAACAGTGACAACGGTGACAACGGTGACAACAGTGACAACGGTGACAACGGTGACAACAGTGACAACGGTGACAACAGTGACAACAATCACAACCGTAACAATGGTGACAACGGTGACAAAGGTGACAACAATGACCACGGTGACAACGGTGACAATGGTGAGAACGGTAACAACGGTGACAACGGTGACAACAGTGACAACGCTGACAACAGTGACAACGGTGACAACGGTGACAACAGTGACCACGGTGACAACGGTGACAACAGTGAGAACAGTGACAACGGTGATAAAGGTGACAACAGTGACAACGGTGACAACGGTGACAACAGTGACATTGGTGACAATGGTGACAACGGTGACAACAGTGAGAACAGTGAGAACAGTGACAATGGTGACAACAGTGACAACAGTGACAACAGTGACAACAGTGACAACGGTGACAATGGTGACAACAGTGACAATGGTGACAACAGTGACAACAGTGACAACGGTGACAACGGTGACAACACTGACAACCGTGAGAACAGTGACAACGGTGACAACAGTGACAACAGTAAAAAAGGTGACAACCGCGACAACAGTGACAACGGTGACAAGGGTGACAAAGATGACAACAGTGACAATGGTGACAACAGTGACACCGGTGACAACGGTGACAACAGTGAGAACGATGACAACGGTCACAACAGTGACAACGGTAACAACGGTGACAACAGTGACAACAGTGACAACGGTGACAAAGGTGACAACAGTGACAACGGTGACAACGGTGACAACAGTGACAACGGTGACAACGGTGACAACAGTGACAACGGTGACAACAGTGACAACAGTGACGACCGTAACAATGGTGACAACGGTGACAAAGGTGACAACAATGACCACGGTGAAAACGGTGACAATGGTGAGAACGGTAAGAACGGTGACAACGGTGACAACAGTGACAACAATGACAACAGTGACAACGCTGACAACAGTGACCACGGTGACAACGGTGACAACAGTGACCACGGTGACAACGGTGACAACAGTGACCACGGTGACAACGGTGACAACAGTGACAACGGTGATAAAGGTGACAACAGTGACAACGGTGACAACGGTGACAACAGTGACATTGGTGACAATGGTGACAACGGTGACAACAGTGACAACAGTGACAATGGTGACAACAGTGACAACAGTGACAACAGTGACAACGGTGACAATGGTGACAACAGTGAAAATGGTGACAACAGTGACAACAGTGACAACGGTGACAACGGTGAGAACACTGACATCCGTGAGAACAGTGACAACGGTGACAACAGTGACAACAGTAAAAAAGGTGACTACCGCGACAACAGTGACAACGGAAACATCAGTGAAAACATAGCCAACGGTGACAACCGTGACAACAGTGACAACGGTGAGAACGGTGAGAACGGTGAGAACAACAGTGACAACAGTGACAACGGTGATAAAAGTGACAACAGTGACAACGGTGACAACGGTGACAACAGTGACATTGGTGACAATGGTGACAACGGTGACAACAGTGACAACAGTGACAACAGTGACAATGGTGACAACAGTGACAACAGTGACAACAGTGACAACGGTGACAATGGTGACAACAGTGACAATGGTGACAACAGTGACAACAGTGACAACGGTGACAACACTGACAACCGTGAGAACAGTGACAACGGTGACAACAGTGACAACAGTAAAAAAGGTGACAACCGCGACAACAGTGACAACGGTGACAAGGGTGACAAAAATGACAACAGTGACAACGCTCACAACAGTGACACCGGTGACACCGGTGACAACAGTGAGAACGATGACAACGGTCACAACAGTGACAACGGTAACAACAGTGACAACGGTGACAACGGTGACAACAGTGACAACGGTGACAACGGTGACAACGGTGACAACAGTGACAACGGTGACAACAGTGACAACAGTGACAACCGTAACAATAGTGACAACGGTGACAAAAGTGACAACAATGACCACGGTGACAACGGTGACAATGGTGAGAACGGTAAGAACGGTGACAACAGTGACAACAATGACAACAGTGACAACGCTGACAACAGTGACCACGGTGACAACGGTGACAACAGTGACCACGGTGACAACGGTGACAACAGTGACCACGGTGACAACGGTGACAACAGTGACAACGGTGATAAAGGTGACAACAGTGACGACGGTGACAACGGTGACAACAGTGACATTGGTGACAATGGTGACAACGATGACAACAGTGACAACAGTGACAACAGTGACAATGGTGACAACAGTGACAACAGTGACAACGGTGACAATGGTGACAACAGTGACAATGGTGACAACAGTGACAACAGTGACAACGGTGACAACGGTGACAACACTGACGACCGGTGACAACGGTGACAACAGTGACCACGGTGACAACGGTGACAACAGTGACCACGGTGACAACGGTGACAACAGTGACAACAGTAACAACGGTGATAAAGGTGACAACAGTGACAACGGTGACAACGGTGACAACAGTGACATTGGTGACACTGGTGACAACAGTGACAACAGTCACAACAGTGACAACAGTGACAACAGTGACAACGGTGACAATGGTGATAAAGGTGACAACAGTGACAACGGTGACAACAGTGAAAACAGTGACAACAGTGACAACGGTGACAATGGTGATAAAGGTGACAACAGTGACAACGGTGACAACGGTGACAACAGTGACATTGGTGACAATGGTGACAACGGTGACAACAGTGACAACAGTGACAACAATGACAATGGTGACAAAAGTGACAACAGTGACAACAGTGACAACGGTGACAATGGTGACAACAGTGACAATGGTGACAACAGTGACAACGGTGACAACGGTGACAACACTGACAACTGTGAGAACAGTGACAACGGTGACAACAGTGACAACAGTAAAAAAGGTGACTACCGCGACAACAGTGACAACGGTGACAAGGGTAACAACGGAAACATCAGTGAAAACATTGCCAACGGTGACAACCGTGACAACAGTGACAACGGTGAGAACGGTGAAAACCGTGACAACAGTGACAATGGTGATAACGGTGACAACAGTGACAACGGTCACAACAGTGACAACAGTGACAACGGTGACAACGGTGAAAACACTGACAACGGTGACAACGGTAACAGCAGTGACAACGGTAACAACGGTGACAACAATGAAAACCGTGACAAAAGTGACAAAGGTGACAACAGTGACAACAATGACAATGGTGACAACAGTGATATTGGTGACAACGGTGACAACAGTGACAACAGTGACAACAGTGACAAGGGTGACAACAGTGATAACGGTGACAACAGTGACAACAGTAAAAAAGGTGACTACTGCGACAACAGTGACAACGGTGACAAGGGTGACAACGGAAACATCAGTGAAAACATAGCCAACGGTGACAACCGTGACAACAGTGACAACGGTGAGAACGGTGAGAACGGTGAGAACAACAGTGACAACAGTGACAACGGTGATAAAGGTGACAACAGTGACAACGGTGACAACGGTGACAACAGTGACAATGGTGACAACGGTGACAACAGTGACAACAGTGACAATGGTGACAACAGTGACAACAGTGACAACAGTGACAACGGTGACAATGGTGACAACAGTGACAATGGTGACAACAGTGACAACAGTGACAACGGTGACAACGGTGACAACACTGACAACCGTGAGAACAGTGACAACGGTGACAACAGTGACAACAGTAAAAAAGGTGACAACCGCGACAACAGTGACAACGGTGACAAGGGTGACCAAAATGACAACAGTGACAACGCTCACAACAGTGACACCGGTGACACCGGTGACAACAGTGAGAACGATGACAACGGTCACAACAGTGACAACGGTAACAACGGTGACAACAGTGACAACAGTGACAACGGTGACAAAGGTGACAACAGTGACAACGGTGACAACGGTGACAACAGTGACAACGGTGACAACGGTGACAACGGTGACAACAGTGACAACGGTGACAACAGTGACAACAGTGACAACCGTAACAATAGTGACAACGGTGACAAAGGTGACAACAATGACCACGGTGACAACGGTGACAATGGTGAGAACGGTAAGAACGGTGAAAACAGTGACAACAATGACAACAGTGACAACGCTGACAACAGTGACCACGGTGACAACGGTGACAACAGTGACCACGGTGACAACGGTGACAACAGTGACCACGGTGACAACGGTGACAACAGTGACAACGGTGATAAAGGTGACAACAGTGACGACGGTGACAACGGTGACAACAGTGACATTGGTGACAATGGTGACAACGATGACAACAGTGACAACAGTGACAACAGTGACAATGGTGACAACAGTGACAACAGTGACAACAGTGACAACGGTGACAATGGTGACAACAGTGACAATGGTGACAACAGTGACAACAGTGACAACGGTGACAACGGTGACAACACTGACGACCGGTGACAACGGTGACAACAGTGACCACGGTGACAACGGTGACAACAGTGACCAAAGTGACAACGGTGACAACAGTGACAACAGTGACAACGGTGATAAAGGTGACAACAGTGACAACGGTGACAACGGTGACAACAGTGACATTGGTGACAATGGTGACAACGGTGACAACAGTGACAACAGTGACAACAGTGACAACAGTGACAACGGTGACAATGGTGATAAAGGTGACAACAGTGACAACGGTGACAACAGTGAAAAAAGTGACAACAGTGACAACGGTGACAATGGTGATAAAGGTGACAACAGTGACAACGGTGACAACGGTGAAAACAGTGACATTGGTGACAATGGTGACAACGGTGACAACAGTGACAACAGTGACAACAATGACAATGGTGACAACAGTGACAACAGTGACAACGGTGACAATGGTGACAACAGTGACAATGGTGACTGCAGTGACAACAGTGACAACGGTGACAACACTGACAACCGTGAGAACAGTGACAACGGTGACAACAGTGACAACAGTAAAAAAGGTGACTACCGCGACAACAGTGACAACGGTGACAAGGGTAACAACAGAAACATCAGTGAAAACATTGCCAACGGTGACAACCGTGACAACAGTGACAACGGTGAGAACGGTGAAAACCATGACAACAGTGACAATGGTGATAACGGTGACAACAGTGACAACAGTGACAACGGTGACAACGGTGAAAACACTGACAACGGTGACAACGGTAACAACAGTGACAACGGTAACAACGGTGACAACAATGAAAACAGTGACAACAGTGACAAAGGTGACAACAGTGACAACAATGACAATGGTGACAACAGTGATATTGGTGACAACGGTGACAACAGTGACAACAGTGACAACAGTGACAAGGGTGACAACAGTGATAACGGTGACAACAGTGACAACCATGACAACGGTGACAACAGTGACAACAGTGACACAGTGAAAATAGTGACAACGGTGACAATGGTGACAACGGGGACAACAGTAACAATGGTGACAACGATGACAACCGTGAAAACCGTGACAACAGTGACAATGGTGACAACAGTGACAACGGTGACAAAGGTGACAAAAGTAACAACGGTGAGAACCGTGACAACAGTTACAACGGTGAAGACCGTGACAACCGTGACAACAGTGAGAACGGTAACAACGGTGACAACAGTGAAAACAGTGACAACGGTGACAAAGGTGACAACAGTGACAACACTGACAACGGTGAGGACAGTGACATTGGTGACAACGGTGACAACAGTGACAACGGTGACAACAGTGATAACGGTGACAACAGTGACAACCATGACAACGGTGACAACAGTGACAACAGTAACAACGGTAACAACACTGACAACGGTGACAACGGTAACAACACTGACAACGGTAACAACGGTGACAAGAGTGACAACAGTGACAACGGTGACAAAGGTGACAACAGTGACAACGGTGACAACGGTGACAACAGTGACATTGGTGACAATGGTGACAACTGTGACAAAGGTGACAACGGTGACAACAGTGACAACGGTGACAACAGTGACAACAGTGACAACAGTGACAACGGTAACAACATTGAGAACAGTGACAACTTTGAAAACGATGACAACAGTTACAACAGTGACAACGGTGACAACAGTGACAACAGTGACAACGGTGACAACAGTGACAATGCTGACAACGGTGACAACAGTGACAATGCTGACAATGGTGACAAAAGTGACAACAGTGACAACGGTGACAACCGTGACAACAGTGACAATGGTGATAACGGTGACAACAGTGACAACGGTCACAACAGTGACAACAATGACAACGGTGACAACGGTGAAAACACTGACAAGGGTGACAACGGTAACAACAGTGACAACGCTAACAACGGTGACAACAATGAAAACAGTGACAACGGTGACAAAGGTGACAACAGTGACAACGGTGACAATGGTGACAACGGTGACAACAGTGACAACGGTGACAACAGTGATAACGGTGACAATAGTGACAACCATAGAAACGGTGACAAAAGTGACAACAGTGACAACAGTGAAAACAGTGACAACGGTGACAATGGTGACAACGGGGACAACAGTAACAACGGTGACAACGATGACGACCGTGACAACCGTGACAACAGTGACAATGGTGACAACAGTGACAACGGTGACAAAGGTGACAACAGTAACAACGGTGAGATCCGTGACAACAGTTACAACGGTGACAACCGTGACAACCGTGACAACAGTGACAATGGTAACAACAGTGACAACGGTGACAACGGTCACAACCGTGCCAACATTGACAATGGTGACAACCGTGACAACAGTGACAACGGTGACAACCGTGACAACAGTGACAACGGTGACAACGGTGAAAACACTGACAACGGTGACAACGGTAACAACAGTGAGAAGGGTAACAACGGTGACAAGAGTGACAACAGTGACAACGGTGAAAAAAGTGACAACAGTGACAATGGTGACAACGGTGACAACAGTCACATTGGTGACAACGGTGACAACGGTGACAACAGTGACAACAGTGACAAAAGTGACAACAGTGATAACGGTGACAACAGTGACAACCATGACAACGGTCACAACGGTGACAACAGTGATAACGGTGACAACAGTGACAACCATGACAACGGTGACAACAGTGACAATGGTGACAACGGTGAATAAATTGACAACGGAGACAACAGTGACAACAGTGACAACGGTGACAACGGTGAAAACACTGTCAACGGTGGCAACGGTAACAACAGGGACAACGGTAACAACAGTGACAACAGTGACAACAGTCACAACGGTGACAAAGGTGACAAATGTGACAACGGTGACAACAGTGACATTGCTGACAACGGTGACAACGGTGAAAACAGTGACAACAGTGACAACAATGACAACGGTGACAACAGTGACAACAGTGACAACAGTGACAACGGTCACAACAGTGACAACGTTGACAACATTGACAACGGTGACAACCATGACAACAGTGACAATGGTGACAACGGTGACAACAGTGACAACAGTGACAACAGTGACAACAGTGACAATGGTGAGAACGGTAACAACACTGACAACGGTGACAACGGTAACAACAGTGACAACGGCAACAACGGTGACAACAGTGACAACAGTGACAACGGCGACAACGGTAACAACAGTGACAAGGGTGACAACAGTGACAACAGTGACAACGGTGACAACGGTGACAACAGTGACAACGGTGACAACGGTGAAACGGTGACAACGGTGACAACGGTAACAACAGTGACAAGGGTGACAACAGTGACAACAGTGACAACGGTCACAACGGTGACAACAGTGACAACAGTGACAACGGTGAAAAAGAGACAACGTTGACAACGGTGACAACGGTGACAACGATTACAACGGTGACAACAGTGACAACGATGACAACAGTGAATACGTTGAAAAAAGTGAAAACTGTGACAACGGTGACAACAGTGACAACAGTGAAAACGCTGACAATGGTGACAACAAAGACAACGGTGACAACAGTGACAACGGTAAAAACAGTGAAAACAGTGACAACAGTGACAACGATGACAACAGTGACAACAGTGACAACGGTGACAAAAGTGACAACAGTGACAACAGGGAACACGGTGACAACGGTGACAACAATGACAACAGTGACAACGGTGACAACGGTGACAACAGTGACCACGGAGACAGCAGTGAGAACGATGACAACGGTCACAACAGTGACAACGGTAACAACGGTGACAAAGGTGACAACAGTGACAACGGTGACAACGGTGACAACGGTAACAACGGTGACAACAGTGACAACGATGACAACGTTGACAACAGTGACAACGGTAAAAACAGTTACAACAGTGACAACGGTGACAACACTGACAACGGAAAGAAAAGTGACAGGGGTGACAACAGTGACAACAGTGAGAACGGTGAAAACAGTAACAACGGTGACAACGGTGACAAAAGTGACAACAATGATAACAGTGACAACGCTGACAACAGTGACAACGGTGAAAACGGTGACAACAGTGACCACGGTGACAACGGTGACAACAATGACAACAGTGACAACGCTGACAACAGTGACAACGGTGACAACGGTGACAACAGAGACCACGGTGACAACAGTGAGAACGATGACAACGGTCACAACAGTGACAACGGTAACAACGGTGACAACAGAGACAACAGTGACAACGGTGACAAAGGTGACAACAGTGACAACGGTGACAACGGTGACAACAGTGACAACGGTGACAACGGTGACAACAGTGACAACGGTGACAACAGTGACAACAGTCACAACCGTAACAATGGTGACAACGGTGACAAAGGTGACAACAATGACCACGGTGACAACGGTGACAATGGTGAGAACGGTAACAACGGTGACAACGGTGACAACAGTGACAACAATGACAACAGTGACAACGCTGACAATAGTGACAACGGTGACAACGGTGACAACAGTGACCACGGTGACAACGGTGACAACAGTGACAACAGTGACAACGGTGATAAAGGTGACAACAGTGACAACGGTGACAACGGTGACAACAGTGACATTGGTGACAATGGTAACAACGGTGACAACAGTGACAACAGTGAGAACAGTGAGAACAGTGACAATGGTGACAACAGTGACAACAGTGACAACAGTGACAACAGTGACAACGGTGACAATGGTGACAACAGTGACAATGGTGACAACAGTGACAACAGTGACAACGGTGACAACGGTGACAACACTGACAACCGTGAGAACAGTGACAACGGTGACAACAGTGACAACAGTAAAAAAGGTGACAACCGCGACAACAGTGACAACGGTGACAACAGTGACAACAGTCACAACCGTAACAATGGTGACAACGGTGACAAAGGTGACAACAATGACCACGGTGACAACGGTGACAATGGTGAGAACGGTAACAACGGTAACAACGGTGACAACAGTGACAACAATGACAACAGTGACAACGCTGACAACGGTGACAACGGTGACAACAGTGACCACGGTGACAACGGTGACAACAGTGACAACAGTGACAACGGTGATAAAGGTGACAACAGTGACAACGGTGACAACGGTGACAACAGTGACATTGGTGACAATGGTGACAACGGTGACAACAGTGACAACAGTGAGAACAGTGAGAACAGTGACAATGGTGACAACAGTGACAACAGTGACAACAGTGACAAAGGTGACAACGGTGACAATGGTGACAACAGTGACAATGGTGACAACAGTGACAACAGTGACAACGGTGACAACGGTGACAACACTGACAACCGTGAGAACAGTGACAACGGTGACAACAGTGACAACAGTAAAAAAGGTGACAACCGCGACAACAGTGACAACGGTGACAAGGGTGACAAAGATGACAACAGTGACAACGCTGACAACAGTGACACCGGTGACAACGGTGACAACAGTTAGAACGATGACAACGGTCACAACAGTGACAACGGTAACAACGGTGACAACAGTGACAACAGTGACAACAGTGACAACGGTGACAATGGTGACAACAGTGACAATGGTGACAACAGTGACAACAGTGACAACGGTGACAACGGTGAGAACACTGACATCCGTGAGAACAGTGACAACGGTGACAACAGTGACAACAGTAAAAAAGGTGACTACCGCGACAACAGTGACAACGGTGACAAGGGTGACAACAGTGACATTGGTGACAATGGTGACAACGGTGACAACAGTGACAACAGTGACAACAGTGACAATGGTGACAACAGTGACAACAGTGACAACAGTGACAACAGTGACAACAGTGACAATGGTGACAACAGTGACAATGGTGACAACAGTGACAACAGTGACAACGGTGACAACGGTGACAACACTGACAACCGTGAGAACAGTGACAACGGTGACAACAGTGACAACAGTAAAAAAGGTGACAACCGCGACAACAGTGACAACGGTGACAAGGGTGACAAAGATGACAACAGTGACAACGCTCACAACAGTGACACTGGTGACAACGGTGACAACAGTGAGAACGATGACAACGGTCACAACAGTGACAAAGGTAACAACGGTGACAACAGTGACAACAGTGACAACGGTGACAAAGGTGACAACAGTGACAACGGTGACAACGGTGACAACAGTGACAACGGTGACAACGGTGACAACGGTGACAACAGTGACAACGGTGACAACAGTGACAACAGTGACAACCGTAACAATAGTGACAACGGTGACAAAGGTGACAACAATGACCACGGTGACAACAGTGACAACAATGACAACAGTGACAACGCTGACAACAGTGACCACGGTGACAACGGTGACAACAGTGACCACGGTGACAACGGTGACAACAGTGACCACGGTGACAACGGTGACAACAGTGACAACGGTGATAAAGGTGACAACAGTGACGACGGTGACAACGGTGACAACAGTGACATTGGTGACAATGGTGACAACGATGACAACAGTGACAACAGTGATAACAGTGACAATGGTGACAACAGTGACAACAGTGACAACAGTGACAACGGTGACAATGGTGACAACAGTGACAATGGTGACAACAGTGACAACACTGACAACGGTGACAACGGTGACAACACTGACGACCGGTGACAACGGTGACAACAGTGACCACGGTGACAACGGTGACAACAGTGACCACGGTGACAACGGTGACAACAGTGACAACAGTGACAACGGTGATAAAGGTGACAACAGTGACAACGGTGACAACGGTGACAACAGTGACATTGGTGACAATGGTGACAACGGTGACAACAGTGACAACAGTGACAACAGTGACAACAGTGACAACGGTGACAATGGTGATAAAGGTGACAACAGTGACAACGGTGACAACAGTAACAACGGTGACAATGGTGATAAAGGTGACAACAGTGACAACGGTGACAACGGTGACAACAGTGACATTGGTGACAATGGTGACAACGGTGACAACAGTGACAACAGTGACAACAATGACAATGGTAACAACAGTGACAACAGTGACAACAGTGACAACGGTGACAATGGTGACAACAGTGACAATGGTGACAACAGTGACAACAGTGACAACGGTGACAACGGTGACAACACTGACAACCGTGAGAACAGTGACAACGGTGACAACAGTGACAACAGTAAAAAAGGTGACTACCGCGACAACAGTGACAACGGTGACAAGGGTAACAACGGAAACATCAGTGAAAACATTGCCAACGGTGACAACCGTGACAACAGTGACAACGGTGAGAACGGTGAAAACCGTGACAACAGTGACAATGGTGCTAACGGTGACAACAGTGACAACGGTCAGAACAGTGACAACGGTGACAACGGTGAAAACACTGACAACGGTGACAACGGTAACAACAGTGACAACGGTAACAACGGTGACAACAATGAAAACAGTGACAACAGTGAAAAAGGTGACAACAGTGACAACAATGACAATGGTGACAACAGTGATATTGGTGACAACGGTGACAACAGTGACAACAGTGACAACAGTGACAAGGGTGACAACAGTGATAACGGTGAGAACAGTGACAACCATGACAACGGTGACAACAGTGACAACAGTGACACAGTGAAAATAGTGACAACGGTGACAATGGTGACAACGGGGACAACAGTAACAATGGTGACAACGATGACAACCGTGAAAACCGTGACAACAGTGACAATGGTGACAACAGTGACAACGGTGACAAAGGTGACAAAAGTAACAACGGTGAGAACCGTGACAACAGTTACAACGGTGACAACCGTGACAACCGTGACAACAGTGAGAACGGTAACAACGGTGACAACAGTGAAAACAGTGACAACGGTGACAAAGGTGACAACAGTGACAACACTGACAACGGTGAGAACAGTGACATTGGTGACAACGGTGACAACGGTGACAACAGTGACAACGGTGACAACAGTCATAACGGTGACAACAGTGACAACCATGACAACGGTGACAACAGTGAAAACAGTAACAACGGTAAAAACACTGACAACGGTGACAACGGTAACAACACTGACAACGGTAACAACGGTGACAAGAGTGACAACAGTGACAACGGTGACAAAGGTGACAACAGTGACAACGGTGACAACGGTGACAACAGTGACATTGGTGACAATGGTGACAACTGTGACAAAGGTGACAACGGTGACAACAGTGACAACGGTGACAACAGTGACAACAGTGACAACAGTGACAAAGGTAACAACATTGAGAACAGTGACAACTTTGAAAACGATGACAACAGTTACAACAGTGACAACGGTGACAACAGTGACAACAGTGACAACGGTGACAACAGTGACAATGCTGACAACGGTGACAACAGTGACAATGCTGACAATGGTGACAAAAGTGACAACAGTGACAACGGTGACAACCGTGACAACAGTGACAATGGTGATAACGGTGACAACAGTGACAACGGTCACAACTGTGACAACAGTGACAACGGTGACAACGGTAAAAACACTGACAACGGTGACAACGGTAACAACAGTGACAACGCTAACAACGGTGACAACAATGAAAACAGTGACAACGGTGAGAAAGGTGACAACAGTGACAACGGTGACAATGGTGACAACGGTGACAACAGTGACAACGGTGACAACAGTGATAACGGTGACAATAGTGACAACCATGAAAACGGTGACAACAGTGACAACAGTGACAACAGTGAAAACAGTGACAACGGTGACAATGGTGACAACGGGGACAACAGTAACAACGGTGACAACGATGACGACCGTGAGAACCGTGACAACAGTGACAATGGTGACAACAGTGACAACGGTGACAAAGGTGACAACAGTAACAACGGTGAGATCCGTGACAACAGTTACAACGGTGACAACCGTGACAACCGTGACAACAGTGACAATGGTAACAACAGTGACAACGGTGACAACGGTCACAACCGTGCCAACATTGACAATGGTGACAACCGTGATAACAGTGACAACGGTGACAACCGTGACAACAGTGACAACGGTGACAACGGTGAAAACACTGACAACGGTGACAACGATAACAACAGTGAGAAGGGTAACAACGGTGACAAGAGTGACAACAGTGACAACGGTGACAAAAGTGACAACAGTGACAATGGTGACAACGGTGACAACAGTCACATTGGTGACAACGGTCACAACGGTGACAACAGTGACAACAGTGACAAAAGTGACAACAGTGATAACGGTGACAACAGTGACAACCATGACAACGGTCACAAAGGTGACAACAGTGATAACGGTGACAACAGTGACAACCATGACAACGGTGACAACAGTGACAACGGTGACAACGGTGAAAACACTGTCAACGGTGGCAACGGTAACAACAGGGAAAACGGTAACAACAGTGACAACAGTGACAACAGTCACAACGGTGACAAAGGTGACAAATGTGACAACGGTGACAACAGTGACATTGCTGACAACGGTGACAACGGTGAAAACAGTGACAACAGTGACAACAATGACAACGGTGACAACAGTGACAACAGTGACAACAGTGACAACATTGACAACGGTGACAACCATGACAACAGTGACAATGGTGACAACGGTGACAACAGTGACAACAGTGACAACAGTGACAACAGTGACAATGGTGAGAACGGTAACAACACTGACAACGGTGACAACGGTAACAACAGTGACAACGGCAACAACGGTGACAACAGTGACAACAGTGACAATGGCGACAACGGTAACAACAGTGACAAGGGTGACAACAGTGACAACAGTGACAACGATGACAACGGTGACAACGGTGACAACAGTGACAACGGTGACAACGGTGAAACGGTGACAACGGTGACAACGGTAACAACAGTGACAAGGGTGACAACAGTGACAACAGTGACAACGGTCACAACGGTGACAACAGTGACAACAGTGACAACGGTGAAAAAGAGACAACGTTGACAACGGTGACAACGGTGACAACGATGACAACGGTGACAACAGTGACAACGATGACAACAGTGAATACGTTGAAAAAAGTGAAAACAGTGACAACGGTGACAACAGCGACAACAGTGAAAACGCTGACAATGGTGACAACAAAGACAACGGTGACAACAGTGACAACGGTAAAAACAGTGAAAACAGTGACAACAGTGACAACGATGACAACAGTGACATCAGTGACAACGGTGACAACAGTGACAACAGTGACAATGGTGACAACGGTGACAATGGTGACAACGGTTACAAAAGTGACAATGGTGACAACGGTGACAACGGTGACAACGGTGACAACAGCGACAACGGTGACAATGGTGACAACCGTGACAACGGTGACAACCGCGACAACGCTGACAACAGTGACAACAGAAACAACAGTGCAAACGGTGCCAACGGTGACAACCGTGAAAACGGTGAGAACAGTAACAACGGTGACAACGGTGACAACAGTGACAACGGTGACAACAGTGACAACAGTGAAAACCCTGACAATGGTGACAAGAGTGACAATGGTGGCAACAGTGACAACAGTGACAACGCTGAAAATGGTGACAACAGTGACAACGGTGACAACAGTGACAACGGTAACAACAGTGACAACAGTGACAACAGTGACAACAATGACAACAGTGACAACAGTGACAACGGTGACAACAGTGACAACGGTGACAATGGTGACAACAGTGACAACAATGACAACGGTGACAACAGTAACAACAGTGACAAGGGTGACAACAGTGACAACAGTGACAACGGTCACAACGGTGACAACAGTGACAACAGTGACAACGGTGAAAAACAGACAACGTTGACAACGGTGACAACGGTGACAACGATGACAACGGTGACAACAGTGACAACGATGACAACAGTGACAAAGTTGAAAAAAGTGACAACAGTGACAACGGTGACAACAGTGACAACAGTAAAAACGATGACAATGATGACAACAAAGACAACGGGGACAACAGTGACAACGGTAAAAACAGTGAAAAAAGTGACAACAATGACAACGATGACAACAGTGACAACAGTGACAACGCTGACAACAGTGACAACAGTGACAATGGTGACAACGGTGACAATGGTGACAACGGTGACAAAAGTGAGAATGGTGACAACGGTGACAACGGTGACAACGGTGACAACAGCCACAACGGTGCCAACGGTGAAAACAGTGACAACGGTGACAACCGCGACAACGCTGACAACGGTGACAACAGAAACAACAGTGCAAACGGTGCCAACGGTGACAACCGTGACAACGGTGAGAACAGTGACAACGGTGAGAACGGTGACAACAGTGACAACGGCGACAACAGTGACAACAGTGACAACAGTGACAACAGTTACAACCCTGACAATGGTGACAACAGTGACAATGGTGGCAACAGTGACAACAGTGACAACGCTGAAAATGGTGACAACAGTGACAACGGTGACAACAGTGACAACGGTAACAACAGTGACAACAGTGACAACAGTGACAACAATGACAACAGTGACAACAGTGACAACGGTGACAACAGTGAGAACAGTGACAATGGTGACAACGGTGACAATGGTGACAACAGTGACAACAGTGACAACGGTGACAACAGTGACAACGGTGACAACGGTGACAACACTGACAACCGTGACAACAGTGACAACGGTGACAACAGTGACAACAGTGACAACGGTGACAACCGCGACAACGGTGATAACGGTGACAACGTAAACAACAGTGAAAACGGTGCCAACGGTGACAACCGTGACAACAGTAACAACGGTGACAACAATGACAAAAGTGACAACGGTGACAACAGTGAAAACAGTGACAACAGTGATAATTGTGACAACGGTGAATACAGTGACAACGGAGACAACAGTGACAACAGTGACAACGGTGACAACGGTGAAAACACTGTCAACGGTGAAAACAGTAACAACAGTGACAAAGGTAACAACGGTGACAACAGTGACAACAGTGACAACGGTGACAAAGGTGACAACACTGACAACGGTGACAACGGTGACAACAGTGACATTGGTGACAACGCTGACAACGGTGACAACAGTGACAACAGTGACAACAATGACAACGGTGACAACAGTGACAACAATGACAACGGTGACAACAGTGATAACGGTGACAACAGTGACAACCATGACAATGGTGACAACAGTGACAACAATAACAACAGTGACAACGGTGACAACGGTGACAGCAGAGCCAACAGTGACTACCGTGACAACAGTAAAAACGGTGACAACAGTGACAACGGTGACAACCGTTACAACAGTGAAAATGGTGACAACGGTGACAACACTGACAATGGTGCAATAGTGACAACAGTGACAACGGTGACAACGGTAACAACCGTGACAACGGTAACTAAGGTGACAACAGTGACAACGGTGACAAAGGTGACAACAGTGACAACGATGACAACGGTGACAACAGTGACAACGGTGACAACGGTGACAACAGTGACAACGGTGAGAACAGTGACAATAGTGACAACGCTGACAATGGTGACAACAGTGACAACGGTGACAACGGTGACAACTGTGACAACGGTGACAACGGTGACAACAGTGACAACGGTGACAACAGTGACAACGGCGACAACGGTGAAAACACTGAAAACGGTGACAACGGTAACAACAGTGACAACGGTAACAACGGTGACAACAGTGACAACGGTGACAAAGGTGACAACAGTGACAACGGTGACAACGGTGACAACAGTGACATTGGTGACCCCGGTGACAACGGTGACAACAGTGACAAAAGTGGCAACGGTGACAACAGTCATAACGGTGACAACAGTGACAACCATGAGAATAGTGACAACAGTGACAACAGTGCCAACGGTGACTACCGTGACAACAGTAACAACGGTCACAACGGTGACAACAGCGACAACGGTGAGATTGGTGACAACGGTGACAACAGTGACAATGGTGACGACGGTGACAACAGTGACAATGGTGAGAACGGTGACAACAGTAACAACAGTGACAACAGTGATAACAGTGACAACGGTGAAAACGGTAACAACACCGACAACGGTGACAACGGTAACAACAGTGACAACGGTGACAACAGTGACAACATTGACAACGGTGACAAAGGTGACAACAGTGACAACGGTGACAACGGTAACAACACCGACAACAATAACAACGGTAACAACACTGACAACGGTAACAACGGTGACAACAGTGACAACAGTGACAACGGTGACAACAATGACATTGGTAACAACGGTGACAACGGTGACAATAGTGACAACGGTGACAACAGTGACAACAGTGACAACGGTGACAACAGTGACAACAGTGACAACGCTGACAATGGTGACAACAGTGACAACGGTGACAACAGTGACAACAGTGACAACAGTGACAACGGTAACAACAGTGACAACAGTGACAACGGTGACAACGGTGACAAAAGTGACAACGGTGACAACAGTGACAACAGTGACAACGCTGCCAATGGTGACAACAGTGACAACGGTGACAACCGTGACAACGGTAACAACAGTGACAACAGTGCCAACAGTGACAACGATGACAACAGTGACAACGGTCACAACAGTGACAACAGTGACAATGGTGACAACGGTGACAACGGTGACAATGGTGACAACAGTGACAACAGTGACAACGGTGACAACAGTGACAATGGTGACAACGGTGACAACGGTGACAACGGTGACAACGGTGACAACAGCGACAACGGTGACAAGGGTGACAACAGTGACAACGGTGACAACGGTAACAACCCCGACAACAATGACAACGGTAACAACAGTGACAACGGTAACAACGGTGACAACAGTGACAACAGTGACAACGGTGACAACAATGACATTGGTAAAAACGGTGACAACGGTGACAATAGTGACAACGGTGACAACAGTGACAACGGTGACAACAGTGACAACAGTGACAACGCTGACAATGGTGACAACAGTGACAACGGTGACAACAGTGACAACAGTGACAACAGTGACAACGGTAACAACAGTGACAACAGTGACAACCATGACAACAGTGACAACGGTGACAACGGTGACAACGGTGACAACGGTGACAACAGTGACAACAGTGACAACGCTGACAGTGGTGACAACAGTGACAACGCTGACAACAGTGACAACAGTGACAACGCTGACAATGGTGACAACAGTGACAACGGTGACAACAGTGAGAACGGTAACAACAGTGAGAACAGTGCCAACAGTGACAACAATGACAACAGTGACAACAGTGACAACGGTGACAACAGTGACAACAGTGACAACGGTGACAACGGTGACAATGGTGACAACAGTGACAACAATGACAACGGTGACAACAGTAACAACAGTGACAAGGGTGACAACAGTGACAACAGTGACAACGGTCACAACGGTGACAACAGTGACAACAGTGACAACGGTGAAAAAGAGACAACGTTGACAACGGTGACAACGGTGACAACGATGACAACGGTGACAACAGTGACAACGATGACAACAGTGACAACGTTGAAAAAAGTGACAACAGTGACAACGGTGACAACAGTGACAACAGTGAAAACGCTGACAATGATGACAACAAAGACAACGGGGACAACAGTGACAACGGTAAAAACAGTGAAAACAGTGACAACAGTGACAACGATGACAACAGTGACAACAGTGACAACGGTGACAACAGTGACAATGGTGACAACGGTGACAACGGTGACAATGGTGACAACGGCGACAACGGTGACAACGGTGACAACAGTGACAACGGTGACAACCGCGACAACGCTGACAACGGTGACAACAGAAACAACAGTGCAAACGGTGCCAACGGTGACAACCGTGAAAACGGTGAGAACAGTGACAACGGTGACAACAGTGACAACGGTGACAACAGTGACAACAGTGACAACAGTGACAACAGTGACAACCCTGACAATGCTGACAACAGTGACAATGGTGGCAACAGTGACAGCAGTGACAACGCTGAAAATGGTGACAACAGTGACAACGGTGACAACAGTGACAACGGTAACAACAGTGACAACAGTGACAACAGTGACAACAATGACAACAGTGACAACAGTGACAACGGTGACAACAGTGAGAACAGTGACAATGGTGACAACGGTGACAACGGTGACAATGGTGACAACAGTGACAACAGTGACAACGGTGACAACAGTGACAACGGTGACAACGGTGACAACACTGACAACCGTGACAACAGTGACAACGGTGACAACAGTGACTACAGTGACAACGGTGACAACCGCGACAACGGTGATAACGGTGACAACGAAAACAACAGTGAAAACGGTGCCAACGGTGACAACCGTGACAACAGTAACAACGGTGACAACAATGACAAAAGTGACAAGGGTGACAACAGTGAAAACAGTGACAACAGTGACAATTGTGACAACGGTGAATACAGTGACAACGAAGACAACAGTGACAACAGTGACAACGGTGACAACGGTGAAAACACTGTCAACTGTGAAAACAGTAACAACAGTGACAAAGGTAACAACGGTGACAACAGTGACAACAGTGACAACAGTGACAACGATGACAAAGGTGACAACAGTGACAACGGCGACAACGGTGACAACAGTGACATTGGTGACAACGCTGACAACGGTGACAACAGTGACAACAGTGACAACAATGACAACGGTGACAGCAGTGACAACGGTGACAACAGTGACAACAATGAAAACGGTGACAGCAGTGATAACGGTTACAACAGTGACAACCATGACAATGGTGACAACAGTGACAAGAGTGACAACAGTGACAACGGTGACAACGGTGACAACGGTGACAGCAGTGCCAACGGTGACTACCGTGACAACAGTAAAAACGGTGACAACAGTGACAACGGTGACAACCGTTACAACAGTGAAAATGGTGACAACGGTGACAACACTGACAATGGTGCAATAGTGACAACAGTGACAACGGTGACAACGGTAACAACAGTGACAACGGTAACAACGGTGACAACAGTGACAACGGTGACAAAGGTGACAACAGTGACAACGGTGACAACGGTGACAACAGTGACAACGGTGACAACGGTGACAACAGTGACAACGGTGACAACAGTGACAATAGTGACAACGCTGACAATGGTGACAACAGTGACAACGGTGAAAACAGTGACAACAGTGACAACAGTGACAACAGTGACAAGAGGGACAACGGTAACAACAGTGAGAACAGTGAGAACAGAGACAACGATGACAAGAGTGACAACGGTGACAACGGTGACAACTGACAACAGTAGCATTGCTGACAATGTTGACAACAGTGACAACGGTGACAACAGTGACAACAGTGACAACGGTGACAACAGTGACAACAGTGACAACGCTGAAAATGGTGACAACAGTGACAACCGTGACAACAGTGACAACCGCGACAACGGTGACAACACTGACAACGGTTACAACAGTGACAACGGTGACAACAGTGACAACAGTGACAATGGATACAACCGCGACAACGATGACATTGGTGACCACGAAGACAACGGAAACAACAGTGAAAACGGTGCCAACGGTGACAACAGTGACAACAGAAACAATGGTGACAACGGTGACAACAGTGACAATGGTGACAAAAGTGACAACCGTGACAACTGTGAAAACGGTGACAACGGTGACAACAGTGACAACGGTGACAACAGTGACAACGATGACAACAGTGACAACGTTGAAAAAAGTGACAACAGTGACAACGGTGACAACAGTGACAACAGTGAAAACGCTGACAATGATGACAACAAAGACAACGGTGACAATGGTGACAACGGTGACAAAAGTGACAATGGTGACAACGGTGACAACGGTGACAACAGCCACAACGGTGACAACGGTGACAACAGTGACAACGGTGACAACCGCGACAACGCTGACAACGGTGACAACAGAAACAACAGTGCAAACGGTGCCAACGGTGACAACCGTGACAACGGTGAGAACAGTGACAACGGTGACAACAGTGACAACGGTGACAACAGTGACAACAGTGACAACCCTGACAATGGTGACAACAGTGACAATGGTGGCAACAGTGACAACAGTGACAACGCTGAAAATGGTGACAACAGTGACAACGGTGACAACAGTGACAACGGTAACAACAGTGACAACAGTGACAACAGTGACAACAATGACAACAGTGACAAAAGTGACAACGGTGACAACAGTGAGAACAGTGACAATGGTGACAACGGTGACAACGGTGACAATGGTGACAACAGTGACAACAGTGACAACGTTGACAACAGTGACAACGGTGACAACGGTGACAACACTGACAACCGTGACAACAGTGACAACGGTGACAACAGTGACAACAGTGACAACGGTGACAACCGCGACAACGGTGATAACGGTGACAACGGAAACAACAGTGAAAACGGTGCCAACGGTGACAACCGTGACAACAGTAACAACGGTGACAACATTGACAAAAGTGACAACGGTGACAACAGTGAAAACAGTGACAACAGTGACAATTGTGACAACGGTGAATACAGTGACAACGAAGACAACAGTGACAACGGTGACAACGGTGAAAACACTGTCAACGGTGAAAACAGTAACAACAGTGACAAAGGTAACAACGGTGACAACAGTGACAACAGTGACAACGGTGACAAAGGTGACAACAGTGACAACGGTGACAACGGTGGCAACAGTGACATTGGTGACAACGCTGACAACGGTGACAACAGTGACAACAGTGACAACAATTACAACGGTGACAACAGTGACAACAATGACAACGGTGACAACAGTGATAACGGTGACAACAGTGACAACCATGACAATGCTGACAACAGTGACAAGAGTGACAACAGTGACAACAGTGACAACGGTGACAACGGTGACAACGGTGACAGCAGTGCCAACGGTGACTACCGTGACAACAGTAAAAACGGTGACAACAGTGACAATGGTGACAACCGTTACAACAGTGAAAATGGTGACAACGGTGACAACAGTGACAATGGTGCAATAGTGACAACAGTGACAACGGTGACAACACTGACAACGGTGACAACGGTAACAACAGTGACAACGGTAACAACGGTGACAACAGTGACAACGGTGACAAAGGTGACAACAGTGACAACGGTGACAACGGTGACAACAGTGACAACGGTGAAAACGGTGACAACAGTGACAACGGTGACAACAGTGACAATAGTGACAACGCTGACAATGGTGACAACAGTGACAACGGTGAAAACAGTGACAACAGTGACAACAGTGACAACAGTGACAACAGTGACAACAGCGACAACGGTAACAACTGTGAGAACAGTGAGAACAGGGACAACGATGACAAGAGTGACAACAGTGACAACGGTGACAACGGTGACAACAGTGACAACAGTAGCAATGCTGACAATGTTGACAATAGTGACAACGGTGACAACAGTGACAACAGTGACAACGGTGACAACGGTGACCACGGTGACAACAGTGACAACAGTGACAACGCTGACAATGGTGACAACAGTGACAACCGTGACAACAGTGACAACAGTGACAACCGGGACAACGGTGACAACACTGACAACGGTTACAACAGTGACAACGGTGACAACAGTGACAACAGTGACAACGGATACAACCGCGACAACGATGACATTGGTGACGACGAAGACAACGAAAACAACAGTGAAAACGGTGCCAACGGTGAAACAGTGACAACAGAAACAATGGTGACAACGGTGACAACAGTGACAACGGTGACAAAAGTGACAACCGTGACAACTGTGACAACGGTGACAACGGTGACAACAGTGACAACGGTGACAACAGTGACAACGGCGACAACGGTGAAAACACTGACAACGGTGACAACGGTAACAACAGTGACAACGGTAACAACGGTGACAACAGTGACAACAGTGACAACGGTGACAAAGGTGACAACAGTGACAACGGTGACAACGGTGACAACAGTGACATTGGTGACCCCGGTGACAACAGTGACAACAGTGACAACAGTGGCAACGGTGACAACAGTCATAACGGTGACAACAGTGACAACCATGAAAACGGTGAGAATAGTGACAACAGTGACAACAGTGCCAACGGTGACTACCGTGACAACAGTAACAACGGTCACAACGGTGACAACAGCGACAACGGTGAGATTGGTGACAACGGTGACAACAGTGACAATGGTGACAACGGTGACAACAGTAACAACGGTGACAACAGTGACAACAGTGACAACGGTGACAACGGTAACAACACCGACAACGGTGACAACGGTAACAACAGTGACAACGGTGACAACAGTGACAACATTGACAACGGTGACAACAGTGACAACAGTGACAACGGTGACACTGGTAACAACACCGACAACAATGACAACGGTAACAACAGTGACAACGGTAACAACGGTGACAACAGTGACAACAGTGACAACGGTGACAACAATGACATTGGTAACAACGGTGACAACGGTGACAACAGTGACAACCGTGACAAGGGTGACAACATTGACAACAGTGACAACGCTGACAATGGTGACAACAGTGACAACGGTAACAACAGTGACAACCATGACAACAGTGACAACGGTGACAACGGTGACAACAGTGACAACGGTGACAACAGTGACAACAGTGACAACTCTGACAATGGTGACAACAGTGACAACGCTGACAACAGTGACAACGCTGCCAATGGTGACAACAGTGACAACGGTGACAACAGTGACAACGGTAACAACAGTGACAACAGTGCCAACAGTGACAACGATGACAACAGTGACAACAGTGAGAATGGTGACAACGGTGACAATGGTGACAACAGTGACAACAGTGACAACGGTGACAACAGTGACAATGGTGACAACGGTGACAACGGTGACAACGGTGACAACAGCGACAACGGTGACAAGAGTGACAACAGTGACAACGGTGACAACGGTAACAACCCCGACAACAATGACAACGGTAACAACAGTGACAACGGTAACAATGGTGACAACAGTGACAACAGTGACAACGGTGACAACAATGACATTGGTAACAACGGTGACAATAGTGACAACGGTGACAACAGTGACAACAGTGACAACGCTGGCAATGGTGACAACAGTGACAACGGTGACAACAGTGACAACAGTGACAACAGTGACAACGGTAACAACAGTGACAACAGTGACAACCATGACAACAGTGACAACGGTGACAACGGTGACAACAGTGACAACAGTGACAACGCTGACAGTGGTGACAACAGTGACAACAGTGACAACGCTGACAATGGTGACAACAGTGACAACGGTGACAACAGTGACAACGGTAACAACAGTGACAACAGTGCCAACAGTGACAACGATGACAACAGTGACAACAGTGACAACGGTGACAACAGTGACAACAGTGACAATGGTGACAACGGTGACAACGGTGACAATGGTGACAACAGTGACAACAGTGACAACGGTGACAACGGTGACAAGGGTGACAACAGTGAGAACAGTGACAAGAATGACAACGATGACAACAGTAACAAAAGTGACAACAGTGACAACGGTGACAACGGTGACAACAGTGACATTGGTGACAACAGTGACAACGGTGATAACAGTGACAACAGTGAGAACAGTGACAACGGTGACAACAGTGATAGCGGTGACAACAGTGACAACCATGACAACGTTGACAACAGTGACAACGGTGACAACAGTGACAACAGTGACAACGGTGCCAACGGTGACAACGGTGACAACAGTGCCAACGGTGACAACTGTGACAACAGTAACAACGGTGACAACGTTGACAACAGTGACAACGTTGACAACGGTGACAACGGTGAAAACGGTGACAACCGTGACAACAGTGACAACGGTGACAACAGTGACAACGGTGACAACAGTGACAACAGTGACAACGGTGACAACGGTAACAACACTGAGAACGGTGACAACGGTAACAACAGTGACAACGGTAAGAAAGGTGACAACAGTGACAACAGTGACAACGGTGACAAAGGTGACAACAGTGACAACGGTGACAACGGTGACAACAATGACATTGGTGACAACGGTGACAACGGTGACAACGGTGACAACAGTGACAACAGTGACAACGCTGACAATGGCGACAACAGTGACAACGGTGACAACAGTGACAACGCTGACAATGGTGAGAACAGTGACAACGGTGACAACAGTGACAACAGTGACGACAGTGACAGTGGTGACAACGGTGACAACGGTGACAACAGTGACATTGGTGACAACAGTGACAACGGTGATAACAGTGACAACAGTGAGAACAGTGACAACGGTGACAACAGTGACAACCATGACAACGTTGACAACAGTGACAACGGTGACAACAGTGACAACGGTGACAACGGTGACAACGGTGACAACAGTGCCAACGGTGACAACTGTGACAACAGTAACAACGGTGACAACGTTGACAACAGTGACAACGTTGACAACGGTGACAACGGTGAAAACGGTGACAACCGTGACAACAGTGACAATGGTGACAACGGTGACAACAGTGACAACGGTGACAACAGTGACAACAGTGACAACGGTGACAACGGTAACAACACTGACAACGGTGACAACGGTAACAACAGTGACAACGGTAAGAACGGTGACAACAGTGACAACAGTGACAACGGTGACAAAGGTGACAACAGTGACAACGGTGACAACGGTGACAACAATGACATTGGTGACAACGGTGACAACGGTGACAACGGTGACAACAGTGACAACAGTGACAACGCTGACAATGGCGACAACAGTGACAACACTGACAACAGTGACAACGGTGACAACGCTGACAATGGTGAGAACAGTGACAACGGTGACAACAGTGACAACAGTGACGACAGTGACAGTGGTGACAACGGTGACAACGGTGACAACAGTGACAACACTGACAACAGTGACAATGGTAACAACAGTGACAATGGTGACAATGGTGACAATGCTGACGACGGTGACAACAACGACAACGGTGACAAGGGTGACAACAGTGAGAACAGTGACAAGAATGACAACGGTGACAACACTGACAACAGTGACAACAGTGACAACCGTGACAACAGTGAAAACAGTGACAACGGTGACGACAGTGATAACAGTGACGACGTTGACAACAGTGACAATAGTGACAACAGTGACAACGGTGACAACGGTGACAACGGTGGCAACAGTGGCAACGGTGACAACAGTGACAACAGTGACAATGGTGACAACGGTGACAACGGTGACAATGGTGACAACGGTGAGAACAGCGATAACAGTGACAACAGCGACACCAGTGACAACTCTGATAACAGCGACAACAGTGGTAACAGTAACAACAGCAACAAGAGTGAGAACCGAGACAACAGTGCTAACAGCGACAACAGTGACAACAGTGAGAACAGCGACAACAGTGACAACAGTGCTAACAGTGACAATAGCAACAACAGTGACAACAGTGACAACAGTGCTAACAGTCACCACAGCGACAACAGTGACAACAGCAACAACAGCAACAACAGTGACAACAGCCACAACAGTGACAACAGCGACAACAGCGACAACAGTGACAACAGTGACAAGAGCGACAACACTGACAACACTGACAACAGCGACAACAGTGACAAAAGTGACAACAGCGACAACAGTGACAACAGCGACAACAGTGTCAACAGCGAGAACGGTCCGAACAGTGACAACAGCGACAACAGTGACAACAGCGACAACAGTGCTAACAGTGACAACAGCGAGAACAGTGACAACAGTGACAACAGCAAGAACAGTGACAACAGCGACAATAGTGCTAGCAGTGACAACAGGGACAACAGTGACAACAGGGACAGCAGTGAGTACAGTGACAACAGTGACAACATTGACAACATTGACAACAGCGACAACAGTGACAAACGCAATAAAAATCAATCAATAAAAATCTTAAGTTATGTTCTAGCCTAGCAGACAGAGAAGGAAAAACAGGTAAAAATATTTATTTTTTATAAAACTTAACCCCCCCGTAATGTCAACGACCCCCCGCCCCCCGAAAAATTGGCCCAGCTCCAACTGGGAATGACTTAGGACATTATATGATGTCTTACATGATGTACATACTATCAAAATTCGAAATCATCGTTTTGATGCTAGAAGTAAACTTTTTCAATGACTAAACATGTGCAAGAATGCCCCAGAAACCGTACTGCGAATAAGAAAAATTCAAGTTTTGAGCTAAAAATGGGCTAAATCTTAAACTAAGTCTGCTTTATTTTTCACTAAGTATTCAATATTTATAGTGGAGGTAAAAAGCGGGTGATTTATGTACCAAAGCGGGAGAGCGGGACAGGAGGCAAAAAAGCGTAAGTCTCCTGCCAAAAGCGGGGGAGTTGGCATCACTGCACTACACTAGTCTACTAGGAAAATTAATAGTGTAAAGTATCTTTCTCTGCCATTCACACTGTTTGAACCTTACGGAGCTGTATTTATCATGAATTCAAAGATACATTTGAGGAAAAATAGCTCAAACGACTATTTCAAAACCATTTCGCATTATTTTCATGTTTGTTCAATCTCGGGCTTTATCATGAGACCGCTAGATTAACAGACTGGTCTTCTTCTTCGCTGCTCTCGCTGAAATTCAGGTCACTGTTCTTTCTGTGTTAAACCTTCAACGGCAAGGATTTCCAGCCACTTGTCTAATCGGGCAGTGTTGTGGTTGCAGCCTGCTGTTATTTGCCTGAGAAATACTTTGCGATTCGCCAAAGTACAATAAATAGAGGATGAATAAAATGAGCCCAAGTCGCTGGACGTGTTGCCTGGAAACCCAAAGTACACGATGACATCATGTTGAATGGCGTCTTTAGGATTTGTTTATCGCTTGTTGCTAGGCAACTGCGGATACCAAACCGATAGAAAGATTTACGACCAAAGCGAAATCGCAGTTCGCTTGTGATCCTCGCATGCGTGCGACAAAATTATAAACTCGCTTTACTCGCGGCCTAACGGCCGCTCGTTCCTCGAGAACAAAACCTTTCTTTCACGTCGCCGACCGTACTTTTACCCCTGTCAGGGCAGAAAAAACAACTTCTTTTGAAAAACTAACTAATGAACCATCCTAATTTGAAGAAAAAATTTTAATGCTATTTTCAAAAGCTGTTAAAATCGAAAAATGTGCAGCTTGTCACATTCATAGTCAAGGATTATGTTACATGTGAATTCATGTGGAACAATCTTTGAACATCAATGCGCGCCTAGCGCCCAATTT
>OZ037993.1:44045997-44078497 GCA_964035705.1 Porites rus
CATAAGCTTGTTGTTCAATTTCATATTCTACCAAATGAATACAACGTGATTCATGTCCGTGAAACGTGTAAATGAACACTTTTTTTTTAATTTTACTTTTCCCTGACTTCTTTCAAAGACTTAAATTTTCCCTGAATCGAAGTGAAATTCCCTAACTTTTCCCTGACCAGAGTTTCACGACTCTGTGGCGGTTACAAGAAGGTCCATGACTCATTGCGACGGTTCTTCTACTCTCACAGTCAGTCCGTCCCAGTCCACGCTGACATCGTAAAAAATGAACTCATCCGAAGCCTGAAACCGCAAAATTATGAAGAACTTAGTTCTAAAAGTGAGACTTTGGAAAGTCATCTAAAAATAAAACTGTGGGAATCGCTTTCTTAAGGGAACAGCTTGCCCTGTGTGTGAAAAAACGAACCCTGCAACCGCTGTCAAACCAAGACAGACTTGCAAAAGCTAAGCTAAACACTCAAAAGCTAGCATTTTATCTCCACAATGATTTGCAGTGTTCAAAGTTTAATATATCATTAATGCCATGTAAATTTACTCAATTCTTTATAGGTTACTACAAAGAGTTTCATGTTTGAAACGGAAACGAAACGATTGTCTGGACTCCGCATATGAAAGGGGTGGGGATGCTCGTCGGAAATTTTGAATTAAACCCCTAAAGGAGACCCACCTGGGCGGGGCCCAAGCTTTTTTTGACCCCTAAAAGAGACCATGTTAAAACACAGACATATTTTTCGCATGCAACCCTAAACGAGACCTTCACGGCTAAATATGATGGCGTTTTGCCCAGAACACCCTAAGTCAGACCAAAATCCGAAATTTATACCCCTAAGCGAGACCAAGAGCATCCACACCCCTTTCATATGGGGATTCCGCCCCCCCCCCCCCCGGGGTTTCACCACCCATGTTCGAACCTGTCTTGCAACAAATATGGTTGCAAGCAATTTTTTCGTGGTGATAAACCGCGCAACATCGCTATTCAACTCGTTTGCAGGAACGTTGCAAAACAAGTTGCACGTTCTTTGTTGCCCGTTTCAATGCACCTTAAGTGAATTTGACACTAATCCAAGATGGCCGACCGTAACGCAATTTTGATCTCGACGATCTTATGGAAAAATAGAGGACTGTAAACAGTTAAGCCTAGGTGAAGAGCCTCAACCACATACTCCATCACCTATTACCCCGGCAAAATCTAGCCGCGTTGCTTTTGTTGTCGTTGTTTCACAGTGTCTCTGGTTATAAAACTTAACTCTATCATCACCTGAATTATAGTTTTCGGGAAACTTTGACAAAGGCTTTTGTTTTAGTTAGTGATTAACACGCTGAACGTTGTCAGCAATAGAAAAACACTGCTGTTTGATGTTAGCAATTTCCCCTTTTGTTGATTATTTTTTGCTTGTATCGATGGAATGTGACATTCAGGCGCTAGTACCTTTTTCTCCTCGATCACAGCTCGTATTTTATCAGCCATGTTAGGTTCTTTAGTAATAAGAACCAGAAAGCCTCCCCCTCCAGCTCCGGTCAAGGTTTGTCCTGAAACAATTACAAAGCTATTGTCAGAAAAACCACCAGGGGGCGGTATTCCGGATTTCAAGTGACGGGAATCATCGAACGAATTTTTCTGGGTTGGAAATCTTCGATTCCGGGACTTTTTTTGGGGGGGGGAGGGGGGGGGTAGAAAAATTTAGCAAGTATTTTTTGGGGGTGGTTTGATTTAAAGAGGGATTTTTTGGGTAATTTAAAACAATCTGCGGATATGTTGTAGTGCCCGCGTATCCCGGCTGCGTAGTTCTATAAGGGATTTATTGGGGGGTTAATTTTTGTTCCAGGGAAATTTGGGGTTTTCGTTGGAAGCCCTACGAATGTTTTCGCGTTTTGATTCTTGCCCCCATTATATCATCCCAGTCACTTGAAATCACGAGTACACCACTGGGTTCAGGGCGTTGTCTCTTAATGAAAAAAAAAAGTCGAAAACTAGCCTGGTAAACAGGGTAAAAAAACAAACAACGTCTCACCTAATACGAAAGGGTCCAGCGCCTCCATCATATCTCGTATTGCATCAGGTTCGGTTCCTGTGGGAAATGTGTGTATTACTAAAAGCTTCAGTTTTTACAGAGGCAGTATCCTAGGTTTTTTGTAAATTAAGCCCGAATTATGAGAGTACACCTGTTTGTGTCAAAAAATTCCCCCCAAATTGCAATAGGAAGACAAGAACAAGCCATTTGCAGCTTGCAACCGCCCACCCCCCCCCGCCACTTCGACCTTCCTAAGCCTTCGGGAGACAAGCAATGGCCATTTCCGAGTTCGTTAAACTCTTACTATGAAAACGAGTATTATTTGCATGAGAATAAAAACTCAATTTTATATCAATGGCTTCGCAATTAGGGCCTGTTTACATGGAGGTGAGGGAGCCCTAGATGGGTGAGGTAACTTGTGGCGGGTCACCCCACCTACGCAGGTCACCACACCCAATTGGATCCCCCACCTCCATGTATACAGGCACTAAGACTCATTTCAAAGCAGAGGCTTTGGGTTACTCGGAAATTGCTTATACTAGGCAAACGACAAATGTCCATTGTAATACGCGACCAACATTTCCCTTTGTTTATCTCTTGCTGTTCATTACACCTACACCAACTTAGTAGTTTCAAGCCAGTTTCCTCCATTAGAAATATTTTGGACAGTTTTTCATTTCCTAATTTTAGATATTGTCAACTTGAGTCTCACCTGATTCTAAACCCTTCTAATGATGGAAAGGGAATGAATAGTTATTGAAAGCTACTCACCGGGAGCCATTATACACTTCTGCTTACGGTAACAATTCATACAGGCGCCTAACTTCTCAACATTTCCTGAAAAATTAAAAACGATGAATAAGAGTGTGTTCAATTGGGAAATCCGGATCCGGATTTGCAATAAAACGCGAGAACTAAAAACAGATTCTAACGCCGATTCTGTCGCTGCAACACGTCGAGGCGACCAATTACTCCTTGTGTACAGGTCGGGCGATAAGTTGTTGCAACCAGTTGCACGACACGTTGCAGGGACAGATCGCGTCGTGTGTAGTGGAGAATTTGTGGGAAATCTTTGTCTCAGCAACAGAATTTTGTCAACGCAAAACGTTGCACAAATTCAGCCTGATTTGATTTTGTGCGACTTGTTACGGCGACAAAATTCTGTTGCGGAGACAAAGATTTCCAGAAAAGTTCTCCACTACAGAGATTTGTCGCTGCGATTTGTCGACGCAACGTGTTGCTGTAAATACGCCTTTTGCATGATGGCGTCATTTTACTACTACGACCAGAATCCTCTTCGTTTTTCCTTTCACACTCTAATTTGGTATTCCCAGTGAGGTTTCGAAACCAAAAGCCCTAATTTGCACAAGAAAGCAAAATCCTGAAGGAGTCTGGTCGTAGTAGTAAAATGACGTCATCGTGCAAATGGGCTATTGTTGCCTAGTGTGTACCGACCTTAAGATGTGATAAGATGTCAAGCAACGCTGGTATAATCGGACCAATATTGCAGTTCGAGAACTAAAGGCGCCATGTAAACGGACGAAACAACTCCCAACATTGTTGGGCCAACAATGTTGGAAGTTGTTGCGTCCGTGTTGGCAGTGGTGTGCAAATGGACGCAACAGCTCCCAATAATGTTGGAATCTGCAGTGCATCGTGGGAAGGATACAACCCGTAAGACTTTGTAAACCATGTGAAATGCGCTTTCGTGGCCCCAACAATGTTGGAAAGAGCTGTGCAAACCGATCCAACATCGTAGCGCTACGCGATCACGGAACAAAAGAAACATTGGGAGTTGTTTGCTCAAAAGTTTGACTGGTTTCAAACTTTGCGCAAACACTCCTAACAACAGGTAACAGGTTGTGTAAACGGACGCAACATGTAACATCCAGCAATGTTGGGAGTTGTTGGTCAACATTGTTGCGTCCGTTTTCACGGGTCTTAAAATTTATCCTCATTTTACCTGTCTTAAGTGCTTCCACGGCTTCCTCTGCGTTTGTTATTAGGTTGTCAGCGTTTTCAGTGATATGTGGAAACCTTGCGTACCAGTTCCTGACCACATCCTAAAAAACGCGAAATCATTAGGGTTTACAATGAATTCACCGATATTAATATTGGAGCATTTCAATAAGACACAAGAGAGCTTAAGCAACGAAGACGGCAACGGCAACAAAAACGTCACTCAAAAAGTGAATTCGCACTGTTTCAAACTTCATCGTTCTTATTCCAACTCCTTTAATCTGTCAAATGTTAGCGATTTTTCAGGAGCTGAATTCTAAAGGACTGAATCTAAGTTCACAAAAACAAAAAACCAAACATTATGTTAGGGCATAATGTTATTTATGTTGATACAATATGCCTTTGTGGTCTACATGGTTGGTCTTCCGACTCCCATCAGTCTAACCTCTCTTTCAAGAGCCAATCATTTCTACCGCCCTAAGGGAGTGTTCGTATAAAGGAGCATGCATTCCCCTCACCATCACGGCGATTACATCTCTGCGAAAAATCCCCCTCCCCCGCCCCCGCCATCCCACTTTGCCATGAGTCGGGAGATCTTCTATGCGTTTATCAGTTAGTTCATTCATTGGGCGAATTTCTTGCCCCACCTTTGCTGAAAATAACATAGATTATTTAGTATTATTGTTGTGAACTAATGCGTTTGTTTTATCATCAATTTAACTGCCACTCAGACAAGTGGCCAAATAATGCCAACACTCGAGTGGCTTCTCTGTCTGTGGTACTGTAGCGGAACAATAGCATGACTTCAATGAGAGCTCCCGAACTAACTTTTAGGATATCGGCATAAAGAATATCGTTGTTTTGTGTTCACGTCCTCCATAAAAGGTGAAATTAGGGAGTTTCACGTCGTAGTCGAGCAGTGATGGCAAAGTAAAATATACAGAGAAGCCAATCTCAACTTATTGCTTTTTTGCCGTTCTCGTTGACGCCGTCGTTGTCGTTGCGTAACCTCCGTAATTGTTACGATTAAACATCGCCACCGATTCCTATTCATGTACACATTCTTAGGCCACGTAAACACGAATCCGGATATGCTGAAACCGAATACTTGATATTTGCGTCTACTCGAATTCGGTGTGGTGTATCCAATTTGGATTCACCCCCCCCCCCCTCCCCTCCCCCGCTGTTTCAGTCGTCCACATGAATTCACCAAACCAGTCGGATACAAAAAAAATCTATTCTGGAGAGCGGTGTCAAAAACATGCAGTTTCGGTTTGCGGATTCACTGATTTTGTGCGGACGGAAGGTTGACGTATTCCCATAAAAAATCGAGTATGCGGTTTCAAAAATATCCGGAATCGTATGGAAAGGGCCTTATATTGTCATGTATTACGAAGGTGTTTTGGAAGAAAATCATGAAAGGTTAAAATGTCATCATCACTTAATGCAAGATCTTGTTCTTGCCGCTGCGCTCAGAACTCCCCTCTAACGATTTGGATTGGCCTAAAGCTCTAAGAACGGCTCACAGGATTGGTTTAGAAAACAATAGATAGCCTTAGCCCAAACACAATTAACAATGAACCCCAACTCTGAAACAATAGAGCTTCGGGCCAACAAGAACCTATCAAATTAGAGGTTCTAAAGAGGTTCTGGCCAACAGAACGATTTGCCCAATATACATTCATTGCTTTCAAGAGGCATGTACAGTCAAACCGAGAAAACCGTGAACACCAGAAATATTCCTGGAATGTTATTGTGTTGCACGAAAAAAGCCAATCAGGCGTGAGAAAACTAAGGCGCAAAAAAGAGCGTTAATTAGTTTGTGGTTTGGTGGCTAGTTCCCATGTTCTGATCTTTGCTGTGATTGGCTATAACACAACAATAAACATTCCTGAAATATTTCAAGTGTGCACGGTTTTCCCAGTCACACTGTAAAGGCTTTTCAGGGAAACGCTTTCTATGCAACTTGTTTAAGTTAAGATTGTTTTGTGGGCTACAAATCGTACCACCAAAATAGAGAAAAGTGCGACGTCACGTTACCATGGTAGCTCTATTTCTGGATGACAACAAAACCAACGACGACGGCGACGGCAAGGAGAACGGCAAAAAATATATGTTTATGGTAGCAAGCAACAACTTTGCACGTGCATCACGCTATTTTGTACATTTCTTTGCCGTCGTTACACCGCTACGACATGAAACTTCCTAATTTCACGAGCCCGTTCGATGGAGTAGGTGAACACAACACAAAAGTTGTTGCTTTCTTGTTTTAAACTTAGATAACGATAGACACGGTCCCAAAGAAAATTTTACCAAATTAAATGACATTGAATAAGATCGGTGAAGTTTGAAATAGTGCGAATAGACTTTTAGGTGACTTTATCGGTTTGTTGTCATCCAAGAATTTTACTACCATGGCAACGTGACGTAACGACTTCTCTTCTCTATTTTCTCACATTCATTAATATTAATCATATAGCATAAAAATCAACTTTTTGTCCATTATTAAAGCTATAAAAGGCCAACAAGGACAACGAGGGCTGAATAATCTTTAAGGGACTTCTTAATTTATTGACTAACACTCGTTTGTTTTGGACTTGGGTTTAGGATTTTTCTTGAGATGAGTCCCAGGACTCACCGTAGCCAATGGCCGGTGAGTCCTGGGGATGATAGCAGTTGGTAACAATTAATCTTGCAATAGACTAATAGCACAAAGACAACAAATATTCGAATAACTGCTCATGTCTGTATGATTAGCTCTGGCATAAGGTTTAACTCACAGTTTTTTATAGCTCTTTCATATGACACGAAACGTTGCTTTATTACCTGTAACAAATTTTTAGCAAGACGTGGTTTTCCGGAGAAAAGGCAAAGTAATCGTTTCGTCACTGCATCCACGGTGGCTTGGGATAAATTCAGCGGTTCCACTTCAACCTTCAGAGGCAAAGAGGCTTGGGATCGAGTCATCTTAAGTCCTGGTACCAGTCCACCAGCGTTATCCTGCCAGCCACCTCCAGTGGTCAACATTTGTTCAACGATCATCACAGCGTGAATGAGTGAGTCCAAGCTAGCTGTGCGGTCTGTAACCCGTAGCAATGCGGCAAGAATGGCTCCGGCTAAAATGCTACTCGTTCCCAAGCCACTGCCATGAGGAGCGGTCGACCAAGTGTGAAGCTCAAACCCTGCCTGATACTTTCTCTGTAGCTGGGCACTTAATGGTTCGCTGGATGGTAGTGTTACAATGTCCAGGAGGCAAAAACAAGCCTTAAGAAGAGCACCTAAAGAAGAAAGTGCAATTAAAAGGACGTTATACTATAATCAAGAACTCTCCAGTTTTTCGTAAAGAAAAAAGATCCATATTGGTGAACCCACTCCTAAAATAGATTGGAGTGAGTTTGTGTAGGACAATGTTGATTAAACGGATCTCAGCAAGGGTATTGGGGGTATCGAGGGCAAGTTGGTAAGGAGAAGGGCCTGGGATTAACTTTACCTGGCGCATGCGGCTGAGTGTAATTCTCCAAGTGTGTTAATTCACTGCATACAACTCGAACACTGTGTTGTCCAGAGTGAATCACAAGGACTATTTCAAGCCTAAAAACAATAATAAAATCATTGATATAGAGATTCAGCATCGCATTTACGGCAAACTTCAAAACTGAATTAGTACCACGTGACAAAGTTTCCATTTACTTATCGTTTACTGTTCGTTATGACTACACGAAAATCGGTAGATTCACGCCAATTCTATCCATAACAATTGTTTTAAGTTGTTTTTATCTGTTCATTACTCATTTTGAAAGTTCCTCAACTTGAATCTCACCATGTTTGCCGTTTTCCGTAAACGCGATGCTTAATCTCTCTATTAGTTATTATCATTATTATTACTATTATTATTATTATTATTATGATTATTAATTATTTTTATCATTATCATTTATTATTAATATATGGTAGACCTCTTGACCCTAATTCAAGAAGCGAAATGAGGGAAATGGACGCCTGCAAGCAGTATATTTAAAATAGGAGCAGTTCCTTCTTCCTCAATTTCTCTTTGGCCCAACTTCTTTTTCCAGTGCATAGGGAGCTTAAGCAACGCGACGGCTACGGTTATATAAAGGTCATTTAGCAAGTGAAGTCGCGCTGCTTCAAAGTTTATCGCGCTTATTCTATCTCGTTCAATTCATCAAATGTTTGCAACTTTTCCTGGAGTTGAATTCTAAATAGTTCTAAAGTTCAACAAAAGTAAAAGAAAGTCTTGATCGTTGTCTTGTGTTCATGTCCTTCACAAAACGTGAAACTATACATTTTCACGTCGTAGTTGTGCAGTGACGGCAAAGAGATGTACAAAAAATTAAAGCGTGATGCCCGTGCAGAGCCATTTTTTTTCCTTATCTAAACCTATTGATCTTTTGCCGTTCTCGGTGACGTCGCCGTCGTCGTTGCTTAAGCTCCCTAATAGAGTGTTTTCACATGACGTCACGGCGGCCGTATTGGTGTCCCAAAACAATGAAACGGCGGCCATGTTGATTTCCCAAACCAATCCTCTGGGAGTTCAACTCTTTTCTCATGTAAATGCTTTCTTTTGTTCCAATAAATTTGCATAGATGCTGGCCACGTGAGTCAAAACACTCTATAGGGAGTTTAAGCAACGACGTTTTTGAGCGACGTACGTCAGCCGAAAGTGAACCTTTTTCCTTTTTAATTTGCCTTTATGCTACCTAATTTGTATTGCTTAGCGTCTTTACTCCGATAGAGACGAGCTGCTGGAAAATTTGTTCAAAATCACAGCCTAAGATTGCAAAAAGTCCACTTCCGGTTGTCGTGCGTTGCCCAAAAACGTCCGTACTTAAACTCTCTATTACCTTATTGCGCTAATGCGTACAAAGCGAACGGGCAAATCCCCACGAATCAGTTAAATTAGAGTCGACGTTTTGATAAATAGTACAGATGATAAATAGTACAGTCCCAGATTCTACTTCTGGAAAAGCGTTAAGATTTCCAAAATGAACACTCACTCAGAAATTTTTCTAACTTTAGCGCCTGTTACTTTCTGTAAAGCGGAAAAAAAGAAAGAAAAAAACCATTAGTTAAAAAATCGGCTTTTGCTGATAGACCTCTTTCATAATGGCGGCCTATTGTTATTTTTTTATATGTATTATTAGCCTTTCTGACTCCGTTAACATGTGCAAAACACATAAGAATGCGGCATTTGCACGATGGTATCATTTTACTACTATGAACAGAATCCCGGCTTTTCGTCTTTCTTTCATACCAGTAAATTTGATATTTCTAGCGAGGTTTGAATAACAAAAGCCTTAATTTGCTGAAGAAAGGAAAACTCGAAACTCAAAATAAATGCAGTATGTTTTCCCTTACCTTTCCATTAAGGTTAATGGCAACGGTAAGAACAGCCCCACCGTGCTCATAGGTCACAGGAGGGGTGTCAGTCCAGCAACCAGACAAATCTATTCGAGCTGAAAGGGAACAAACAACCGAGAGATAAGAATGAACTGGCACAAGTAAAACGTTAGTCGTGAAGTAGAGGGGGCCTGTTTACATCGAGTGGAAAGACCCCAGGGAGATGAGGTAACCCGCTTTGGTGGGGTAAACTCCCTGTCCATAAAATCTCTCTCTTTGATAAAGTTTACAGGGTACGTGGGGTGACCATGTGAGAGATTAAAACTTGTGTTGATCGTGATGTAATGTACCGTAAAAGATTTTCAATTAAGCCACAGGTTACCCAAGCAGTGGTTGTAGCATAAGGCACCCAGCCCTCTTCCTAGTGGCAGGGATTAAAACGTCGTCTTTTACCCTGCTAGCAGACATTTTTTCTGACATGATTTTTAGCATTTACGAAGTCATCAGTCGCTTCACTGACATTGGCACATGGGGTTAAACAAGCCAACTACACTAATTTCAGCGACGCGACTGACGATTAAAAAACGCTAAAACCAGGTCGGAAAGAAACGTCTCCAAGTAGGGTGCGTAAATGTGGGATTCTGGCAGCGCTTTTAAGCCTCTCCGATAAAGGTCAATGCAATAATGGCCAACCAGAAATTCCACCGCCTCAGATTTTCTTAACAGGGGAGCACCATGGTTACGAAAATTTGGTTATCTATGTACTCAATAAATTTTGGTTCTGACAAAATTGTCCTTAGGTACCTACGTACGTCCGCCCTCATGTTAGCGGACGTGAAATGTCTTACTTACTAGCCTGAAAGTCTAAGACATATACAACTTATGTTTTTAAAACTCGATGTTGGACATGTATGATCAATTGACAGCTTTCAAAATAGGGTATCCGCTTCCAGGTGTCACATGTCTGTATCGCGGGCTCAGGTGTGCAACTCATTGAGGTGACGCTTTTCTTTTAAGATCTCTGCTGTCCAGTTATGGTATTCAACTGATCGCAGGCTCCTAAAAGTTTGCTTCAGAAATACATTTCTTAAGGGCTCTCACAAGAGCTTTGCTTTTGGCCTTGACTAAATCTATATGTTATACCATGGTTATAGTAGTTCTAACGTTGGTTGCTAATTTAAAACCTTTGAAAGGAAACAATGCTTTCGGGTTTGAGAACTTACCAGGTGCTTCGGCTATTACCCAGTGTCCTTTGGGAACAGGTTCACATTCCTCGCTTTGGAAAAACTGTATGCAAGAATAATTTAAGTGAGGAGGACTAAGAAAATTAACATTTCTTATTCAAAGGGGCTAAATTTGATAAAACCACTCTCAGAACTAGTTATAATATTTATTACGCTTCCACTTAAAACTCTACAAGGTTGGCTTTGCTTGTTTTAATGGAAACAATTTTATTTCTCATTTTTATGTTTCCAAGAAGTAATCGCGCTGCCTCCATCGTGTCTTAATAGGCTGATTTAGCAACAGAACGAGAACGTCAGTTGACGACGGGAAAGCGCGCGGAAAGGACTAAACGCGACTTCCGGTGCCCAATTTGCCGCTCTGCCGTTGGTTCGAGCCAGTTGTTTGATTTGGGCGCGTCGTTGTCATCTGACGTTCCCGTTCTGATGCTAAATCAGCCTTATACTTGAAGCAAGGTGTGGACTTCACCGAGCAAATGTAGTTTTTAAAACTTTCACACTTTTTGGGGAAATATGATTCTTGGTGTTGCAGAAACTGTTGTTAGTTAGCTATTGTTTTGTGGTGTGGGTATCGTTTAGTGTCTTTCAGTCTTTTGTATAAAACTACCTTTTTTCATTGCATTTTCTTTTAAAGTGCAACTAACCCCCAAAAATGTTTTTCGCTAAATGACAAATGATAAATGTACACTAAGCCACATAATTACATATATGAGCAGGCTATATTATAGACTGTCAGCCATGTAACAGACCTGTCTTGAAGTAAAAACCGCTTTTCGTCTTAAAATTTGTTCCGCTCCTTCGTAATGGCGAGCTGCTCGGATCAGAAGATCGGGTCTATTCAAAAATAATAATCAATTACATCAATGTAAAGTAAAGTTCTCACATTAAAGTAGAAATACTTACATATTCTAATCGAGATGTTCACTCCAGCCCCCTTTTTTTCACAGTTCGGTTTAGTCAGGTTCATGCGTCTAGTGACTATTCATTTTGCCTGCCTTTTTTATGCTTCAGTTTCATCATAGTTTACTACCTGAGGCTTAAGACAACTTCTTTTCACGTATAACATCTAAGCATAGCTATAATACTAGGCTAGCATCAAAGTCAACTTATTATTTTGACAAGGTTAGGCCTAATTACGGTAAATTTAATATACGCTTCCCTGGTCCTTCTGTTTGGAATAACCTGGATGCAAATTTAAAAAGTACTTCTTTGCATTTATTTAAGAAAAACGATGAAGGAAATTATTTATCCTCGTCATTCTTTTAATGCTGGATAGCAATTTGTTTGATTTATCCTATTTGATGTAAACTTTATAGCTATCAGGTACCGTTCTGTTTTGTTTTGTTCTATTTAATTTTTATTTATTTATTTATTTATTTTTGTTCTCCTAAATTTAATTCGTAGTCTTAATCTTTCGTGTGTCACAACCTTATAAAATGCAACTCAGCTCGTTTAGTTTTTGCTATTGTGGGTAGTTTTTTGCCTGATCTACAACACTTTAATTTATTGTGTTCCTGTAAAATTTTGTAATGAGGATCGATTTAGAGATACATTTTAAAACAAAATTAACGATATAAAAGAAACTTGATGTTTCGATAGCTTCATGTCATAATTATCAAAAGACAAGAAATTAACAGGACTCGTGGTAATATTTATAGAAAAAGGAAGTGCGAAAAGTGCATGTAATTTAAACGTGAAAATGGACAAATTACAATGGCAGGATTCCACTTACGTGTTTAGCGTAACTCTTTTATCTTTTATAATCAGCATCTCGTATATCAAACACTCTAGTTTCCCTCGGCAAGCGGACTCCATCCGTGCAAAAGTTTTAATTTAACTGAAATTTTTGTCCATTTGACGACAGAAATGAAAAGAATACTGCAACTACACAGGTAAGTGTTTAACAAAACAGCGTTCTAAGCTTCTATCAATTTGGGGCAGATCATTCTTTAGGCTGCGTGCAAACGGACGCAACATTGGTGACCAACAACTCCCAACGTTGTTAGATGTTACATGTTGCGTCCGTTTACATACCCTGTTGCTGTTTGCTGCGCAAAGTTTGAAACCGGTCAAACTTTTCAGCCAAAAACTCCCAACGTTTCTTTTGTTCCGTGATCTCCGAATCGTAGCGCAACAATGTTAGATCCGTTTGCACAGCCGGCTTCCAACATTGTTGGGGCCAGGCACGTGCATTACGCATGGTTTACAAAGACTTATGGGTTGTATCCTTCCCACGATACACTGCAGGTCCCAACATTGTTGGGAGTTGTTGCATCCGTTTGCACACCACTGTCAACACGCATGCAACAACTCCCAACATTGTTAGCGCAATAATGTTGGGAGTTGTTGCGTCAGTTTGCACGCAGCCTTAGACATCAAGCACCATGTATTATTATTGTTAAGGGCCCATATACCACAGATAATAAGAACATATAACTCACTCAAAAACGGAGAAACGAAGACCTCGTGTGCTGAATAACCAGCCCTACGCTAAAAACGCTAACTAACGCAACGTTAATGGTCATAATGATGTACCTTTCAAGCCACTTATTTCTCTCTTCTGCAAGTGCATTCACTCCAGCTGGGATGTCTCCTTTCTAAATTAAAGAAATAAAAAAACAAAAAGAAGACACCAGCTTTCAAAGTCGAAAAAAAGTATCGCGTGAGCTATTTACTTGCCAGCCAAAAGAGGAGCCCGCAATCCTAATCTCCAGATTGCTATTACGCATGCACGGCACGTATGTAGCTTCGCTTGGACTTCCACTAGGAATGAATCGAATGCACAGAATACAATCTGATCAAGAGCTTTTGGACCTTCTATCACTCATAATATGATAACGTGTGTTTTGACCATCTATCACGTGATATGCACCCAAAGCATAGCGCAAAAGTATTTTGATCTTCGATCGTTCGATATTGATAAGATTCATTCAATAACAGGTCACATTTTGAATCTATATTATGGAGGGAACCTCGTAATAACGACGGGCAAGGAGACTGGCAAAATTTGTTCGCTATAACGAGGTTTCGTTATATCGAGGGACTTTTCCATATATTTTACTGTTACTGGGGTAAAGAAAATAGTTCGTTATATCGTGGACTTCGTTATATAGTGGTTCGCTATATCGAGGTTCCACTGTACTACTAAGGAAGAAGTTTCCAGTTTTGTTAGTCTGTGTATTTAGATTAGCTGCTTTCGTTTACCTCCAGACACTGAAAGGCATCCATCCAGGATTCATTGCGGGCCGGACCACTTCTCAGCCCAGCTCTCTCTCCTGCCATAGCACCTAATACGTCAGCAATACACGCCAAAGTCCGAGCGGCCACGCCCGGAGAACTTGTACTGCATGCAACTGAGCAAAAGAAACAGTTCATCAGTGAACCTTGAGGATAAAGATCCTGTTTTAAGGCAATGAGACATCAGACTCGAGGACGAGCCGACTACTCGCGTATATTCTCAAAAGCTAGACACCCCGGAATGCCTAATTGTACCAGCAGTTTTTCATCTGATTTCAAAACACTCATTAAACAATAATTTCCTTTGTATTATCGATATGAATTATTTATGAGTTTGAGAAAGAGAATTCCAAATTTTTCCTGCTAGTGCGGATTGGCCAATAATTTTAGAAACTCTTTTGGGTCTGGTCCAATCTCCTCATGTTTGTTTTCTCGTTCCCCTAAACAATTCCAGAAGACCACGGCCCCTACTCTAGAGCCTACGCAGGTAGTTCCTCCTAAAATCAAATTCCGCGGACTGCCACGGGTCGGCAATGAACGTTTACCTTCATCTAAAACCTTCAATATGTCTTTTGCGAATCCCTCTTGAACACAGCTTCTGAAGAATGGCAAGAGACAATCATTCTTGCAGTCTCTCAGTGTGGTCTCGGCTTGCGCTTTCCCAATTTCAAACCACAACCTTCTTTTCCAATCAAACTCTGCATTCAAATCCAGCAAGGACAGGATGTCCTGCAAGGACAGCCTGATGGACAATCGCCACCTGAAAAAGCGGATCATCGACATTAACTCTTTTAAGTCAGCAAGATTGACCAACATCAATTTTCTCAAAACAATATCAATAGATTAAGAAGAAAAAAAGTTGTAGGAATGAACAGAATGATTCACCCAAGTGTGTGTGTTGGGTGGGGTGGGGGGGGGGGGGAGGGTAGCCTTGTTCTTTAAACAAATTCTCTCTACTAATTCTTTAAGGAAATGTATGAAGATCAGTGTGGAGAATTTGTATTTGTAAATTAGTGCTCAGGGGTTAGGGTCATTCCTCTGAAATAGAACCTGCACCGAGATTTTTCTCAAACTTTATCTATACGTCGTTATGTTATAGAAACTTACATTAATCAGTCACATTAAGCATAAAACCATTTATTTCTTTCAAAAATAAATTTTCTTTATGTTATGTTATGTTGTGTTCTTAAATCAACCTTTTTTCATAATCACTCGATAATCATGGTGTTAAGCACGTGCACAGCAAAACATGGTGAAACCAACTTACTCTCATCCCACTTACTTAATTCTTGGCTAATCAGGGCGCACGTACTATCTTAGTTATTAAATTTAATAGGAAGCTTAGGCAACGACGACGGCGACGGCAACGAGAACGGAAAAAAGCAATAAGATTAGAATAGCAAAACAACAACTTTGCATGTCCATCAAGCTTTATTTTTTAGTACATTTCTTTGTGGTCGTTGCAAACTACGACGTGAAAGTTCCTAATTTCACATTTCATGGAGAACGTCAACACAAGACAACGATTTCCTTTGTCTAAATTTAGAAACAAACTTTTAGAACTCAACTCCACAAAAATTCGCGAACACTGAGAAATTGAACGAAATGGAATAAGATCGATAAAGTTTGAAACAACGCGATTGCTTTTTTATTTTAAGTGAGCTTTTTGCTCCCTGTGCCATCGTCGTTGCCTAAGTTCCCTGTTTTATAATATACTGTACAGGCCCTTACACGCACACACCCAAGCACACACAGACGTTCCTTACTTTTGAAGTAGATCCGCAAGTCCTCGCCCAAGAGAATAAACGAAATGTTGACCTTTTGTAGGCGACGAGTTGAAAACATTCTCGTTAACGTCCATGGTTTGAGAAAACAAGCGCTTTGAAAAGCCGCTAGCGATCATCGACAACCACAAAATCTCGTCTGTTTTCTCGTTCGGTGATACAGAACAATGGATCGTGGGGAAAAGCTTGGCATTAATAAGACTTCTTTCCTGTTCAGGCTACAACAGAAATATAAAATCACCTCTTTATACCTCACAAAATTAAGTAATCTAATTGGTTTAGAAGCATCGTGGCCGAGCAGTTGGAGCGCCGGAATTCATGGTTCTCACGAGTCAGGTTCTCACGCCTATAAATATGTTTGCGTCAATATAACCCCGCGAGAGGTTAACGCACGGGTAAGGAGCTAGAGGCATACTCGCTTTTCCCTCGACCTTTCTATCCACCATTCCAAGCCTCCTCATGCTTTTAAAGGCTACAAAATCTAGGTGAGGATGGGTGATATGCTTTCTGAAAAGCTCGCCCTACTTCAGATCAAAATATGTAATTCCCCATCCTCGGAGACTCAGGGGCAGATAGTGGGGGCGAGAGAAAGTCTAAACGGGCGGGAAAATATGGCACGAAGAAAAGTAAAGAACAGCGAGAAGAGCCCCTGGGGACAATGTCTTACCAGACCAGTTCCAAACGGTCGCCGCCGTTCTGCCTTCTGATTGGGCAGAAAAGCACAAAAGTTTTCTGGCACCAATCAGAAGCCAGAACGACCGCGACAGTTTGGAACTGGTCTGGTAAGACATTGTCCCCAGGGGCTCTTCTCGCCGTTCTTTACTTTTCTTCGTGCCATAATTTCCCGCCCGTTTAGACTTTCTCTCGCCCCCACTATCTGCCCCTGGGTCTCCGAGGATGGTAATTCCCCTACCCTATTTCAAGCCAAAAGGGGTAAAAAATAAAACATTCCATTAGGCGGATAGCAAATTATGGAATTTGTTAATAGATGATACAAAACAAACTCTTTTTGCCGTTGGTTGTTGTTGCATAACAATATAGCCTAGAAAAGGAGCTCTCCACACTTGGTGCCTCGGAACAAGTGCCTGGGGATCGGTACAAAATGATGTTGTGTTCACCGTACCGTCCTTGGGCACCGTGTCCGGGCACCAAGTGTGAACACTGCCTAAGAGAGAAACCCCCAAGAAGCCTAACGAACAAAGGCTGACTGTGTCTAGGCAAGAAAAACCTGCGACTGGGAAAAGAATGGGTCAGCATCGTGTCCCATTGCATTGTGGGACTGTTTGGCGGAAACATTTGGACCCATAACGCAGTTCGAAACAACACAGACCCAGTCTTCCGCTCAACCTCAAATGTCCAATACGCAGTGAGATGTATACAGATCTTACCACTCCAAACCAGAGTTCATTAGGGCTGATCCCTGTTCCATCAAAAAACGTCTTCCATGGTTTGTTGCAATACGTGCTGTTTTCTGATGAAACTGGCGTCTGCGTGACGAGAAAGATAGTACATCATGTTCATTGTCTGTTTTCTCAAAATGAAAATCGGACCAAGTTGAGCGTTTTTTTTTAAAACTACAAGTCGGCAACCCGTAAACCAAATTGGCTGAAATTTGACCAACTGACTGCCAGATAGTTATTCTAAAAACCATTGTGCGAATTTTGATTTCTTTTTTTCGTTTTTGAGTAATAGCATTTTTTCCACAGGTAATTCTAATGATTTGTTATCACTTACTTCATCTGCTTATTACAAAAGAACAAACGCACACGTCGAAAATCTGAGTCACGGCTTTCTAGCAGACGTGTCAAGAAGCGAACGCGATCTTAATCGATTTCTTTCGTTTGTTTTTGGCTGACCTGGACTTAAATTTACAGAAGCATGTATACTTTTGCAAAAAGCTCGTCAATTCTGAAACGCGTTAGCATTCTGGATTGTTTAAAGAAATTAGCCGTAATCTTCAGCCATTAAGCTTTTAGAAAATGTGCGGTTTGTAAGGGTAATAATTAAGGCTATAAACGCTAGCACGATCCGTACGAGGAGTGTACCGAAGGTGGAATGATACCCTAAGAGGTTATACCCTTCCAGGCAGACGTTCTGGTCAATTCTCCCCAACGTGGGGGAGGGGAGGGGGGGGAGGGACGCGTGACGAACCTTTAAGAACGTCTACGAGAGAGGCTAAAGCTGCTACCGCTAGTGGTACTGAAAAACAGCCTCACCTGTAGATCATCAAGAGCGCCCAAAACAACCAAAACTCTTTGTGGTCTGTCACCAAGGTCAACATTGAAGTGAATGGCGCACAAATCGTTAGGAAAAGTTACTCCTGACGGAACATCCTACGAAAAATCACAAAGAAGAAAAATCACAAAAAAGAACCACGCACACCGCTCAAAGCATGGAATCAGAATTCGATTGAAGACACTATCTCACCTTCATAGCTTTAGATGAAATACCGATTAAGATGGACCCTGATCCAAAGGACAAATCCCCCTGGAATATTTAAATAATATAGTTGTCACATTTTATCCCTACATTCAGTGTTAAATCGCATTAAACAAATCGTTGCTAATCGAATAATTGACCTCGTGTTTAAAGGGGCTATGCCACGAGTTTATCGCTGTTTTAGGTCAATTCTGTGCTGAAGTCAAAAACGTACTGCCTTTACCCATATGTCACTTGAACATCTCGAATTTTATCAGGGAGCACAAACCATAAAACGTTTTGGGTGATTTTTGTAGCCATAGCATGAAAACTTGAAAAAGTTGGCCTATCATTTTCAAGATTCAATCGATGCGCACAGCGATATCACCCGGGCAGTGGCAGCCGTATGAGGGAGGGCTTAGAAACGGGGGGGGGAATATATTCGGGGGGGAGAAGGGAGGCTTATAACCGGACTGGAAAAAGTGTTTCAAAACAAGCTACATAGCAGTACTGATTAAAATATTTTTTGAATTTGATCGACTTTTTTACGCTTCAAGCTAGAGGTGGGCTTATATTCGGGGGGGGGGGGGGGGGGTATAACCGGATGTATTTTTTTGTTTTCAGGTAGATGGGCCAAAAATGGGGTACTTATAAGTGTGGGGGAAGGCATATAATCGGAAGTAATGACAAAATGTTCAAAACTAGTTCAGACCATGGAAAATTGTTGTCGGTTTGTAAAATAGCTAAAAAAAAAAACATAAGGACTACAATGAACGAGTATTATACCTTCAAATGGCAGTTAGAGATCACTGAATTCTCCCCAATCTTGATGCCATCCTCCACGATCGAATTTATCACAACAGAGGATTTTGGAATGGGAGTACCATTCTGAAACAACAAAAAAGCAACTGCTAATAAGAATCTTGATAGAAAACTCGAAAACTCGGCAAAGTTGCAAAACGGAAGAAATTTTAGAGAGATTTTGCTAAAGACAGTTTCCAGAGTTTCTTTCTTTGATCGACAACGGGGAGCTTTAGCAACGACGACGGCGACGGCGACGGCGACGGCAACGAGGACGTCAAAAAAAGCAATAGTTTAATAAGCAAAACAACAACTTTGCAAGTGGATCACCCTTTTTGGTACATTTCTTTACCGTCCCTGTAAGACTACGACGTGAACATGCCTAATTGCAAGTTTTATGGAGGACATACATACATACACTTTGTTAAGCATCCCTAAAAAGGACTTTTCAGCGTCGTTGCGAATCGTCCCTTGTAACATCACCTTAAGAGGAGGACAATTACGAGAACACGATTTTCTCAACACTAGGTAGTGCACGCGCGCATGAACCAGCGTCATTTTGGCGGGAAAACATGGTAGGCGCTGTCATTCTACCGTGCGTTTTTAGCAAAAATATAGACCTTGAGATTCTTAAGAGTAAGACGAGTACGACTATACGAGTACGAGATTTTGTCAGTACCAGGTTGTGTTCGCGCGTGAACCAACCCCATTTTGGCGGGAAAAGTGGTAGCCGTTGTCACTATACTACGAGTTTTAGCGAGAATGTCGAAGTGCGGCGGAAACAAGATATCAAATGTTAGAAGTCTCATCATTTTGTGATCGGGAGAGCGCGTGACCTCCTTCACAAAAGGTAACAGTGCTAACTTTTGTAGTGAAAAATGATAAAATGAAGTTTTCCTGGGGGTCTACATTTTGAGAATACGCGAAAAAACTTTAAGTCAAATCTCGTACTCGTAGTCCGAATCGCCCTCGTCCTCTAATCTACAGGTCTCAAATCCAAACGTTAGAAGCTTTATCATTTTTCGATAGGGAGAGGGCTTAAACAGGGGCGGATCTAGGGGGAGGGTGCAGGGGGTGCGCCCCCCCACCCCCTGAGATGACCTGCGGTTTTCTAATACAACCAGTATTCTTCAAAAAAAACTATGCGGTTTATTGGTGTTGAAGTAGAGCGAGAGACAAGGGAACCCCCTCCTAAAAAAATCCTGGATCCGCCCCTGTTAACCTCCTTCTCTAAAAATAACCGTGTTAACTTTTCAAGGGAAAAAGGTGAAATGAAGCTTTCAGGGATGTCTATTTTTTGAGAATAGGCGAAAAAAAAACCTTTTAACTCAAATCTCATTCTCGTGGTCGTCCTCGTCCACGAATCTGAACGTCTTTAATGACGACTGCTGTTCTAGAACAAAGAAAACTCGAAGTTATTTTTCGAAAACGTTCGAGATCTCGGAAAAGAAAGTCGGTTGTAAACGTACTCACCTTACAGATCGATACGTGCGTATGATTATTGAAATCGAACTTGACTCCACTCTGGCTTAGAAATTCAATGCTGTTAAGCATTTGTCTCCTATAACACTCTGCAGATGGCTTCGAGTAATCAAACGTACCGTTCTCAAGAAGCGCTGTTGAAAGAAATCTTTACATTTGAGTATAAGCATCGTTAAGTGTAGAACTAGGGATAACAGTGCATGTTATCAAGTTCAGCTTTGGAAGCAAGATGGTGAAGAACTATGCAGACATCAGAGGGTGTTATCCACCTCAGCCGACAACATTCTCCGAAATCTGCAGAATTTCCCCCCCCCGGGGGGGGGGATAATCCCTTATATAAGCCAAATAGGAATGTGCCGTCCCAAAGGGTATGGTTTTTGGGCCTTTTTGGTCTGAAAACGGGTATACACATTACCCATTTTGGTCTGGAATTGGGTATGGTTTTCGAAGGAACTACGGAAGCGTATGAACATATTTATCGTTTCAATTCCAAATTAATAAGAAAAATAGGAATATGCGAATTCGAAATGCATTTGAAGAAATTTTTGCTTGCGCTCTAACATAAGTAATTACAGTATGACATAATTTCTACCTACAGGCCAGGTCTGAAAACGGGTGTGGAACATGACATTTTTTGGTCTGAAATAGGGTTAGGATTTGCAAAACCAGCCCACCAAGAATTCCCACGAGTACACCTCCGGGAATTCTTCACATTATGAGAAAAACTCCCCTAAACATTGTTAATTGACCTCCTTTCAGCTCCACGCCCCTTAGTCGCTGCCAAAGCATCGCTCGTGCACTGCGCATGAGCATCCTCTTGGGGTGTTCTGAGGACTTCATTGTTACAGGGATGTAGCGACCATATGAACCGCTTCTTTCACCCTCAACAAACGCTGACTCTGTCACATCCTCGGCCAGACAAAGAAGGATATCAAATATCATGGACAACTGCATAGCAAAAAAAAAGAGAAACGTCCAACAGTTAGCTGGCTTAAGGGGCTGTTTACTCTGTTTTCTCTCCCCGCCGCGTTTCGCCTTTTCTCGCATGGGGTAATTTTCACGCGCACTCGCGTTTTGCTCGCTATACTATCCCTGAGGGAAAATGGGTACTACTCGTAGTCTAGGTTTCCGGGTACCCCGCCTACCCTTCCCCTAAGTCAGCATTAACACTTCTCACTTAAGGCAAAATTGTGACTTAGGGGAGGGGTAGGTGGTCAGTTACCCAGAAACCTCAACTGACCCAGCTTAGCACCAGGAAGATCCTAGAGGAGGGATCATCCTAGCGTCATATGTTTTCTGGACTCAGTTTACATGCACAAAGTTGTACTTGTCCCTAGCGCTGGGATCTTCCAAGCTGAGAGGTAGGAAGATCCTAGTACCATGTAAACTACTCATAGTACTAGGAAGGGACAAACCAGCAAAAATTGCAGCGCTTCATTCAGTGAGTAATCGTTGATATTTTGATTCCTTCTCTACTGCTAACCACAAAGACCAAAATTTCTGCGTGTAAACCCAGTGAAAAGTTGCTCCGCCTCTTAGATCTTCCTGGTGCTAGAATGGTCTGTGATTGGAGAACGAAACAATAGGGCTATTTATACGAGGAAAAATAAGACGCGTCTTAAATAAGACGCCAACTGTACCATTTATACCAGCATGTCTTATCTAATAAGACGCGTCTTAGCTAAGCCGCGTCTTATTTTAGACGAAATGTGTCGTTTACACGGAAAGTTCGCGTCTTATGTAAGAAGCGTCTTATTTTTCCTCGTATAAATGGCCCTAATAGATAATTCAACAGAAACAATACCCCTAGCCCTAAAAACAAAAGAAGGTACTGCTTATTTAGCCCAATGAAAATAGAGGTCTAAAAGAGCTACTGTACTACTCCCAACAACGCGTGGCGCTTTTTTCCACTGACCTACGACCGGAGAGATTCAAGGTCGAAGAGCAAGGCTATATGCATGGAGAATATTACAACTCACTTAATTTGCTTTAAAAAAAAACATAGGCAGATGCACTAGAGAGAGGAAAAGAAAAATTTACCATCAACTCGTATGTTTACACACTCCCTTATAAGAAAATTTCAACTCGAGGCTATGCAGAGGTCGGAAAAGGAATAAAGTGTACTGAATGCGCGCGCAAAGTTGTTGTTTTGCTCGGCTTAAACTCTTGCTTTTTTATGACGTTCTCGACATCATCGCTGCATAAGTTGCCCTTTACTTTTCTCTTTGAAAGATTCGACAAGGCCATCACGAATTTCGAGGTCCTTATGAAATGCATAGCTGAACCAACACCATAAAAATTAGATATATATGTCAGTTATACCTGAATAGGTTCAGCTCCATTGTCTAGCCCAAAATAAGTACAAGCATCTAAGGGATGGAACACATGAAGACTCAAAACCTTGCAGGCAGATTTGATGTCCATGAACACAGTACCACTAACCTGCAAATCAAAATTAACGTTTTTATGATAAAGTTCAGATAAACACGCACTCTGCTTGGTTGGAAAAGCCTGCTTTATGAGAGTATAAAACACGGAGCTAGAGCTGTCAGCCAGTTACCTATAGTTTGTCTTGAACATTTGGAAGTAATGCGTGGGGAATTTAACGGATTCTTTATCATAAAACAAATAATGAAGCCTTGACTGTGCTCTGTTCTGTTGTAGAGCACTTAGGAAGCGCCTGGAGCACTCAAGAAGGGAGAAACACTAGACTACGTCTCGTGTTTCCCCCTACACTTCTTTGGTGCTCTAGCCGCTCCCTGCGTGTTTTACAACAGAACAGAGCACAGTCAAGATATCTTTACTTGCTAACTAGTAAACAACCTGTTACATTAAATGTCAGGTCCCGAGGAAAACAGTTTGTTTTTACTGCACCTTCTTTAGCTTACGAGAACAGCCGTTTCTCCAAACTCCTCACCCCTGGGCACGTTTCGCGTAGAGGAACGTCTGCGACTCAGCGAAAGAAATCGCATACTGATGACGTAAATCAATGTTTACATTATAATAAATCGGTAGTCGTGGGGTTCCAAATGCCAATTTTTTCAATTTTACTTTTCTCCTGGTCGATTTTCGGAAAGTGTTGTGTTCATCTGCGAACGAGCTCTAGAAAATCTCACATGCTTCTTCTAGAGAAGAATATATTTCACAAAAATTGACTGTTTTGTTATAGATTCATCCCGTTTACATTTGAATGACCTTTGTAGCCTTTTGTCTGTTATTCGTAAACAATAGCTAAAACAACGTAACTACTCTGTCGTCCAATCAGCGGTTATGACAGGATTCCGGACAGATTTTACGTCATCAGTATGGAAGTTTTGTCGCTGAGTCGCAGACGTTCCTAATCGCGAAACGTACCCCATCGGCGATGAGCGAGAAGAAACGTCTGTTTTCGCAGACTACAACGGGCCTAAATTAGAGAATTGCCGATTTACAGCTGAAATCACGGCGACCATGTTGGTTGACAAGAACAAAAGCCGCTTAGTCTGCTACAAAGCCGTCACGCAAAGCTCCTCCTCACGTGCATTACGACGCAAAGAACGCCCGTGTAGCAGACTACCCTCCGCTAGGAACTAAACTCTTTTTTCAAGCAAATTCTGCGAAAAAAATTGTATTATTTCGCCGACCGACTGTGACACGGCCGCCTTGTCACATGGCTGCGAATCAACAATCCTGATGGGAATTTGATGACGGAAAACCGCGCATTTAAACGAATCTCTACAACCTTTATACTCGTTACCAGTTAGACAGGATTTCCAACTTACCAGCGGCACCTTGCCATTTTCAAGGGCGAAACTTCTGATTTTCTCCTCACTTTCTCGGAAGATAATGTCCTTTACTTTGCCCTTAAAGTGAATGTAAGTAAAAACAGAGGATGAGTGACCGGAGCGAAACACACCCGCCCGTTTGTTGAGAAACCCTTCCCACGACACCCTGCGAGCAGAGTCCCTTTCTGTCTTCTTCTTGAGTAGGGACGAGAAATGTCGATCTTGTTTTCTCTCGTCAAACTGGCTTTTTCGAGTGCGCCTGTTTATTGAACAAACTGATGGTCATAACCGAGCCCGCTGTACCAAGCGCACGACTATTAGGCCTGGGTTCGAAACTATATCCTAGCAACATGAAACGCATGCTCAACAAAGATTTTACTCGATTCAAGCAGTCTTTCTCGAGAACGGCAAATTCGAGCAAGCGAAAGAAAGACTGTGCTGGCAGGGTATTTCCACAACAGAGGGAAGGGTAGTCTGTTCTGTGATCACAGGCACCGACTTGAGACTGAGCTCAGTGGCGGATCCAGGAAAGGGGCCCGGGGGGCCCGCCCTCCCCTTATTTCTAGTCCAGACTGAGGCCCAAAGGGCCGAAAAATTTTTGTTTTGGAGACCACCCCCCCCCCTCCCCCATTATCTCAGGTCTGGATCCGGCACTGAAGCTGACAAAAACGGTGATTTGTTTGCAATTCCACCCAAGTAACCATCTTGTTTCACTGCATGTGCTTTCTGGTGCGGGATGCTGAAAAGGCTTATTCGTGCATCCACCTGACTGATTAATTATTTTTTAGTTTCTTTGTTTACAGATTCCGTGTAACACTATGCAGTCATGTCGTGACCGTAAGAAAAGCGATAATTCTGAAGGCCAGATTCAAAGTACTGTGTCATTCAGTTCGCAAACAAGGAGAGTCTACTACGCTCTAGTCGTTGCTTGTCATTTTATCAGTTTGTTTTTTTTTTCTATGTAAGATAAACTTTGCAAAAAATGGGTAATTGTGTTCATCGGCGTGCTATATACACTGTAACATGAGGGTAAAGTGTAACCTGTTGCGTCAATAATATTAATTTTCTTGATGCAAAAAGTCACGCTTCATTTTATCTTCGACGCTAGTAATGACATGATGGTGAATTGTAATTTAATTCGTCAGATAAATAAGCGTCACCTTGTGCGGTCGAAAATTTTTTCGTCCATGAAAGAAATCACACATTATTTTCTTCGACAAAACAGGTTACGTCTCATGCTTATATGACATAGCTAGCTGATCAAATCGCAACTGCATAACAGACATCACAAAACTGTAAACTTGTGCTCTCTTGAGAGAGCTATTTTTAAGGTTACGTTAATTATGCTTATAACCCTCACATCTTTTCCAAGTTTGGCTACACCATGATCTTTTGCATAATGAACGTCCCCAGGTGAGAGAATCACGGTGATACCATTAGAAAACTTCTCCCAGTCAATTCCTTTAAAAAATAAAGAGAAAATAAAAACACTTTTTTGTCACAGTTTGTGCTTACTAGTGTAAAAACTAAGCAAATCCAAAAAGAATGCATGGTATGTATATCTGAAACTTTTGCTAAAACTGAGCTCTCGTAAATGACAGCCCTGATAGATAAGTTTATCGCTTGGTCGCTTACGAGAGACCATTCTCGTAATCATCCCGCTCTAGTTGTGACCGCTATAATATGGCAGTGGTCGCTTAAGAGAGCTTTGACCATACCATACAGGAGCGTACGGTCCATACACGCACATATGCGTAAATACGCAGACGGAAAATACGACAAAAATAATCTCTTTTTGCTTCCTGGAAGCATTTTTATCACTAAATCGGAGATGACTGATCAATTTTTGCATTATATTGGTGTCCTTGCCCGTCTAACTGAAGGGTAGACATCTCCCTCTTAACCTTCTTGATGGCGTTTGACTTTTCCCCCAATTGTCCGTAAACACTGTCAGCTAACTGTACCATACCGGTAACAGTAGAGCCGGTGGGTAAAATAAACAACCAACTATTGCATTTTGCTTCGTACTTCATTAATGAAAACCTTCTGTGGAAAACTCTGAAGTGCTTTCGAAGGTCTAACTTTTCTTCCCGCGCGTACACCTTGAAAATCTCACGCTAAGCCCCTGCCAAATAAGATCTCTTGAATGTATAAGTGTAGTGTGAAAGGCGTGATCACAGAATCTGAGACGTTTGGCCGGGAAGACTGCGGGAAGTTGCGATTAGTCTCTCTATTTGTAAGACTTACGGGCGTCTGGAGAAATCGACGGCAACATGTGAGAACTGCAGATCCAAACACCAGGAGGAGAATTCACTGATAACTATATTGAAGAACACAGTTATACTGATTACAGTCACGAAATATAACAATACCCAAAATATCGCTGATTTTACAATGATAGCCTACAATACAGTGGAACTCCATCATAAGGCTCCCCCATTAATACGATAACGTCAAGTCATTTCTTTTATGTTGTTTAGAACAAGAAATTCGTGTTTATCAACCGAGTCGATTAAGCCCTTTAAGCCCCAAGATCAATACAAATTCTCGGGACTGATCTCCAAACACTTCTTTTAAGAACAGTTGAGAGAATTTGGTCTAACATCAAAGCATTCTCCCTTTGGTTATAAATTTAGTAATTCTCATAACCTTTGCTCTTGATGATCTGCTGATGTTGTTAGGAGAAAATTGATGTTGGTCACTCTTGGGACCTAGAGGGTTAAGTATAGCCAGAGCAACCATGTTTGATTTAAAGACAGAAGAAGATTTCGAGTTGAAATAGCAACGTTAGTGACATTCGGGAATCCAAAAACTGAACGCAAGCTAGTGTCATGTCCATCTTGTCGACTCAGACGTTAAAGTCGTTCTAACGTCCGAATAAGACACGCATTTATCGTCTGAAAACTTACACTTCTTCTTTTAGGGAGACTCGACAAAAGCAGATTTTCGACTCAGACCTCAAATGGGCGTGGCATTATAACCACGTAACATTTACTCCGATCGCCAAAAATTTTACGTTATATTGTAGATTGATCTATATGTTATCCATTCTATGTGTTAGACTTACGATAAAAGTAAAGGTGGGGATACCAGAAAGCTTCAAAGTAGGATGGTACCCCCCCCCCCAAAAAAAAAGAACTGGGTCGAGTCACCTTAAGTGCATCGTTCAGACGAATCGCGGTCATTTCGCCCGAAAGTCGATTCGCACGGAGGCATTCGCTAAGACTGATATCTTCACCCGATAACATATATACACTCTACAACATGGTCAACCAACTTCTCCGAGATGTTATTTTAGTTCAATTAACCTTGGATTCCACATGTGCAGTCACTTTCTTTCCAAGCTTATTTCTTTTTGTCAGGCTTAAAGAACGACAAATACACATCGGGCGAGTTACCACCCTATACCGTTCAGAGGCAACTAACAGGTGACTTAAACGTCTCAGAGGTTAAATGCGCTTTGGGAAAAATTTCAGCTATATAACAATAAATAATAAAACAAAAGATGTCAAATAAGCCTACCGTTGCTGAGATAACTGTAAGCACATAATCAAAGTTTGACACTAAAGAATCACACAGAGACTCTTTACATTTTTCGTTGTGCTTCGCCGGGAGAGTGTTGAAGAACCATCCACAAGAGCTTAATGGAAAATCCCAACCCTAAAACATACACAGTAGGAAAGAAATCTCAGATTACAAAAGAAAAAAGATTTTAATTGCAAAATAAATATATAATCAAAGAATGTTTTTACAGCTATAGAGTACTAAAGTGATGAGATCATAACTGAAATGAAATTTGTGAAATTACGGGATTTGTCAGGATATTCTGAGAGAACAATGTCTAAGAGGCCTACTTACCAAAAATGAGCATTTCGAGGCAAATTGTCTCTGAGATGTTAGCCGGCTCTACTCAGAAAACTCCATACAAACCCTTCTAACTATTTTTTGGGTCGACCCAAAAAAATTTAGAAGGGTTTGTATGGAGTTTTCTCAGCATAACTGGGCTACCATCTCAGAGACAATTTGCCCCGAAATGCTCATTTTTGGCAAGTAGGCCTCCTGGACAGAATATCCTGACAAATCCCATAATTTCAGAAATTTCATTTTTATGACATCACAGTTTAGTACTCTATTACTTCATTACTTACAAAAAATGTTACGAACGAATATTAAAACAAGGGACAAACAAGTTTCTATGAAAATTTCAGTCCGATATAACCAGAACGAATTTATGCTCACATATATACATGCATACACTGTTTACAGGTAGCCATTACGACACCTGAAGGAGGATCATGAGGTTATCCCTATATAACATTAATTAAAATACGTCTCCTTACAATAATAACCCATACCCAGCCCAAGAAAGGTTGGCCACACCACCAGGGTCTACATCCCCTAATCTTTCCGAACAGCAGTGTAGGTTCTTTTACATCCCACAAGAACTATATATCAAGTGAAATTGCTGTGAGAAGACTAGGAAATTTAGTTTGGAGATTTCATTCAAAGGTAGCACTTAATTCTCTCAGTTATTTTAAGATGAGTGATGGTCCAGCCAGGGTTTGAACCCGTGGTTTCCCACTCAGCAGACCGGCACTCTCCCAAATGAGCTAACCATGTGGCGTTCCTCTCAGGAAGATTTGTAACTGACGAGATTATCATGTACCATAAAGACTTAATGTTAATTTGAAAATAATTGTAAAATTAACGCTGTTTTTTAGGGTACAACTGATTAGTGTTGTACCCTGAAGAAGGCAGCATTGCTTTCAATTGTTTTCAAATTAACATTAAGTAACTACGCCGCGCAGGAATTTCAATCTTTATTACCATAGAGACTTGCTATCTTGTCAATAATCAGATCAAAAACAGAGAAAAAGCTACATAATGTTATAATGATGATGAGAGTAATAATAGATTAGTACATGCCATATGCATGATGAGTATCCTTGCATTCTTCAAAACACTTTGTGTAACGACCTATTGTAAGAATGAAAAGAAGTTGTCAGTTATAGCAGGCTTAACACTAAGTACAAAAGTTGCATTTGAATTTTTTCTTCAATAAATGTCTGCAGTCAGCAAGGTAGTAGTTCAAGTTCTATATTGTGTGGCTTGCTAACACAAAGCAAATTTCCTTCAAGAATTAAGTGAGAAAACTGAATTTGTTTAAAGATCACAGCATTTCCTTAGGTGATCATTTTACATTAATGAAATAATAATCCGGGGAAAATGCATTGAACTTTGATCTTTAAACAAATTCAATTCCCTCAACTAGCTAATTAGTTAAGGATAATTTTTTTGTGTGTGTGGAGTTCAGTATGGAGAATTTGTAAATCAGGACTTTGGGGCTAGGTAATAAACGGTTATCTATGACTGATTATAATACGGCTAACACCTCTTTGAGACAGACAGTTACATAGACAGTTGGTTGCATCTAAGTGTGGACACAAGACAAAAAAAATGTTCTAATAGAAAAGGTCTTAAGTAAAAATAGTCATTTATACAGTCATAATTATTACCAACCCCAAAGCCTGCTTTAGCACTCAGATGTTCTGTGACCACAAGTAAGGCATTAAGTGTGGCACCACCACTTCCAACGCCACCTTTGGGATCCTCCAAGGTCAAAATCAGCACATCTTTTTCAATAAATCCTTTGTTTTGAAGTATTTCAAGTTCTAATGGAGAAAGAAACTGTTATCTAGAAGGATAGGAAATTGCATAATCTGCACCAAAAAACAAACTCACTTGCCAGTTTAAGGCTAATTAGCTAGCTTTTGGACACCATGTAGCCTCTGAAATTTTCAAATTTTGTTATCAATAAAATGACACTAAGTGTTCTATGCCTAATATACCCCGAGGAAATGGCACAGTTTGCCACATAATAGACTTTTTTGCTGCAAAATTTGACCCGAAAATTCTTAGCTAAAAAATTTAATTTGATCACTCTATTAGATGGCCTCTTGCGAAAAAGGTACTGGGACATTAATATGGCCGGAGTTGAAGAAATTAGGAATTCACTGTTTGATGTATGTTGCAGCTATTTTTTTCATTTCAGGTAATTTTTGTTTTTTCCTTTGTTTCAAATTCATAAGCGTACATAATATCTTACCCAAAAACGTGAAAAAACAATAGTTTCCTGCGATAGAAAATTATCTAGAATATATGCATTAAAACCATTTATTATTCATTCAAAATATTTCCCCGATTCTGATTGCCTAAAAGCACACGTTTAATTCACCATAACCAGTTACTGATGACCAAATTTGGAAGAATTTTGACTTTAACGAGGAAATGACGTCAAAAATGCAGCGTTTTCGCAGGTTAAGGCACCGTTAACCGAGAAGACCTGGGGACGAGGTTGAGTTGTTTTGGTTGTGAACTTGAAAAAATGGCGGACATTTCACTCGTTTCAAGAGTAAGAACTAGGCGAAAAAATAGCTAAAAACATGGCAAGAACAGCAAGAAGACAACTCTAAGGGCGACATCTGCTATTTGGAGAATATTTGCGGAGCTGGATTAACCTATCTATACGTACACTATCGAAGATGAACTGAACATTGATGGATCGATGGAGGTAAGCATGTTTTAGCTATGTTTTTAAACTAGGAATTATTTTGAATGAATGATAAAACAGTTATTGAATTCGGCTTTCGTATCATATGAAGAATTATGGAGATCTCAGAGGAAGTTATCCGCCTCTCTCCATAATACTTCATAAGATACTCAGCCTCATTCATTAACTGTTAAATATGCATTTAAAACAATGCACTTCTTAAGCGATATATTAACTCAATATGCTCTTGACTCGATTGTCAACTGCAAAACAAGATTAGTCAAGCGTGCAAGACAACCATTATTTTTAATGTACGTAGTTGGTTCATTAATTTTCACTTCAGGTCATTACAAGATAACACACCGAGACTTTAAGATGGATGGTGGATTACAAGCACTTGAGCCGAACCAAGAAATCACTCTGATCACTAGCCTTCAAAACCTTTTCATAATGATACACAGTTTGAATAGAGGTGTCGCTGGACGCAACCGCGTTCAAAATATACCATAATCATAGTTTTCTATCGCAAGAACCATCCACCCTTCCCTATCAACTCCTACATGCCTAACAAACATATCGAACGCACTCTCGCAAGGTCCGATTACTCCTAGTTTATTTACAAAGAAGGCGTCGAAACACGGTTTGGCAGTTTTTGCCGTTAAAGCTTTGTCTATAAACCTAATTTATCAATGAAACTGGTGGATAAATTTTTTTGTTTACAACTTTATGCAAATTAAGTCTTGCGATACTTCATTCAGCTGACAAGTTTCATAAATAAGCTTAAAACTAAATCAAATACGGTATGACAGAAGAATTCACAACTCCCTAGGACGAAATGTCCCCGCAAAAGCTAAACAAATCCTTCAAATGTTGTATTTGTTGGCAAGAAAACATGACGGCCGTTAATCCTTGGCAGCAATAAATGAGTTTAAAATCATCATAATTCACCGAAACGGAGGTGGCTAGGCGAGGTAAATATTCACCTTTAGCCGCCGACACTGAAAGTACTGCAATTTTTCGAGGGCCATCTATTTCCCTCTCGCGGGATCTGCCACGCGACAATCACGCCTTAATTTTTGCCATTATTGTCGACTATCAATCGAAGCCGTAAAGCTTACCTTTCGCCTTCCATTCAAATGAAACCGGCCAGACAAACGTCTTCTATCTCCAGTTCAAATCCCTTCCAAAACGATTCATAAGCGTTTGGCTTCCCTGAGGCAGTTCGCATTTCATAAGCCTTTCGTATCTTTTTCGCGTCTACCCGCGGCTTATTTTCTCTAGAATAAACGACGTTCGACAAACAGAAAAGTTGAATAATTAATATCGTCTTACCTCGTTGAAAAGCAAACGCACTTTGTCTTTTGCGACAAGTTAGTACAATCGCACCCCAAGAACATTTCATTTCTTTGCTGCCTTCAATGTTTACGGTTCTTCCAGTCACAGCTATGGTAAAGTTTTATTTCCTTTACACCGAAAACTGAATGAATGGTTTTCATTCACCACAGGCGGCCCAGACGTAGTATGTGTCACTGAATGAATATATTAATATTCATATGGACAAATTTATGCGATAAGTCGTCGAAACTCCCATGAACTAAAACAGCCCAAAAGTCAAAATATAACAAAACAAAGCTAAGATACCTTCAACTGAACGTATCCTTGTCTTTTCTGGCCGGTTTCAGGGGCATTTTGGGTAAGCACATAAGACAATTTCTCTATAAAAATAATGTGTAACTAGGAAGTTTGAGGTTTTAGTCGTACAAAACAGCGTTGTAGTCGTGCAAAACAACGGCAAGAGAAAGACAAAAAAGCGTGCTGCACGTGCAAATTTGTTTTTTGCTAATTAGAGGAAAAGGGTGCTGCACTTGCAATTTGTTTTTTTGCT
>OZ037993.1:44080997-44100997 GCA_964035705.1 Porites rus
TTTTTCAAACAAATATAAACTTTATATAAAACCTTTTTGAAAACGTAGTAATCTATTTACTTATTTCCATTATTTAATAATTAAAACACTTTCTCACGAGGAATATTTACATGTCGTTGTTAAACAGTACTCAGTTTGAGTCTGGTTTAAGACAGGGTAGATCTTTCGGCAATCTATTCTGTAGGAATAATAGCCATAGTCATAAGTGTATGGCTTAATTACAATTAACATTTTATGTGTCAAGACGCAAAATCAAACCTACCAGCTATGATAATAAAACACTTATTTCACTGAAATGCACAACTAAAAGAACTGACTGAGGCAGAAACATGCAGATAGTTGGCTTTTGAAAAACTGTAGCGTGCAATGTTACAGAAGGTAGACACCACTGAAATTTTGTTGTGCGCAATGATGTACAAGGTTAGCGATAAAGATTTGTTGCGACTTTTTTTCAAGATCGGCGCGATGAAACTGGCGTGCAGTGTTGTAGAAGGCAGACACACGATGAGATTTCATAGCGCTCATATTGCAGGAGATAGACACACGATGAAATTTTTCGCGCGCAATGTTGCAGAAAGTAGACAGACATACACTGAAATTTGTCGTCCCCAATGTTGGAAAAGATAACACACTAACAATCCATTGCACGCAATGTTGCAGAAAATAGAAACACCTCAATATTTGTTGCGCCTAATTTACAGTGATGAGATTTTACTGAGCTGGGCACACATGCCGTAAAGTAGCATTACTTGCAATAGTACAAGCAACATTTTACTGTGCGTCCGGCAGCATTTCCTTATTTCATCTACAACTCAGAAAGTACAGAAACTCAAAAGAGACATGACCACTTTCTACAGTCAACAACTCAAGCTATCACTTTGAATACTGTATAATCCGCTTTGATACCCATGTGGGTGGTATTCCTCAATAGAGATCAATTTGTTGCGGTGAGTTGAAGCAAATTGTCCTTTTAGCGTAATAGGGTTCAATATACCTCGATCACTTGTCATCTTCCTTGGAGGTCGTCCCTTTTCTTAAAGAACTACTATTTTGTTGTTCTTCCGAGGAAGAATGTCTCGCTGGTTTAACGTCAATCTCACCGGAACATGAATTGCGCCAGCGCACAATTTGCCAGAGAGTTATACGGAACCTGTCATTCATAACGGTATAAACAATTGGATTGTAGATAACCGAGGCCTTGGCTAACAGATCTGGGACTTCCGCCTCACCAGGAGATAGCACCGTACTACCCCGGATGGTAGCGATGATGCTCACTAAACAATATGGCGACCAGCTAAGAACGAAAGCGGCGATTGCCATGGCGGTCATGCGTACAAGTTTCATTTGGGATCTTTTTCTACTGGCCTGGATTGCAATGTTCCCTGACTGGGGTGGCTGTGTCTTGACTAACCTACAGTATCAAAACATAGATAAAAGGTAAGGTAAAGGTGCACAAGAACCAAAAGCCCAAACGGCCGGAGCTTATCCAGGTTTCATTAGCATGAAGCACCTGGGAGTTTTGCTACTCCTCCCTGGACGGGATGCTAGTCCATCACAGGGTTACCCCCAAGGAGTATGTCGCCGGTACCCATTTATACACCTGGGTGAAAAGAGACAAAGTGGAGTAAAGTTCCTTGTCTTAGGAAACAACGCAACGGGAGTGGCTTGAACCCCGGACCTCCAGATCCGGAGTCCAAGGTGTTAACCACTCGGCCAAACAAACCTCCACAAAGTATCAAAAAAAGACTAAATATAAACAAAATAGGCCTTAAGGCACAGTAAAACGGGCAACCAAAACGTGCAACGTGTTTTGCAACATTGCTGCAAACGAGTTGAAAAGTGATGTTGCGTGTTTAACTACCCACGAGTCAAACCTGTCTTAAAGCAAAATCCCGGTCTCTTAAGTCCTCAAAGTGACAAACGTAATATTATTCAACTTTCTTCTTACAATATACTTACATAAGTAGAAAGTTCACAAGATCTCCTAAAGCCGGGGAAAATTACTTGATCTGTAAGCAAATTCTCTCAGTATTTTTTTGGGAAATCAGTGCAATGTCCTGATTTGTAAGTTATTTGTCAGCAGATTTGTGAATGATCTGTAGGTTGCGCGTGTAATGCATGATTTCTAAAAGCAATGTCAAACTGTGTTCCATGCGATACTAGCTATGTTTGTCCTTCGTTTTCTTCTGAGCAATGTATAATAAAACAATAGTCCAATTTCGATTTCGTCTCGGCCCCTGAATAGAAGCACTGAAGACTCATTTATACAGGGCTAACTTCGACCTCAAGTAAAATATTCCCAAATACCAGCAAGAGGGTGCCTGAATTTGAGTTTTAAACAATAGACACAGTTTTACACAGGTCTTCTTCAAACTGGAATTTGTGAATATATTTACCTTGATCGAGGCTTACCCTGTATAAGTGAGTCTTCAGTGCTTCAGCAGCAGCCTCGACGAATTCAAAACTGAACTATCGTTGGATTAGTTTTTGTGATATCGGGAATATTCAAGATCTTAGTAAGTGTTATCAGCTGAGCCGTCGACCTTGATCATTCCCAACATCACAAAAAAACGCATCCAATAATTGTTTAATATTTCTTTAGGTAGGGATAACCCTCTATCAATATATCTTCTTTGTTTTAATGACTTTTCTTTTGTGTTTCACGAAATCCTCCACTTGACAAACACACGACACGCTTATTTCTTTGCTGTTTTGTTATTAAAGCCGGCGATATTCACCATTTACAAACACAATGTTTTGTTATATAATTGTGTAACGAGTGAAGCAAAATATCCTTTTGTTTCAAGAACCAATGCGCTTCTGTTTGGCACATAAATGTCACAGCCTCTTTTCCAGTGTCCTCTCCTACTCCGAGAAGGAGAGGACCCTGGGAACGAGGTTTATTAATATCAATGGGTGACGTCAGCGCGAGTATCGCAATACTTTTTATCTATATAATTTGACAGTTTGGGAGTTACTTGTTGAAATATTTTTCTTTCACCAAAATCTCATTAACTTTCAGCTAACCTGTAAATTCTTTTGTAACAAACCACGATGATACTCAGCGGAAGAAAGAAGCCGACAAAAACCAGCAGAACGTTGTATGCTGTTCCCGATTTTGTTTCGGGCAGCCAATTTGGACAACAACTGATCCCAGAAGTCCCGGGAACGAACTCGTTCCAGCCCACTAACGGAGGAAACATAGCGGTCACTCCGTACAGCCACGTGAAAATGATCATGCCAGCCATTTTCTTAGTTGGAACTCTTCGCGGTCTACCGACTTTACTGAAGCTGTGCAACATTGCAAAACTCATCATTGTCAGGCAGGCTATTGTCGCGATTCCCACGGAACCGTTTATGAATCCGGACCATATACACAGAGATTGGTTTTCAAGAACGTTGTGATCGGTGAAGTTGGAGGCTGCAATCACAGGGTAACCAAAGACGATGATAATAATATCAGCAACAGCGAGGTTGATCATCAGCGGAGTTATGACCTTGTTTTTATGCTCTCGGCGCCGTAAGACCAGAATTGTGAGAACATTGCCCACGAATCCTACCAGCACAATAACGGTCATAACGATGACGTAGGCTATGAATGCCGCTTGATTCGGTCTCCGACTCGCGTTCTGATCACCAGGGGTGGACTGCATTGTACCTGTTAGTAGAGTTTTAGTAGACGTGTCCATGTTCTTCTGAAACCTTGAGCTCGCGTAGGGGTTAAGTTCGACCACGTTCAGCTGTTGCGCATCAAGCAATTTTGTATAATATTAGACTCTACCCTACATGAAAAAGAAAAAAGACGACATTTCATATGATCACGTTGTCAGAGACTGGTGCAATGTTGCCACAGTTCACTGAGAGTTCCCGACGGAAAGAAATGGCGAGACAAAGAAATGGACATATGTATGGAAGGTATCCAAAGATTTTGGATTTCATCCAACTACTTTCGGTTAAAAAAAAAATTGCGTAACACCAGGGTAAACTTAACTTAGGTACTAATTAATTAAATTAGAACCGCTGAGGAAATTGAAATGTATCCTCAATAAAAAAGTCTCGGAGACAGAAGCGTGATAACCAGGTTCAGATGGATTTTCTGAGTGTTTTCCTTGGACTTTTTACATGATCACTGTGTCGACGCAGAAAGCGCAAAAATCTGTGCCGTCAAAAGCGAATTAGCCAAAGAAAATAAGGCATTTGTTCGGCTAAAAAAAATGATAAAATATCGCGAAGTGCAGTCAACAAGTCAAGTGACAAGTACAGCCTTTCTAAAGTCAGGTCAATGTCGCGGCAGATGGCGAGGATCTTTGATTGATGGTTCACGGTTGTTTAAAACCGCAAGTTAATGGACAGTGGTGACCTCGCGGTAAATTACACGGCAGCCTTTATGGTATAACATCCCAAATACCTTCACGCTTTTGCAGGTCCTTCAAGACAATTTTTGGCTGTTTCTATGATGGCCCGAATTTCACTTGTTTGCAAATTTTATTGCAAAGAGCAATATCCGGCGTTGTTCTAGCTTCGAGGGTCAGAATTACAATTTAGTTTACCCTCATTTCAAAAATCAAAGCGAGAAATGCTCTCATAAATTTTTTCAATCGTTCGGATCGTCGGGATCAGCCCAGAAATTTCCGGGACAACCGAGACGGCTCTGTCCAAGGGCACCCAGCGACCTTTTTCTGTAAAATAACTGTTCAAAGGAGCACATATCGCTTAGAACTTTCTAAAGCTTGACAAAAGCTTAAAATTTCTGGATAACCGTTCCATTCGTCTAAAATATTCGAAGGTTGTCTAATAGCTTAACTGCGATTTTCGGAGGTTGTGTTATTCACATTTTAATACCAAGATATTGCGATTATTGTTTAAAAAGGTCTCCTAGAACTTTCGGTATAAAGACAAAACGTCCTCTGTAATTTTCTAATGAAAGCCAAGCTACTTCAAGTCCTCGAACTGACGACCAAAGTTCCCGTAAGACATCCGAACAGATAAATAGTTTTTAGAGCAACTCCAAATTAACCAAACAGGCTTCTAAAGCGTAGAGAAAACAATCTGAGGCATTTCTGACGTATTTGGAAACATTTCCGGCGGTCGTTGGCTGCCCCTGTCTGTCGTTTTCATAATTATAATTGTCTCGATTGTAGGAAGAACTCAGAAATATTCCCCATCGATGACTACCATTTGCTTACAGTTTGTCAAAAGCTCAGAAAATTAGGATTGTCAAGTATCCTGAAAGAGGAAAAAGCTTTGTTGTTAACCCCTGTACAATAGGAGCTGTGGATGAGCAAACATTAGGAGATATAATTTCCTAGTACTGCTGACTTTGGGCATAAAAAGAGAGCGATTGAATTCTGTGATATTTTCCCTTCCATCCCCAGCGATTTCTAAGAGAATGATGGCCGATAGATTATTTGCATCTTTTGAGAGCGGCTACCCTATAGAACCCCTTGTCGTTTCCATTGACCCGATCCGCAAAATAATGTCAGAAAGTGTCACGCTGGTTCTTACTTGCTAGCCTGTGAACAGGCTTTCTGTTTTCGGAAAGGGTGAAAAAAGTCGCGAGGAGATTTCTTTCACCCTTTCCCCGAACTGGCAGAGAGCCTGTTCACAGGCTAGTAACTTGCCTGCAAACTGTCTCTCTCCGCTCCCCGTCGCAAGGGACGTTGTCCGCTTCTAATACTGTAGGTGATTGCTTAATGGAGGTGCAACTTTTAAGACCTTTATCTTTCTAAGCTATCACAGTTGTGGAGTTCATTTTTTAACGATTCAATTTTTGCGGTGTGTTTTTGGTAGACCTTTCTTACTGATCCTGAAAGAAACCGCAAAATGGAAAGACCACTAGTATTTGAGTTGGTGCGTCCATGGCGAGGCATGTCCGGCGTCAAACGAAAACTACCCTCACGTTTTAATGTTTCTTCCCTTGGGAGACGCAATGAAAATAAAAAATCCTACTCTACCAAGACAAAAATTTCCAATCTTTTAAAGACATAAATGGTATACTCAAATGGTCAATTTCGAGACCCTTTAATGCGCATGCTTTACGATAAAGCTACAGTACAAATAACAGGTTTTTAAACACCATTTGTGTACGCTTTTCAGATATAAAAGAAGAAAGATGTTCACGTTTGTTTCAAATCAGTCCTGATTTGACAACTAAGGAACGAGAAATATCAGTAGCTTCTTGATAATGAGTGGGTCGATCAGGGACAAATTGTTTTGGTAAATCTCCATCTACAGCCGATACAAACTATATTACCGTCACCTTTGTTTGTTCGTTCATTTTTCTAATTCCGCATTGTAAATAAAAGGGGATATGGGTAGGCTGGCAACATATATTTCGATGAAAATACCCTAATCCAGTGAAACCTCTTTTCAAGAAAAACCTCTATTCAGAAAGACGCAAACTTAGTTCTCCAAAACAGGTTAATATAATATAGTGCATATTTTTTAATCTCTAGGCGGTCGACTTGTTTTTCGAAACAAATACGATTGTAAAAACGCAACATCTATTAGCCTCATTATTACACTGTTTTTAAACACTAAAGAGAAGAAGCCAGCTTCAAACACGCAACAAATATTTTTAGCCAAATTAAGAAAAGTTGTTTTTGTTTTTGTTTTTCATGTTTAACACAAAATTTAACACAATTTAGTAATGAACTTGCCCTGCAGGGAAGTTTTATCATTTACGCAAATCTTAATAATAAAAAAACTTACCGAATATGAGTTTTGAACCTCCCCAAAGTGTTGAGAGTTCTCTTAGCACATTGGACCTGGATAATTTTAGCCAGCCAAGATTTCTGAAAAAGTATTGTGAATGCTGAAGTTTGGCCGAGAGTTTCAGACTACGAATGCAAGATCGACGTTTTGTGAAAACATGTCGAGATCTCCTTACATTTCCGGAGAAAAGATTGCGGTAAAAACCGAAAGCTTTTCTAACATCATATTCTAGTGTTCATGCAGATAAGAAAACGTTCCTTTTTGCGACTAAATATTCAGAAATTTCTTTTGCTTCGATTATTTTCAATTGCTTCTACATTGAGTTTAAGGATTTTTTTTTTATTTATCGTTTTAGAATAAATAAAATTAGAACACTGTACGTGACCGGAGGAAAAGTATACTCAAAATATCAGATTTTGAGGCTTTTTAAAAAGGAGGCGTCAAAACAAGTTTAACTTAAACTTTGACATATTACCTTTAGTTTGAACGGATAGAATATTTCACCGAGGAGCAGAAGTGAAAATTTTACCGAATTCAGTAGGAGGAACAACATTTTCAGGCTGATTGTAAATAAGGCGTTCAGTTAATAAAATAATAGTGAAAAAAAAACTTTCCTTTAACCTTCGTGGTATCTATAGTACAAACTATACTAAGGCAACACAAATCGCTGCAAAAAGTTACTCAGAACCACGGAAATTTGACTTTAAGGGCAGGAAAATTTTACGAAGGAGGTCTCTAGCATGACTAGATTCGAACTGAGATTTCACTGAGAAGGCTCGTTGGGTTTAAGCAATAACTCCCATTTTTTTTTTCTCACCTAGATTTGTAGCACAAGAAGAAACAGTTGATGCGACACCTCGATCGGACTGATGTAGTTGTTCGATATACTTAGGCGCTCCGAGATCTTGCTTCGCTTTCGTTAATTAACTGACACTTACGACAATGTATGTTCCACCTGAAAAATACATCTGTTAAATGGTCACTATTTTTTAATTTTATGAATACCAAGCAGCATGATAAGAATTAAGATATTCATAAGAAAAAATGGATGACTGAGCGATTCAGTAACTACTGGGTTATGCCGACAGCAAGGCCTGTTTCTTAAAACAATTGTTGAAGGATCAGAAAAACACAATGACACAGGAGTTAGTGTATATATGTTGTGTCCAGATTAAGAGGCTTTCAAACAATACATCATATTCTATGAGAAAAAAATGCCTCCAAGCGCATGCGCCCTACATACATCATTGTCTTTTTATAAGAATGATGTTTTTCTGGCCCAGACTGAATATTCTTATTTTTCTGCCGATTTTAGGCTCGAATTATTCTTGTATTATTCCTAAATTATAGCTTAGACATTTCCGTTTTAGAATGTATTAGGGTCCCAGTTACAGTTAGTGCAAGTTTTTTTTCGTTCTGTTGGCCGTTTAGAGCAAAGGGGTAGTTCAAGATAACAGATTTTCAACACACAAAATTATATCCTTTTCAAATTCTCAGCTTCGGGTTTATTCTTCAATTATTCTTACAATTTCACAAATTTCAGCTTTGATATTCTTATAAAATATATCATTCTCATAAAAAAGAGTGTATTGCGGTTTCAAATCTCTCGATTCCTACCTACATTTAATAATTAACGTAACGAATTTCTGATGACCGTCATTGTCATATAGATACAAACCGTTCAACTCGTAATCTTTTTTTTTTATTTGCGGCTCGAGGCCTCCCGTTACGTAATTACGTTTGAGAAGCAACATAATGAATTTCACAGCACTGCCAACGCAACCTCGTTCCCAGAGTCCTCTCCTACCCGGCCCTAGGAAGCGAGAGAGAGAACCTAGAAACGAGGTTGCTGCCAACATTTCAATCACATACAATTCTTTATTTCTGCTGTTAGTGAGGGGGCTGTAGAAGGGGGTGAGCACCCATCAATTTTATTCACTCCCTTTCTAGAGACTCCCTGTGTTTACGTCTCTAGCTTTTCGGAAGAAGGCGATTAGAACGTTTATACTACTACAAGCCAATTTGATTGGCTTAGAGTAGTGGTATTTCATCTTAATTTGCAATACCTACATGTGAAAATTACAAACCTTTTGCGGGAAGTAGATATTTGGCATAAATACCACGAGTGATATTTCAAAATTGTCTCAAATTTCACTCGCCTAACGGCTCGTGAAATTATGTATAACAATTTCGAAATATCACAACAAATCATGCTATTACCTATACCAATACGACGTTATTTTTCATCCCGCATTGTTTTTAAAATATCCTTTCGTAAAAATACACAATATTTACCGGACAGCACACTACATAAAAGAAGTCTAGAAGTTTGTCCTCGCTAAAATTCGTCGTAGAATGACAATGGCTATCACATTTTCCCGCCAAAATGACGCTGGTTCACGCGCACGCACTACTTAGTATTCAGGGGAAAATCTCGTTCTCGCAGTCGTCTTCGTGTTAGAATCTAAAGCTTTCTACTGCCTCCTTCACAGGCCAGTTTCCCAAGGCTTAGTGGGGAGCACGGACAAGCGAGACACGCGAGAGGGGGATAATGTATAGGAACGAGCGCAAAGCGGTAGCGGCGCGCTTTCCTAATACACATAATTGACTCAAATACCCTTCAAAAAAAGTGATCACGAGCGACTTGACGTACAGACAGACGTCCTTTAGGGTCAGCCCGCACCCCCTGCTACATGATAAATCGTGCTTATTGCAATCCAAAAAACATCAAAGTGAAATGGTTTCGTATTTCATTAGACTTAATATAATAAATGGAACATTGTCATGAAAGACAATGGAACATTATATCGCCACTTCTTCTCTTGTTGAAAACTGTAGGGAAATTTCGTATATCCCTGCGGCCACATAATATCCTCCATTTCTGTACACATATACGAGTCACTTCACTGTTGAGAAGGATTGCGTGACATTGAAGCAAAAGGACATCTGCGCGCGCAGGATGTACAGGCAAACACTGTGATGAAGAACACGCTCTGCGCATGGCCTATGGTCAGAAGGTCGGTTCCATTGGTAACGAGCTTCTACGACGGCTAGACGTTCAGGTTAAACGTGTGAAGAGTTGACCTGATTTACTCAGTTAGTAACGAATACATCAACGGTCAAAAATCATTCTTTTTATATATTTCCCTCTTTCTAACTAGAGCTCTTAGGCTGACCACATTTAGAACATTTACGTCAGTCGTCCAATAACAGAAACTTATTGGAAGAAGGGCGTATATTTGACAATAAGCGTCACGCTAAGATTAGCGCGATGCATCATAAAACAATTATCACTCGTGTTTGCCGTAGTAAGCCTGGTTTGACAACCAAAATTTTACGTGAGCATTGTCTTCAGTTTCTCTAGAGACAAAACCCAGGAGAAATAATGTTTTACTATTTGTTTTTGGAAATCCAAGCCGAGTATATCTTTATTTAGTAAAATCCTACTGGTGGTCTATCATGCTGCGTTCTGATTGGTTGAGCTACTACTAGGCTATATGTTATAGCCCACTAGTGGCGAAAAGCGCCGGCTTTGAAAACCAAAACAAGGGCGGTTGAATCGCGTTTTGCTAGCGAAAGTTGTTTTGTCTCGATATTTTTGACCATCTAGTTGGATTTTACTAGAGCAATTATTCCTATCGCCCTGATGGCCTCTGAGTCAATAGTTCATTCGGCCTTCGGCCTCATTGGTTATTGACTCAGAGCCCATTCTGGTTCGAGAAATAATTGTTAAAGATAATTCATGTCTGGTTTTGACTCTAATTAATGATTAAAAAGTTGACTTAATCCTTCTGAACAGAAATTTTTATCCCTTAGAGCTTCTTACCACTGGAAAGTTTAATTGCTTTCATTTGAAAGGTATTGTAGTAATCAACAGTGAATGAACGGTTAAGATTTAAAATTTTTTTAGTCGGATCCTAAGTGCAGCGTGAAAATTTGGTCAACAGTGACCTGGAGAACAAAACTTGGCCGGTCATTCGTCAAGAAGAAAAAAAAGGGGAAATATATCATAAATAAATAAATGATAACTAAAAAAAATACTAATACAATTTTCAAAACAGACGTTTCGCTAAGAAGATGAAAAAATTATGGTGAAGTGTTTTCCTGGGGCTTATCTATACTCTATACATAAGAAAAATTAAATCGACTGGTCAGTTTTAATAGCAAGGTAAAATTGAATAAATCTGTGCCTAAGATTAAAAAGCACCTCTTTATAAAAAAGGTCTCAAAAAAAAAAGGAAGCCGAACGAGACATTAGCATCATCACTCTTACCTATTGGTCTTCCATAAGAAACAGGAAATAGTACCAAGTAAAGATCACTCGATGAAGATACGTTTAGGATTCAAGTTTTCTTCTAAGATGGCGCAGTGTTCTTGTGGTTTTAGCTTGGTAGAATCTGATACCAACTATTTTTAATTGCCTCCCGAACCGCGATAAAGAAAGGTCAGAGCTCAGTACTTATTCATGAACATGCATCATGGCGACTAAATACTCTTGTCTGACTGGCTGGGAATGAAAAACCATGTATAATTCATAATTGGCTCTGGTTAAGACTCTGGTTTGCGCCGACTTTAAACTCAATTAATTTGCTTATTTTGAAAGCAAACACAAAAAATTCAATGCTAATGATTAGCCTGTAAGTAAAACGATTTTTCTGCTTCTTAAGATTTACAATTGAACTTAAAGGGCTTAACTGACGCTGCTTCGTCGCTAATGAGACTTAAATCGGTTTTCAGTGTCTCCGTCTATTTTCCACTAATTGTCTTTCATTACACTGCCCGCCGATATGTTGCCTAAGGTTGCCTGAGGTTGTGTTGGTTTTCTGTCTCCGTCGAAGGAGAGTAATTTTTTTAAAAAATGCCAATGGGTAATGGCAAAAAACAGACTGCAATATAGAAAAACAAAGGTTGAAATAAATGAAAAGATGCATGGATGCATGTCTTTTCTTATTTAATTTTTTTCAGTATCAGTCCAGTGCCCATCAATTTCACGTGTACGAAGAAATCAGTTTGAGTGAAAGCCTCGTTTTGTTTTTTATCATCTAATTTTTAGTTCTTATTATACATTCCTTTTGCAATACTGAAAATAATTATAGACATTATAGTCATGCAAATAAAGGTTACTGTTGTTGTTGTAGTGTTCGTCTTTTATGTTTCCCGTGAGATTTATGGCCTGGGCCTTAAAATTCTACAAAAGGACGAAATAAAAGGAAATGACAGTGTTATATTTTGACTCAGAGGGACCCAACGACTTTTTTCTATGAAATATCAGAATATTTTATAGTATTACTTGAGGACGGCTAATAATTTCTAGATGACCTTTCCATTCATGTACAAATTTCGAAGCTCATTTAATAAATTGCCTAAGGTTTTCTGAAGTTTAATTTTTAACATTTCACTCCCCGGTTAGGCTATTTTTCGTAGAAAAAAGGAAAGTTAAAATTTCCGGATTCAAAAATGTGATGGAAAGAGGAATCAGAAAAATTCTCTCCTAGAACGAGGAACACAGGAACGAGCGAGAGTCAACGACTGCGCGAAAAATGGCCAGGGCTCTCGTTCCATTTTTCGCGCAGCCAGAACCGAAAAGTTAATTCCTTGGTCTTTCTTTGCTCCGAAACTACACGGAAACGCTTGCTACGCAGGCTACTGGTTGGTGGAGATGGGGGAGGGAATTCGAAGGAAATGTATTGCGAGATAGAGATTTCTGTTAAAGGACCCACCCACTCCCAGACCTGAAAAGTGTCCCCCTTTATTAATCAGAAATTGTATCCCCTCTACTAATCCCATAATTTTTAGGTATGTGTAACGTAGCCTTTTTTTTTTTTTTTTTTTCATCTCTCTTGATACTAAACCAATGATGCCCGGAGGACTTTCCAGGTTTCGATGTTCACATCGTGAATTGATATATCGATATCAACACTGATGTCGCTAAGAAACAAATTGAGACATCGAAAGGTAGCGATAGCCGATATATGCTAAACTATTTTTTTTTTGAAAAGACTAAATAAAGAGAATTCTTAACTATACAAATGTTACAAGTTTCTGAGATTGCCGAAAATTGCTTTAAAATTACAGAGATAGATTTCGACAAGACAAGATTAACTTTGTTTGTTTTTTAAGACTGCAAAATAGAAAGGTCAAACTATTAAACAGAATTAAATTGCTGGTTAATAGTTACATTGTACCCCCGCCACGAAAAAATGTCAACCCGACTGTTAATGCGAGCTAGCGACTAGGTATATAAATGAACTGACAATGAATCTGGAAGGGCTACACAGTGATCAATATTTACGTACCAGTTAACACAAGGCGGTAAATGCCACTTAAGCAGCTCGATCGATGCCAATCAAAGGGTAGGAATAAAAAATATCGCAAGGAGAATGGACTTCTCAGCTTTCCTTGCCGCTTTACGATGTCTGTGGAACAAGAGACTCATTACAAGACAACTGAAGTTAAAACCATTTAGTTACATAGAATCATCACGAGTTATCACAAGACATCACATGCAGAACGAAAGTGCCACGACGTTTCCGGCAAGAACTCAAGATGAATTAACAAAACACCATGGCTAAACACAAAACTAGCCATTCGGACGGCACGCAAGAACCACTTTGATCTACATCTTGATTGGTAGACTATATCGCAGCTCATTATATTCAAGCCTGCTAGAAATCACTACCCCGAAGCGTTTATTTTCATGGTCAGACACAAGATGTAAACAACCTATGAAAGTTCAAAGGTAGAGTTTCGTGTTAGGATTCGTCCGCTCTGATAGGCATGTATTACGTATTGCCTCACAGAGAAGAGCTTAAGCCATGCAATTTCTACGGAATGAAAACTTATGCCAGTGTTGAAATTTCTTATGATGTTTTGTAATATTTCTTACGGTTATCACCCAAAGTGAACTTTATTTTTGCTATAAAAATATCATTATTGTTGTGGGTTGTTCCTTTTACCAGCACAAATTTTGTTTTTGCCAAGACAAGCTTGGCACGCCTTGATCACCAACCCGGGGGAAGGGGGGGAGGGAGTACTTCCTTATATATATATATATATATATATATATATATAAGCCATATATGTATGTGCCGCCCCGTCGGGTAAGGTTTTTGCGCTGTTTTGGTCCGAAAAGGGGTATAATACACTTTACCCATTTTTGGTCTGGAATCGGGTTGAGGTTCCGAGGGAACTATGGGAGTGTATGAATATTTTTATCGTTTCAATTCCAAATGAGTAAGAAAGAAAGAGAATATATGCGAATTCCAAATAGATTTGAATAATTTTTGTGTTTGCGCCCTAATCTAAGTAATTATAACATAATTTCTACCTAAAGGCCAGGTCTGAAAATGGGTATGGATTTTAGAGGTCTAGTCTGAAAACGGGTGTGGATAATTACATTTTTTTTTGGTCTGAAATCAGGTCAGGATTTCAAGAACCAGGCGGCACACCCCCACCAAGAATTCCCAGGAGCACCCCCCCGGATCACTAAAGCAAATCTTGTTAGTAATGCCCCACGAGTTCTTCATCGAATTCGATCAATATTTTCTTCCGTTTCAAAGTGAGGGAAATGATCGAATGGCGTCAATGGACACAAAAATTACAGTAAAACGCTTATTGATGTGAAGTTTCCCGCCTAAACCTGAAGAAAAAAACGCGACTTATCGATACGTTATCGATCACGTTGGCGAAAACTTATAGAGACGAATCTATCTTGCACTGAGCATTTGAGGACAATAAAACGGCAAAGTGTGATTTTGATCGATGAAAAGACGCAAAAGCTTAGTCTGAAAGTTAAGCCAAAAAATTGAAATCACGTAAACAGTGATGTACCCAGCTACTGAATCGCATCAAAAGCGTTCCTTGACGCGTTTAGTTGTCATTTTTAAAATAGTCAGTTCATTTCTATCTTGAAAGAGACGAGAAGAAATCAACCGTTTTATTTTCAGTTTCTTTATACAATCCGTTGTTGGTAAGCTGAAATGTCGAGAAGCATGTTAAGTCTATAATAAATATTTCCTATGAAATCAGGGGCACCCAACGACTGTTTTCTGTAAAATGTCTGTTCGGAAAAACAAAAATATTGCCTACAATTTTCTTTTGCTTGAGGACGGATGCACATTTCTAGATGAACTTTCAATTCATATACAATTTTCGGAGCTTATCTCATAAATTCCTTACGATTTTCTGAAGTTTAATTTTTCATATTTAATTTTTTTTTTTTCAAAAAAAGGAAACCTAAATTTTCGGATTCTAAAATGGAGAAAGGAATCAGAAAAAATTCTCACGTTCGTAAAACGTTAAATTGCACCTAAAATTTTTGTAAAAATAATACTGAAGCCCTTGCAATTTCGAAAAGACTTAAGTTCCCCTAGGATGACCGAACAGATGCAAATTTTGTAGCGCCGCTTAGAATGCATTTCTAGAGACCTAAAAGTACTCTGGATAGCCCAAAAAGTGTTTTCAACGTATTTTGGAGCAAACTGTCGTTGGGTGCCCCTGATGAAATTAAAAGTAAATGAAAAGAACTTACATTAACTAATGAATTGAGCATCTCCAAGTTCCCTACAATCCTCATTGAATCCTGTACATCAGTATCACGTACAGATGGAAAATAATTAATGCTCACAGCTGTAAAGCTCTATGGCGATTCTAGTTACATATTTGAATTTTAACAGGGCAAGCATTTCATCGACCCATTCAATACAAGATCCTGAACAAAAAAAAGTAATGTGTCATTTAATCTCAAAACTATAGGGATTGGACTTCGGCCTTACTTCCGTTAGTTAGCAATGATTCTATTTTTTTTCTAAAGAATCTTTTTTTCTAGAAAAAATTGAAATACATTAGGTAGAAATTAGCTAACAGTTATGGTAAAAATCATAATTGATTCTTCATTTCGTTTCACCACGGAGTAAAACCGCTTTTATAATTTAGTTTGTCGAGGATATGAATGAAAAAAGAACTGAAATTTCAACTTCTGAAGGAGAAATAAAGTTGTAGGAAACCACCAGAAAACTCTTTTCAGCTGTCTTTTATTCTAACATTTAAGTACATACAATCGGAGACAATTATTGACACTTTATTCTTAAGCCCGAAGTACGTAGGCAAAATTAAACCTCGATATAATCAACTTTATCTAGCTACGATTCAGTTGTTGGCAAGCATGACATTTTTTTCGAGAATTTTGTTACATTGAGTACGTATGTATCCAAATAGTAAACATACTCCTCATGAAAAAGAAGTAAATCACATGAAATTAAAAAGATAAACCAGTTCCACCTGTAACTAAAATGATTGATTGCATGTTTAGTCGCGGTCCTGTTGAGGTATAATATAATGAGTGGAAGTGCCATACCTTAAAAGAACTTGAAGTTTCTTTTCTCAATATAAACAACCATTAAGCAAATTTGCATTTAAAAACGAGGTTTTCGCAGGGAAAATTTGCAATGATTAACAAACTCAATATAATTAAAACGTCAGTTTAATACCTTGGGTAGACCAAACCAATGACCTAGATTTGAGCTTAATCTTCCTATTCGTTCTCACTTAAAATCAACCGTTATGCCGACAAACCGTGGATATTCTAAATAATCTTAAAATTCAGTGTTAATTGATCCTTCCTCAGTTTCGTTTCAGTTTCATATTAAGCCTAAGCTAATATCATTTTCGGAGTAAGACAAACCGTAGTAAACTGATGTGAAGACATCACAATATTACAGTTTACAAATTATAAATCAGTTTACTATTCATGTCGCGAATCTGAAAATGAACAGAACTGTTATTATTGACACCAAAAAGGAAACTGAAAAGAAGTGAAGGTGTAAAGGAAAAACGTTATAAAGAATGCCTGCCTGCAAAAAATCAGACGAATTCGGCAAGGGTAGAAAAAAACAATAGTTTTTTCGGTTAAATAAACAAAATCCGTTTAAATAGTCTTTTGAGGCGCTCAAGTAAGACACAGGTTTGAGGACCCCGCGTGCAAAAATAAATCATTCAGCTGCCTTTAAAACACTCCAATTTTTTTCTACAACCTATAGATACCTGTTAAAATTATTTGGGGGAAATATTACGTTGTTCTTTGTATGAAACATAATTTAATTTCAAAGGCTTACAAGGTCTTACAATTTTTTGATACTACAGTATTGGCTAGCAGTATCGGTATTTTGCGAAAAAATATCATAATATTCACCATGTGACTAACCTTCAAATCAAACAAGCTTCGGCTGGTTGAAAGAAGAAGTATGATCTACAGAGTCGTGTGAACATTTCTTTGAGGAAGTGATCACTGCTTTTCTAAATCCGCCATGAAAATGCTGATGTTTGACCTTCCGCCGTCAACTTTAACTTTGCGAGTCAGACAAATTTTATTCCCTGCACTTGCATGCATATCAGAGTAAAATAAGCAAAGAGGTTAAGACATTTCGAAATGTTCTAACCTTAAAATCTGCTGCAAAAGACGGGTCCAAAAGACCTGGTCGTTCTTCAACCGAGAAGCCCCGGGGACGAGTTTGCGCTGTTTTGGTAAAGCAGTACAAAATCAGCAAAATGGCGGAACATTTCGGGCGTTTTGCAAAGAAAAAATAGCCGATCTAATGCCTACAAATATAGTAAGAACAGCAACAACACGACTAGACGGAAGACATCTGCTATTTAAAGAGTATCTGCTAGACTAAATATCCCTTCAGTTCATATCCACTAACCTCCCGGGAAACACTTCGGAACACTCAAGCGAAGACGGGAACTTAACATTGATCATGTTTTAGGAATTCGTTTGAATGAACTGTAAAACAGCCATTTGATTCTGCTCTCGTATGATCTGAAGAAACATGAACACTCGGCTCGGAGGGTTTATTAGGTCCTTTTCGATCCCCATAAGTCTTCAGATCATACTCAGCCTTCTTCAATAACTTAGTGTTAATACATGTATTCTGCCCTAGGTAGGGTTAGCTCGCAGGCTATGAATAACCATGACTCTGCGGAATATCGTGAGAAGTCACACGGGAGCGGCACGCGAGAAGAGAAGCGGTCCCCATAAAATACTAGAGCGGAGTTTTTTGAAAACGCCGGCTTATCGTGTTCGTGTGGACGGACGCAGTGTGATGTCATACATCATACAGTGCATACCCTGTAAGCGATACTATCGTATTTCCGTTGCTTTAGCATTTCCGTGTGGACGGGCGAAAATTATTCGAGTACGCTACGTGTTGACGCATATTTATTCGTAAACGGATACAAAAATCTCCGTTTTCAAAAATATCTGAGTACATGTGGAAGAGGCCTTACTTGATGTGCGTAGTTGCCCCTTTTTTAATTGTCATTATCACCAATGCAAATCGAGTTTGCGTAGCATAAGTAATGTAATTGATATTGTACAACATAATAGATAAAAAGTGCCCGACAAAATATTTTCTAAAGAACTGAGACGCGTTTCGGCCATACGACACATTTTCAGTATATGAAGAAAAGTAGCATACCCAAAACGGCTGTTTTTTTGACACCATTTGATATCCGTCCTACGATATCATGTCTTGGCGGATCCGTTCTCCGGATCAAAAAATGTCTTAGCACACCAGATAATTCATGATTTATGCGCAATTTTTCTAAGACACCTTCAAACCCGTAAAATTCAGCCCCTCGTTCAGGAGTTGGAGTCATTTTTTTTTTCTTTCGTGTCCTTAGCCGATACAACTTTTTACAGTTTTCCTATTATTTCAGTATTAATATTAGCAAGCGGGTATTTCCACTGGTGACAACAAGCGGCGTTGGGATTTCCGAGAGGCAAAAATCTTTTGTGACATAGGCGGTGAGTGAGTATTCCTCGTGATTCGTGCTCGTATTAGTTTAGCATCCAATTCCCAACATTGTTGGATGTTATATTTGCGTCCGTTTCCTCACCCTGACGCATGTTGTTGCGTGTAACTAGGAACTGTGGGGCAAAGTTTTAAACCGGTCAAACTTTTAGCCACGGACAAACGGACGCAACGACTCCCAACATTGTTGGGCCAACAATGTTGGGAGTTGTTGCATCTGTTTGAACGTAGCTTCACGCTTTTGTGTAATATGCTCGCCTTTTTTGGAGCATTTTGGTGAGGCAAAAGCATGAAGCGCTATTGGAGCATTTTCGTAACATTTTCCTGGAAAATTTACTGTTTTTCTCAGATAAAATAAAAATTAGAAAAATTTAAGAAAAAATGATGGCTTAAACGAAAAAAATGTTTATAAATATATATATCATATTTAATTTTTTTTTAACGTGTATACATTGAGGTCATGCTGCCCATACATTTAACCTTCTTAAAACGTTTGGAATTAATTAATAGCCATTCAGAATGATGATCATTACCCAAGCATCTTTTTTTCGAGGGGGTGGGGGGAGGGTAGGCGGAGGTAACCTAGTATTTTAAAGGAAATTAAGGCCGAGCATTTTAGTAGGAAAACAAAACCATATAAATGTGCCAAAGCCCAATAACCTTAGATTCAGTTGACATTTGATGATCACGCGTTTTCAGCAACGGCATCCAAAAGCCTCAGTAAAGGATTATCCGCAATGAGGACTGACGAGGTTGCTTTTATTGCTTTTTTGTGTAATTCAAAGCATTTTATTAATGTAACTTTAATTTTTAATCTTCAATTTAATAGTCTGTGTTACTCTTTGTAATGCAAATTTCAGCCTCTGAAATTGTTAATCTTTCTAATTTTAGCTTTTTTTGTAGCCCTGTAACAATTCACATTGAGTAACAAAGAAAAACGCAACCCGTACGTTACAAAATCTTTAAAATAACTATACATTATTGTATTGTGAGTTATTCACGATTTATGAAAGCGTCTGTTAAGGGATAAAACAAAACGTTAAGAAAATGTTTGGCTGATTTGTATAAATTTGTTTGCCAGTGAACAGTTCCAGAGCGTTAAATTGTCACTGATTTTTTTTTTTACCTTGAACCCTATTTAAAATATATAATTTAGTGCATTTTCAACCCTGAGAATTTAGATTATCCATCTGGCAATCTGCATGCTTGGTGAGTTTTTCATGACGATCTTTCGGGACGAATAAAGCCCCCTCTCTCTCTTTTTTTTTTGAGTCGGCAAGTGTATTTCATCAAATCTTTAACGTAGACGATGTATTTCATGGCAAATCTCAAACGAGTAGGCTCAAGAACTTCTTAAAAAATTTGTCTATTGCAATGGAACTCACCTTCGATCGGGCGATTATTTTTGGGTGTTTCTGGATAAAATCTTCGTCTTTCCCAAGCACACAATAATGTAGCAAACGTCGCTGGAACTGT
>OZ037993.1:44105997-44183497 GCA_964035705.1 Porites rus
TTAAAGTTTGCTTCATGCTAGTTTTCCAGTTTAGAGAAAGGAATAATTATATCAGTTAAGTTAAAAACAAATAATTGTCAGTATTTTATCAACAGATTTTCAACCCACAAATTATATGCTATTGAAAATCTCAGCCTCGGGTTTATTCTTGTAATATTCTTATTTTTCAGATTTCAGCATCGATATTCATATAAAATATATTCTTATGAAAAAAAAAAAGTGTACTATAAAACCAATTAAACCTATTGTATAAATACTGGAGATCATGCAATGGCGGATTGATTTGTTGAGTATGGCACCACGCGATAACAGTATCACGTAAAAATACTGCTGAAGAGGTTTCTTAAAGACTGATTTTCGATCCACGAACTCTAGAACAGTATGACTGGGTTTATATATCTCTGTACTTGTAATCGTTTGTGGGAGTTAGACATAGGCGTTGGAGGAGGATATATTCATTGAGAAATTCATAAATCTTCAAACCCCATCCTCTCTTGTTGTGTCACCATTTTTTTTTAGCTTTTTTCATCATTTTGTTTAGTCTTTCTAAGAGAGGCATTGGAGAGACTTAAACAAACTAATAAACAGTAAACAGTCCGGCATTCTCTGACTGCCATATGTACTCAAATGAGGCAATGACATGCACAAGTAAGTAAATAGAACAACGCATCAAAATTATAGTATCCAAACCAAGGAATGAATAAAAGACCCAGTCCTTCGATAGATTTGCTACCTTTCTTCTATTTACATGTACATAAGAGTGATGTCTCCGGGGAAATTGCAAAAATGAAACTCAGAATTTTAACAATTAGCATTTATTGGATGAGACTGAGTATAATCTGAAGAATTATGCAGATCGAAGAAGGTGTAATCCGCCTCGTGCGCTAACACCCTTCTTGGTCTGGATAATTCTTGCGACTATACTCAGCCTCATCCAATAATTGTTTTATTATTCAATCAAAATTATAAAATACTTTACAACATGCATACCTCGAACGATGTTACTGGTTCCGTATTCATTCCTTGGCAAATTCAGGATAAAAGAAACGTTTAGTCTACTCCTAGTCTAGCAGATATCAGTTCTTCAAATAGCTGTTGTCTTCCGCTGAGTTGTATTTTTGCTGTTCTTGTTATGTGTTTATTTGACAGAAGCTATTTCTTCTTTGTTAAATGTGAAATTTTCCGCCACATACTCTAGCTCTACCAAAGCAACTGAGCTCGTCCCTGGGGTTTGTCGCGACCGGTTGCCGCCCCGCTTTTGCTGGCGATTGCCTGTACCATTGACGACATTTTAGCGGATATCGTAAACGTCTCCTAAATTTGGTCAGCGCGAGCTGGTTATGAAGAATTAGCCGGGAGGTTCATTGGAACCATTCGCAAACGCAGAAATATTTTCCATGAATAATAGGAATATCTAATGAGCAAGCCAGTAAGGATAGTTTCGTGATAACGATTATCGATGGAGAATTATCTTCAGACTGTATTAATCGTTCCTTTAGGTTGGTAGAGACATCAACAAAAATGAAAATAGTCTGCAAAATATTTTTTAATGACTTAAAGACGAATAGTTGTCATTGCGATTTAAGGGGAGATTTCAAATCGAGATGTCAACAAGCGTAGATTTCATAGCAGCTTGTTGCACCTTGCGAAATTGCTGAGTAGTTTAAATGTGCTCGAATTTTGATGCGATTTTTCGCGATTTTCCTGCTGTGCGGAAAATTTCCAAAAAGTTACCTTAATGGCGGGTAAATAGAAATATGTCGCTTACGGTAAACACAACACGGCATCGTATTAAATAAAAGATTGGAACGACCAAAATGACATCGCCACGAAATTGCCATGTAAATCCTACCCAAAACTCGACCAAAATCGCACGAAACGGGCCTTCATGTCGATTCATGCATAAAAAAGACTTGACATGCTTAAAAAAGACTTCGTTTTTTTTATGCATGAATCGACATGAAGGCACTGTAATTCCTCGCCGGGCATCTTTATGAGAAAGGCGATCGTAAGAACGAAAAAAGACGATCGTGTTCCTTCGAACCTGACTTCTTTTAGGCTTATATCACAGTGTTTTTTTTTCTTGCAAAATTCGTGTTCAAATTGAGCGGCGAAGTCGCGATAAAAAAGCAGTATACTTCATTCTTATTGATAAAACCAGGGCGGTGTTTTGGAGCTCATGTTACTGACGACATTCTTGTTTATGAAGTATTTTAAAATTCTCTGGTCTGAAAAATTACAGTTTAGAGGCCTTTCCTTGTTTTAACTAATGTTTCTTTTTAAGTTTTTCGAGTGTTTCTTTGTCGTCGATCTGAGCGAACCATGGAACTTAATAACAAAGGTTCAACTCATTTATCAGAAAAAGAATGGCTATGTTCAGACTTTCCACTCGAAATAATTGGGGTTTCTACTGTGATGGGCTGGCTAGCTCATTTACTCAGTTTATGAGAATATATGACTCATCCAACACCATTTGTACTTCAGGGTTAATAGATTATTAACAAAAGAAAAGCAAACAAAGAGTTTGTACATTCTCGAAAACGAACATGATAATCAGTGTGGGAATAGGCTTTTGCGAAAGAAACTGATTATCAATTAATGAGACATAAAATTTTGACTCACCAGAGTATCCATATAGGTACGTATGAGGAATTGATCCTCTACCAGAGTAAACCAGCCATTCAATGAACAAAGCGTGAACTGAATGAGCTTAAATGAGACAACAAATCGCGTGATGTCGTCTTCGAAACGTGGTTAGCTGCCTTTTTTCATGGTTCCTGAACCACATTTGACCTTCAGGTCACAGTTAATGGTTTCTCTAATAAGTGCCGTGTTCCGACAACCTTCTGGTGTTGTCAGCAACGAAATGATCGGTGTAAGAATTCGAATTTACATTTAAAGAATGGAACTTGATCTAATCATGATCTAATCGTGACTTAGAATATTGTAGGGCTGTCCAAACATGTCTTACTGCATTGTAAATTGCTGTCATCTATGACCATTAACTGAATAACTCAATAGTTGTCAGTTTGACCTCTAAACAGTATTTAGGAATAGCTAAAATTATAACTTTTTCATTATCGCTCTTTTCCAAGTTTTTAGCATTTCCGGCCATCAACTGGTTTGTTGAGTAGCTAACAACATATGTATCCTGCATGAAGCTACTTCAGATACTTCAAACGATTTCCCTTAGACTGTCAAAGGACATTTTTTTCGGAGTCAGATGACAGGTTTCCTTGTCGATCGGAGGCAAAACACTTGTCAATTATAACTCGACTTAGATTGTTTACAGTTCCCTATTTTTTCGTGAGATCGTCGAGATAAAGCGCGTCTTACCGTTAATGGCGGCCATCTTGATTTTCGAATGTACCGAGGGGGCGGGTGTCGGGGAAGCCACCCCCGCCCCCTTGGTAGTTTTGAAACTCACGCAAGATGGCAGCCCGTAACGCAAAGCGCTCGATCTCGACGATCTTACCGAAAAATAGAGGACTGTGAACAGCCTAAACTCGACTCAACAAATGCAAAGTGACTGAGTGACCTGAAGGGACGGCACATAGACAGCGAAAGACAAACTGAGAATAGGAGATTGCTAGATGAGAGTCCTAAGGGAGGGTGGGGAGGGGGTACATCACAGTTCGTAACACCTGTCGCAATTTATAATAAATCCAACACACTTTGTAATACAGTGAAACCCGTTAATACGAACAGTGAGGGGCCATAGAAAGCGTCCGTATAACGGGGTGTCCGTATTAAGCGGGTTGAATTTAGAGACAATGTAAAGGCTTTCTTTCCTCAGGGACAAAGCAAACTGTTCTTAATAACGAGCTGTCCGTATTAAAGGGGCTGTGTGACAGCTGTCTCCTTCATTGATAATGCCGATTAGCTAGGGGTCGTTATTCGCTATCGGTGCCTCCTTTTGCAATTATTGTATTATTTATACCCTCTTTTAGTGTTGAAAGCAGTTACTTTTATGCTTCACTCTCTTTGGTGGCGGTTCTCACTGTTTGAATTTTGATAAATTTCGTCACACAGCTTCTTTAAGCGGTTGATCGTACCTGTCGCAATTTTTAATAAACCGTGACTGGCAATGTGTACTAACTGTCTATCGCACTTTTTAATAAACTGGGCTTTATTATATAAACACTAATGAAATACCAAGGGAGCTTTCGCGCGAAAACATGACATCTTCACAAGTGAAAATAACATGATATTTTCACAGGTGAAAAGATTGCCGTTGCCATGGCTACATAATAAATCGCCCCTTTCGCAGCAAAAAACTATTTTTAAAATAATATAATACATTTTTAAATATTTTCCAAAAGTATTTTGAAAAATATTTCACTCGTTTGCTGGGCTCAATCGTGAAATTTTTTTCAACACTCGAAGATAAATTTCGTATCTCCGCGCGGCCATGTAATATCCTCCATTTCTTAATTTGTAATAATTCCATGACATCTTGTAATAAACGTTCAGTTGAGATTGAGAAAATGTTTTTTTTTTAATCAGTCTTCCTATCGATCATTGCGATTATTTTCATGAACTTGAATATTTGAATAAACTGTGAGGCTGTCATTTTTTCAGTATATTCAAGTTGTGGTGCATTACCAGTGCTACTCATCATAGCCATATAGACTTCCCATATGGTTTCTTATCGTGATTTGTCGAATGCTTTTTTAGGAAATAGAAAAGCCATTACCTGTTGGTCTTCTAAGTTATGTTCTTTAGCTTCTCAAAACAACATTAAAACCTTGATACCACGCCTTTAAAATCTTAAAATTTTGTTTGTCCCTCGAAGAACAGCAACACTAACACCGCAGAAGCAAGAATATTTGTTTATTCTACGACAATGAAATCACAAACAAGCCGATGTACAACAGAAAGTTTCACGTCTTTCTGGTTGAAATTGACGGAGATAAAAGTAAAATGAAATCGATTTTCGTAGGTCACGTGACCGATCAATTTATCGCCATTCATTTTCTTGTGTCAGAGAAATTCAAGACACCGGAAGACATGTTTGACCAAAGAAAATAACTAGTAATATTCATCACAAAGTGCGATGGAATTATTTCTAATTACGACAAATTTAAAATGTATTACTTCCTTATAAAACTCGCCCCCAGGGCTTTTCGGTTTGGTAAATTGGGAGAAGGAAGCCCTGGAGACAAGGTTGCTTGTTCATGACAATGTGCGACACGGTTTATTACAAATTGCGACAGGTATTACTGAAATTGCGATGAACTTACTAGAGCAAATTGCGACAGCACCTCAAATTCTATTGCCACCCTTTTGTGGTTATTCCAGATAGCTCGCCACGCAACGAAGTGAGTTGCTGCTCATTTTTTCGCTTTTTTCACTACTTTGCCTTATTGATAACGGTGCTTAAATACAGCTTCAAAACGTTTTTCAAAAATATTGTAAAGAATTTTATTTTATTTGAGCCCCCTCATTTCGAACAAAATTTAAGTTGGCTCTGAACTTGCTGATCTAACTCAGCTGATTAAAATTTAATTGCTTAAAATCATTCGATTTGTTTCTTAGGATAAAACTATTTTCATCCCTGAACCTCGCTACGAAACCAAGGTCGTCCATTCAATAGGAGAGCAACGAAAAAAACACACAAAACAAAAAACACAAAGTATCAACTTTCACATAAAATTCATAGAATAACAGTCAGAAAATTACTAAAATTGCTTTTTGAAAATCATGTCAAGTAGTAGGAGTGAGGCTTCGTTATCAAAGATGATTGGCTTAACTTTTACGAAAATCGATCGATTATGGACGTGACCAGAAAGTCCAAAGGACAAATTCAAAATTCAACATGTAGCAACCCGCAAAAATCACAACTATAAATATTCATCGTGGTCAACATTTGAAAATCAGAAGATACACACAACCACTGCAATCATTCAAACACCTCTAAACAGCTAAACTGCAAGAAATATGTACTGCTTGAGATGATTGGTGGAATACTTGAGAAAACAAGCCAAGAACTGTAAAAAACAACGATAGAAGTGATTTCCTGGAAATCTACAAAGAAAGGTCAGGCAAAGCTTGAAACCTCTAACCTTAAATATTCTCAGGTATGAACATGTTTACACGTGTACTATTTATAATAACCCGGGGGGGGGGGGGTACTCAACAAAGTTTAATCAGGGAAGGCTCCGCCCCGAAGTCATTTTTCGTAGAAAAGGCGTTACCCCTGTCGTATACCTTCTATTGACCAATGGTAAACCTTTCACATACCTGGTTCAGACCTTCACATCTCTTTTAACCCTTCCCGCCGACATTTTTCACAGTCATAAAATGCATCGGTTAGCCCTTTTGGGCCTTTTTACAGATCGAAGTGACAGATTTCCCGTACCATATCATATACTTCAACTAGTGAAACCCAGAGTGGAATCCGTAACCTTTCATATACCTGAACCCTGAAAAAGGTACCCCTTTCGAGCGGAGCCTTATAGGCCATTACAGGAATTACCCAGCCCCCCGGTGTACTACTGCTGCTGCTCCTGGTATTTTGTCCACCAGCTTATCCTTCTATCGATCTTCTAGTACTTCCCAATCCAGTCATCCAATAATTCGATGATCGTGTTAAATATAAAATGAAGAAAACCACTATTCAAGAAGCTTTATTTAGAAGTTGCTGAAGTTTTTATGACACTCGGATTAATCAAAGTAGGGCTCGAGAAGAGCCTTGAACATGATTCCCTCTGGTTTCAAATGGTATTGTTGGCTTTATACACCTTAGAACCAACAAGCTTACAGATATCGTCTTTGAAATCTCCTAAATATGTGCTTCCCACGAGGGAGTTTCATCAACTGAGATTCCATGGTATTTGCAGAAACGAATTAGGTACAAATCACATGCGAATCACCTGTTTCGCACTGAATTCATGACAGCAGGAAACATCTTTTGATCACAAGTTAAATTAGCTGGAACAAAAGCACATATGCCGGAAATAATTCATCAGAATACACTGATTAAGATCAAATGTAAATCCAAGCTCAAACTTTCATTGCTTGCATTTTCGCACGCAGTTCAAGAGTTCCAATACTTTAATACCCAGGGCGCGTTTATAACTCTTCTTTGATAATTTGTTATTGCGTTCGACGCCAGGAGAGCGAGTGAACTAAACCCGCGAGAAGCCTGGGCATCAACATTGAGCAGAAGTAAGTGCCTGAGACGGAAATACGTCATTAAGACCTCAGACGTCTCGTTCTCGCTTCCTTAGATCACGAGCGCTTCAGAGAATAAAACAAACGTTTTTAGAAATGCTACGGGGCAAATTGGAAACGCTTAGTTCGAATAATTTGCAGTTAAAACGACAACAAAAATCGACCGGAAATATTGTTGGCTTGCAGAACTAAGTCAACAACCTCGTACCCAGGGCGCTTTTCCCTGGCCCACCTCCAAAGCCAGGAAAAAGCGTCCTGTAGACGAGGTTGCTAAGTCAAGTACACTGAAACCTCGATATAACGAACCTCTTTATATAGTAATAATATACTCTTTATATAGGTCTATATAACGAGGAGGTATAACGAACGATTTTCTTCACCAAATATCAAAATATATGAAAAGGAACCTCGATATGACGAAACTTCGTTATAGCGAACGCATGTTGCCAGTCCCTTGGCCCTTCGTAATTACGAGGTTCTACTGTATTCGGTGGGTGAACGCCGAGTCGCAATTAAAGGCTAAAAGAGTTATTACAAAGTAGAGTCACGGAAAAAATTGTCGTGTTTCAAGAAAAATCCTAAAAGGTAATTTTAGTCTGAGACTGTGATAGATGATCGCGAGTTTTTGGGTTCGAAATTTTTGATTCCGGGATTTATTTGGGTAGGAAAATTTGGCGAGTAGTTTTTAGGGTGAATTGATTTAAGTAGGGATTTTTTGAGGGTATTCAAAACAATCTGAAGATTCGTGGCCGCGTAGTTCTCCGAATAAAGTACAACCAAACTTGGCCTTCGGAAATTTGGCATAGGATTTTTTGGGGGTTAATATTTGGTCCAGGGATCTTTTTAGGTTTTGTTGGAAGCCCTAGGATTTTTTGGGGGGTTTGATTTTTGCCCCCATTCGATCATCCCCTTCATTTGAAATCTGGAGTACCATCGCAACTTCCCCCCCCCCCCCTCCTCCGGGTTATAGGTACAGTTCGCCCCATGTAAGGGAATCGGAAAATTTGGCTTGCGGAATCGGGAATCCTTGGCTTTGGAATCCGGAATACAGCTCAAGGATCTGGAATCCCACTAGGGATTGGAATCCGAAATCAACTTTCTTGGATTCCCTTCCATAGGACGATACAGCTGGGAAATTTTCAAACGTTTTGTCGTAAAAATACCTTCCGCAGTCTTTACATCTATAAAACACCCGAATAATACGGACACTGTGGAATGTCCTCCTGATGTCCCTATTAACCGGGTTTCAGTGTAGAACTATTAAAATTGAATCAAAGAATGGATGAACTTGAACTATACCATAAGAACCTGGTATTAATTTGACCATACCGTTCTCGCCAGGAGCCCATAACCGGTTCTCGCTAAGTTGATACTCTGAAATGGCATAACTGCGCATTCATGAACCACCCGCTGGCCAAAAAACCGGGGTAGTTCTTATCTAGCATGAGGACAGTTCAATTACAATTTGTTTGAAAATGCTCCCGACAGCATGTCTCCATATTTGACAATAACTTATCTCTAAACGTATTTTAATATAAAACCATTTAAACGAAAGAAAACTTGTAAAGGTCCTTTACTACAGGCTACTCTTTTTTAAAACGACAATTTGAACTTTTTTTAGTCTAGAGTCGTAGAAGATATGATCAAGGAAAAGCTTCGTCAGTTTTGTTTTCTTGGTTTTTTAATACTTGCAGATAAAAAAAGTGAAGTCTTAGCGGCAAATAAAGCGCAACCAAAGACGTCTTATTATTCGATTCGGGACATCCGTTCTCTTTGCCAATTAGTTGAACCATTTCAGGAATCTGCTTGTTGCTTTGAACTGGCAAATGAATTAAGCCTAGTTATTACTAATAAACTTGTTACTGGAGTTAGTTTGCGTATGTTAACATGTTGCTGCGACGTAGTCAGTTTCCGTTATCGTGTGCGGTACTTAAAAAAAGACAAAAGACGTAAGCCTGAGCAAGTTTAAATTTACAAAAACTCTTGTAAGTTGTTGTTTCTTTCGTTCAGGACACCCCACAAAGTACAATATTAAATAATAGCGTCGCTCTATAGCTGCGGGGGTTTTGTGTCATCAAAAACTTTCTCAAACAATAAATTAAGACACTCAAGCGGTTCTTTTGTTCCAAAGGACTACAAACGCTTTATGATCTTCGATGTCAATAATATGGATGGTAATTACGTAAAAGAAGAGCGGATATCTTTATAAATCCTTCACATTTTTCAGTCTTGCGAGTAGAGAATTATTTCTTGGCAGGAACAAAACTCGCTTCGAGTTTAAAAACACGAGATAGTTCAAACGGGAGCACAGCTAGTGTAAACAATTGACCCCTAAAGCAATTATCTTCAATGAAATATGTAAATACACCAACACATCGTGTTTATATGTTTGACGAGACTTAATGTATATTTATGTTGCGGGATAATTGCCAACGAGCCATCCGAGCGAAGACGCTCGGATGGCGAGGCGGCAGCAGAATAGAGCCGCGTAAGACTGGGCAATAGGCAGAAAAATTCTCGATCGAGCTGAAAAAAGTGTAACCCAATGTAATGTAGATTCCCCTGAGACCAAGTAGTCAGTTGTGAACCAATCAAAAGGCAGTACCCGGCGCACGGGCTCAAGTTGAATAACAAACAAAATTTCACACACTTTTCGCCGTCATGACTTCCTGTGTTTATTTACCTAAATTTTTTCGTCAAACCCGGCCACCGCTACCCTGGGTACCAGAGGTTTTTCTCGCGTGCGGCGGGAATTTTCGGTGTTGGCCCAAGGCTAACACATCTTCGGCCGTAGGCCCACTATAAAGACTTGACAGAAACAGGAAACCGCGCTAGAAAAGTCTCTGGCACCCAGGGTAGGCCACCGCAGTCAAGAGACATGAGCACTTGATATATTCTATTACTTTTAGGGGCCATAACGTTAAGTTTTAACGAAGAGAAGTTTGTAAAACAGCAAAAGTGTTCTATGTGCAGCAAGCAATATTCTCACCACTAAAAAGGATCAGATTACACGAGGAGATAAGGAAAGCTTGGCACGAAGAATGCAGTCGCTTCTGTTGGAAAATCTGGTGTTGGGGAAAAAATCTTACCAGCGAACAAAAACAATGAGAACAAAAACGAATAACAAGCCTAAGCGAACAACAAAGGAAAAGAAAACAACGCCAGTTTTTTCGAAACCTGGCCGAGTTCAGGATTTATAAAAATAATGAACTAAAATTAAATACCGACGTGCCGTACATCGCATGTCCTTGGAAACATTTCAGATGGCCCAGCGAATCATTCTAAGTTTCAATCCGGTAACAAAAAGCCTCGGGAAATTTGAAAGGAGGTTTAAATGATTAAACTGTGCAAATATTTATCAACAATGTGAAACCGAACCGACAGTAGATTTGTAGATGGACTTAATAATATTGCCGATCGCTTCCTCTGGAAAGCTGACTTAATTCTTTGAAGGCACTTCACACTTTTACATAGCAGGTTTGTAAAGCCATCGCACTGAATCTGAGAACTTTTCAAGAAAATAATCCTTGCAACAGGAAGGGACCAAGAAACGGTCAAATGGGAAAAAAAAGGAATTTTATTCCTAAGCAAAATACGCATGATTTGCTCGTTGGCACTCTATCGATAGGTATACCTAGTATTATAAGTGTTTTTTATTTAAGGCTTGCAGCTGGTATGAAAGGAGATTGGACACAGAGGAGGATTCGAAAATTGTTGTCAATGCAAACAGTTTAAGGAATTCAAGGCTACAGGTCTGTGAAGATACTTAGGAGGCCGTCAGAAAAACATCACGTAGATTAGTTCACAGCGAGGTTCGTATAAATATTCCGATCGTTGATACATATCGTGTCATTCGCGGGTTTGATTTCATTCAGATGTGAAACGCTTTTTAAAAAGAAACACATCCCTATTGCTATTTTTATTTATCAATATCAGCCGCAACAATACCAGAGAATCCAGAGTACTTTACACGCGAATATTCCTCATTTTTGTTTTTAATAGATCCTGGTAATATCCATCAAGGAATTCCGTCTTCATAAGAGCAGAGGGTCGAGGGCAAGGACGATCTACGAGAAAAATTTGTGGCGAGTTTATCCATTTGGAAGAGGCGAATCAAGCAGAGAGCCGTGAACATTGAAAATGTTTTCATGTGATTAACGCCTTGCTGTTTCTCGAAAGGTCACGTTAACAGCGAGTCTAATATATCGACACACGACATCCACCATTAGGAGCGATCAGCTTTCGTATTTAGAATCTATAAAAGATATTGCCTCCATAGCAAAACGAGGCTTATTGACGGATTATCGTGACTGGCGACAATATATTCTCATATTGGACCAGCATCCGGTTAGTGTCTCGCAAAGATCAAACTTGTGTATGTATTTATAGCCGCACGCATCGAAAACCAGTGACAAAAGGATCGGTCCTGCTTTGAACACGGAAGGATTCAGCAATGGGGTTCGACATCGAAAGATTCTCAGGGAAAGTAAACGAGGGCCTCTTATGTTCGATTTGCCGGGATGTGTTGGAAGATCCATTGCAAGCGCCTTGCGAACACGCTTTCTGTTCGTCTTGTATCCACGCTTGGCTCACGCATTACAACACCTGCCCGGAAGATCGATTACCACTGTGGCCGAGCGACTTGAAGCCCATTTTCAGATACATGAAAAACGACTTAGACGCGTTAAAAATACGCTGCGACAATGAGTCTCGCGGTTGCAAGGCGCTGGTGCGACTGGACGCGCTCAAAACGCATTTAAAGGAGGACTGCGGTTTCGTGTTGGTTTCGTGTTCAAACGAAGGATGCCAAGAGCAATTCACCAGACGTGAGCTAGAAGCGCATTCAAAAACATGCAAATTCCAAACTGCCGAGTGTGCTAAAGGCTGTGGGTTGAAAGTGAGCAAGAACGAGGAATCGGAGCATAATTGTATAGCAGAGCTGCGCAAAGCACTGCTTAAAAATCAACAAGAAAACGAAGCAAAAATCCGGGAGCTAAAACAGGAAATGGAATCTCGACTAGATTCGCACCGAGTTCACATGGTCTACAAGGAAGCAACTTTGCAAAATCAAATCGAGGATTTGAACTCGCAGGTGGCCGAGCTGCTCCGTGAAACAAAATCTCTTAAAGCGCAAAAAAGAGAAGAATTGCAGAGCGATGATCCAGAAAGGAAGGAGATCCTTGAATGGTTGAGAAGCTTAAAATACCAAGATGAGATCGCTGAGAGGTACTGTAGCAACTGCAACAAGCGATACTTGTACGTGAGGAAAGATACACTTCACTGTTTAAACGACAAGGTAAAGTACTTTCTATTTTTTTTTTATTTCACCGGAATGCTAAGCAAGCGCTACCGAGAAACTAGACTGCACCAAAAGATTAAAAAAATAATGATATTTTAATACTGTTCACATGATCTTGTCTACCATTTGTTTCAATCGGTTTGAAAACGTACAATTAACTGCTAAAAACAAAGATCAATTATTCAATGTGCTAGATTCAAACATTTATTTCGGAGCTTCAATACCTGGTTTTAATAGGCTAGGACATTTTTGAGCAGCGCACGTCAACCTGAAGTGGACTTTCTGCATTCTTTTTAAGCATTAGCTGTGCGCAAATTTTCGGGAAAATTGTCTCTGCAAGAGTATAAAACTTCGTAATACAAATTTGACAGCGTCAAGGCATATTGGAAGGGAAAAAGCCTCATTTCTGGTTGACGTGCGAAACGCCTTTGTTCAAACTCCTTGCTTTGCGTGAAGTTGGTTGGCAGCGCAGAATCTCTTCGCTTTTGTTTTGAACTTTCACTTCCGGTTTCATGACGCTACCTTTTCGTCGACCTGATCAACTGTTAGTGATACTTTATGATTGAGATGCCCCTGTGTGGTCACGCGTCAAAAAGCGTGATTCAGACAGTTTGATCTCAGGTTCACGACATCAAATACACTCCTAAAAATCCGCTCTCCACAAAATGCAGATTATTTCGCCGTTTCAAGTCAAGACGTCGTAGAGTTTGAGTGGGATCATAGCATTTAAATGCCTTTGCCCCGATTATAAATTCTTGTGAAAAAGATTGCGTGCCACAAATGTTTTCGCGTCGAAATCGCTTTTTATTCAAAAGACCGTTCAACCTCTCTTTGTTTAGTTCAAGATAACGTTTAATAGACTCAATTACGATCAATTAGCGGAATCTCTAATAATCGAAAGGGGAGCTTGTGATAAAACGCTAGCGATAAAAATAGTCCTTACGCGGATGAATTCCATGCAATTCTTTAATTAGAGACTCATAACAACCAATAGCCTTCAAGGGTACAAAACTGAAACGACGACAGAACAGTCTCACGACATTACCTGACTTCAAAATTGTCAACACAGTGACTTGCTAGATGGAAGAAATAGAAGGAAAATTTACAGTCAAAAGGCAGAGGCGTAGCCAGCTTTTCTACTAGTTGTAGGCCTGGCTGACTCTCATTTCCACATATCCCAAAAATTGCACGCATGACTAGTACGCACCAACACTTTGAACTCTTATACTTTTTAGCTCACCTTAACAACGCATAATTTATTACAAGCGATAGAGTGATCAAACCGAACATTCGCGGGCCCGGAACTACAGGTCTATAGTCTGGCTACGCCCCTAAAAGGTGCGGAAGAGGCAACGGTTATCACACGATGTAGCCCCACCTCCTCCTACTATAGCACACAAAGGAGAAATAATTTGAAGAACCTTTCTGTGATGGATGATTAAAGCACCGAAGTCTAACCAGACACTTTTCCAGGAGTATATTGTGAGAAGTATCTTTTTAGTCGGTCGAGTCGGAACCGTTGCAGAACAGGAGAGCTAATAAACAAGCCCTTATAACATGCTCGCTGGCGCGACATTCTTGGGGCACTGCTGTTAGCCTGTACCAGAAGCATATAACCCCGCTTCTGCCAGTACACGGACGTTGTTTTCTTTTCTTTTCCCTTGCGCTTGCAGTGAATCATGGATAATATAAAGACTCCATGAATGAATGAATTCCCTCGATGTTTTTATTTTTATACGCGCGCGCTCGACGGTCTTTAAAGAGACAATAGAGGGTCTCTGAACAGGCTAGACTTCTGGCAGACTATAATAAATAGTAATAATAATAATAATAAACCTTTATTTATATAGCGCTTGCTGTTTCCAAAACCTCAATAGCGCTCTACATAATTCATAAGAAAGAAAAATAATGAATTAAAAACTTACATCGAATGATAATAAAAAGAGTACCCGACAAATTATATTAAAGTTACTTAAAAATTCTAAGCTGCACTAAAAACTAAATCCCTAAAAATAAAAACGATAACACGTAAAAGATGTATGATATTCTAAATATTACATTGGCTATAACACCTAGTCCCCGTAAGTATGTTTGAATAGGTAACTCTTAATATTGGTTTTAAACTCTGATAATGATATACTCTGGAAGTGAGTTCCACCATTGAGGTGCTACAAAAGAGAAAGACCTTTGGCCGTAGGTAACTAAATTAACTGATGATCCTTCAAGTAGGTTCCGTGCTGAGGATCGCAAGGTCCTGGTCAGTACGTATGGCTTAAGCAAATCTTTGATGTAGGCAGGTGCTAACCCGTTGAGTGCTTTATAGGTTAATAGTAATAATTTAAAAATAATACGCTATCAGACTAACTCGGCAGGAAACGAAATTGTTAAAACCATTTTTTTTCCTTTTGTGCAGGTGAATCTAAGCTGTTCATCTCCGACGGAAGAAGACGCAATCCTCAGTCACATGAGAGGATTCCGCGCAACCAAACCCCGGAGCTGGTGCCCAAGTCCCGTGGGAACAAGTGAAGGCTCGCCTCTGCCTCGTTCTCAAAGCGAGGAGTCCTCGCTAAACAGAGCCGTGTTAGAGTCATGGCGACGAACTCCTGATGTGTCGACAACGCCTTGTTCAAATTGAACTTGCAACAGTCTACAACGATCGGCGTTTTGAAGAGCCAACAAGCTGATTGAAACGTTAACAGCAGCATATGAAATTACGATTTGTAGCCGAGCTCTCGAAAGTTAGCCTGTGTAGAGCCGCCTCCTTCCTTCAAACAAAGGGAGAGAGAGTCTCTCTCCCCGATTTTGGTTGAGGGGAGGGGCGAAACAACTAAAACCTAGACAGAACCTGGCTATTTTCTTTAAAGATACGCGAATGTATTGTTAAGCTTGTTGATCCCCCGGTCAATCTGTCAACTTTCTTTTTACTGTGATATTTTCTGATTATACCCTAAACTTAAGCAGCCGCTTTGAACTTTTAAAAAGAAGGTAAAAATTTAAAACAAACAAGGAAACTAATGAGTCGACGAGATAATGAATTCAGAGACTGGTCCTTAGTTGCAAATTTAATATTTTTAAAATGGTGTAAGAGTACAATTGAGACCCAGAATATGTTGGGACTTTTAACTTATTCCAACAATGCACATTCTTTGTAACTTTTTTTTCTAACGCGTCGCTGACAGAAAATAAACCTTAACATAACATAACAGTCTTGCTTTTTATTGTTATTGTTTTGTCGCTCTTCTTCAATTGTCAACGGAAAAAGCAATCTTACAATGTGTCAGCGAACCATTCGGATTAGCCTCACGACAGGCACTTCATGAGCCAAGGCGAACGGAGCATAGCCTGTTCCAGAAGTTCAGATTGTTGGAACCGGGCAAAGAGATGTCTGGAAAATTGGCGGGCGGGGGGGGGGGGGGGGATGGGAGTGAGGGTTATCTCCTCTCCCCCTTATTTTTTTCCGCTCCATGACTTCGCGCAGCACTCTTCGCACCGTACTATCTGAATGCCTGAAAGAGGGCTAAACAGGACATTTCCCGCAAAGTGCGGAGGGGCAGATGAGGGGAGGGAAATGACCCGTCCGCCTCGCTTGGTTCAGAAAGCGCCTGCCATGTAGGCTATAATTACTCAGAATGACTATCGCGTAAATGACCTCATATGCCTGCCTGCGTAACCTCGCCCTGTACCGGGACGGTATCCACCAACATTGGGGGGAGGCATAAACCTAGAAATAAAAAGGCCTAATAGTCAGAGGGGGCCACGGTTTTAGTCATTCACTCCTTGATTTTGTTAAGTTCTGGTGCCAGTTTAATAGGCCATTTTCGAGTTCCCCCGGGTCTCTCTATCAAAACGAGGTTAAGTGCGCAGCCTTTGATATGCAAATGATTTTTCAATCTCATGTAAATAAACCTCGTTTTCACAAGAAAGGTTGGCCTCATTTTGAAGTGAAGGTTTTTGGAACTCGTAAAAGACCTATTGCATGGGCTGCTAAAAATAACCAGGAGCCTGACTTAACCTACAGCTCTCTCTTATCTCTAATACACAAGTTTTGATGTATTTTCAAATATAAAAAAGATACTCAACTCCGAGGCTCGGGGGAATAAAGCAAAAGAAATCGCTTTGAGGTTCAGGGATGAATAATCTATTTCCTTTGTCCTATTCGCCACTTTAAAAATAAGAAGGTAACTTGAGCATCCAGCAATTATTCCTCGGATCGTAACTGAGGACGCGCCGGTCAGCTTTTGGCCAATTTTTCCCCTGTCTCTGACAACAATCCCAGAAGCATTTGCGAAAGTTAACTCGGCCCACTTCCCTCTCGTTTCTAAAGTAGCGAATTTCCACAAGCCTCCAAGCCAAGAATAATTTAATATATCAAAATGGGCCTATTAATGGCAGTAGATCACGTATGAAATGAACTGTAAAATACCGCGGATGAGAGGACGTGAGTAAATGATACGCGAAATCTACTGACCTGGAGTCGTCTTTGGATTTAGGTGCGTCCCAGTATCCTCGCATCTGTGGTCGATTGTAGTCTCTCATTCCTCCTCCTCCTCCACCTCCACCTGCCAATTAAACATTGAACATAACTACCAAGAGAATGACGGCGCATAACAAGTCAGAACGGTTCTTTAAAAGGTAAACAAAATCAAACAGGCAAAATACACTTGAACCTCTACTAACGGTCAGCTCTCCACAACATTTCCATTTTATTGTCTCGACGGGTACAGTCACCCTTGTTTTTAAGTTCCTGCGGCGGCCAGCTATTTCTGTCGTCCGTTTGCAAGGAGACTGTTATGAAAAGGTACAGATGTATGCTGGGATGGGCGCTTGGGATTAGCTTCTGCTTCTGACTAACAACTCCAAACAACCCCCTTACACTACATTCTCCCTCCCCAGCTCTCAGGATGTTGTTAACCTTTTTCCACGACACGCGACTTCAATTCCTCAAAGTAAGAAAACCCTTTACCAAGAGTTAAATATATCCACTATCCAGTAGACTATTACGGGATGAGCTTCTGAGAAGAGTTGACTGAACCGATTTCTACCTGATAATCCAAATGAATCATGCGTGGTCCAAGTAGATTAAATGAAGTTGTCTATAGCATTAACACAATATAGCGGTGAAAATCATTTCAGCTATCGAACACCTGCTTGAACGTCTGACATGCTTAACACCAGACAGTTGTAATTCGCTGTTACAGTGATATGGGCATCCCAATTCCCAAAACCCTAGTGATATGAGCATCCCCTTCTCATATTTCCGTAGCGATTTGGGTTAGGGTTAGGGTTAGGGTTACAGGGGATGCCCATATCACTAGGATTTTGGGAATGGGGATGCTCATATCACTGTGACATCGCCACTTTACAAACGAAGAGAACTGGGGCCGAAATGCGTCGCGCAATGTTTTCTGGGATCGTTACTGGGGCCGCGCCGGTAATAACAGTCCCAGAAGTCTTTGCAAACGTCAGTCGGGCCCAGTTTTCTCGTTTCTACAGTGGCAAATTTCAGAGGTGGGAGTTAATACAAAGCGGTTACCTCTGTACGGCTGAGGAGTCTGAGAGCCCCACATAGGTCTAAAAGAAAGAAAAGAAACAATAAAGCTAATGTGAGAATCCCCAGCATCATGTTTAACGGTCCCAGGTTCCGGTAGGATCTAAAATGTTTGTGCAAAGTTAAACAGGTCATCTTTGTGTTATATCCGCAAAGTTTTACTCAGTTTATTTTTTATTTACCTTGTCTATCGAACAGGCTGATCTCGCTGTCTTTCTGAATTCTTTTTGACTCTGGTTGAGCCTGAGCCTTAGCAAGCGGGCAAGGTTTTAGTTTGTTCACAAGCATTTCAATATTTATATTTGATTCTCCGTTTCCCCGTAAACGCACTGTCGTTGAAAAAAATTAAGCGAGACCTCCGTGGACAGAACACAAACCTCTACCGCTGTATTGCTCTGATAATATTCAAGGACTTGTCCTGATACACCGAAAGATCATTACACAATCATTGTAAATGTAAGTATAACTGTTACCCTCGCTGGAAGTTCCTTTGACCCGGAAACGATCCAATAGGGTATTGTCGAGGATTACCCCACTCGGATCCAGGCCCGCGCATCCCTCCTTGATTTTCCATATTAGGACCTTAAAAGGTAGAGAAAACAGATGGACAATTAGGACTATGTCTAGAGGTCACAGGTTGAAATGTCCTAGTGGTACCTTTTCGGAGAGGTCCGCCGGGCATTCCTGTCCAACGGCCCTGGTTATCCATAAAGCCCCCAGGGCCATGATCCATCGATCGCCCGATAGGAGGGCCCTGGAAAAAAAAAAAAAAACAAAAGAACTCTATAACTACAATTGCCAAAACACTAGAAATATTGCATATTTTTTAGTCTTTTCTCCTACCTTGGGACCAGGCCTTCTCATAGGCGGGGAGTCCTGGGTCTTAGCATGCTCCATGGCCATGAAGTCGTCCACGTGCATAGAGGGCGGGCGGCTCGTGTTTTGTTTACGTGACCTAAATATGTCATTCATACGTGGGTTGCCACGTCCTCGACCCATGCCTCTCATTCCGCGGCCGCCACCTCGCATTGGCACTGAAGGAGCTAGAAAAGCAGAAAATAAATCACAAAATAACCATACAGTTTGAAAGGCGCATTTCAGCTCGTAAACCATTGAGATCGAAGGACATTAGAGAAAGGGGCCCATCTCTTTCATCCTCACATACAGCGCTTAAACAGCTAGGAAACGGAATTGGTGTAAACCATGCATTACCATCGGACTAGTACAAACATTAACCACAAAGGACTGCAAAGGACCGCAAAAGAATATGCCGAAGAACGTAGAATCTATAAAGACATGACATCGGACTACTCTGTTTTTGTAGCAAACTCAAACATGTTACAAACCTGTTTTCATTTTCTTGTAATCTTTTCGCTGACCAGATATCAGCGGATCGTACTTTCGTTTGGCTCTTAAATAACAAGAAACAACACGATAAGCAACTTACTCAGTATTCTTCACCAGAATAAAAAGATGACGTCATATGTACCTGTGACTTTTCTTGCGTGTCGGGGAGCCTGGGGGCGAGGGTACCAGTCCTTTCTCCAGCTCGGCTTTGAGATCAAAGTCTGGACAAAACTTCTCTCTGAGAGAATCAAGACTGCTTTTTATCTGTGAAAATACACATTCATGTTGATCGTAATTCGGCACGGAGATTCATTTACGTTTTTATGGGTAAATGAACAGGTTTCTTGCCTGTGTTAGCAAAATGTTCGCATTTAGCCTGTCCCAGGCGTTAAGATAGTACTTACCGCCGCGCTCTACTATCTGAACGCCTGGAACAGGCTAGTACGCATTACCCACGTTTCTCGGTAAATACAGCATACCCTGCGAGCATAGGTTCCTCTCTTGCATGGCTTTTAGCGTTTATGAAGTCGTTCGCGTCGAATGTCACCAACTACGCGACTGACATGTGACGCAAATGACTTCGTAAACGCTAAAAGCCATGCCAGAGAAAAAACAGGGTGACATATCAAAATGCAACCAGTACCGAACAGTACTTTCCTGCGCCAGTGTTTAATACGATATACAAAGTGTTTCTTAAAAAGTGTCTTTTGAATCTAAAGCTACTGAAGAGCGCTTCCACTTTATACTGTTTCTGATATTGCGCAAAGTAGTGGTTCAGTTTTTAAGTCATTGGACGAAATCCTCATGAGTCAATTCATAAGGAGGCCGCTGCGCAGTACTTCAAAGAGAGTTTCTGAGCAAGTCTATACGACTTAAATCGCGCGGTTTTTTTTTCTTATTTTACCCGTTATAGGATAACAATTTTGATTTTTTTCAGCCTTAAGCTGAAAGAGGAATTTGATGATGCCAGTTAATAAGATTAGAGACACCGAACAAATGTTCAGCAGTGTTTCAGGACGGAGAGACAGTGCTTCTATTCAAGGCCTATTCGCTACTTTAGAAACGAAAATAAACTAAGCCGAGTTAACCTGCGCAAGCGGGCTTCTGGGAGCGTTACTGGGGAGGCGCCGGTCAGCTATTGGCCACTGATTCTCCCCAGTCCCCAGTAACAGTTGCAAGAGTCATTGCGAACGTTAACTCGACCCACTTTCCTTCTCGTTTTTAACGTAGCGAGTGGAGGCCTGTGTCTTACCAGATCAACTTCTGGGTCGATATCGTCAGGGGGAGGGGTGGAGTACCACAGTGTTGGACTGACCCTTCCATCCTCAGCTTCACCAGCGACAAAAACCAGTCTGTTGACAAAGAGGGCCTGGAGTGGAAGCGGAGCTGGAAGCTGTGGTTCAGTAACTTCCTCTGTAAACAGAACAAACGCGGCAAAGAATCTTTGGTTTTGTCGGCTGCCATTTTAAGGGGGGAGAAGAGGGGGCTATGTCACGACTGGCAAGTTCATTTTCTTGATAAAAGGGAGCTTCAGCAATGACCTTTTGCAGCCGCGAACGTCAACCGGAAGTGGACGTTTTTTATTGTTGGGCGGTGGTTTTGCCTAAATTTCAGGCAAAGTAACTTAACAATACAAATTTGGAAGCGTCAATGCATATTATAAGGTAAAAGGTCCCACTTCCGGTTTACGTGCGTTGCTCAAAAAAGTCTTTGCTGAAGCTCCCTAACGCCAATTGTTCGCCCTTATTCTTACCATCCGTCGCAACAAATGATGCGAAGACAAGGTTTAGCTTTTTAAAAAGGTGGCAAATACCGTGACAGAGCCCCTTTAAAACGGTTGATGACGTATTCCAGTATTTCAAAGGTGTCAAACCTGTTACAAACAAATCCCTGCACCAATAACCGTTATCGTTAAATCGCTTAGTTCCTTCTTCAGCTGTTTGTATCTTGATCGTATTACTCGTTTGCATTGTCATACCTGGTTCTTTGTCGGTGTCAGTCTCTGTTTTACTTAGTATAGTGATCAGAACCCTAACTGCATCTAAGAGCGGCTCTAAGGCCTCGTCTTCTTTGCAGCTCTCCTGAAACAACAAACACCGGTACCATTCAATTTACAGCTATTCAAAGGGTCATATTCATCACAGCTCTGAGTTGTGTCACGTCAGTTGATGGTATTAATCTATGGTTATTGACCTGATTGGTCAATTAAGTCGCGATGTTATTGGTCGTTTGTCAGTTGAAGCGTGATGTTATTGTCTATGAAGTCTCTTGAAGTCATTGGTGCGTTTCGATCCGTCTGTTGTCACAGTTAAATAGTGCTTATTGTTTGTCAACTTATCGTTTGTCCAGTCATTCCCTCACAGTTAGTTTTTCTCGAGTCCGTCAATAAGTCGTTTGTACTGTGCCGGTAACTGTTGACTACAATTCAGTGGGGTTTGCTCTAAGTTTACAAAGGAAACATCAATTCAACTGGGACTCTGCGACATGTAGCACGTATTTTACAGACTACTATCAACGACCAACTTTAGAAAGCTGGTTAACTAACTTTAAACTACAAACCTCAAGCCGCTTTTCCAGTGTTTTAAGGGGACCATCCTCGGCTGCACTGTCGAATTTAAGGAAGCTTCTCATCTGTGCAGCGCTAATGCTGATTTCCGTGGTCCGTTTAAGCGGTTCTTCCTCCATGGCGTCATCTTCTTGGTCTGGGATCACCTCAGCCGAGTCTTCGGGAAGCAACAACTGCAGCAACTCGATGGTTGTCGAGAGCGTAGACAGGTTATCTGGACCGGGTATTCCATTCCTGCGTAACAATTACATACTGTATCATGACAGGGGCACTGCTGCTCTTTACACCAAGCAATACCGTCAATTACTGTACAATTACAATTACCATTTCCTATAGCGCCAAAATCCATATCGTTCTAAGGCGCTTTAAAAAGTATGTACAAAAAGTAAAAAAATCTAGTGAAAACTTTCAAATTTACAGGTATAAAACATTAAGTGCGAAAAAATGGGGAAAAAAGTTTACTTGAAAAAAGAAAAAAAAACCTTAAATGCAATGCAGTTCAAAGAAACAGCATACAATTCATACGATACGGCAAGGAACGATAAAAAACGACACGATACAACAACCGTTCGATACGTTACAGTACGGTAAGATACGATGTCATACGGCACGATACCGTGGTACGTTACGAATGATACGGTAAAATCACAGCGTTGGTGCTATTTACGTTCATTATCATATCGAGTATAAGAAAAAACAAAACATAACTAAGAAACAACGCATAGAGAACATACTCGAAAGAGGAAGACAGCCTTTTAAGAAGACGGTAGAACACTTCATTGTTATTCTCCAATGCACTGTTAGGAAAATAAACAACATAACAAATAAACAGTAACTAAATAGTTTAATTATCATCTCCCTTGTGGGGCTTTTTAGGAACAATGAAACAAGTAATTCAAATGCAACATAACATGGTTAAGAATCCCAGCTGGTAGGAGGCAAACCAGTTGGGTGGGACTACTCGGGACTACCAAGAACAAATTCAGCTGGCGGTCAACTAGAACGGGACTAACTCAGGGCCTCTGGATGACAAGTCAAGCGCTATAACCGCTTAGCCACGATGCCTCACCTCCTAAACAATCACTGCTCAGATATTTCCTCCTGTAAGGAAAGCTCTGGTGAATTACCTCGATATGAAATGTATTTCATGAGTCCATGGACGAAACATTTGGCAACAAAGATTGAACGAAACGTGAAACTTTCATACGGCATCATCTGTCATTTAATAAGTCAAAAGGGAGGTGTGGGAGTTTTCTTTCGAATCAAGACTTCGCACTTTCACGAGTTATTGAACAGCCCTTCGCTCAATCCCGCCTTGTAAATCTTGATGGTGAAGAAGTAAAAAAAATGACAAAAATAGTCAAAAGAAACGACTCAACTAAGTTTTTACTAGATGGACAATTTTGATACCCTGACCACCGATCGGCCAATTAAATTTGACAAACTGCATTCCACATCTGCAGTAGTATGTTCCCACAATTTATCTCCCATCAAGTCGCCCAACTCGTTGTGAGAGTAATACTCGAAGATTAACAGAGAGTATTCAGAAAGAAACCACACACAAGAAAAGAAGGGTGGCAAAAACCGGATAAACGTACATTTTCTGGTGATAGACGCCATAGTTGTGTTCTGTCAGAGTCAGCAGGGTTCTAAGGGCCAACAGAATAGTGGCGAATGACTGACGCTCTGATCCCATGTGTTCTAGCAAGGCTGCACAAATTACCTCCAGCATCTCCTTGTCCGGCAAGGTGTTTGCCAACTTCAATAAATTGAATAAAACAAAGAAAAAGATAAATACCGTGAAAACTCTGTCAGTTTTTGCAATAGGCTCACCCCTCCTCTAATAATCGCCCTTCCCCCTTTCGGGACAAAGCCACGCCTCTGGGACTTTAAAATGACGGATCTGTTTGTGAAGGACTGACAGAATATGACGGAGCTGGGACTGGATTCAGAGAGTCTTCCTAAAAAATACTATATCTTGCATCCCACGAAGATGTTCTTACGGCTTCGTCACGAGTTCCTTTCCACAACGTGCGACGAAGCCCAAAAACCGTCCGCGTGGGAAGATGAGATAACTATATCGTAATTAATGTTTGACAACAATAGATCATTGTTAAGCTGCACTGTTTAGGATACCACGTAACTTGGGCGGTCTTAAGAAATTCCAGGCCTGGTTGGCCGGTCTGGTTATCCTTAGACTAGCTACTTAGCAGCCTGACTGAGGCAAAGAGACAGGGATGTGAACATCCGCAGTAAAATAATCTAAGCGCATTTACTAAAAAATTGGGGAGAAGCTTCAGTGGCACAAATGGTTGGGTGAAGTTCCCTCTTTTTGATTCCTGGGGCCATCCCACGCGCCTCGCTTCGCCTCTCGCGATTTTCAAGAAGAGAGCTAGTCGGCTTAGCTGGCCAGTTTTATCGCGGATGACTGCTTCATTCCAAGGGTTCTTTTGTTGTTTCTGCTCGGGTTGCAAAACCGCGAAAAGAATTTGGCAGAGTCGAATTGGATTTTTTTCCACACGGCTTAACGGTTGGTGAGCGCGGAGGCTTCGCCGCCAAAACGCATTCTCGCATTCTGATCCCGCCAACTACGAAGGCCAGTGGAGAGCTTAGGGAAGGCTTTAGGGACACCTAAAAACTAAAACAACTCACATGCTGGTCTGTAAATGGAGTTTCAAACGGCATCAAACTCACAGTAGGATCACACAAGGACTGCACGATAGACTGATGTAACAAAGAAAACACAGGATTAATTTCTACGTTTAAGGACTAACTATTATTTAGCGCAAAAACGCAGTAGGGGAGTGGTTGGCAAATTTAAATCTCAACCTCAAAGTCAGTCTTTGAAAGTAAGTTTTATGCCTTCATATTTAAAATGTAAAGCTCTGGCCGTGTGGGTATTCCGTGGCTCATAATTTTACGGTTGTCTCATAGCAAGTCAAATAGCAGGTTTTAAGAGCAGAGAGATAGGAGGCGATACATTCAAGCGGTTCTTCCGGATATGCTTGGGTTCTTGAAAAGTGATCAACTGTAACACGTTGAGCGAAAAAATCCAGGAAAAAAGGTTTCGAAAGTTTTGCTTTTCCTCGCAAAGATATTCTTTGTTTTCGAATTTTGGAATTATTGCAAAACAGCAAGGAACCGCTGGAATTTCAAATTCGGATTCTCGTTCAAATGGATCGCGCCCATGAGCCTACATACCACAACGCAGTACTGCGATCTGGACACCATCTGGTTCTCTGGGTCTCCCTTCAGACAAGACAACATGGACGGCAGGAGATTGGGGAACAACAGGTCGTCATTCTTAGCATTTCCACTGTAGGCAAAACAGAAAGATAGCTTGTGTTCAGTGTTAAAAATAATGCACTTCAAGATCTCGCATCGTGACATAATTCACAGCTGCAAATAATATTCATTTATCGAACAATTGCCCGGATAGAATTCGTCCATATCCGACGGAAACCTAATCGAGGTCGGACATGACTTCTTTTATTGGTTAATACGAGGTCGCAAAGGAAACTGGGTCCCTAAAACAATCCCATCCTGCAATTCAACAAAACAACGACCAAGTGTCAAAGTGACTTTACCAGAAACTCATAAGGGGTTGAATGTTTCTGTTTATACCTACCTTGTTTTCAAAAGCTGAAGAAGAGAAACTTTGACGGCTGGTTGTGATGAGAGATAAGCCAACAGGGTCATGATACGAACACCTCCACCAGTACAGCTTTAGAAAAAGAACAAGTATTCAATGAACATATCAATGAAATTATGTCACCTAACTAACTGATTAAATGAAAAAACTGATAAGCTATCTGAAAGCAATGGTTGTGATACTCCACTCGCAGTCGTCTTATAACCTTGAGGTTTTGATAACCAGGAAATCAACTAGTAATAACCACAGGTTAAGGAGTGAAGGCAAGATCGAATCGAAAGTCAAAACGTTCTTGCTCTAGGTATAACACGGTGTTTTGGGCAGGTTTCGCGTGATAGAAGGTCAAAACACCAGCACCTGAGCAGATTACACGTCATTCATTCTTGGTAGAAGTCCAAACGAATGCTGTTGCGTAATAGCAACCAAGAGATTAGGATTGCGGGCTCTCTGTGGTCGCCCGCAATAAAGCTATCGAAGATCCACATAGCGCATTCAGTATCAGAAAATTGAAGGGAAGAGGCCTTGCTTCTTTACTCGTCTCCTCCCCTGTTTTTACAACTAGCCGGGTTTTTCACTCACCTGTTGTCTTCTGTATTTGTTTTACTCATCTCACTGTCCAGAGTCTCCAGTAGAGTTCTGTCAAACAATACAGTAAATGTTTGGTTAAACAGTAGATAGTCAGTGGTCGCCACAGCCCCGACGACCAGAGGCAGTTTTAGTTAGCTGAATACATTTTGCTCCTAACAGTCCCCGAAGGAAAAAATTACAAACAATTCGATTTTTGTAAAATCCTAAGAAATAAATAGCACCATCCAAAAAAACTGCCAAAGAAGTTATATTTGAATGGTATCACCACAGGATTTCATCCACAGGCTAAAAAGTTTGAACTACATACTAAATAAAGAGTGCCAAGTGAAAGCACTACTGAAGAGGTTCATTTGAATGGTAACACCACAGGATTTCATCCACAGACTCAAAAGTTAGAACAACATACTAAATAAATAGTACCATGCGTTTCTCCTTTCCGTTTAGTTTTACATTCAAGATCAAAGTTTCAATAACTTTGACAATGATGCAAGGAAACTATCAGTTAACATGGGCTAGGAACTGTGCTACTATTCAACTAGTTTTGAGTTTAAAATTTACATTCGAGCCCAAAAAGGAGAAACGGGCCCCATGGATTCATACGTCTCCGTAAGGGGTTCTTAGAGGGCTTATAACCGGGTGGGGCTTACATGCCAGGGGGCTTATAACCGGAATAGAAAAAAGCGCATCGAAACAAGGTATAAGCCCCCCTGGGATGTAAGCCCAACCTGGTTATAAGCCCTCAAAGAACCCCCTACGGAGACGTATGAGTCCATCCCAACAAGCTATAGCAGTGCTTATCAACATGCGTTTCTCATTTACTGGTTATAAGAGGGGGAGCTTATAAGCGGCAGTTTATGGTATTGTAAACAATTCAGTCTCCCCACCTGTAGTATAATAAACGCGTAGGCTTAAGGGTTACCTGACAATGTTGAAGGCTGTGGGAGCAGAGAGATCTGACAGCTGTGAACAAACTTTTCTCATAACTTGCTGCAAGTTGTGACATGCGGAACCTGTAATTAAGTTTTCATATTTGTCAGTGTTAACATCAGTTGATCAGTAATAAAGTTTACCAAGACAGGTTCAACTATAATAACTAACCGCCTACAGACAGTCTTAACCAGACGCCACCTGGGTTGCCTTAGATCTTAACATTGAATTAATTAAAGTTGAATTTCACAGACTGTATAATAACTATGATATAATAACTACGCGTTCAATTTTGTCAGATGATTGTTTACCTGAGAGTGAAATCAAATACTATGATTTTATTTCTTTTTTCGATTTTCAGTATGAGAAAATTATTTTTAATTGTCAGCCCGCCACTTTTCACCTTGCTCCGCGATCCCTGTTGTAAAGCTGTCAGATAAGCGCACTAAGTGTGATTCATCACTATACCTGCTAAATCTTTAAGTATTCCCTGTAGTTCAGTGCTGAGTGGATTCAGATGAGCACTCCATAGTAGTCGATGGTTCATCACCTGGCCCGCTTCTTCCTGAGGTATGTCCTGCAAAAAACATGTCACACAAAGAGAATACTATTTAAACAAATTCTGGGACGTACGTTACCCGAAGAGTACAGAATGTTTTAAGCTTACGCTTAAAGTTCAGATGAATTTTGGAGTTTGTGTGTATGTGTGCGTGGTTCTTGATATGGAAGTTATTTCCTTAGATATTAATTAAAAGCGCTGAAAATTGTACCAATTGCTCAAGTCTGCAAAATTTGTCTATTATATGTACTATCATTTAGCACATGAAAATGGAAATAGAAATGTCAGGGCAAAACCTAATAACCGTGGAAGAACGACTGCCCCCAAAGAGAGGCATGAAGCAAAAACTGAACATTTATTCTTTAACTTAGCACTTCTTTCATTATGGGGTCATAGTTAAACCTTAAATAACACTGTGTGAAAAGGAATAATTGCTTTGGTAGTTCACAAAACTCTATGACCTTACAAAATATTTGGCACGTACCTCTGAACAGCGAATAGGTAGTGGTATTGGCAAAAGTTCTGACAGTAGAACAAGTCCTCCTAAAAAGGTCTGTAAAAAACAAAGGTAATTTAAAACCAGCTGAGACTTGTAAACTTATTTTTGGACCGGAATTCTAGGATAGAAAGAATATGCAGATCCGCAAATAACATTCGGTCATTGACCAATGTCGGACTAAAATTTGCCCATGTCCGACGAGATCCTAACCGCGGTCGGACGTGATGACCGGAATCCTTGTTTCAACTTCTCTCCTTTCCATTTAGTTTAAAGTAGCTTTAAATACCCGTGAAAATAAGCGGTGATTGAGAGAGAGGGGGTCGGGGGAGGCTCTGTAAAATGCGATGTGAAATAAGGAACTTTAGCTTCACCTTTGAAGTCATCAAAGCAATTTACAGTCAAAATAATGAACATATATGCCCGATAAAGTTTCTACCAAAACGGAAACCTGGTCGGACATGTTTTTTTTTTAAATAATAAATTGCAGGCCTAACACTTACCTGGGGAGAGGATGTGGTATAAAGAAGAAGTTCTTTCAACATCAAGGACCAGATACTCTCATTTATAGCTGTTAAAATCATTCAGATTGTCAGTGAGTGTATAAAAAAAACGTCGCAAAACGAAGTCATGCACTAACAGAATTGCAAAGAATTGGGCAGCAAAAGACAAATTTCAAGTTTCCTTCTTGTCAAAGCCATGGGTTTCACATGTTGCAAAAATCCCAGGCGATCTGGGATTTAACATTTTCCTGACCGTCCCAGATTTCGACAACCAATGAAAACTCGAAATCTACTTCTCTGCAATTGGAAAAAGCCAATCATCGGCAACCTCTAATAGCCAATTTTAAGTTGTTTGTGAGACTAGGTCGCAGTTGTGTAAGACTGCATTGTGGGACTAGTTTGGGGACCGCTATCCCATTTATCCCTCAAACTGCGTGTCCCAATAGTGCAATACGACATAACACCGGCCCTACCTCATTGGCCAATGAAGTCGTTCCTTGGGTAGCCTGCGTGGCAGGCGCAAAAAGGGGAGGGAGAAGGGGAGGGAGAAAAGCACGCCTACCCCCCTCCCTTTTTCCCTTTTCCCCTATCCCCTACCCCTTTCGACGCCTGCTACCGCAGGCTATTTCTGGGGCAAAACACGCAACAAGAAAGGAGAGAAGGGATGAGGGGGGGAGGTCAAAAACATCTGCATAGGATATTACAGATGAGAAGTCCACTTGAGGCACCAGTTACAATGATCAAACGTACTGTGGATTAGTTCAAACAACCTCATAACAATCGCGGCTGCAAGACACACAACATACCTTCCTCGTGATCCGAGGACTGAACAACCGGTCTTGTAAATGTCATAAACACTCCAACAATTTCACTCTGAATCTTGAAGAAATGACAGCAACCACTAATGAGAAGCATATTAATGTATATCTCCTCAAATTATAATAACAAATGCAATATGCATTATGACTGAATTTAATTATCAAATAAATTTTGCTTGCTGGCAAGTGACTTTTGGCAAGGGTCTAGGCAAGTCACCTTCTCACAAAATCATTAACCGTTTAAGCCCTAAGAGTGATCAGCATCAAATTTCTCCTTGTGATATCAATGGTTTGTAAAACAGAGTGGTCATGAGAATTACGGACATGATCACACAAGATGAATTTGCTTGATATTTTATCAACTTCTCACCACTACTTCTGTAGGAAATGAATAGAAGCAACAAATGAGAATTCAAATTTTGATCTTTGGGTTTAAAGGGTTAATTAAGACGAGCAAGAAGTGGCCCCGGGCGGGCAAAATGATAGAGCTGTTTTTCCGAAGGACAAGGTTGACTTCTCAAGTTGGATCAATGGAGAATCCTGGGAAACGGCCCACCTACCCCTCCCCTAACTCAACGCTAACACTTCTCACTTAGGAAAAAATGTTGTGTTAGGGGAGGGGTAGGTGGGCAGTTTCTCAGCAACCTAGCCCTGCAATCCTACCTTGTAAGCAAGACTGCTAAGCTGGCCTGTCATAGGTGCTGTACACATGACAGTATGAATCATCATCAATGCCTTCAACAGTCTTGTATCCTTAAACTGGTATTTGCCGCTGCTGAGTAATTCTGTCAATAAAATCTTCACCAGTGCCAGAAGAGGTGTTACCATGGAAACCATGATAAGCGGTGGCCCGGAGTTCAAGGGTTGTCCTTGTCTCCAAGGTCGCAAAAGGTACTCCCCAAGTTTTTGAAATGTGGTGATGAACACATCCATGGCATTTGCTGAGAATAACTCTATACAGGCTAAATTTCTGTTCAGATCTTTCTGAACAACTACAGAGAAAAAAAGGGACAAAATTTTAAATAAAAAAAGCAATTTATTGACAATGACAATGAGTGGGTGAGATTTCAGGTCCCATATGTAAGGAATACAAATTAATTCTACAGTTAGGATTTAATCAAGGCAGAAGCCTTTTGAATATAGTATGCCAGAAAAACAATCTCATTTATTTAACACAATACTTGCATAATTATTGATCATAATTACCATAATGCAAATAAGCAATCACTGACCAACCTTCAGTAGTGTTAACATCTTTATCCAAACAGCCAAGATGTCTGAGAACTCTGAGAGCCATCAACACTCCACAAGTGACACTGGGTGTTGTGTTTATCTCATCCAAATGACTACGGTCAAAAACAGAGCAACAATGAAACATTTTGAATTAACTTTGAAAAACTGTTAGACAGAAGAGTTTTAATCGCCTTCCGTTTTGTTCAGTTATTTGCTATCAATGGAATAATGCACCTTCACAACATTTGACGACACTGCTACTTTAAATTAACATTTGTATAGAATCTGAGTATTTCCTTTACTTTTATTATCCATTGTGAAATTTCTTATATTTTATGCAATCAGATGTGATTTGAGATTGTTATTACACAAAATCACACCATCACATCATATAAATTGCCACTAGCAAACTGGGCCAGGTCAACTTCTGCTAAACTTCTAGGATTGTTAGTACGGATGGGAGAAAAAATAGCCACTAGTGGTGCATGCTTACTACATACAAGGCCGAGGTCTGAGATTTCCCTGTACTGACCGAATGAACAAACGAAATAAGTTATTTATTATTTGGCCCTATTTGGATCCCTATTTATTTGGATCTGAGCCTGCAATCAATTAAAACCAACAACTGGTCAGTAGATAAATTTAAAAAAATACTTCATTTCAATGAGTTGTACACTTGAGCCTGTGATGCAGTGAGGTGACGCTAGTCAGCAGATACCCTTTTTTGACAGCTGTCAATATTGACCATAACATGTCCATAATGATGTCCACTATCAAGTTAAACACTCATGGTATATGCCTTGGACACCTAGCTAATAATGCCCAGTCATTTCAAGAAAACAGTCAATCAGAGCCATATAATAAAGCCATATAATAGCGTTGTAGTAAAGGGAAATTAATGAAATTTTCTAGCACTTCTTCTTCTAAAATTACTTTCACTACATATGCAACTGTATTTTCTGGCACTTTGCAGGGAGGATAACACTGGGTCCGTGAAAGGATCAATTCCAGTACCTTTTCACAAATTCCACCAATTTGGTTATGCTTGACATGTCAAACTTGATGTCCTTCAATGCCACTAGCCAGTTACCTAATTCGGTGGCAGAAGTATCTGCATCATCTGAAAAAAAACATAAGAGAAGAGAAGAGATAAAAAGCCAAGTAATGGACCCCCAAAAACTAAACTTCAGAGTCATTTGACATTTGGAAGCCATTCAGCATACCATGAAATACCTCTACCAATTATCAATAGCTATACATGTCATCCTTACCTCTTGCTGTGACAGCTAGGAGCCTGGGAGCCAGGGTGGATAACATTTCCACATTTTCTGACACTAACACCAAAACCAAAAAAATAAGCACTATCAGCACACAAGACTCTTGATTCAAGTAGTCAAGATTCTTATCTTTACATTAGAAGTTTCCTTACCCTGAGATTTATTTAAACCACCTGAATTACTAGAAAGGTGATTACATTCAAATAATCAAACATATTCAGTTTTATTCCTATCTTTGTGTTGAAGAACTGATAGGTTAAAGCTTGTAGTGTGCATGTAATTTCTAATCATCTGACTATTTCAAAAACCTTACCAGTCTTTTGTATCCTAGCCTAGCCTGTATACAGCCTCCCACTCTCCTCGTAAAAAAATTTTAAGAGGAGAGTGGAAGTGGGCAGCTGGCTGTACACAGGCAATTGTTTTCTGCTCAGAGGCAAAAAGCACATTTTTACTTCAGGTATGACTGTTAACATAGTATAGTTTTTAGATATAAGTAATAAGATATAATTAAGTACTCACATTTCACTGTTAGAAGAATTAACACAGCGGCATATCTCGTTGACACACACTTCTTCAGTTTACTATCATCCTCTGCATTTCCTGAATTAGAAAGTAAACTTCCATAAGATAATTAATGTTACCTTTACTTTCACTCCAAAATTCCCCACGCAACTACATCTTGATAGCAACTGATGAATAGTTCTAATTCTTAAGCCTGGTTCTCACTAGCAACGGAGTTGGAATTGGAGTTGTAAACAGAAGTGCAAAGCTTTACGATCTACTGAAAACAGTGTTCTGTTCCGCTTATGACTCCGTTGCTTACAATCAAGTTAAAACTAGGTTGTCAGAGTCGCAAACAGAAGCAGATCAACAAAACCAATCACAAAGCGTGGAAACGTGCATTGTGATTGGTTTATCCTTCCGCTTCTGCTTCCGACTCCAATAATCTGGTTTTCACTAGATCATAAGCAACGGAGTCGTAAGCGGAGTCAGAAGAAAATGGAAACGTTCTGATTCTTCTGACTCTGATTCCATCTCGCTTATGACTCTGCTTACTACTCCGATTTTTTATTCTGAGTCATAAGCGTTCTTACGACTCTAGTGAAAACCAGCCTTTACCCTGATCACAGACTACTGGCATTGTAGAACAACATGCACCTGAATTTTAAAAATTAGCTGATGCCTTGTTTTAAATTCATACGATTCAATCATTATAAAGCTAACTTGCTTAAAAACAAACCAAAGATAATTATTAGAACCACAATGCAAGCGGTCAGTGCCTGCATGTGTGTCAGGAAATGTTCTTTGGCTTTTTAGAAATGTGAATGTGAAATGTGAATGGCAAGAAAAGTCAAATCGCTTGCTAGCTGCCTACTTCAAAACGTAGGGAAAGCACTGAAAACAAATGCAACATAGTAGAGTGTTGATTACTGGAAATGAAAATAAAGATAATAGAAATGTGATGGTGAATTTCAAGCCTGGTGAATACGTGAAAAAGATTATTTTTCAGTCAGTGACACTGCCTGTAGCTTGATGGTAGAGAATCTGGGCCTGGTTCCTAAAAAGGCTGATTAACATTAATCCAGGATAAAAATTTTGTTCCGTTTTTGCATTTTACATACCTATGCATTTCTTAGGGTAACATTTTGTGTTATCATTATTTCATCTCTTTGTAAAGGCTCAACAGTAATAAAACCTTGAGTTGCATGTTCTTAGACAAGAAAACCACGCTTGAGATTTGGCTTAGTCCTGGGTTAAACTTAACCATATTTTCAGTGAGGAACCAGGTTCAGAAGATCATTATTTTGTTTGACTCCTATTTGGGGTACTTGCCTTTTTTTTCATCCGAGCCACCAGTGTCACTGACTGAAAATCATCTATCTCACGAAAATGAAGATGTCATCTTTATAATTTTCTTGTGCATAAAATGATAACCGAGAGAGATACATTAAAATTTGAAACAAACCTGTGGATTCCACAAAAGGAAGGAGACAGCGAAGATTGGTATCCAGACTGAGAACAGATACAACTGCAGCCTTACCTTATAAAACAGAAAAGAAGAGAAAAATATTGTGACATTATTTTGCAAAGTTGCTATGACAGAATCAACGTTTTATGCAACACATGCCGACACAGAAACATGTCACAGTTGTAAATAAGGTTTAAAAACAGTACCAGAAAGTAGAAAGATGAGCATCATTCACCATTTCTACTCTGGCCAGAATGCAGAAAAGGTGTTTTCAACACACGACTCTTACAAAATCCAGTTATACATAGTTCCATATCAAGTAAAGCTAGAAAAGCCAGATGGGTTTTTGAAACTCACATTTTGGAATTATATAGATCAAAAGCTTTTTAGTTAATTGTTAAGTTTTAATCAGTTTAGCTTTAAGTGTATTTTAATTGTTGTATTTTAGCTTTTTTAAATGATATTTTAAACGTTTACTATTATTATTACTATTATTAAGAAAATGGATTAACATTAGTCGCTAGGCTCAAATACCACCTGCTGTTTGGGGAAATGCAAGAATCAAACACTGAACTCAGAAGAAATTGCACCTAATTACTCACCAATTGCCGTAAATGTCATAGAATACAGGGTATGCAAAGTAGACAGCATGTCTGCACCGTCCATGTCATTTGGTAGTAAACCTTCAAGAAAAAGTTGATACCATAATGTGCATGAAAACGTGAACAATGTATGTGAAAACATACCATCAACCTTCTCTACAACGAGAGTAGTTGAGCCTAATACTAACTGTCCTTGTCTTATAGAGGTGTGTGCCTTTAATTAGAGGGGTGACAGCCTTATGAAGAGCAAAACTACAGGAAATAACTCAGGTGTCTAAACTGTATGTTGTTATCCATTCACAAAAACGAAAGGCCATGTACTCAAGATACTAGCTTTTTACACATAACTATAATTTATATTACCAAAATGGCTCATGTATCTGCCTGGGATAAATTATAAATTATGTGATGAATGTTTTTTTTAATTTTACCTGCTGAAAGAGAGGTTAACAACTGATCCACTGCTTGAAGAGTCTGAGAGAAAAAGGTTGCATTAATTAAAGTGATAAAAAAAAATTGTAACATGCTTTGCTTGAACAACGCGTATAGGGGCTAGCCTGATGGAACATCATACTAGCCCCCGGCCATAAGAAAATTTTTGTCACACAAAGAATTGCTTCTATCAACTAAGCAGAAAAAATAAAATATTATTGTAAAATATTATTAAACACTTGAATTCCAGCTTGTCCTTCTTGGGCAGGCAGCTCTCACATGTTGCTCAACCCGAGCCACTTCTTGCTCACCTTATTTAATAATTTTGTTCAAAGAAGGAAGGAAGGAGCCATGGATGAGAGGATAATAAATGTGCCCTCTCTCAACATGTGTAACAGTAGAGCTCGGACATCAGCGCCACTGGCAGCTGCTTTCAGTCCATTTATCAGCTTACTGCACCAACCCAACCATGATGTGAATGATGACTGTGTGAAGGTTGACCACCCCACCGGGGCCTACATCCCCTACTATTTTGAAGATGTTAGAGATGACTAAATTATTATCTTCACCTTTTTGCTTATTGGGCAAGCGAGCTTTAAAATTTACTTGCCAAGCAAGAAAATCTGCTAGTCTTGGACTAACAGATGGGATTTTGTCAGAAAACTATCATAATGACAGATGCAGCTGTTCACAAATGCTACCATGTTACCCTTACCTGCAAATGATAAATCAATAGGAGCCCAAGATGCTGAGGTGTACAAGAGTCAGCTACTGTGCTGTCCCTTAGAATTTCCTATGTATTAATAAATAAAAGAAATAAATACAAAAATTGAAATAACTACAATGTACTGTCTGGTAAGCGGGAAAAATAATCATGAATGCAGCTTTATGCCTTAAATTAGTTTTGTGAGGCAGTTTTAAGAATCCATAAAGATATTAAACATTATTTTCTTACGTTCAACGATGGTGCTTCACTGTGGTGAACATCTGCTTCCTGAAAGATAAAATTAGTAGCCTGTCATAACATGTACCTAAGTGATCACCATCAGGATCCACAACCTACCCTCCCCTAACCCAACATTATGCCCTCCATAAGAAGTTAGTGTTAACATTGGGTTAGGGTAGGGTTGAGTGGTCAGTTCCAGGGAGTCCTATACTGATAAACTGATTCACCAAGAGCTGCACCTTCCCCTTCCTTAAAGTCAGTGTTAAGACGGAATCCATTAGGAAATTGAGCAATTTCAATTTGCAGTGGGCAAAAGCTTGTACCAGAATAATAAACATTTCAAACATATAATTAAAAATATAAATGTAACTCCAAAGAACAGGTTCTCATGGGAGCCCGAGAAAACAGACTTGAAAAGCTTCAAATTTCACTAAATGAAATCTTATGCATGACGATTTTACCTGTGTTTTCTTTTGAAATTTATTTTCTCGGGTTTCCATGAGAAATTGCCTTTGGTGTTATTACAGAAAACTAATTACATCTATAGCCCTTGAAAAGTGTGAAAAAGAATGCAATATGGCCTAAAGTATTTTGGTACAAGGTTTTTGTCCACTAAAAATTAAAATTACTCAATTTCCTGATGGATTCCTTCTTTCAACATTCTTTCCTGGATGGGTGGGTGGGCAGTTCCCCACGAATAGCCCACAATATTATCCTTACATGACTCTGAGGCTTTCTAGTCACTCTTCTATATGGCATATTACAAAAGTGACACAACTACTTACTGTTGTTTGAGTGAGGACTCTAATCAGACCATTGACTGTGTCAGGATGAGAAGAAAGAAACAGCAAACCTAAGAAACACAAACATGAAGTACATAATTATTATTAATTTTACAGTTATAGTTCAGTTTAACTGAAAATCTATACTTTGTGATGTCACTGAAATAATGATTGAGAGGTGATAGAGTTACACAGCTTTCTGAACAATAGAGAAACTCTGAAAATGACTACCACACAGGTTGTTGAAACATGAGTCAGTGAGTCTCTAGAGATGACCTTTCAACATGAAGGAACATTCACCCTTATGAGTCTGTTACCACTGAGGGCACTCACATACCTCTTTGTGACTGTAGCAAGTAAAAGAAAAAGTCTCTGATTGGAGCAAACACAGCAGGGTGACATCCAACGGGGGAAGACATCACAATAAGAATTGACTCCAAAAGGCGCCTGCAGAAAAAAATATCCAACATTTGAAAATAAGCACATTACACAAATGAAGAATAAAACTTAATAAAAAATATATATCAATTAATGATAAAAAGAAACAGGGAAACCAGCAACAACAAGGACAACAGGGACAACAAGGACAAGAAGGATAACAGGGACAATAGCGAGAACAAGAATAACAAGAACAACAATGACGACAAGGGCAACATGGTCATCTGGGACAACAGGGACAATAGAGACAACAGGGACAACAAAGATGACAGGGACAACAGGCAACAGGGACAACAGGGAAAACACGGGCAACAGGGGCAACAGGGACAACAAGGACAACAGGGACTGCAGGGGCACAACAGAGATGACTGGGACAACAGCAGCAATAAGGACAACAGGGGCAACAGGGACAACAGGGACGACTGGGACAATAGGGGCAAAAGGGACAACAGGGACTGCAGGGGCAACAGGCAACAGGGACAACAGGGAAAACAGGGGCAACAGGAAAAACAGGGATAACAGGGACAACAAGGACAGCAGGGGCAACAGGGACAACAAGGACAACAGGGACTGCAGGGGCAAAGGGGACAACAGGGACTGCAGGGGCACAACAGAGACAACTGGGACAACAGCGGCAATAAGGACAACAGGGGCAACAGAGACAACAGGGACGACTGGGACAATAGGGGCAAAAGGGACAACAGGGACTGCAGGGGCAACAGGCAACAGGGACAACAGGGAAAACAGGGGCAACAGGAAAAACAGGGACAACAGGGACAACAAGGACAGCAGGGGCAACAGGGACAACAAGGACAACAGGAACTGCAGGGGTAAAGGGGACAACAGGGGATGCAAAGGCAACAAGGAACACAGGGACAACAGAGGCAACAGGGGCACAACAGAGACAACAAGGACAACAGGGACATGGCAAAATAATATAAATTATCTTCAGACTCTTGCTAAGAAATTTCATGCAGATGGTCTTTTTGAGTTTTTGTAACTCACCGGGCTTTGAAGAAGTGGAACATTACAGGGCAAGGATCCTTGGGAGTGGCATCAAAACCTGTTATCTTTGCTGAGGTGGGAAAAGCCTTTACAGGAGATTGCACCTATGAAAAGCGACAAAATCATGAATTTAGTAATAGCAATAATAATAATGACGATAATAATAATGATAATGATAATGATGATAATAATAATGATAATACAACACAATCCAAACCGATGTATGAAAACAATCACGTGGCAGCTTTTTGGGATGTTGTAATACATGCTGATTAGACAGAAGTCAGAGCTACCAGACTGGATGCAAGAATTGTTGACAGAGAAAGAAGAAGGATAACACTTTTGGAGATGGGCTGCTGCTGGGTAGAAAATCACCAGCAGAAGGAAGAAGAAAAACCCTTAACATACCGTAAAATTCCAAAAATAAGCCCATCCATGTATAAGCCACTCCAAATATAAGCCCCCCAAACTGGTAATGCAAAAAACCCTCCGTTAAATCGCCCCTCCAAATATAAGACCCCCAGGGGCTTGTACTTGGAAAATTGCCCTCAAATACAACTTAAACCAAAGAAAAAATGGTAAATTTACTTCCAACTATAAGGCTAGCCCTATCGAGTTTGAAACACAAATTTCCCTCCGTAGATAAGCCCCTCCGAATATTAGCCCCTCCAAAAATAAGCCCCTCAAAAAGGGCCTTTGAAAACTATAAGCCCCGGGGCTTATTTCCGGAATTTTACCAAATTCTCCACTACGCATGGAGCTCAAGAGACAGCATCCAGGTTTTTAAATAATATATTGTAATAATATTGTTACAGTAATAATATTGTAATGACGTCCTGGGTGGATATTCAAAAGGTCTAAGGGACAATATGAGATCAGTAGTAGTAGAAGAGAGAGGCAAACATGTTGAGAAGAATGCAGAAAGCTGTTCTACATGTAACCAGCAGACTGAACAATGAAAGATCATTTAAAATTTTACGCTAGGACCACAAGTGACCGGAAGTGAAGAACAACGTGTTTTCTTTTTTTAATATGATTATTTATGATTTATCTATTTTTTAGACAGACTTAACAAACAATAAAAAACAAAATAACCTACCAAAAGAACAAAAAAAAGGCACTAACTTCATACTGGGTTTATGAATATAAGGTTGCATTCGATTGGGAAATCCGGGTTTCGGATTTTGCAATGGAACGCAAAATCCAAAAACAGATTTCACGTCGGATAAAACTGTCCTCAGGGTGGATTATTAAGAAATCCAAATCCGAATCGTGGATTTCCTTTTCACCATTCAATTGGGAAATCCATAAAAGGATTCGCAAAACTATTCTCATGAACAACGGTATTTTTTGGCTAATTATGTGTGCTTGTGCAAGACTGCTGTTCTTAAGGACAGTTTTTCAAATCCTTTCTCAGATTTCCCAAGCGTACAGTAAAAAGGAGATCCAAAAACAGATATCTCAGCATCAAAATCCGTTTTTGGATTTGGCATTCGATTGCAAATACGAAATGAATTTTACGATCTAAATCTAGATTTCCCAATTGAACGCACCCTAAGTATGCTTTCAGCATGATTTGGATCACTGTTTAAAAATCATCCTGTCTTACATCAAGTTTGTACCATTGATACAAATTGACCACTTACAATCAAATTCTTTGCCTGATATAGAAAAACACAAATCTCCTCAAAGGTGCTGGAAATTATCTCCAACTTCTCAGTATCAAAAGCTTGATCTCGTTCAGCAGTAACCATTCCTGATGTTGCCATGGTAACGTCACCTTCTGGTGACAATATACCAGCTGTCTCCTTGGGCTCAGTGCCTTCTCCAGCTGAATCAGATTCAGCTTCTGGAGGTCTCGAACTGGATGTGGTCTCCACAATCCTGGACACAAAGAGAGAATAAACAGTTTTTATGCGCAAATTAATGTAGTTTGTCTACCACACCATATTCAAAAAATATTTATTCTCAACCACGCAACAAAAAATTATGTAATTCACCATTTTCACTGAGAGCATAATACACTTTGCTTATCCACTGTCCCACAAAATTAATTTTACATAACAATAACAATTTCTCCTTGGTATTACGGTCATTCCAAGAGATATAAAAAGACAATGGTTACAAAAAAAGCAAAATTTTGGGGGGTAAATAAGGTGCATCATGGTCAAATGAGATTAATCAGAATTTTAGATTACAGACAATCAAGTCTGAAGGTAAGGGGGCTGGGTGGAAAGGACGTTATCTTTCTTACTTGTCTACAGTTTTCTGAACAAGTGCAAGCAGTTCATACAAATGAACTTTACGAGCTAGGGAGGAAGCAGCTTCTGCTACACGTACAGTCTGAAAAAAGATTGTCAAAAGAAATCAAGATTAACAGGAGCTTTATGTAGTATTATTAATAGAATTTGTGCTAAACTAATGTTTCAATTCTCACGTCATGATCATTGACTGTGTTTGCCCAATATACAAAAAAAATACAGAAGCTACATTACACGAGTAAAAGAAACAAAAGTGAAATAAAGTGTTATTTTTTTATAGTTTTGGGACTGACCTTGAGGGCTCCATTTCAGCTTTATAAGGAAATTACAAAAAAATACCAGATGCAAGTGCTCTCATAAAGTTATGAATGATACACAAATCTACCTGTCAGCAGTGACGTTGCATCTTGTAAGATGAAAAAAAAATTAACCATGATTTAGCTCCTTTGAATACCTGATCTGCCAGAAGAAACTCAACAAGTAGTTGGTAGCTCTTAGATTCTTGTTTGATGTCAAGTCTTTCATCTTCATTTTCCTAAATAGTTCAAAACAAAACATTAATAGTCAATGAGCTCATAAGTTATTTGAATTGCCCATGAAACACTTGGGGTATTTTTAGTAAAAATCGTTACGACAGAAATTCATTAGAAAATTGAGTAATTATTGTAATGTTCAGTGGACAAAAACCTTGTACCAGGATAATTTCAAGCATATTTTGATCCTGAATGAATAAATGATGATTAAGTAGTGATAAAAATACCTTCTCACTGACATCCCATCCAAGAAAGTGTTCCATTCCAACAGACCAATCTGTGGTGTTGTCAATGGCTGCAAAGGTAAATATCGTTACTAAGTAACTAACAGTGATTTTGTTACCCCCACATCCTGTGTTCCTGACACATACACATTCCCATCCAGGAAAAGTTGAAAATCACTTTCAATTATATTTTTAACTTTTTTCTCCACTCAAAATTGTATTTAATTTTATATGAAATTTTTGTAAAGTGCTTTTGATCACATCTGGAAAGAGTGCTATAGAAATTTTTAATTTATTATTATTATTATTATTATTATTATTATTATTAAAATAATAAGTGCACCTCCTGTAGGATGCAAAAGATTGATTTATTGAGCACCCTGAAGATGATTTTGAAGAATATCCCATAAGTGACGTAAAATCTAATTCTGTAGTAAAACACTGAACTTAATTTTCATGAGCCGAACCTAATACTTCGATAAAGTAAATAAAAAGTTCAGCATCTGAATAAATAATTAAGAATGCCTGTTTCAATTTGTGATGGCTTAGGTGTTCTTCTTGCCTAGCCTGGCTGGGAATTTTGGCTTTGGGGCAGCTTTGGAACAGCTTTGATTGAGATGTCAAAGTTTTTATTTCCTGAACCTAATGCATGAATTTTTATCACACATTTTGCAAGCATTTTGACCAAAATGAGCATTTCTCTCCTTTTGATTTTCATTCAGCTGGAATAAAGTTCAGGAGTTTGGGTCTCAATTCACATTAGAGTTTGGCATCTAAACCAGGCTTAATATATTTATAATTTGCCAGAAAAAGGTTTCTGAAGAAGTTTTCGAATGATCAAACAGAAGCATCTTTATGCAAACGCTGTGAGTTGAATGACAGTTCTTTCTCCCAAATAAATCTCTGTCTGTTAGTCAGATAGTAATTTATAGTGCTATCCATTTTGTGAACAACAGGGGCCAGAGGTTTTCAGAGTCTTCTGGAATTGAACAAAACTAAAAGCCTAAACAGGCTGGTCACTAACCTTGCAGAATTAGTAGTTTCATTGATGATGACATGTGCTCTGTTGTGAGGAGTTTACCAAGAGCTTCCTGAACCCCTGCATCCTAATAAATTGAACCACAAATTTGTCTAAACAGTCCAGTTTCTGAATTATGTAAATCAAGGTTGAACATTCTCAGATGCTAGTATTAACGCAGATTGTCTGTCCTTAAGATTCTCCTTTCTTTTTCTTTTTTACCAAGAAGGGTGCAGTTACATGTCAATTGATGGAACATTTCAAGTCTAATCTCATAGTACCAGCTTAAAGGTTATCAAAGAAAAAAAATTCTGGTTACAAAAGGTTACAAAACGAAAATTAACTTACTATAAGCACAGAAGCAATATGTGTCCCACATGAGGACAAGGCACCAACCAGCTTAAGTCCTGCTTTAATCAACCGAATATTGGCCTGTAAATGGAAACACTTGAAAGTGACTTCATAGTACAGTGATAGAGGTTGCTACATGTAGTATACAATACATGTAACATCCGCAAGGGTGTGCTCTAAGAGAAATTGAAGGAAGCCCAAGCCAAGCTAAGAAATTGTGAAATCCAGGGTGCCCAGCATTATGACTTGCATGAAAAAAAGTAAGATAATCTAGTGGCCCAAGAACAAAATACGTTATAATAATTTATGAAATCGGTTTGGTACATAAAAAGGCCCGCGTCTGAATCAAAGCCATTCCAAAGTCTATCCCAAGTCAAAATTCCTGGCCGGGCTAAGCAGTAAGACCGGCTAAGCCATTTCCAATTGAAACAGGCATTTCTAATTGATTCAGATGCGGAACTTTTCATGTTTTTAATTCAATGTATTAGGTTGGAGTCATGAAAAGTTTGGTGTCTAAACCGGGCCTAATTCCATTGTTTATTCAATGTCTTAATGCAACCAACTTTTTATGAACGCCATGATGATGATGGCTGCCGATGTTCAAAGCAACAGGTGGTAAAGAAAGCTACCAAGAGGCATTAAAAGTGTGCAGTACTACATGTATAACTGGAATGAAAAGTATGACATCACTACATACTTTCTACGGGAAAAGGCAACTAAAATGTTCACCTTACTTATTTTCAAAGAAAACATTCACTACCCTTTTGGCTAATTCCGGCCTTAGAACTCCAAGCCTTGCTTAATGTCTCATTCATACCTTAAACATGCTTCATTCCCTCACACAGAGTGTGCCATAGGTTGTTTTAATGCAGGAGAATGTGTTGATTTAGTAAAAAAAAAAGAACTTACAGCTATAGGAAGTTTCTGAGCCATCTCTATATCAAGTGAATACATGATCCATTCAATCAGCTTCTTCATCACACCTATGTAAAAGAGGCGAAACTTAAGTGGTCAGACAAATCAATGGAGGAGAAGAATAAACTTTGCATGAAAAAACTTTGTCGTAAGAGCTCATGAACATAGATGGTTGTTGAGATCAGTAAGTGGTAATATTTTTTCTTACTTAACTGTTATAAGTGGTTGATCTTTTCTTTTCTTTTTCTTTTTTAACTGTTACAAGTGGTTGATTTTGTACATGTCATATATTTTACACTTAAGCTTTATTGACTTATTGCCAATGAGAAAAAAAGCATCAGCTATCTGCGGGAGGAAATGGTCTTATGTAAATGTTAATTGTTAATAATAAAGTGTGTGTACTTAAACTAGAAAAAAGTACAGCATGTAAGATACAGTTTTGAATAACAGCAACACACCTTCTCTCTGTTCATTCCTTGTAAGATAAGCCTGTGAAAAAATAAAAAATGTACTACAGGATGGTGTACATGTACTGACAAAATTGTCACTGAAGGTTTTCACACATTTTCTCATGTATCTTGTGGAGCTATACATGAGTTCTACAGAATACATCAGCATTAGCACTGTTGTAATAAACGTGCTATAAAACCTAGGATTTCATTAGAAGCTAGGACCAGAATACTAGCTTTAGTATACTCTGTGTACAGTATAGTATCTGTCCTGCCAAACAGAAAAGTCGACTTTCAAACCAACTTTCCCTGCCTAATCAACCTTGGGCAACCTTTAATTCACTTTAAAACACCTACAAAAGTCTTTAATTTTTGTACATGTAAGCATTGGACTTGAAAACTTACCAGTCCTGGAACAAGAAGTTTGGGAATTTCCTCAAGTAGCTCAATCCATCTGCGGAAACAAGGGATATTCAGTGGCATCCACATTTCAAAAGTTTCCTTTGCATAGATTATTAATAATAATTTTGAATGCAGGAAATTATCAGCCAGAAAAAATGATCTTGTAGAACAAGGTGAGAAAAAAATTAGGCCATTTCAGGGTAACATTTGGAATAATAAACTTGTCTAAAACAGGGTTCAATTTAGAGGTTTGGGTAGCACATATATCCTCCTAAAACCTAACCAGGCATTCCTGGGGAGCTACATTTGTACAAAAAGTTGAAAAAATGTTGAGACACTCCGACCTTTTTTACTTCAAATTGCTGCTAGGCACACATCTGCGTATTAAAGATATAACACTGTATGGTTTGTTACTGCCATTTTTGAAAAATGGGCCAGGTATCATGCATGGGAAGATCATGGACAGGCCATTTAAGCACAAATAAGTTAGAGTGTCTCAAGAATTTTTGCAATTGGCTGTATCCTCACACGTAGGTTATAAACAAGATTCATTGGATCATGTTTCAAGGAATGCAGGCTGCAAGTAAAGGAATAATGTCATAAGTGTTCTATAAGGCAATGGAAAGGAGGGATCACTAATATACTTTATTATTCCTAAAAAATACGAGCACCAACTCACTTTAAATTTCTCTCAGAAGTGCAACACAATTCAACTTGCTCAAACAATGCTTGTCCCTAAATTTGTTAAAACACAAGAAAAATTATCACTTTAAACAAACCAAAGACAAGTGAGAAGAAAAATAACAAATGAAAAGTTAGACTCAAGATGTTAAATTTTTAATTAGAGACAAGCTCCACATACCAAGTTTGTTTGCTGTTCATCTGGTGAAGCTAGGAAAAGAAAAAGAATATTAATTAATTATAAGAAGAGGCTTTGCATTGAAGCTATGGCTCACATGTATGCAGACCGGTGGTGAACTGTGTCATTGATTAAGTATTGATTTAGGACACTGTTTGCTATTCTTTGTATGGAAAAGGCAGTACCTTCTGCCTCATCTCCATTTTTCAGAAACCCAGGGGCAGTTGGTTGGGTCAGGAGAAACAGCGCAATGAAAGTTCTCAAATGTGAGTGGAAGAGCAGGTTCTTCTGTTTGTTTCCCAACCCAATGAACTGACCCTGGGTATCCCAAGATGCCTCATTTTAAGACCTAAAGCACTAGTCCACCCTGGGAGATCAAACCTGTGATCTGCTGCTCTGCAGACCAGTGGTCAGTTCTTCAAAAGGTTTATAATGCTATCTACTGGATAAATCTCTATCCAGTGGATAACGCAAGTGGTTCCCCTATTTACTTATGCACTGGATAGTGTTATCTTATGTTTGAACAACTGGATCCAGCCCTCTACCTGAGCTGTCATAATGATGAGGAACATTCATCAGACTAGTCTTCATCATCATAGACTAAGAAAGCAAAAAAGGAGTTAGAGGAAGATCTTACTTGATACATCCCCTGCTTTTACTACTGCTTTTTCATGTTCTGTGCAATCAGGAGGACTGAAAGACTGGAAAAAACAACAACAATAACAATGACGTTAAGAGAAATATAAAGACAAATCTTTAATTGGTCTGCAAGCCGCCTCAACATTGGGTAGTAGATACAAAAAGACAGATGTAATTAGTAAATGCCTACCAAGGAACCCTTACATGACTTAAAAAGTTCCACCCAAAATTCAATTTTTTTCCCACAAAATTCTAAGAAATAAATAGCACTACCTGTACACCAAAGGTGTACAAAAGACTGTCAATGTGTCATTTGAGGAGTAACACCATGTAATTTTGTCTACAGATTTAAAAATCAACCTGATCAAAGAATCTCTTCATGATGTGGTCTGGAAGTGAAAAGGTTAACCACTTAACCACTTATTTGTTCTAGTTATATGTATCAAGTCTAATAACTCCACCTCCAAGAAGGCAATAACATAAGGAAACAGTGGGAAATTGACAACAAAGTCATGGTTGGATGATTAACTTACAGCCAAAGGTGATAAGTCACATTGATAAGGATTGAAACTGACAGATACTGACATCCAAGCATCTTCACTGTACAAATCCAGATCACTAAACTGTACATCCTGAAACAAATCAACACCAAAATTTATCATTCCTTTTCATTAATTACAAATTAAAATAAAATAAATAAATATTTTTATATTAATTAATTATGAAGGGCATTATATTAATCCTCCAATAAGAGAATTTACACAAGCCCCATTTTCCTTGTAACTTATTGCATTCTTTGAGTTTTAATATCTTCCATCTTGATGTATGAAGCAGCTGCTAAAATTTAAGTGTCATACAGACCAGTAAAGTCTGTAGAGCAGAAATGGCCAGAAATGCTAATAATATGATACCCAAAACTAACTTAAAACATTAAATGAAAAATAAAAATATTATTTATTTCTTATACTCACAGCATCATCCAATGTTCCATCATCCATATCCTAAATTCAAAAAATTAAAATTTGAATCAGAATAAATTTCATATAACGAGTCCCTACAAGGTTTTCAAAATTTAACTCCACTCGGAAACTTACCTCTTCATCACTAAGAATCTCTTCATAGCCATCCTGTAAACAAAGATAATAAAGTGTAATGTTAAGATCACACTGGAAAAACTCTACTTGATACTGTATGACTGAAACAATGTACATGTAAAACTGTTTCCTGCCAAAATTCTCAGAGCAGGAGGAGACTTTTGACATTATAAAATCTACCATGTCAGATTACCCACCAATGTTGACTGCTCAATAAGATTTACTTTGATGCATAAAACTGTACATGTAGAGGTTTTTCTTCATGGGCAGTATAACAAATCAACTAATGAATGGTCCCTCAAAAACTAGTTAATTTTGTTTCCTTTGAACCTTAACGTTTCCTTCAGCTGTGTCTCAGGAGACATTCTTGAAAAACAGAATTAACTGTTTCTCTCGGGGTTGTCATCAAGTCTTTCAAAAAGGGGGCAAACAACCACCCAGGTGGCTTGACTAGTTACTGCCACTTAAAAGAAAAATTAATATTTAACAATTAATAAAAATCAATGTAAACTTGTAGCCAACAAGTTGCAGCAAAGTACAGGGTTCATACAGATTTCTGGATCCAAAATTCAAGACTTTTTCCAGATGTTTCTCAAATGAACCATATTATTTCTTTTTCCAGGCTCAACATTAAATAGGCGATCAACAGAGACCTCACAAAACACAAGAAAAAAGCTTTTTTGATGATGTGTTGCAAACGTAAAGGTGAGATTGAATAAGCTTTGACCAACACACAAAAAAAATTAACTTGTTATCCACTTGTTTAGTTTTACCATTTTTTCAAGACTTATCTCTGTTTTCCAGACTTTTTCCAGGTCTGGAAAATTGCTGGGCAAATTTCAAGACTTTTTCAAGAATTCAAGACTCTGTATGAACCCTGAAGTGCCCCTGAAAGCCTGGTTTAGATGTTGTAATGAGTTATTGTAATCCTGCCCAATAAAAAGTTTACACGTACGAGAAGTCAGCTCAGCAAATACAAATTATTAATGTAAGACAACTTTAAAATAGTGTGTAATTTACCAACCTGGTCCTCAACATCATCCTCATCAGACATAAACAAGTTTGATGGAGATCTGTCAGGAGTGAGTGGCTCAAACAACTCATCCTGTGATTGATTCCCAGATTCCTCTTCAGCAGGTTGCTAAGAAACATTCAGGCAAATTTGTTATTTTCTTGAAGTCTTATTCCAAAAAACTTCATATTCTAAGGAAGTTCCACTTTTTTAGGAAACCCATAAAATCTCAGTAAAAAAAAAAAAAACAAAAAAATTCTATCGACTTGTGGGTAGAAAGGGACTAAGGCTATTCACACTATACTGGATACATGAAGTTTTCATGCTGACACAAAAAGCTATCCAGTATCGTATGAAAATCTTTATAAAATATGATCCTCCACTTTAGAGATTGGCCCAACACAGCTTTGATCTTTTATGGAAATCCTGTTAAAATCACCATTCTTATGTGAGAACAGAAGCCCTATCTGGTATGGCTTTTGTGACAGCAAAAAAAGCTACTTGGTGTGATGTGAACAAAGCTTAAGAGAGCTACATGTATCTGCTGTGGGTTTAAAACAACTTAAAATAATCATACAAACCTCCTCCCTGGGTGATCCTGGTGGGGTAGTGGGCTTAGCAGCAGTACTCTCACCGACAGTAGCCGTAACAGTTGTGGGTGATCTTGAGGGTGACCTTGTGACTGGTGGTGATTTCATAGGGGTCCTTTCTTTCTCCCTAATATTTCTCCTGTCATCCCTTGCAGACAGATGGTCCTCATACTTGTCCCTAGAGTCTGACAGTCTCTCAGAAGGTCTTTCACTTAAGCCTCTCTCACCAATGCCAGAGCCAAAAGGCCCTCTTTCAGCACTCCTTTCTCTTCTCAATGGTCTCTCATGAACTCTTTCAGCTCTTTCTGGGACTCGTTCAGAAGGTGCCTTCTCAGATGCCTGGTCCATTCTTTCGGAATCTCGCTCGGGGTGCTTTGGTTCTACTTTAACAACTGGCCTCTCCACTCTTGGTTCAGGGCGTGGCTCTTGAGGACGTTGGTTGACATCGGTAAAGAAACCATACAAGCTAATGGTGATTCTGTTGTACCATCCACGCAACACAACGACATCAGTGGCACCCTGGCAACAATATAATGTCCAGTCAAAATAACCAGTTTAACTAATCAAATAAAGAAATTCCATACTGATGAAGTCTCACTACCCAGATGCAGGTAATGCATCATAGTGCGATGTGTCATCAGTATCGAATTCCTGTACTTGTTCCTCCTGGGGCAGATCCAGGATTTTTCTTAGAAGGAGTACACCACTAAGGAAATACCATTTTGACTACCATTTTTATGGTGTTTAACATAAATTCTTCAACCTTCAACCACAAAGACAAGTTTTTTTTTTGGCAGATATCCAGTTGTATTAGAAAGCCACAAGTCAACTCAGGGGGGCGGGGGGGAAGGGGTGGTGTGCACCTCCTGCACCCTCCCCCTAGACCCACCCCTGTCCTCAGATGTCATTTCATGGGGGAACCAGTGGTGGCATTGAATTGGCTTTTTCTCAGGCTATAATTCGGGCTAACCTGATTTTTCTTCGGGAAAGACTTTGCTAATACACCGAAGGAAAAGAAAGATGGATTGCTTTTGAACCAGTCTGAAGAAAAAGAAAAGCAGGAGAAAGAAAAAAAAAATTCTCAAGTACAACTCACCTTAGAATTTGTAACCATCTGGAAGTTGTTTGGTTCTTTGTATTCAAGTCTATGTGGAAAAATAGTTAAAAGTAATAAGAAAACATAAATTATGCAGAGTAACTAGAGAAAAATTTTGCTATCCACTCGTCCTTCGGATAAGGACTTTATTAAAGTCGGTTGTCTGAAAACCGAGAGTTTTTGTCCAAATGGTTTTGCTCAAGACTCAAAACTCAAAAACAGTCAAGCCAGTCTGGTGACGAAGGCCAGGTTCCTAAGCCTGAAATAGAGTGAAACAATATGGCCGTGGAATGGCGAAGTTAAAAGGAATATTTAACCTTATTTTGTCAAGTATGAGGTTTGCTTTTATAACTATAAGATAAATTTCAATGCCACTGTAATTTGAAGTCAATTTTTAACTGTCTCTGTATTTTTTCTAATTAAAAATGTGCTTGTTCCACAGACAACTCATGTCAAGGGTTAACATGTCTGAACTAAATCAATTGAACATAACTTATGGTGTACCCTGATATAACATAGAAAAATAAAGGTACACTCTCTACACAACTAACATTAATTTTCCACATCCCAAGACAAGCCTTAATTTGTATTCAGAAAAACACAAAGGAAAGGGCAGACGAAAGCACTTACTGTCCAAGTCTTTCAAACACAACATCTGAAGGTCGGTCAAGATTACGAATGAACAGGTCCAGCTTAAAAGATGGTGGATGGGTTTCCCTACAAGAAATAACAAAAAGAAAAGAAAAAAACAGCATATTGGTCAAATAAACCTTTGGTACATATGGCTAGAAAAGGTTTCCCATGACACTAAAATCAGTAAATAGCCATTAACACTGTATTATACTGTATGGGTAGAAATCTGAAATTTTTCAAATTGATTATTGTTCATTCACCAAGTGTTCTAATGGAGTACATGTAAAATACAGGTAAAAGGTTCACTTCAGGTATTAGAAATTCATGGGTGATTGGGCATATCATTACAGCCTGAATTATAGGCAAAGTAAGGATGTGCTTAAACAAGACATGTGAATATCATAAAATAATATTAAGTACTAACCATGCACATATCCAAAAAATAGAACCTGTATGGAACTACAGATTGAATGATGGAAACTTGTGAGGTGATTCTAACTTTTGAGTCTGTGACGGAAAAATAATATCCCATGGTGTGACCATTCAAATCAAACCTTCTCAGCAGTTCTTTCACATGGTACTGCTTTTCTAATACAGGTACACTGTATGTAGTTCTAACTTTTAAGTTGCAAGATTTCACATACCCCATTTTGTCCCTTTCGCTGACTGCGGCATGGACTCTGTGTCCAGCAGGTATCACTCTTACTTCCTGAATACATACAGGCCTTGGAAAGCTAACTAAATCCAGATGCATTTCCTATAAAGTAGTGGAGGCAATAAGAAAAGTATATTGCAGGTTTATTCTGTTCTCATTTTGAATCAGTATTTAACTTAGTCTGATTCAGATTTTGGTTTGTTTTCAAGCTCTAATTATTCATAGAAGTCTAAAGAAATTCTGGTTTAACCTAAGCACAGATTTACAGCCAAATTTGTTGTATTGTGCTGCACATATTGCAAACTTGGAAGGGATTTTGGGTTTGTCTGTTCCGTAAATCATTTTAGTGAAGGCGGGGTTAATGCACATCACAATGTAACGTACTCGCCCAGCTTGACTGAGAATGACTCTAGACTGCTCAAGAATAGCGAAGGAAATGGCAAAGGTGAGTGGATTTTTTGTCCAATGAAGGAGGCAGGCGTTGCTTTATTCTAGCAAGTAACAGGAATAAGAAACAAGGCTGTGCTCTAAGGAAAATTGAAAGGAGCCCAGTGCTCTAAAACTGTAAAATCTAGGGTCCCCTGCATATGATCTGATGAAAAATCTGAGATTTTCTAGTCGCCCGAGGGCAAAAGTTAGGTGTCAGGGGCCACCGGGCTCTATTAGAGCTCTATTATCTCAGCCCCACTGAGAAAGATCAGAAAAAACTGCGAAGCAAACTTAACTAATTGATTACTGCCCAAAACAGGATGATCACAAAGCAACAAACCTTGAACCATGAAACGAACAAAATGGATCGAAATCCACCAAATTATCACGAATCACAAACCATAGCCTTTCAAACTCGTGCAAGGTAAACATGTGTTTTCTAACACAAGAACCCAGCGAATTTCGCTGTGAACTTCAAAACATAAATTAAAATTTTGCTAACTTGAATGTCATAAAAGGAAGAAAGGAGCCCTGTATTATACTCTGCAGTTACATTGTATGCCAAAGACCCTAATTATATAGTTATGCCAGAAAGGTCGTTTCAAAAATTCGGTCATATGAACTTCTGACGTGGATCAACATTAACATGTAAGCATGCAGCTTTGAATTCGTCTTTGCTCTGTTTGCAAACTTAATAACCTGACGCAGACTGCAACGAGACACTTACACTGTGAACTTACAAATTATACTTGGAACTAATTACTTGCTATGACCGTAGAATTGACGTGGAAATCATACGTGCACTATCATTACACACTCAAAGGCCTAATGTTACTTTACCTCATTTTCTGGATGGCTAAATGTGTCACAAAATAACAAGACGGGCTCCACAACTTCAGGCAGAATGGCCGCCATATTGTTTCTTTTCACCACAATCCCCCGCGGCCATCCATCGCGCTCAAAATGAGTGCCGTCATGTAACACGTATGAACCGTACCACAAAATATTAGAGCTCTGAGGCCAGCTCCGAGGCTTTCTGGCCATATTTCTTTTTTGGTTGGGTTTTCTTTGCGGTCAAGTCTCTTCTCATGCTCTTCTGCGAATTACGGGAGTCTTGAAAAAATTTCTATTAGTAATGTTCAAATTTTAATACTTATATCGAATGAGGGCTACCAAAGGGACCCATCACTCATCATCAGGCCCCGGTTGTTCAAACGTTGGATAGCCCTATCCATCGGATAAATCACTATCACCAGTGGATAAGTACCGTATTTATTCAATTAGCCGCCCTGGGCGCTTATAAAATAGTTGGACCTTGAGAGGGGGCGCTTATTCGAGGCTGGGCGCTTATTAAGTTTTCACCATTTTGTGTAGTATGTTTATTTTGCAACAAAACAATAAATACTAATAAAAACCAAAAACATTAAAAAAAACAGCGAAGAGTAACAAAGCAAGTTTTCTGTGACATACTCCAAAGAAAACTTCCTCCTTGGGAAGTCTCTTATAAGTACTTATTCAATTTCAATCTCAATGTCACTCAAGTGGGTGGGGTGGGGGTGCGCACTTAACTGAGTTTGATTGGGAGGAGGAAGGGGATGGGCACTTATTAACTTTTTCTGCCTTTAGGATGGGTGCTTATTCAAGGTGGGGGCTAATTCGAGGTTGGGCGCTTATTCGAATAAATACAGTATTAGGGAAACAAATTGCCCTACCCAGCGGACAGATTTTTATCCGGTGGATACCGTTATCCAATGTCTGAACAAGCGGGGCCAAGAGCCTGTATTATATTGTTGAACATTGAATGGCTGCTGGTAATTATGTCAAAATCCAACCAATAAACTCTCACTCCGATCTTTCGCCCTTTATACCGGGTTGGAGGAGAGAAGAGGGGTACTGAAGTATATTTCACAAAAATAAGAGAATTTGGATCTAGAAAAGGGTATCATTTCCAAGGAACCTGGCCCCAGTTGTTCAAAACCTGGATATCCCTTTCCACTAGATAAATCTCTATCCAGTGGATACGTATCAGGGAAACCAATATTACTGTACTACCCACTGGACAAGATATTTATCTGGTGGATAGCATTATCCACCTTTTGAAGGCCCCCTTTTGAACAACTGAGGCCTGATCAGTTAGTTGAAGATTGTAGTCTAGATTAGGGAAACTGGGAATTTTCACTCACAAAAATAAAATCTGCAAATCTAAATTTACCCATGACATCAACCCTGCATAGACCTCAGTATTTTCTGGAAAATAGGAACGGAATTTCACTTCTGGTCAAGCCCATCTGTCAAACAGCACTGAAATCCTTGTTCTGAGCCCCCACCTGTGTACCAGGGTTTGAGTATACGCTATGATTGGTCATTGTTGATTTGCCAATCAGGTTTAAGGGAAGTTTGAAACGCATTTCCAGTAATCTGTTGAGCCCACTTGGGCTCAGCACAACGATCTTGGCAGTACTTCTCAGATGTTACTAGCCTGGGGAAGGCTGCAAAATGGCAAATCCCACACAAGGCTCTCCAGAGAGTTTGCTCACAGGCTACAAACGACAAACTGAAGAAAGTAGCACAGTCAGGTTGCAAGGATGCACACACCCGTAAAAACACCAAATGGATGACAAAACTGAACGGTATCTGTCATTTACTATTTCATTTTTCAAGGAAAAGGGTTAACCAGGCAAACACCCACTGAAAATCTCTCGATGAGCATTGATGTAACCAAACATGCGTCATTGACATAAGCCTGCACCACAGACAAAACTACAACTCTGGTTAAGTCCGTCTGTAAAACAGGCTGCACCAAAATCCTTGGTCAAGGTCCCCACCTGTGTACCAGGATCTGAGTAGGCACCATGACTGGCCTATTAAAAAAGTCATTGTTGATTTGCCAATCAGGTTGAAAGGAAATTTGAGTCTGTTATGGGCCCAGAACAAGGATATCAGTGCTACTTTGCAGACGCTACTAACAGGGGTTTAATTAAGTCTGCGATGCAGGCTACCACGTTTGGAGACTGGTAGGAAAAAGACAGTGGGGTTAAACAGAAGTAAAATGGCAAAAGCCTTATTCTTCCCATCTCATCTGTTTTCAACCTGACTTTTAGAAGGAATGACTCACCCAGAGTTAATAGTTTACCTCATACAGCTTCTACACGCACAGGGTGTCAACACCCTGCACGACTCTTCATTCCAATTAAAAGTCAGTAAATAGTAGGGAAAAGCCTATTCCTCAGGCAGTGGTCGAGACATGTTACATGAAGTATGTTGGTGTGGCTTTAAAATTGAATACCCTTTGCCAATCAAAGGCTCTTCTGAATGTGTTCAAAATGGATTAATTTTGGCATTAACTTTTACCCTCAACTTCGGACACCCTCATTTACAAAGTTTAAAACAACTCTCTTTATCACACCAAGAACCAACACAAAAAATACAAGTTACGTTTTCTCCTTTTCAACTTTTTAATATAAACATTATTTACAAATATTTACTTTCATTTTTCCTGGTTTTCAATTCTACTATTATTTTTTTTATTACAAACATTTTCTGGATTGTTTCAATACAAGACACCTCCTATAAAGTAGCATTTATGTACAAAAGATGTGCTACATGGATCGTTGAGTAAGGGAAACTTGAGTAACGCAAGTTTAATACAGGCAAAAAAGGAACAAAATGATTACATCATTTTTAATTCTTTGGTTAAAAGTTTCAATTAACCATTTTATCTTTAAAGTTAGGGGAAGGATAACAATGGCATCTCAGTCATCTTGATCCCAGCAACATCTTCATCCACACACCATCTTCTATAGCTAAAAGACTAACCTTATTGATTACCTACATACAGTAGTCCAGTAGGGGCTCTCCAAAGCCTCATTGACATGGCTGAAGCAGCTTTATTTGCATGAAAGGAAAAACGACTGTTTGTCAGTTACAATGTTTCTTTGGATTGAGGAATAAAACTTGACCTTTCAAATAGTTAAACAAGTTTTCTAACATGGGTCAAGGATGAGAGCGCTGGCTTTGGGAATTTTGCTCTGTTTATGAAACAGTAGAAAATGTGATATGTTTACAAAGGACCAAGGCAAAATCAAGATCATGTTTCAAGGAGCAATACAAAAAAAACAAAATATTATAAGAAAAAAAAAATTACAAGAGTCAAATACAGTATGGTATACTGTGAGTACAAAAATGGCCACAAGGTTACATGACCAAAGCACAGCTGTTTTAAGACTTGAAAATATTGTTTGCCATGTGTATCCAGAAGGCAACAAGAAAAGCACAGCACAACCAACCTTTGTTGAACTTTGACACACAACTTAAAGATTCAATGACGACTACCCTATGAAAGTCTACGCAGTACTATGGAACTCCTTTTACAAAATGCCTTGAATAGGCAAACTACAAAAGTTTCTTACTTAATACCTACACAATGTTTGAAACTTGTTTAAACTCTTCAAAAGGTCAAGTTTTTATATCCAGGGAATCTGATACTTTACCATTTAGTTTTTAGAAGTCTGTTCTGTGCACTGTTGACAATAACTTGCCGTAGGTACTTCCGTCTTGCTCTGCACCTGAAAAGGAAAAAGAAAGACGACGAGTGCGTGCTGCCAATAATGTATGAAAATTATACTGCTTATATCATAGCAGGTTTTTTTGGTGCTTTTTTTGCTGATGTTTTTCATCTATTTTGTCTTGACCATGAACGAGTTTAAACCTTAGTTGGGTTCATTCCCTGTACATAACAGACGTTCCATGGCATCGGCAATGCAGTTTGACTCCACTTTTAAGTATAAGTATTATACTTGGCCTGTGATACCGACATTTTGTTTTCATATTTACTGCACTCCGCTTTTTGAAGCTATCATCTGACACTTTGCACAGAACTCCAGTGACACTTTGCCATGGTTCACATGGAGGCAGACACCACCAGGGTTGGTAGAATTACGGGTTCTCTTGCTGGGTGTCACTTCCACCACCTCGCTAGCTTGCCGTTTCCTGCTTCTGGTGCTGTACTTTTTCCCTTCACAAGTCTTGCTTGCTGTTCCCTCTTCTTCACTCTGAGATGACTGCATAAGTGACGATGTCAAGGAAATTCCAGGTGTGGCTGCAACGCTCTTTATCAAGAGTGAAATAGTACTCTCATTGGCCAGCACACTGCGAAGATATTTCACCTCATCTGAAAGCTTTCTGATCATGGTGGTCATTCTTTCGTTTCGAGTTTTCAATGTCCTGTTCTCCTCTTGTAACTTTTTAACATCATTCTCAAGTCCTTCTACGTATTTTTTCTTCTTCTGTCGGTTCTCCCTTGCTGCAATGGCATTCTTCTTGTTTTTTTCGATGATAGCTTGCTCCTCTTCAGACAGCAACAGTTTCTTGCCTTTTGGCAGAGCCGTTTGCACATTCGCTTTTGTGGTAGGATTAAGTACCGAGAGAGTCCCATAGCTCGCATTTATTGTTTCTTTTCCAACTGGAGGTTCCAATGCGGGGACGTTCTCCCTTAAAAGCGCTTCCAAATCAAGGAGGTCTTCGTCGTTTAAACTGAAATCCTCCAGCTCGTCCTTCCAAGTCGAGGGAAAATCCGCCAAGAAATCTTCCATACCAGCATCCACCCCACTGTCCAGACTGTGGGTAGGAGACAACGAAGTCGATATTTCATCGCTGTAGGCTGGTTCACCACAAACGTCTATTTCTTCGTCGATCGGCAACTCTTTCTCGGGCGCCATTTTAGCTTCGTCTTCATCTACCGGCTTAGGCGGAAAATCACCGTGGAAGTCTTCCTCAAAAGGCATAACTTTGCAGTAATCGTGGTCCAAAGCAAAAGACATGTACTCTGTGCAACGTTGACTTCCTTTTCGAGGTCAGTTAAGGCGATAATTCTCTTCAAGAAAGTGCTCAATCTCAACTCTACAAAAATTCCTCTGCAAACGTATTGAAGACGTTTTGACCACGAGGAAAAAAAACAATGACGCTAAATGACGTCATATAAAAAGTGCGCAGACTCAATAATCATGTGATTTTACATGTGACCAATGGTGGTCAACCGCTGTTCAGAAGATAGCGTGGACGCGTAAAAAGATGGCGGATGATTTGTTTTGACTGAGAACAAAGATTGCTAGTAGTGAATACTCGTGAAAGTTAAATGTTTTGAAATCCATACTACCGTAGCAGCGATATGGGAAAATGAACCGTCTATTATTTCACTCTTTTCCGCCACTTCCATGTAAATATTGGGCTCTTACTTTTACAAGATTTCCGTCAAGATTGTTGCATAACCCTGCAAGTTCTGTAAAATGTTTTACTGCGCAGACAACTTCGGGGACATACAAGCTAAATATCAGAAAACATCTATCAAATCCTGATGCTCAAAAATGTCTCAGCTGCAATCTGAGAAGATATTTCACAGGTTTACCAAGATACTCACAGGTTGGAACAGTTTAATACTCTTACATTAAGACTTAATTTTACAAATAAGCTTATTAAAGCTGAATAATTTTGATTATAGCTGTTTTTGAGATTGTCAAGTCATATTCACGTAGAATATGGTACCCTATGTGAAAATGACAGTTGTGCCTGGGAGTAAGAAATATTAATCACGGTAAATTAAATTATGGTAGTTTGTAATATGTGACTTCTCTTTCAAAAATGTTCCTAGTAATGGTTTGGAAGTTTTTCAAACAAAATAGATATCAGGTCGAATGGTACAAGGTATCAGTTGAAAAAAATGATACGCTTTTTCCCGTGAGAATACATTGTCAGCAAGATTTTAGAGGATCAGGTGCTAGGTCGCTGAATACAATCATGTATTTTTTACACTGACTTGAGCCCATAAGAACCTATTTTGAGTATCAAATTTTTTTCCCTCATTCATACACTGTACCTTCCCATCTCTATTCTACCTGGGTACTCCCCTCTCTTCGTCACTGGGGTCTTCTCTACCTTGTGACAGAATGGTAGAGGGAGGGATTTCTGAATGTTCCTTTTCTGGGTCACCAATATTAATTTTTTTAAATATTTAAAAATTTGAATGTTATCTTTAATTACCGGTACGCTTCCCATTTTTTCAAAGGACAAAGTTTCAGTAAAGAAAGTTCATTATCCTTCATTGTATCAAGTTTATCTGCTCCTGAAAAGAGATGCTTATAAAATCGGTAAGAGAACAGTTTGCTTATTTATTTTTTTGTAATTAAACAAATACTAACAATTCAAACTCTACAAGCTTGGTGTCAAAAAATGTGTCATTAAAAATGTCAAATACTCAAGAAGAAAATACAATATTGAAGGGACAATATTATTTGTAAAATGTTTTTCCTTACGTAAACTATCAGTAGAAAAATATTCTATCATCATTAGTGTACTATGGCCTTTTGTTGTGATTTGTTGCATTTTTTGCAGGTACTACAGCTAGACTATTTTCAACAAGTCATCAGAGAAAGGATAGCCAGGGGGAACAACGTCAACAAGGTGATCCCTTAACTGCCTGTTCACACTCTTGCAAAGCAAAATAAAATTTAATGGCCACTTGTACGTGGCGAGACTGTGTCCAAAGCTGGAAGCCCAAAAGCTCTTTAGATATCAAATGTGTAGAATTTGCAGCAGTTAAGATTTGAGTAGAAAACTGATGATACAGCGGAACTTCCATTAATGGCCACTCTTCTACAATGGCCACTTTTTTGGTGGAAAGCCCATTTATTGTTTAAACCTCTCAACAACAGTCACTTTCTACTGTCCTAAGGTGACCATTGAGGAGTGGTTCAACTGTGATTCCCTAAGTCTTTTACTCCTTGACCACGTTGTGGCACGAAAAATTGTATGGAGTCCTAGAACTCTCATGCAACCTATATCCAAGTGCCCAGTATTTGTACAAATTCTTACATTTCTTTTTTGTCCAAGTGTGAAAGTTAGTTGCCAAAGGCTGCTTGGCTTTCTCTAGTGTCTATTGATGACTACTCAGTGATATTTTTTTGTGTTTTTAAGGTAACACTCCAGGACCTTTTGATCCTGACCCAGGAAATCAAGGTGGATGGGTGTCTATTCTGCCCTGGCTGATGCTTGCAGTGTTCTACTTCTTGACGGCAGGGTCTGATCCTACCCCAGAGACCACATGGTCAACCTTTTACAGAGAAATGCTTTCTACAGGAGAGGTACTATGCTTAAGAAATATTAGAATCCCTTTAGAGTCAAGGACAAGGGCAATATTAAACTGTAAGTTTTTTGCCAGACATTTGAGAACTTGCTTCCACCACTACCACATTCTTGCTTAAAATCTGTAGCAGGGGCGGATTCAGGGGAGGGGCCCTGCCCCCCACCCTTAATTTTAGACCAAACTGAGGCCTGAAGGGCCAGAAAAAATTTTGTTGGAAACCGCCCCCCCCCCCCCCCCCCCATGTCTAAGGGTCTGGATGACCCCCTCTTATCTCAAGATCTGGATCCGGCAAAGCATAGTACAATGATGATGACAATTTCCCGTCAAAATGACGCTGGTTCAATCACCCATTCCTCATCTTAGAAAGATAAGCATGCTCAATGTATTTTTGACATATTACAAGCTAGGGCATAACATTTATGGAGTAGTAATAGACTTGTCCACAGTGTGAACATCGTTGATGATTTCAATAATAGTAATGACTATGGATTATATGTTAATGACAATGTTAACCTACAAGGAGAGAGTACATTCTAGTCCAAAAAGGATGTCTGTTTCTTCATTAACATTACTTCCAGGTTGAGCATTTGGAGGTGCCATCAAGCCAGGACAGAATTTATGTGTTTTTGCATAAAGGAGCAATGGTTGGGGGGAAAGAGGTAAATTTATACAGATGTAAAATTAATTTAATTTACTCAGTTCACAAAAACTAAATTTCATCCAAAGAGTGAATGTCATCTGGTAAACTGGTGCTTGAATTTCTTCATAGTCATGTAGCAGTTGGGTTTCATTTGGAGAAATCCCATCAGAGTCAAGTCAATAGGAGCCTTGAAAAAATAATAGGTTATTTACAATGCAAACAAGAGTGATAACAACCTAAAATTATTACAAAACAAACTTAACCTAACTGATAAAAAAAATATATAAAATAATTATAACAAACAATAATTCTATAACCTCTGAAAATTAATAAGAATAGAAATATATGAATAAGAAGGCAGCTACGTGCTCATGGTAGTGTCAGTGTTGCTAAAGTTGAAAATATCAAGAGCTTTAGTTTATAGGTAAAAAGATTAACCTTTTTAAGATGATTGTATTATTTGTTATTTGCAGATAATGACCCATGGCCCACACTTTGTGTTTAGCATTGCAAGCCTTGACAGTTTTGAACAAAAGATGGCAGCAGCTCAATCTGACCTGCACATCCCATCCAGTGATTATATACCAATCAGATACAGGACAAAGAATGAACTGCTGTAAGCTCAATATCTGATTGAAGGGAATATATATGAGAAATTACTTCAAGTTAGCAGGAGGTTTGAGTTATCAAGGGCTCGCGTTGCTGAGGGTAAAATTACAATAAAATTAGTATAGGTAATAGCATGATTAGTAGTGATATTTGGCATAAATACCATGAGTGATATTTTATACATAATTTCACGAGCCGTTGGGCGAGTGAAATTTGAGACAATTTTGAAATATCACGAGTGGTATTCATGCCAAACATCACGTACAAATCATGCTATTATTTGTTTATACTACTACCCACAAAAGGTTTGTAATTTTCACATGTAGGTATTTCAAATTAAGCTGAAATACCACTGCTCTAAGCCAATCAAATTGCAGAAATTTCTCATGTAGTAGTATAATGAAGGAAATCCAGGGGAAATCGATTTTTTGGGGGGAGGGGGAGGGGTTAGCGAGGGGTCAGGTTATTGGGAGTCAACTGTATTTAATATATGCTTTTAATATATAGGTAATCTTTAAATTATAGAAATAAAGAACAGGACAATATATTTGTCGTGGTTTCAGGATTCTTCCAAAACTGGATTATAAGAATTGCACAACTAAAGGACTGTACAGTGACTGGCCTGTGTAGATAGGGGTATCAGGAGGGCAGATGTGAATCATTTGTTGCTGCAGCTCACTGTGCAATAATATATTATTGTAATAATTATTGAGAGGTTTGTCTCAAAACAGATCTACTGCTCTGAATGCAGCTGTGTCAATTGCCATCCTGGGTATCATCTGGTACATGATTTATGGCAGAGGGAACAAAAGTGGAACCAAATCAGGGGGAATCCTTGGAGGAAATCCATTTGTAAGTTTGCTTGATTTAAACAAAAAGTGAGAAATGAAAAGTTGTTGGTGGTGTATTAACAATTAAGGTCGGACAGCCAAAGGTTTAGTGATCTTCTCCCCAAAATTTCTCATGAATTTAATGACTTTGATAGTAGCTATATTATAAAGAGAAAAAAAAAGTTGCTCAGAGTACTACAATCTTTAATACTTGTAATAATTTTTAAGTTGGTGATAATGTCATTCACCTTGGCAGCAATAACTGTGAGGATGCTAACCAGGGGGCTTGCCTTTTATTACCTGCAAGGGAGGGCTCGCCATTCTGCTGGGGTGTCATTTTCAAAATCTTAATTGGTTCTGGTGAGTCATTTTCAGATAAGGGAGCGTTACCTGGGGGTCATTTCAATAAATTTTATAAAAGTAATTTACAAGCAATAAAGAGCATGAATTGAAATTGAACCTAGTAGCCATAACTAGTAAACATTTATCTTGTAAATATGACTGTATTCGTGGTGAACTTCAGTGTGATTTGTAGCTTCAATATTTGTAGTTTCCTCAGAATTGTTTGGGAGTCACTTTCACAATATATAAAATTTATAGCGGGTCATTTCTAAGAAAGCCAGGTTGAATTGGAGGGTCAGTTTGAAAATCTTCTGACCTCTCTCAAAATGGTCAGCCTGCCCTCGCAGGTAATAAATGACCAACTCATATATACATGTCCCAAGACCAAGATCTGTTCACATTCATATTCATATTCATATTCATACACTATTTACAGGTATTCATATGCATTACGACACCTTAAGGTTATGCCTATATTAAGATCTCCACTTATGGATAACCCACCCAGCCCAGGAAAGATTGGCCACACCTCTGGGGTCTACATCCCCTACTCTTTTCGAACGGTGGTGTGAGTTCTTTTACATCCCACAAGAATCCGATAAGCAAGGTGCTGTGAGATGGGACCTACAGTTTTTCATCCTTGTCCGAGAAGACTAGATAGTCTAACCATTTGCATTGCACTTCCTACTTAACTCAGTTATTTAAAGACCCTGAGTGTTGGTTTGGCCATTGGTTTGAATCCGTGATCTCCCGCTCAGCAGACCAGCACTCTCCCAACTGAGCTCACTAGGCAGCGATTCAATTAACAACAATTAATTGCTCCATACAATCTCTTCTAGTGTCTTCTAGGAGTGCATTCCATGTCTAACACATACTGGCCATCATTGCCAAATAGGGGTCAATATATTTTTGTTCTTAATTTCAACAGTCAAACTACATCAAAGCCAAACCAACAGTGATCATGCCTGAAAGTGGACAAGGAATAAGGTGTTTTATTGTTATCAGCATTGAAAGTTATTTTAGATAAAGCATTTTAATTTTTAACTCTTTAGATTCCATTTTCATAAATGGATTGTGATTGCTTGTATGGATGTTACATGTATGTACCAAAAGCACAACTGTTGTGCATGGTCAAAAACAACAATGGCTTAGCAGGGATTTCAAAGAACCAACAACTGACAAAATGCATTAACTACTTTGCTGCCAAAAAATTGGCTACTTTTTTTTCCTGAAAGAAGCAACCACTAGTTTTAATGCGCATTTTTGTACTCAGTGTAGTCCCCAGAATGCTAAGAATGGCGTCTTAGGGCTTGAAAACCTTAAAATTTTCTGGGGTCAAGGCTGCTGCCTAACGGGCGCCCGGTCGCCAGAGGCGCCCAAGGTAAGAGCATGGGCGACCAAATTTCGGTACAAGGAGCCCGCGCGGGCGCCTGACTTAACACACGGCATTAGACTTAACCTCCTTGTACATTATATTCCTTTAGCTGGAGTAGGACTTTAAACAGTGGAACTGTTGATATGGTTAGCGATGATGCGATTAGGCAGTATAAAATTTCCACAAATAAACCGTAAATTATGTAAACCTAACGTGTTCAACTGTGAAGCTTTGTCGAAACGAACGAAGCCATCGTTTCCGAGTCCGGATGGCAGTTGAAGACTGGGTCTGAGATTTGACTTCCAAATATGGAATAGCAAAATTATGGGCTGTTTGTTGCCTATGTTGACATTCGTGCAGTTCATCGTTTGCTTGGGTTTTCGTCGATTTGATAACTTTTTTGTGGCGAGAATGGGAAGCTATCTTGCGTGCTATCGACTGGACGTGCTTGATGTTCGATTTCATGTACCAGTTTGCAACGTATCAGATCTCTAAGCCTACTAATGTGTTTGGAGCTAGATGGTTGCCACATCTTCAAACCGCACTCCAGGTACTGTTTCGGGGATATAAAACTCTCATGATGCATTGCCAGAACACAAGAGAGATGCGTGTAGGATCAAGTGGTAGACAGGGGCGAGCATCATTTTCGGTCAAGTTCTTAACCTCATTCAGAGGGTTGCTCTTTACCAGTTTTCTGTGGGACATTGCGGAGGAAGCAGCTCATTTAAGTAAGGTTTTTCAAGCTGAGTTTCTTACAGTTACAACCGCAGCGGCAGCAGTTCGAAAATTTGAATTACAGTGTCTTAATATGAAGTCGTTAAATGGTCCAAGACTTGAGGCGTTTTTGAAAGAAGCAGGGGATGGCAGTGTGTTCAGAGAAATTGAGATCAAAAGGGAAGACAATGATATTGAACAATTTGAGAAGATCAGAAAGTCTGTTTTGGATGAAATTGGACAGAGCATGGGGGAGCGATTCCATTACCTCTTTAACGACCCAGTTGTAAAGGCTTCTTCAGTTTTAGATCCAGACACGTGGCCTACAGATCCTGAAGAGTTAGCGTCTTATGGTTGTGATCAGCTCTGTGTAATCGCTAACAGGTACCAAGAGCAGTTGCAAAAAGCTGGTTTTAAAGCTGAGTCTGTCAGTAGTGAGTGGCAGGGAGTTAAGAGCCTTGTGAGTCTAATGAAGCACAAGACAACACCTGACATTTACTCTGTGTTGTTTTCTAAACAAGAAGAATTTCCTAACTTCCTTTTGATTGCCGAGATTGTGTTCACCTGGCCTTTGTCCACCGCAGCTTGTGAGCGAGGTTTCAGCTCCATGAACCGCACTAAAACTATTCAGCGTTCAAGTCTTGCAACTAGGACACTGGACAACAACTTGCGTATCTCAGTTAAGTACCACAGCCTGAACAAATCAGAGAGAGTCAAGGCCTTCGCTCAATCTGGGCACCTTGCCAATGCAGTCAAGCATTGGCGAGAAAACAGTGTCAGAGCCCGACGAGAGAACTGGGTGGACAAACATCCAGAGGCTAGAACCTGGAGTTCTCTTAAGGGGACAAAACCAAAAGACTGATGAACATTGCTCAATGCTGTGATTTAATTGTAAACTACACTGTGAATTCAAAGGATCTGTTTTGGACCCAAAATTGGGAGTTTTTCCTTGAGTAAAATACAGTACTATTTGAGGGGCTAATTAAGCTCTTCTAAAATGGAGCTGTTTTGGACAACTCCGAGCTGTTTTGGAGAACTTATAAGACTTAAAAAAATGATCTTTTGAATTTACAATGTAGTTACATTGACATAAAATTCTTTTATAGCACAGAATCAGATAGGAAAATGTTATTCAATTTAAATGATTCCTCAAATGTTTAGCACTTCATTTAATGAGATCCATCCAGGCTAAGGTTTACATAAGGCACTTGATGTTCTGTTCTGTTTTTCCTGTTCATGTATAAAAAAGGCAAGGAGAGGATTGTTCTACTTTAGAAAGTTTTTGGAAGACTAGTTAAGTTGTCATGTGGAACACAACTGTTACTGAACAAATGTGAAAGTCAAGTAAATAATTCTGAGTTGAAATTACCTACTGTTATGTTATTCTTTTATTGTGAAAATTGTGAAAATTCCTTTTACACGCAAATTAAGCCCCTCAAATATTTTTCCGGCTCATGAATGTGTATAAGAAAGGTAAGAAGCAGTTTAATTGTTACATTTTAGAAAATTCTTTGAAGGCTCTTCTAGGTCACATTGAACACAACAGATGTGGAAGTTAATCGAATAAATTAATAAATGAAAGTAAATAATTCGGTTAATTCTTGTTTACGTGTTATTTATTAGGCCCGGCGAATTCTTATTAAAGTGTGCAAGAACCTCTATAACCTATGTAATGATCTTGGAAAAACAATACATGGATTTCAAACTGGGCTCCTAACAATGTGGCTCGGGCTCCTAACTTTAAACTTTAGGAGCCCGAAGGGCTCCCTAAAATTTTTCTTAGGCAGCAGCCTTGATACAGCCAGTTGTTCTATTCAAACCTGCTGGCTACTTCAATTCTTAGGGACATACTTGCTGTTCGGGGAAGCACCTCATATTAAATGTACCCTCCTCCTCTTTTGGGGGAAGAATTCCTTTTCCCCACTGAAATGTAAAAATTATTTTACCTTTTCCCTGAGTAGTTTTAAAGATGTAGCTGGAATGGAGGAGGCCAAGCTTGAGGTGATGGAATTTGTGGATTATTTGAAGTCACCTCAGCGGTATTCAGAACTGGGAGCTAAAATACCCAAGGTATTTAATAATTTTTGTTTAATTTTCTTTGTTTGTTTGTTTGTTGGTTTTTTTTTTCAAATACCATTTTAACCCATTCCCTCCTAGACTGACGGTGGGTACAAGTTAAGGGCTGGGGGTCAGGGATTTCCTCCTGCTGCTCTACTCTCTGTGTATGACTTCTGGCTGCCTTCATAGAAAACAAAAGGAATCAGAACCAAAAGATGACTTTCTAGTAGTTCAATTTGCTGCGTGCTAATTCCATGTATTTGGTAACTTCAAATGTTAGTGACAGTCCTGTTGCAAGAACTTATTTTGTCCCTAGTTTACATAATTCTAAACAACAAGTCCATTCTACAGTTTTATAATTGTGTCTTTGGAAAAGATTTTTTTATACTGGCCAATGGTGCATTGTCTTGTTTCTGGTGTCTGTTCAACACTAACGAGTATCATTGTGTAAAATCGCCTTTAAATTTTTTTAATGTGCTTACAAGTTTCTGTCATCTCTTAAGGGGGCTCTCCTTGTTGGCCCACCAGGTACTGGGAAGACACTGCTAGCGAAAGCAGTAGCAACTGAAGCAGATGTACCTTTCCTGACTATGGCTGGCTCAGATTTTGTGGAAGTCTTCTCAGGTGTTGGCTCAGCTAGAGTCAGGGACTTGTTCAACCGAGCAAGGAAACTTGCTCCATGTATTCTGTACATTGATGAAGTCGATGCTATTGGACGATCAAGAAGAGGAAAGTGAGTTTACTTCCTAAATTGCGGTCGTTTCGCGGTCGTTAGAAACATGGATGATGATCCTTTCCTACACCCTTTACACACATTTCTTTTTTAACTTTCCGACATGAGTTCATCACCACCTAACTGCAGTAAAGTTTTTAAAAGGAGGAAGATTTTGTCCACAATTCCCATTTAGAATAGAGCAAATGCTTATTGCTGCTTTGTTATCACTCAGACAATTGTTTTTTTCTTTAAGTTCTATAGGTGGGAACAATGAACAGGAAAATACTTTAAACCAACTGCTCGTGGAAATGGATGGTAAGTTGAATAAATATCAATAGTTTCTTGTCGTTGTAGAATGCACCTCCTGGCATTTGTTACATGAACCTCCTGAAGTGTCCTCAGCTCCCACAAGTCTGCTGTAGTTCTGAGTGGTGGAGCATGTGGACTGATAGTAATCAGTAGGTCATGGGTTCGACTCCTGTTGGGAGAACTTTAAAAAAAATTTTTCGAGTTGCCTCAGCGTAACTAGGGAGCTTAAAGGAGCTGTGTCACGGCGGTCCAGTTCATTTTGTTTAATTTTGCCAATTACTCGTCCTCAATTGCTATGGAACTTAAAGTAAGAAAAGAAATTACATGTAAATGAGAAAATCGGAGATCCGAGACAAACAAATATGTCTGCTGAGCATTATTTTTGAAGTTGCAAGCAGCTGGGATCAACTGTGAAAAACTGTTAGGCTGAACGGTTTTCAAAAACCCTAATTTCAATCCGTTTCAGTCTTCTTCACATTTGCCCATTCGTGGCATCTGTTGTTTCTGTTATGTTATTTTAACCTTCCTTTAAAGTTGTAAGCGGTTATTTTTATTTCTCTTAATTTAACGGGCATTTTCTTATTTCCTAATTTGGCTAAATTTCGTGACACATTAAGCAATGGTGAGGTTAAAAACCGCGACGACGGCGACACCAACGAGAACGTAAAAAAACAATTGGGTTGCTTACCATTTTTACCAACCACCCTGTTGGAAGTCTTGGGCATAATTTTAACGAGGTGGGAAAACGACCCGCAACAAAGTATATCGCGAAGCGCGAGACGAGGGGAGAAGAAAAAATAAAGCGTCTGTAACCAGTCCATCAAAAACCACCGTGTTGGAAATCTTGTGCATAAACATAAAACAATAAATTTTGACGTGGTGGGAAAACGACCCGCTACAAAGTATATCCAAATCAGCTAAATAGTGGAAAAACTGCATCGCCGCAAAACCAGCCCAGATTGACGACGGTGAGGGCGGCGAAAACGTCACTTGTAAAGTGAATTCGCGCTGTTTCAAACTGCATTATTTTTACTCCGCCTCGTTCAATTTGTCAAATTTTTGCTAATTTCTTTGGTAGTTAAATTCTAAAAGGCTGTATCTGAGTTTAGGCAAAGTAAAAGAAAGCCGTTGTGAAATTAAGAACTTTCACGTCGCGGTGGTGCAACGACGACGAAGAAATGTACGAATAACCGTGGTGCATGTGCAAAGATGTTGTTTATTTACTGACTCTTGACTAAGGGCCTGTTTACACAGAGGTGGGTACCCCATGTTGTCTAGGGGTGGGTGAGGTAACCCACCAAAGGTTACCCGCCTGTCCATATAATCTCCCTTTTTAGTTTGATCACGTTTACATGATAGGTGGGGTGACCCGCCGCAATTTACCTCATGTAAACAGGCCCTAAAATAGTCTATATGTATTTTTGTTGTATTGGTTTAGGTATGAACACAATGGAGGGTGTGGTGATGCTGGCTTCTACCAACAGACATGATATTCTAGATCAGGTAGGTGACTTCTGATTTAGCTGTCTGATCTGTTTGACTTTGACTTTTTGACCGGCTGAAAGATTTGACTGGCTGCTTGGTTCACACGGAACCGTTCGATATTTTCGCTCTGTTCAGTCCGACCTTTGAACGGCTAGATGTCTAAATTATCGAAGGGGTAAGGTGTTCCCCGTGTGAACGCCGCTTATCAATAGGGAGTTTAAGCAAATCGCTACGGCGACCTCTACTACGGCGGCCGGAAGTAAAAAAGCCCCGAAGTGACGCAGTGCGCATGCTTGAAAATGACCTTTCGCCGTAGCGCCAAATCCTACGACGTGAAGAGCTGTCTTCTGGCGTAGTCGCCACTACGTGAGTATAAAAGTCGACTCTTCTCCTATTTTTTACGATCACTGCTTTTAAAAGCTATCATAGATTGTTTTTCACTTTATGAAGAAAGTATTCGAGGCCTCTGGTTTTCCAGTGAATACATTTTCCTTGCGTTTTCTCAGTTTCAGATTTCGATCCTCAAGCGAGTGTGCCATGAGTTCTGCCGCGCCATGGCCGCAGAAAATCTGCCAGTACAAACAAAGGCTAGACGAAAACCGTAAGCACGACTGTTAGCAATAAAGCTAAATGTCACTGAAGGTTGTTTAAACAAGAATAGAATAGAATCTAAAACGCTGAATTTGTTGATTTGTTGTTAAATGCGGTACACAAAAAGAAACATCACCAGCAGCTTACTCCGATCTTCATCTGTAGTTTTCTGTTTTGTGTACGAATCGCCCTCTGATGATGTTTACTATCAATATTCTTCTTGGCAAACGAAATTTTTAAATTGGCCTTTTTCTTATTTGAGCACCATTGAATTCTGTTGTTGATAAATCATAGCGAAAGCAAGTGAGCAAGAACCGAGCTTGGAATTTGGCGAGCTACGAGACGTACTCTCCCCAGGACACCGCATCCACGACCGCCGTAGTAGAGGTCGCCGTAGCGATTTGCTTAAACTCCCTAATATGTACCTTACTTCTGGGGAAAAAAGTCTGTAGAAATGTGACGTCAGGAATGTGGCGCTTTCTCGAAGCATTTTGGAAACGGAAAACACGTGCTTTGCTTTAAACCAACTTATGTAACCAATTTATTGTTTAGCGATGATTTTTTTTATATTTTTTCTGATAAACATTTTGTTTCAATGGTCTTATGATAACCTCTTCCCTAAAATAAGCACCACAGCAGTAAAGTTACGTCACATTTTATTTATTGACTCCATCAACCCCTAAAATTAAAGTCCCCCAAGATCAAAGTGACCAACATCAATTATCTCCCAACAACATTAAATTCTTTGTCAAGAGGAAAGGTGTTGAAAATAATTTAAATGATCACCAAAGGGAAAATGCTTTGATCTTTCATCAAATTCTCTCCACCGTTTCCAAAGGAAATTTATAGAGATACCTGTGGAGAACTTGTCTGTGAATATTGGGGCTTAAAGCGTTAGTAATAGTTAAACGTTTTTTGCAGGCCCTCTTGAGACCAGGAAGATTTGATCGGCACATCGCCATTGACCTTCCAACTCTGATAGAACGCAAGGCCATTTTTGAAGTCCACCTGAAGAAACTTACTCTTAAGATGCCAGTAGACCAATACTCTAAGCGACTGGCCGAACTCACGCCCGGCAACAGCGGTGAGTGGTCGTAAAATGTATACTAAGAGGAGAGGGGTTACTCTCCTATTTTGTTTCTAAGGGGTGGAGTGGGGGCGGGGCGATCGATCAATTTAGGTTTCTGGGAAACTCCCCACCTACCCCTCCCCTAATCCAACATTTTCCCCTAGGTGAGAAGTTAGTGTTAATGTTGGCTCAAGGAAGGGGTAGGTGGGTAGTTTCCCAGAAACCTAAACTATAAGATTGGACTACAGAGGCTGGAGCATACTTCTCGTTCTACGGACTCAGAAATACGCGAGACCGCCTTTGACTAACTGAACAAATGCAGTTTATGTTTTCTTTACTTCCAGGTGCTGATATAGCTAATATCTGTAACGAGGCAGCCTTACATGCTGCTCGCTTAAATGAGAAAACTGTCGATCAGCAAAATTTTGAATATGCAGTGGAAAGAGTTATCGCTGGTAAGTTTAAACACCTACTGTGAACGTACATCCAGCTTGATATGGGTTTGTGTGCTGCCCTAAACAATCTTGGTGAGACTTTTTCCGGTCCATGGTAAGACATGTAAATACTGCCCCTCGATGAGTCACAACTGTCGCAATTGACCACCTTGCAAAAGGTATACGTTTACGTATATGAATTGTGATTTACTTGCTAGAGAGGCGACTGTAATTATCGTTGCTCTCACATTGGACTGACATTTATTATGTCTGAATTTCAGGAATGGAGAAGAAAACCCATACCATGTCACCAGAAGAAAGGAAAATAGTCGCTATCCACGAGGCTGGGCATGCTGTTGTTGGATGGATGTTGGAACACACTGATCCACTACTCAAGGTGACATTTAACAATTAGTTCATGCGTCAGCGTGCGTATGTCGAGATATTGAGCACGCGGGAAGTTTGTAGAGCGCGAAAGAGGCGTAAGAGTTGTTCGAGGCGCGGCCGAGAGCAACTCTAGCCTCTAGCCTCTAGCCTCTTTCCAAGTCAGTTGCTTTTCTCCCAACGTAGGTATCCATCGTTCCACGTACCAATGCAACCCTTGGATTTGCTCAGTATCTTCCATCAGATAACAAACTCTACAGCACTGAACAGGTAAGCCGGAATACGAGAGTAAAAAATCTTACAGGTATTCGTTTGATGGTATAGTAAATACATTGGCACTTTTTTCATGCAGCTCTTTGATCGAATGTGTATGGCTCTTGGTGGACGAGCTGCGGAGGCCAAGATTTTCAAGAGAGTTACTACAGGTATAAGGAGTTATTTCATGATCACTGCTTTTTCGCGATTTGTATTTGTTTGTCTGGCTCAAAATCTTCCTCTTTGTAGGAGCTGAAGATGATCTTCGCAAAGTAACTGACATGGCTTACAAACAGGTGAGAAATTCTCTAAATTCTTTAATTTAATGACCTTTTTACATTTTGCTTCCAGCCAACTTTATTTACGGCATCTCTACATGTTACCTTCTTAAGCTCATTTGTCAGTTGGAAAACTACCGCTTTCAGACGACATGTCCTCAAAAGAGTGCCCATAAAGTTTATTCTGTTTGTTTATCAAAACACGCGAAATCTGTAGAAAAGGCCGTAAAGGAAAACAGGGGATCACGCGCGTCTCATTTTCGCGGCACATAGCTTTAGTGAAAACGAGTTAAATTTGCGCGACAGCGAAGATGACCCCTTTCTCGATTTTGATCAACAACATGAGAAATCGTCAGTTGACTACAGTAATAGGGTGAAAGAGTGGTATTTAAATTACAAACCAAAGAGGATAGTGTTGGCATGGACACTGATGTTGTAAAAACTGGTTTTTGAAGCTGTAAATTCTTAAGAAACGCGCAAAAATAATGGCTTGTATTTTCGTATAGACGGTTTTAATTTTCCTATTTTAAAATTCATTTTGCTCTTCTTTTCCTGTAGGTAGTGACGTTCGGTATGAGCCCCCGGGTTGGTAACATTTCGTTTCCTGTTATAAAACCAACTGAACCATCCAAGAAGTTTTACAGCGACAAGCTGGCTAGGCTCATGGACGAGGTATGGTCCTATGTTATGTTATTTTATGTTTCCTGTAGGCAACACTTGACTGTTGTATCCCTTCAACTTAGTAAAAGGCGCGCGCAGCGAAGCGCTGGAAAGCATTAACCTGGTTACTGCAAGGCTCAAAATATCGGCCAGTCAACGGACAAGTCCGGCCAACGAGACCATTTGTCCGGAAGAACCTTCGGTTTGCTGGTTATTTTGACCGGACACAATGACATAAGTAAGCGACTAGCGAAAAAGCATTTTCACACAGCTGTTTCACACTATCACGTTTCAAGAGAGCAAGTATCTTTTTTCACTTTTCCTCTTTTTTCGTTAAAGTTATTATCGTGTTATTTTTAATTAAACGTTTTGTCAGGTCAGAAGAGAGACGTAACCGAGCTAAAATTTCTTTGGCCGGTAAACCCGACCAACAACACTCCCAAAGACTTTTATTGAGCCCTGTGATAACAAGCGAAGGGGGCAAAAGCAACCTTTAGAAAAGACGGGAAATTTTGCACCGATTCCACTACGCGGGAAAACATGTTACAGGCGCTGAGTGCAGGAATGCGACCGCGTCGCCAGCAGTACGAAACGCGGGAAAAGATGCCGTTGACGCCAAATGCAGGTGTTGAAAGCGCAAAGCCCGAGAGAACAAACAGTCGGTGCCAAGTTCAAGAAATGCAACTGGGGTAAAGCGCGCTAACAAAGGTGGAACCATTGACAAGACCAAAAATGTTTATTCCGATTGGTTAGTGGCAAAATTGATGTTTATGCTGTTTTGTATTTTCCAGGAAGTTCGTATGTTGGTTGGAAAAGCATTTCGGCAAACTGAAGCTATTCTTGACGCTAACTTGGGGGAACTAAACGCTGTAAGTTTGCTTCATCCCAGATCAGTGAAAGCAGCATCTGAGCACTGATAAATTCTGGTGAAATTTTATTTTCCCCGCGCTCATTGCCCCTGGGAATAAGCGTAGCTTTTGGACATCAAAACTGTCACCACAATCTTAGCATGAAATTGAGAAAGATGAAATAAATACCAACACTGCGAAATTGCTAACTATTGGTTAGTATACTCCGTGTGGAGGGAGAATGAGTACAAGCGAAGCGAGGCACGTGAGGAAATAACGGCAGGGAAGCCCTCCTCGTGCGCTTCAACGCACAAGCTTAGATTCCTTCGGCTTTAATTTGCTTGGACGCCTTATGAGGTTTACAAAGCGAAGTATTTCTTATCGCTTTTATTTTTACAGTAGAAGGTATTCATCTAGTTGGGAGGGAAGTTAAGAAAATAAAACGTCGAGTAACTTTAGTTAGTAACCGTGGTTTATTTACTAGTTCACTACGGTCGCCTGGTACGGTTGGATGCGTATACGGGCGGCCTGGACAGTAGAAAGGCGGGAAAATTTTCAATTTAAGATTCGGACAACAAAACGGGGGACGGGGAGGGAAGAATATGTCTTTTGATGAAGTGTGAAACTCGCTTGTAATTTCTTTCGTATGAGGCTAAATTACTGAAGAAGAGTTTCCCATTTTAAACGAAGAATACGAATTAGAAGATTAAGAGTACAAATTAAAGGTAGCTAGTTTTCAAAGCTAGTCGATGTTTTTATTTCAACTTTTCTCTCCCAAGCCAACACCTTTTGTGTTAAAGAAATCGTTTCTTGATACAAATACAGTTTTACATTAAAAAAAAGACGACTAAAATCACACTGTATGGTGGACGACACCAGGTAGAAAACAAGAAGTCGTCATACGGCTGAGTTATGTCTTATGAATGAACTCAGACGTTTTCGCTTTTTTTTTTCGGTTCACCGATAGGTAAATCAGTATAAACACAACCCAACGCATATTTAACCCATTGGGCACTCAGTTTTTGAAGACAAGTGACAATAAGTACGCATGAACTCTTATCGGTTTCATCCTTGACTTCACAACGAGAAACCCTGCGAAAACATACCGTCTCAGAAGGACGACGGTAAAATGTCACGCGTATTTTGCGTGACGTAACGTCTATCCAGCCGTCGCAGGCGACCGTAGTGACCTATCTTAAAGTTCCCAATCTAACTCTGCAGTAGCATTTGGTAAGGGCATTAAGTAATGACTTGAACGCAGGCTTTATATTAAGTTGCTGCTTTGGTAACTCTTTCCTTTTATGTTTCAGCTTGCTCAAGAACTTTTAACCAAAGAAGTTCTCAATTACGATGATATTGCCGCTATCCTCGGGCCATGCCCTTTCGGCGATAAGAGATCTCGTTTCAACTCTCCAGACTCTGCAGATGAAGTGCCCCAGTCCACCCTCCTCAGTAACTGAACAGTTCAATAACAGTGGACCAAACCCTCTTTACTCATCTCACCTAAAAGTTGCGTAGTACTGCGTACTGTAATCCACCGTTTCCAAAATGTCATTGAAGGAAAATTGTCACAATCGTCACATCATTTTAGCCTGACTTTCCCAGGGGAGGGGAGGGGGGGGGGGCGCTGGTGTGGGAAGTGTGTACTTCGGATTTCAAGTGGTGGGGATGATCAAAGGATTTTGGGGGGTTTAAAAATTCGATTCCAGGAGTTTTGGGGGAAGGGAAATTTGGAAGGTATTCTTTTGGGTGGCTTCATTGAACAAGGGATTTTTTGGGTATTCAAAACAATCTGAAGATTCCCGGTAGTGCCCTCGTATCCTCCCTCGGTAGTTCTGCGAATAAAGTACAACTAACCTTCTTTTGCGCTGTGAAAATTTGTAAGGCTCGGAAAATCGGCAGGGGAATTGTATAGGGTTAATTTTTGGTCCAGGGATTTGTTAAGGGTTTCTTTGGGAGTCCTAAGGATTTTTTTGGATTTCGATTTTTTCCCCCATTCGATACGTTCCCATGGGTCTGTCAGGCGTTAATTACCGCTTTCTCCCGATGTGTGAGTTCAAGCGGAACCAAGATTTTATGACTTGAGTTTTTTGGTAGTTAGTGATTGATAAACTAGCTTTGAAATTTGTTATCTATTTCTGTACATATTAATTTTGCGATTATAAGGAGATCTATAATTCAGCCTTACATGTACAATGTGTTGCTGCGATGAAATTCTTCTAATAAACAGTCTTAAACAGTCACGGTTATAATCCCCTGTAAACAGTTGTAACCTCCTGTAACCCCTTTGTAACCCCCTGTATCCTTCTCTAACCACATGTAACCCTGCATAGCCTTGCAACCTTTTTTTAGTCCTTGTTCCCCCGTCTCGTATTTGTTAAGTAGTATTGTAAGTAAGTATTTAAACCATTGTTCGCCCAATTCTAGTGTACGTTGTCCCCGTATGGCAAAACATACCCGAATTTCGGGCCTCTAACATCAAGAGCATTCAAAAACGGGCGACGCATATAATATTTCCTCGATGTAATTACAACAAGGCGTTATCTGCACGTTCTCTCACTACGTTAACTGAGACACTAGTCCGCCTTTGTCAGAGGTCTACGTTACAAAATAACACCACCAAAACCACTCGTTACACTTTATTCTTCTTAAACGGGAGGAATTTAGCATAACTATCATCTTAGTTCAGGCGTTAATTAAAACTTGCACCTGATTTGCGAGTGGATGCACAACAAACATTGGATTACTTTTAAGAGCCAGTCCCTGTAAGATCCTCATATCGAGTTTTGCCCACAAAATGGATTTCGCTCATAATTTTGCTGTAGATTTCTTTTAATAAGTATATAACAAATATGAAACTAGATTGGAGAAATTCGCTTCCTCAAATTTTTTTAACGAATTTTCTTTCGGGTTTTGCTAAAAGCAGGCCCGCGGCCCACGGCCCGCGACGGCCCAGCGGCCCGGCGGCCCGGCGGCCCGAAGGCCCAGCAGCCCGCGGCCTACGGCCCCGCGGCCCGGCGGCCCAGTCCTGTCCAGTCCTGATTTTCCACAGTTTTTTTGTCCAGCGGTAAGTCCACGCGCATGAACAGATCTGCATCGGGTTTGGGCGTGCAAAATGCACGACGGTGAGTTTGAATTCGTTTAATTTACCATTTTAATCATTTGAATCCTTGTTTCTGTTTGTTGCATATTGTTCAGATAAGAACGTTTTCATTCTCTGTTCATTCGTCTCTTTACAGAAACCGATAGAGGACTTTCGTTATCGGAAGATGTAAGTTATTTGCAAACCATACTTTGAAAGTGAAAATATCATAAGTAATGAGATATGTGAACTGCAAAACTTTTCTATAGCTATTTCCAGAAAGGTTGTCGGAGAAAAATGTGCACGCGACAATCCCGAAAGGTAATATGGGATATGATCAATACATTGTTCCTGACACTGTAGCTGTCGAACTTAGTTTTGTTGCTTTCCTTTAGCGCTTTCAAACATAAGTCCATGGCCTCTCGTGTCATTTTTTCAAATTTCTTTAAAGAACAGTGAATTCAAAACCACCCACAATACCTTTCGGGATTGTCGCGTGCACTTTTTCCGACAACCTTTCTCGAAACAGCTGTATACAGAGACATGTCGATCTATTTACAGGAACCCCACCCCAAAAGGAGAGCGTGTTCTCAAACATTGCTTTCCGACGATGTAAGTACCGTATTTATTCGAATACGGTAAGCGCCCTGGCCCGGGTTGCTCGAAGCATGGTTAGTGCTAACCAGCGTTAAATACCATGGAAACCTATACATTTTGATACCTCTTAACCAACGGTTAGCGCTAACCAGGCTTCAAGCAACCGGCCCCTGAGCGCTTATTAACGTTTTGGTCCTCAAGGGCGGTTATTCGAGGCTGGGCACTTCTTAAATTTGCACCATTTTTAGCAAGTAGCAGAATTTTAACCGTTCATTGAAAGTTTTTGTAAATTACTAAGGAAACTCGGTGTTCGGGTAAGTCTCTTAGTGGTACTTACTCGATTTCAGTCTCATTGTCACTAAGTTTAACAAGCGAATTCTGCTTCTCAGACGGGCGACTGGTCGATTTGCCAACGTTACGCTGTCGGACATCGAGGAGGCAGCTCCTTATTCGAGGGTGGGCGAAGAAATACGGTACATTATTTCGAGTGTAAAAGGAGTACTTTTCGATCACGGCGAAAAGTGAAAAAATGAAACCCCGCCATCAAGAATTTCAAATTTGTTGTTTGTGTTGTGCTTCAGTTTTACCCTTGGTTTATATTTTCTTTTCCTTTGTTTCAAACTCATTATCATACATTACCATACCCCAAAACAAAGGAAAATAAAATTTGAACCAAGGATAAAATTTAAACTCCAAACGAAAGAAAGTATTTTATTTGAACCCTAAACCCTACGAAATTGTGTACTCAGCAAACCAAATATATTT
>OZ037993.1:44190997-44193497 GCA_964035705.1 Porites rus
GGGAAAATGAGTTTTGTTTACATTTACAAAGTGGAAAATGGCGGATAGAGATTCATGTCAAAAAAGAAATGTGTTGAGTGCCCCAGAAGAAATACAAATCCTGCTCATATGCAGCGAGCTTGAGATTGCGGGGACATCTCGATGAAACCACTCAACGGATCGCTGTCTAGTCTTTTGTCGGGGTTTTCGCATAAGTTTCCCAATTTTCTTTGACCAATTCGTTACCTGGGAACCCAACACCAATCTTGACCGAAGAGACAGTTTGAAATGAAAAAGACAGTGAAAAAACAGCGTTTTTTACGGGCCAAAGTCAGTCGTTTAGCTTTTTTGCTCGCCCGAGCCATTGTTGAGAGATGCAAACGCAATTACCCCTAAACGAGGCACCAAAACAAACTACGTCATCATTGGACCGATCTGGCCGCGAACTAAGCCGTGAACCATTTATACGAGCAGTTCGCGTCTAATATAAGCCGTACTCGTATAAATCGTTCCTTTCGCGTCTTATATAAGCCGCGGCTTATTTTCCCTCGTATAAACGGCCCTAATGTCTGTGCAAATATAAGAGATCATAACAATTGCAGACTATGCCTCAGAAAGGTAGCAACAGTTTTCTTTCCAAAACGAATTAGAAATAAAGTTTCAAATGCGTCTAACTCACCGCAGCTTGAATAAAAACAACCAGTAGGATGACTGTACTATGTTTTCTTCACTCGATGGCTTACGTCGTTTCACATCATGTGCAATTTCTTCAAATGTTAACCGGCAACTGCCGTGAACTTTCGCGCGCAAATTGAAGGAGTTACGTCACAGTAATCCTGGTGTGTAAGTGAGGCCTTTTTCTCACCAGTTCGGTTTTCGTATTCTAATATAGATATAGACTTAAATTACATTATTATTATGTATTTAAAAATGTACATAAATAAATAAATAAATAAATAAATGTGATGAAGGTGACATATAAACAAAAAAACAAAAAACAAAACAACAACAACAACAACAACAACAACAAATTATTTAAATGACAATGATAATGAGATATGACCGGGTTTTACAACCATGATACCCGCCCATAAACATCCCTATCTGATTTTACAAGCAACCAAAAGGATGCCTGTCGCACAAGTGCAATGACCTTCTACAGTAAACCAAGCTGACAGATCTGGCGCACAGCGGGCAGTTTAAGGGAAAGACATGGTTGCCACATACCAGAATAGCCCAGTATATGGATTCAACACAGTTTTTGTTTTTGTTAGTTCAATAACCACACAGCAGTTCAATAAGTACATAACAGATCAATAACCACACCAGTAGTTCAATGACCACACATCAGTTCATTGAACGTAGACTACATGTAGCTGCGGGAAAATAGCCACAAATACGTTAGTTATTTTTAATAAGAATGTGTAGCATTAAATAAGTGGATGTTTCGTGGAGGTTTCGCATGACCAAACGCCGTGCAAAACATGTCGGGCGAGAGGCAATAAAGGCGTAAAAAGATCGAGAGCATTCCTGAATATTGAAGCGAAATGAGTCGGCGCTCACCTGGGAAAAAGGAATCGCTGGACTCTTTGACAACCCGTGAAATCAGTTTAACTCGAAGTTGTCGTAGCCTCAGTGCTTTAATAAAATGAGAAATTTCGCTGGTCTATTGAAACCGGTCGTTTGTACAATTTAGGGAGTTTAAGATCCAACGACGCGGACGACAACTAGAACATCAAAAAAACAATAGGTTTAATTAGCAAAAAAACAACTTCGCACGTGCAACACACTTTTTTGTTCATTTCTTTCCCGTTTTTGCACGACTACGACGTGAAAATGCCTAATTTTGCGTTTTATGGAGGACGTAAATAAGCAACGACGAAATTTTATTTCTCTTTCTGAGCTTGAATATGGTCCCTTGAAATTCAGCTTTAGGAGGGTTCGCCTACAGTTGACAAAGTACGTGGGTAGGAATAATCGCTATAAAGACTGAAAAAAATAAACATCAAACCAGAAATTGCTCTCTTCAAAATGTAAATTATAAATGATCCTGAGAGAATATTCAGTGTGTTAAGGATTTCCCTGCTCTACTGTTAGCTCTATACAAGAGAGGAAGGGCGATTCTTTTTTAATTTCGGTTTCGCTGACACAGCTTTCGCAGAAATCTCGCTGTAGTCGTTTTCGTCGACAAAAGGAATAGCAAAATCGCTCTCCGCGTCTTCCCCCATTTTGTTCTGCGTCATTTCGTGAAGAACGCGTGGCTCTCAGCGTGGGTCATCCACGCGGAACACATTCGCGCTATGTGATTGGCTGTTGTTTAATCCCCCTCGAGATCTGTGGTGTTAAAAATAACTCGAGACGAATTACCTATGGAATAGGGTGTATATGGGGGATGGCCTCTCTGTCCCCTTTATAGTCTCTTGTAACTACTCATTTAGCTATCGTACGAAAACTAAATAGATAAATAGCTATGTTACACTGTTATTAAGTTCTAGTGAGCTCACTAATATAGACAGGAACA
>OZ037993.1:44195997-44198497 GCA_964035705.1 Porites rus
TTCTTCACTTAAGCTGAAATTTTAAGCGAGAAAAATATGTATTTTGCAAAGCATCTTTTCGCAAAACAAGAACTGATTACGCGTGCAAGACTTCGTGGACAAGATTTTGCGACTGGTGAGAATTTCTCTTTTAACCAGTGCCATACAAAGAGTTTTGCGTTCTTTTCTCGAGGGGTTGGGAGAATTCTTGACAGTTATGCAAACCCTCGACTTCGTCTCGGGTTTGCATAACTGTCTTGAATTCTCCCAACCCCTCTCGTGTTTATATCAGGCTATGCAAACACGGAAAACGTTTTCTATTGCTTAAATATAACAAGTGTCATGTTATGTTATATAACATAAGGTATGTTATGTGATATAACATAAAATATGTTATAACGTGTGTCATGTTATGTTATGTTATATAACATGTGTCATGTTATGTTATATAACATGTGTCATGTTATGCTATACAACATGTGTCATGTTATGTTATATAACATCTGTCATGTTATGTTATATAACATGTGTCATGTTATGCTGTACAACATGTGTCATGTTATGTTATATAACATGTGTCATGTTATGCTATACAACATGTGTCCTGTTATGTTATATAACATGTGTTATGTTATGTTATATAACATAAAATATGTTATGTTATATAACATATGTTGTTATGTTATGTCAGGAGCCCATAACCCGGAGCGTTCAGCTGCCATAAATTCGTGCAACGGCGTTTTCACAAGTGAGTTTATTTTTAGATAAGCTTTTCGCGCGAAAAATAACTGTTTCACGAGGTCAATTCCTCCATTTGATCGTCGTTTAGATTGTTAGTAGCTCGCTTGGACCTATTCACAGTCAGCTATTTCGAAGATGATTTCGATTTAATTCCCTTTGCGTGAATTATGTATTGTCGCCGATGAAGTAGACGTCCTGGCGAGGTTCTGCAAATATTGCTCTGAACTGCTAGTTTCGGTGTAAATGCTGAAATTGTTGCTTGAAGTACTGTCAGAAGACTCCTCTGAAGATTCCTCACGTGTGTCCGGCTTTTTTTTTTCAATGTGAAGGAGTTGTCCTAGTTACGTATTAAAAGTTTATCGTTGATGACGCAATTGCTAGTGATTGGCTTTTCGAAAGCAATTCGCGGAAAAGGCTTATCTAAAAATAGACCTACTTGTGAAAACGCTGTTGCATAGGCGCAGTATGAAAGTTAGACGCTCCGGGTTATGGGCTCCTGGTTATGTTATATAACATATGTTATACACATGTTATGTTATGTGACATAAAATATAATGTGTTATATAACAAATATAATATCATATTTTATGTTATATAATAATAAATTACATATGTCATGTTATGTTTTATAACCTGTGTCATGTTATGTTATATAACATGTGTCATGTTATGTTATACAATGTGTCATGTTATGTTATATAATATGTGTTATGTTATATAACATGTGTCATGTTATGTTATATAACAAGTGTCATGTTATGTTATATAACATGTGTCATGTTATGTTATACAATATGTGTCATGTTATGTTATATAACATGTGTCATGTTATGTTATACAATATGTGTCATGTTATGTTATATAACATGTGTCATGTTATGTTATACAATATGTGTCATGTTATGTTATATAATATGTGTTATGTTATGTGATATAAAATATGTTGTGTTATATAACAAATATAACATCTGTTATTTTATGGTTTATAAAATATGTCATGTTATGTTACAATATAACATGTGTCATGTTATGTTATACAACATGTGTCCTGTTATATTATATAACATGACATGTTATATAACATATTTTATGTTATGTTATATAGGATAAATTATGCTATAACATGTGTCATGTTATGTTATATAGCATGTGTCATGTTATCTTATGTAACATAAAATATGTTATGTTATGTTATATAACATAAAATATAAAATAACGTGTGTCATGTTGTTATGTTATATTACATGTGTCATATTCTTATGTTATATAACATGTGTCATGTTATGTTATATAGCATGTGTCATGTTATGTTATATAGCCTGTGTCAGATGTTATGTTATATAATATGTGTTATTTTATGTTATGTGACATAAAATATGTTGTGTTATATAACATATATAACATCTGTTATTTTATGTTATATTACATATGTCATGTTATGTTATATAACATGTGTCATGTTATGTTACATATTATGTGTCATGTTATGTTATACAACATGTGTCCTGTTATGTTATATAATCTTTTTCATGTTATGTTATATAAGAAATGTTATATAGTATAAATTATGCTATAACATGTGTCATGTTATCTTATGTAACATAAAATATGTTATATAACCTGTCATACTATGTTATATAACATGTGTCATGTTGTTATGTTATATAACATGTTTCATAATATGTTATATAACATAAAATATGTTTTGTTATATAACATATGTTATGTTATAAACATGTTATACAACATGTGTCATGTTATGTTATATACCATGTGTCAT
>OZ037993.1:44203497-44288497 GCA_964035705.1 Porites rus
CACCAACCATAACATGATGACCATGGCGATGGTCATTTTGAAAACATACAAAATGGCGGACAAGGGAGAGGAGAGGAAAGAGTATTGACCAAAATTCTCGTTTATTCTTGTTTTATCGAGCCTTTTATTTGTCTTTTCGTTACTTTGAATTGGGAAGTACCTTGAGGACAGGGAGAAACCATTCTTGCGCTATAGTTCTTCGCTTATCACGCGCTTAGTAGGCACTGCGTACTCACTGCGTATGTAATCAGTACATCGAAAATAGGTAAGCACGCTAACAAGTTTGTGCCTATTTATTTTATTATTTTTTTATATCATAAGGAAAAAAGAATGCTTTGGAAACAACTAAAAAGTGAGTTGTTCTATAATTCCTTTCCTTATGTTTGCTTTCACAGTAAGTGTTAATGTAATTTTTCCCGTTGCTTCTGTTTCTCTCCCGCCAGTGAGCGACTGGCCGGAGAAGACGGCTGTAATTCAGGTTATTGTTTTGTTGCAAGCGAATCATTTGTGAGTAAAATATATGTTTTTTTCGAATATGATGTTCTGTTGGTTTATGTCTTGAAGTGGTTCCGTCCAGGTATGCAACAGGTTTACAAGGGATTTCTGAGGGTATTGTGCCCGCGTTTTCTTCTTGAAAACCCACAAAGTGAAAATCTTACTTATCATCCCTGATCATTTTTTTTTGTCCGGCTTCAAAAAAACCTATTGCTTTCAATTATTCCACTTTCTGAAGTTCTCTGATTATTTGGTCAAGCTTAACAAATGCAAGAGCTCTTTAGAATTTAATATACATATTAGAAAACTAAGAATTATGCTTGTTACATACTTTTGTATCTATTGATTAAAATAGGATACTATAGTCTTGTAGTTCACCGGGTTTGACCAGAGGTCAGAGATCAACAAGGTTATGGTTTGTTATAAAATATCCTCTTGTATGGGATTTGATGTTACATCCGAATAATACTAAATTATTGTTTTTAACTCTGGGGTTGCCTTTAAACCAAAGGCATTGTAACTTTGAGGAGCGCTTTTCTCCAAGTCTTCTCTGTGGGGACCCTCAATCAATTCTATTAGACAAGGTTTGGCCCAAAATAATAATGATTACTGCACTTGGCATGGACACAACATAAGTTTTCCAAAGTTCTTTCTCATAGCTGGTTCTTCATGTTTCTATTGAACAGCACTTTCAAGAAAACAAAGCTCACACATCAGAGTAAAGATACAATAAAAGTTATTTATTGTTACATTTTGTTTTTGTAAATAAACATTTTATTTTAGGTCCTGACAGTTAATTCTTTCCGTATTACTGTTTTTGATTCTGACCTGCATGACTCGCTGGCTCGCATATTATACACACTCTTTTATCTCAAAATCTTGTTTTTTTTAACACCTTCTTGGACATGAAAACCAAAAACCAAAACTTAATTGATATAATGAAGACAGTAGCAGCTGACAGCGATTTTCAATAGTTATCTTTTGAGATCTCTCTCATGTATTATGTATTAGGGAGGATGAGAGAGAAGAGAATCTCAATAATTTAGGATTTATTCAAATACACACATATTCGATATTATGACATCAAATGTGGGCTTATTGCCCATGCACAGGGATTGATAGGGCAGAGTGTGGCATTTTTCATGTTTCAGATTGACCTTTTGCACAGGACAGGGACTGAACATATTATGTATTTGGCATCTGTAAAGTATAAACAATATTTGACGCGAGGGATTGAACATTATGTAGAGAAAATCTTCACAAGCCTCCACTTCCATGACTCCTTCCTCATCTATCTCCTTTAAAGCCCCTTGAATAAGGGCCACAATCTCTTCTATGGTTGAATGGTCATTGAGTGTGAGCTTCCACTCACAAGGTATATAAGCCCCCCCTCCAACCTATTTCCCTCTTACCCATTTTTGAAAGGGTCAAAGGAGGGGCTTTTGTGGTGGGTAAGCCTGTGACCACACTACAAAGAAACAAAAAAAACATGTTTAATTTTATTGAGGTAGGGTTGAATTTGGACATTAAATTTTTCATTACAGTGGAACATAAGGCGAACCTAAAGCAATATTTTGCCCTCAGAGCACAAATATGTCGTTCATCCAGCACCCTAATTAGCGCACTGAACTACGCTTATGAAACTGGAAAACTCTCAATAACCCAGAGAAGAGGAATTATCAAACTTATCCCTAAGAAAGACGCAGAACCGTTCTTTATTAAGAATTGGAGACCCCTAACCCTCCTGAACAGCGACTATAAAATAGCGGCAAAATCAATTGCTAATCGCTTGAAACCTCTCCTCCCTGATCTCATTAATTACGACCAGACTGGCTTTATAAGAGGTCGTTTTATCGGAGAAAACATCCGCCTTATCGATAGCGTTATTTGCTACGCTAAAGAAAACAATATACCAGGATTACTTTTGTTTTTAGATTTTGAAAAAGCTTTTGACACGATAGAATGGCCTTTCATTAGGAAAACCTTTCAACATCTTGGTTTTGGTAGTAGCATCTTAAAATGGCTAAACCTTTTCTATTGCTGCCCAGAAAGCTGCGTTTTGAATAATGGTTGGGCGAGTGATTTTTTTGAAATCCAAAAAGGTGTAAGGCAAGGCTGTCCCCTCTCACCTTATCTGTTTGTTCTGGCAGTAGAAGTTTTAGCTAAGGCAATTCGTGAAAATAAAAGTATTAAAGGGATCTTTGTAAACGGTAAGGAAATAAAACTAAGTCAGTATGCAGACGATACAACTCTTATACTAGATGGAACAAAGGAATCGTTAATAGCCTCTCTCAAAACACTGGACGATTTTTATGAAGTCTCTGGCTTAAAACTTAATGACAAAAAAACAGAAGCCTTTTGGATTGGGGCAAATTGTAACAAAGATGAAATATCAATTGTCGGAAGAAACTTTAAATGGCCGAAGTGTAAAGTTAAAGCTTTAGGTGTCTGGTTTTCAAATGATCCGGAAGCAACTGCAACTTTAAATTATAATGAAAAACTAGATAAGGTCCGGAATGTTTTGAGCTGCTGGAAATACCGTAGACTTACCCTAGTTGGAAAGATAACGGTCCTAAAAAGTCTGGCTGCCTCTCAGCTCGTTTATGTGCTCTCACCTTTACATACAAATGTGAAAATTATCAAAGAAGTAAACAAGTTATTTTTTTCATTCCTCTGGAATGGAAAAGGAGATAAAATCAAACGAGACATTATAACAAACGATTATGCTAACGGAGGACTTAAAATGATAGACATACAGTCTTTTAACAAGTCCCTGAAAGCTACATGGATTAAAAAATATCTGGATGAAGAGAACCAGGGAAAATGGAAGTATTTTTTTGATATAGAGTTAGAGCGATTTGGAGGCACAATAGTCCTCACTAGTAATTTAAACAAGAAAGATACCATTGAGAATCTCAAGATTAAGAATAACTTTATAAAAGAGATACTTTCAATCTGGGCGGAAGTCAATTTTGATGAAAACATAACGTCCGAGAAACAATTTCTTGAACAAACTTTATGGTACAACTCACTCATTAGAATCGATAACTGCCCCGTCTTCTATCGTGAATGGTTTGATCGAGGCGTTACGAAAGTGAAACATTTGAAAGATGAACATAACAAATTTTTATCACTAGCTGAGCTGCAGCAAAAATACAGCCTCAAAGTTTGTCTTTTAAAGTATTCCGGACTAGTGTCTGCTCTAAAATCTCTTTGGACTACATGTAAAACAAACTGTATCAAAAACTGCAACAATTATGAAACCTTTGTAGTAAGATTAACAGAATGCCAAAGTGCGAGCAAACTTGTATACACCAAGTTGCTTTCTACAAAATGCAAGTTACCACCCCATAGTCAACAGAAATGGCTAAAAGACTGCAACGAAAATGATGTGGAGGCGATTAATTGGCAGGAAGCCTACCAGTTGGCCGCTAAATATACTAAAAGTACAAGAATTATTGAATTCCAATATAAATTTTTACATAGACGAATATCAACGAACGACTTCTTAACAAAAATTGGCGTAAAAGACAACCCAAATTGTTCTTTTTGTAATAATGAACCGGAGAAACTTCTTCATCTTTTTTGGTCTTGTCCTAAAGTGGCCTTTTTCTGGCATAGTTTATCTCTTAAGCTGACTTTGCTCCACATTACACCGGAACATTACACATTAGATATATTTGTTGCACTTGGTCTAAAGCCGGATTCTTCAAAAAACTGCCAGCAAATTAATTTCCTTTTCCTTCTAGCCAGAAATTACATCTGGATTAGCAAAAGAAGGGAAACCTCGCCAAAGATAGCAGGCTTCCTGCAATACCTCAAATCATTCTACCACATAGAGACCACTGCAGGTCCCATTTTACCAAAAAAATGGGAAAATGTGAGCTCCTTATTTCAGTAAGCCTTTGATTTTGTATACATTTGTATATCTCGATCCTCTGCTCATTTTCTCCAGCATTAACCTGGTGTATCTTTTGCTTCACAATCGCTGCCTCTTTAAGACGCTTAAGATATAAGTGCGTTTACCGTGAATGTTTGGTTTTGTAAATGTTGGTTTTGAAGTACAATTACTAATTAGAACTGCTTGTAAATAGTGCATTGTAGTATGAGTAGTGAGTAGGTAGTGTTGTAAGTACTGAGTATTGTAAGTCTTTACATTGTAAACAGAGTAAGTACCTTAGTCTATTGTATTCTAAATATTGTATTGTAAGTAGTGTAAGTATCGTAGTGTTTGTAAGTATTTTCGATTGTTGATTGTTGATTGAATAAATGTTATTAAAGATAAAAAAAAAAAAAACAAAAAAAAAAAACAAATATGTCGTTCTGAAGATATTTAGCATTTTGTCTTCCTGGTTCCCTTTCCCAGCTTTTTGGCACAAACGCGACATGTTTGTAATATCTCCAGATGTTTGTCTACATTTTTGACGGAAATCCTGATCAAAATATAAGAAATCAATATAAGAACCTACTCACACTTATTTAAAACTCATTCCACACACATGATCTGGATCAATAAAGTGATTTCTAGATGAGAGTCGCATACATTGCCGGTGAACACGACCAAAAACAGACCTGATCGATTGTAACTAAAACTACATAGACAGACTAAGGCATAACCATCAATATCAGTAACTTTTCCTGTCCGTTGGCAATTTTCAGTAAGTGGTTGCCATTTTTACTAGGTTGTTGCCATCGATAAAACTTTGCCTGAACACACTTTACACGTTGTAGTTTTGAGGAAAATTAGTCTTGATTTCGTGAAAATTCGGCAAGATACTGAAAACTAAACATAAAGTCATGTACTTACATTCGATACCCGTCAAGATAGCGGCGGGGGCGTCGAAGGCCATTTGAAAACTCTCGCTTTTAACTGCCGAAATGTGGCAGAAAACTTCCCTTGACATTCAAAAACCAAGGAGAAGACTTCTTCATCGATACTGCTAGCTCGGAGGTCCCGGATATTAAACGAGGAGACCTGGAACAGGCTTTGAAAAAAGCTCCCTTGTTTCTTGCGATTATTTTATCCTATTTTTGCGTGTTTTTCAGCAGAACAATGGAACCGTGACGTCATCCCTTCTTCCAAAACTGGCATACTCCCGAACTAAAAAAAGTTAAAATTAGAATTTTTCCAAAGGGGTTAGTCGATCGTTTTGGTCAAAAATTTGAGATTTCTTCAACTTTGATTTTTATGCAAAATAGACCAAGGAAAAGTATCTGTGAACGTTCTAGTTAGCAAAAAGGTTCTATAATCCTTTGTACCCCCCTGTAACCCCTTGTCACCCCCTATCACCCCTTGTAACCCATTGTAACCCTTTGTAACCCCTTGTAACCCTCTGTAACCCCTTGTAACCCCTTGTAACCCCCTGTATTCCCATGTCATAAATCGTGAAAATAAAATGGTGAAAAAACGATTTTCGACGTTTTATCTAGCAAACAAGCCTTTCTGAACAACAAAAACATCGGTTTCAAAAACCCACTAAACTGGCATCTTTACAAAGGGGTTAGTCGATGGTTTTAGTCAAAAATGTGAAATTTTGTCAACGTTTCGTTTTATGCAAAATACACCGAGAAAAAGTATTTGGTGACGTTCTCGTTAGAAAAGAAGCCTTTCTATACAATATAAACATGGATTTAAAAAGAAGGCAAAATTGGCATTTTTGCAAAGGGGATAGTCCATGATTTTGGTCAAAAAGTTGAAGTTTTTTCATCTTTTGTGTTTATCAAAAATAGATCGAGAAAAAGTGTTTGCTGACGTTCTAGATAAAAAAGAAGCCTTTAAAGACTATAAAAACAACTGTGTACGAAAAAGGTAAAATTAGAATTTTTGCAAAGCAGTTACTCCATCGTTTTGGTCAAAAATTTGAGATTTCTTCAACTTTGATTTTTATGCAAAATAGACCAAGAAAAAGTATCTGGGAACATTCTAGTTAGAAAAAGGTTTCTATAATCCTTTGTAACCCCCTGTAACCCCATGTAACCCCTTGTAACCCTTTGTAACCCCTGGTCACCCCCTGGCACCCCTTGTAACCCCTTCTAACTCTTTGTAACCCCTTGTAACCCTTTCTAACCCCTTGTAACCCCTTGTCACCCTTTGTAACCCTTGTAACCCCTTGTAACCCCGTTAAACCTGTTGTAACCCCTTGTAACCCCCTGTAACCAATTTTAACCCCTTGTAACCACTTGTAACCCCCTGTAAACCCTTGTAACCCCCGGTATTCCCATGTCATAAATCGTGAAAATAAATCGAGGAAAAACGATTTTCCACGTTTTATCTAGGAAACAAGCCTTTCTAAACAAGAAAAACATCGGTTTCAAAAACCCACAAAATTGGCATCTTTGCAAAGGGGTTAGTCCATGGTTTTAGTCAAAAATTTGAAATTTTGTCAACATTTCGTTTTATGCAAAATACACCCAGAAAAAGTATTTAATGACATTCTCGTTAGAAAAAAAGTCTTTCTAGACAATATAAACATGGATTTAAAAACAAGGGAAAATTTGCATTTTTGCAAAAAAGGATAGTCCATAATTTTGTTTAAAGGGTCGAAGTTTTTTCATCTTATGTGTTTATCAAAAATAGATCGACAAAAAGTGTTTGCTGACGTGCTAGATGAAAAAGAAGCCTTTTAAAAGTGTAAAAACAACTGTGTACGAAAAAGGTAAATGATAGTTTTTTTCCAAAGGGGTTAGTCTATCGTTTTGGTGAAAAATTTGAGATTTCTTCAACTTTGATTTTTATGCAAAATAGACCAAGAAAAAGTATCTGGGAACGTTCTAGTTAGAAAAAAGTTTCTATAATCCTTTGTAACCCCCAGTAACCCCTTGTCACTGCCTGTAAACCCTTGTAACACCTCGTCGCCCCGTGTCACTTCTTGTAACCCCTTGTAACCCTTTGTAACCCCTTGTAACCCCTTGTAACCCCTTGTAACCCCCTGTAACCCGTTGTAACCCCCTGTATTCCCATGTCATAAATCGTGAAAATAAATCGTGAAAAAACGTTATTCGACGTTTTATCTAGCAGAAAAGCCTTTCTGAAAAACAAAAACATCGGTTTCAAAAACCCACAAATTTGGCATCTTTGCAAAGGGGTTAGTCCATGGTTTTAGTCAAAAATTTAAAATTTTGTCAACGTTTCGTTTTTTGCAAAAGACACCCAGAAAAAGTATTTGGAAACATTCTTGTTAGAAAACAAGCCTTTCTAGACAATGGATTCAGAAAGAAGGCAAAATTGGCATTTTTGCAAAGGGGATAGTCCATGATTTTGGTCAAAAAGTTGAAGTTTTTTCATCTTTTGTGTTTATCAAAAATAGATGGAGAAAAAGTGTTTGCTGACGTTCTAGATAAAAAAGAAGCCTTTAAAGACTATAAAAACAACTGTGTACGAAAAAGGTAAAATTAGAATTTTTGCAAAGGGGTTAGTCCATGGTTTTGGTGAAAAATTTGAGATTTCTTCAACTTTGATTTTTTTGCAAAATAGACCAAGAAAAAGTATCTGGGAAAGTTCTAGTTAAAAAAAGTTTCTATAATCCTTTGTAACCCCCTGTAACCCCTTGTCACCCCCTGTCACCCCCTGTCACCCCCTGTCACCCCTTGTAACCCCTTGTAACCCTTTGTAACCCTTTGTAACCCCTTTGTAACCCCCTGTAACCCCTTTTAACCCCTTGTAACCCCTTGTAACCCCCTGTAACCCCTTGTAACCCTTTTTATTCCTATGTCATAAATCGTGAAAATAAATCGTGAACAAACGATTTTCGACGTTTTATCTAGCAAACAAGCATTTTTGAACAACAAAAACATCGGTTTCAAAAAACCCACAAAATTGGCATCTTTGCAAAGGGGTTAGTCCATGGTTTTAGTCAAAATTTGAAATTTTGACAACGTTTCTTTTTTTAAAAATACACCCAGAAAAAGTATTTGGTGACGTTCTCGTTAGAAAACAAGCCTTTCTAGACAATATAGAGATGGATTTAAAAAGAAGGCAAAATGGGGATTTTTGCAAAGGGGATAGTCCATGATTTTGGTCGTAAAGTTTTGTTTCGTTTTATGCAAAATACACCCAGAAAAAGTATTTGGTGACGTTCTCGTTAGAAAACAAGGCTTTCTAGCCAATATAAACATGGATTTAAAAACAAGTCAAAATTGGCATTTTTGCAAAGGGGGTAGTCTATGATTTTGGTCAAAAAGTTGAAGTTTTTTCATCCTTTGCGTTTATCAAAAATAGATCGAGAAAAAGTGTTTGCTGCCGTTCTAGATAAAAAAGAAGCCTTTAAAGACTATAAAAACAACTGTGTACGAAAAAGGTAAAATTGGAATTTTTGCAAAAGGCTTAGTCTATCGTTTTGGTGAAAAATTTGAGATTTCTTCAACTTTGATTTTTATGCAAAATAGACCAAGAAAAAGTATCTGGGAACCTTCTAGTTAGAAAAAAGTTTCTATAATCCTTTGTAACCCCCTGTAACCCATTGTCACCCCCTGTCACCCCTTGTAACCCCTATTAACCCTTTGTAACCCCTTTGTAATCCCTTGTAACCTCCTGTAACCCCTTATAACCCCTTGGAACCCCTTGTAAGCCCCTGTAACCCCTTGTAACCCCCTGTATTCCCATGTCATAAATCGTGAAAAAAAATCGTGAAAAAACGGTTTTTGACGTTTTATCTAGCAAACAAGCCTTTCTGAACAACAAAAACATCGGTTTCAAAAACCCACAAAATTGGCATCTTTGAAAAGGGGTTAGTCCATGGTTTTAGTCAAAAATGTGAAATTTTGTCAACGTTTCGTTTTATGCAAAATAAAGGCAGAAAAAGTATTTGGTGACGTTCTCGTTAGAAAACAAGCCTTTCTAGACAATATAAACATAGATTTAAAACGAAGGCAAAATTGGCATTTTTGCAAAGGGGATAGTCCATGATTTTGGTCGAAAAGTTAAAGTTTTTTCATCTTTTGTGTTTATCAAAAATAGATCAAGAAAAAGTGTTTGCTGACGTTCTAGATAAAAAAGAAGCCTTTTAAGACTATAAAAACAACTGTGGACGAAAAAGGTAAAATTGGAATTTTTGCAAAGGGGTTAGTCTATCGTTTTGGTGAAAAATTTGAGATTTCTTCAACTTTGATTTTTATGCCAAATAGACCAAGAAATAGTATCTGGGAACGTTCTAGTTAGAAAAAAGTTTCTATAACCCTTTGTAACCCCCTGTAACCCCTTGTAACCCCCTGTCACCCCTTGTAACCCCTTGTAACCCTTTGTAACCCCTTGTAACCCCTTGTAACCTCCTGTAACCCCTTATAACCCCTTGGAACCCCTTGTAACCCCCTGTAACCCCTTTTCACCCCTTTTCACCCCTTGTCAAGCCCTGTCACTTCTTGTAACCCCTTGTAAACCTTTGTAACCCCTTGTAACCCCTTTGTAACCCCCTGTAACCCCTTGTAACCTCCTCTATGCCCAGGTTATAAGTCGTGAAAATAAATTGTGAAAAAACGATTTTCGACGTTTTATCTAGCAAACAAGCCTTTCTGAACTACAAAAACATCGGTTTCAAAAACCCACAAAATTGGCATCTTTGCAAAGGGGTTAGTCCATGGTTTTAGTCAAAAATGTGAAATTTCGTCAACGTTTCGTTTTATGCAAAATACACCGAGAAAAAGTATTTGGTGACGTTCTCGTTAGAAAAGAAGCCTTTCTAGACAATATAAACATGGATTTAAAAAGAAGGAAAAATTGGCATTTTTGCAAAGGGGATAGTGCATAATTTTGGTCAAAAATTTGAAGTTTTTTCATCTTTTGTGTTTATCAAAAATAGATCGAGAAAAAGTGTTTGCTGACGTTCTAGAGAGAAAAGAAGCCTTTTAAGACTATAAAAACAACTGTGTACGTAAAACGTAAAATTAAAATTTTTCCAAAGGGGTTAGTCCATGGTTTTGGTCAAAAATTTAAGATTTCTTCAACTTTGATTTTTATGCAAAATAGACCAAGAAAAAGTATCTGGGAACCTTCTAGTTAGAAAAAAGTTTCTATAATCCTTTGTAACCCCCTGTAACCCCTTGTCACCCCCTGCACCCCTTGTAACCCCTTGTAACCCTTTGTAACCCCTTGTAACCCCCTGTAACCCCCTGTAACCCCCTGTAACCCCTTGTAACCCCCTCTATTTCCATGTCATAAATCGTGAAAATAAATCGTGAAGAAACGATTTTCGACGTTTTATCTAGCAAACAAGTCTTTCTGAACAACAAAAACATCGGTTTCAAAAACCCACAAAATTGGCATCTTTGCAAAGGGGTTAGTCGATGGTTTTAGTAAAAAATTTGAAATTTTGTCAACGTTTCGTTGTATGCAAAATACACACAGAAAAAGTATTTGGTGACGTTTTCGTTAGAAAACAAGCCTTTCTAGACAATATAAACATCGATTTAAAAAGAAGGGAAAATTGGGATTTTTGCAAAGGAGATAGTCCATGAATTTGGTCGTAAACTTTCGTTTGCTTTTATGCAAAATACACGCAGGAAAAGTATTTGGTGACGTTCTCGTTAGAAAACAAGGCTTTCTAGACAAGATAAACATGGATTTAAATAGAAGTCAAAATTAGCATTTTTGTAACGAGGGTAGTCCATGATTTTGGACAAAAAGTTGAAGTTTTTTCATCTTTTGTGTTTATCAAAAATAGATCGAGAAAAAGTGTTTGCTGACGTTCTAGATAAAAAAGAAGCCTTTAAAGACTATAAAAACAACTGTGTACGAAAAAGATAAAATTGGAATTTTTGCAAAGGGGTTAGTCCATGGTTTTGGTGAAAAATTTGAGATTTCTTCAACTTTGATTTTTATGCAAAATAGACCAAGAAAAAGTATCTGGGAACGTTCTAGTTAGAAAAAAGTTTCTGTAATCCTTTGTAACCCCCTGTAACCCCTTGTCATCCCCTGTCACCCCTTGTAACCCCTTGTAACCCTTTGTAACCTCTTGTAACCCCTTGTAACTCCTTGTAACCCCTTGTAACGCCTTGTAATTCCTGGTAACCCCTGTAACCCCTTGTAACCCCCTGTATTCCTATGTCATAAATCGTGAAAATAAATCGTGAAAAAACGATTTTCGACGTTTTATCTAGCAAACAAGCCTTTCTGAACAACAAAAACATCGGTTTCAAAAACCCACAAAATTAGCATCTTTTAAAAGGGGTTAGTCCATGGTTTTAGTCAAAAATTTGAAATTTTGTCAACCTTTCGTTTTTTACAAAATACACCCAGAAAAAGTATTTGGTGACGTTCTCTTTCGAAAAAGAGGCTTTCTGGACAAAATAAACATGGATTTATAAAAAGGCAAATTGGCATTTTTGCAAAGGGGATAGTCCATAATTTTAGTCAAAAAGTTGAAGTTTTTTCATCTTTTGTGTTTATAAAAAATAGATCGAGAAAAAGTGTTTGCTGACGTTGTAGAGAAAAAAGAAGCGTTTTAAGACTATAAAAACAACTGTGTACGAAAAACGTAAAATTAGAATTTTTCCAAAGGGGTTAGTCCATGGTTTTGGTCAAAAATTTAAGATTTCTTCAACTTTGATTTTTATGCAAAATAGACCAAGAAAAAGTATCTGGGAACGTTCTAGTTAGAAAAAAGTTTCTGTAATCCTTTGTAACCCCCTGTAACCCCATTGTCACCCCCTGTCACCCCTTGTAACCCGTTGTAACCTCCTGAAACCCCTTGTAACCCCCTCTATTTCCATGTCATAAATCGTTAAAATAAATCGTGAAAAAACGATTTTCGACGTTTTTTCTAACAAACAAGCCTTTCTTAACAACAAAAACATCGGTTTAAAAAACCCAGAAAATTGGCATCTTTGCAAAGGGGTTAGTCCATGGTTTTAGTAAAAAATTTGAAATTTTTTCAACGTTTCGTTTTATGCAAAATACACCGAGAAAAAGTATTTGGTGACGTTCTCGTTAGAAAACAAGCCTTTCTAGACAAGATAAACATGGATTTAAAAAGAAGGCAAGATTGGCACTTTTGCAAAGGGGATAGTCCATGATTTTGGTCATAAAGTTGAAGTTTTTTCATCTTTTGTGTTTATCAAAAATAGATCGAGAATAAGTGTTTGCTGACGTTCTAGATAAAAAAGAAGCCTTTAAAGACTATAAAATCAACTGTGCGCGAAAAAGGTAAAATAAGAATTTTTCCAAAGGGGTTAGTCTATCGTTTTGGTCTAAAATGAGAGATTTCTTCAACTTTGATTTTTATGCAAATTAGACCAAGAAAAACTATCTGGGAACGTTCTAGTTAGAAAAAAGTTTCTATAATCCTTTGTTACCCCCTGTAACCCCTTGTCACCCCCTGTCACCCTTTGTAACCCCTTGTAACCCCTTGTAACCTCCTGTAACCCCTTGTAACCCCCTGTAACCCCTTGTAACCCCCTGTATTCCCATGTAATAAATCGTGAAAATAAATCTTGAAAAAACGATTTTCGACGTTTTATCTAGTAATCAAGGCTTTCTGAACAACAAAAACAACGGTTTTCTAAAACCCACAAAATTGGCATCTTTGCAAAGGGTCCATGGTTTTGGTCAAAAATTGGAAATTTTGTCAACGTTTCTTTCTTTGCAAAATACACCCAGAAAAAAGTATTTGGTGACGTTCTCGTTAGAAAACAAGCCTTTCTAGACAAGATAAACATGGATTTAAAAAGAAGGCAAGATTGGCATTTTTGCAAAGGGGATAGTCCATGATAATGGTCAAAAAGTTGAAGTTTTTTCATCTTTTGTGTTTATCAAAAATAGATCGAGAAAAAGTGTTTGCTGACGTTCTAGATAAAAAAGAAGCCTTTAAAGACTATAAAAACAACTGTGTACGAAAAAGATAAAATTGGAATTTTTGCAAAGGGGTTAGTCCATGGTTTTGGTGAAAAATTTGAGATTTCTTCAACTTTGATTTTTATGCAAAATAGACCAAGAAAAAGTATCTGGGAACGTTCTAGTTAGAAAAAAGTTTCTGTAATCCTTTGTAACCCCCTGTAACCCCTTGTCATCCCCTGTCACCCCTTGTAACCCCTTGTAACCCTTTGTAACCTCTTGTAACCCCTTGTAACTCCTTGTAACCCCTTGTAACGCCTTGTAATTCCTGGTAACCCCTGTAACCCCTTGTAACCCCCTGTATTCCTATGTCATAAATCGTGAAAATAAATCGTGAAAAAACGATTTTCGACGTTTTATCTAGGAAACAAGCCTTTCTGAACAACAAAAACATCGGTTTCAAAAACCCACAAAATTAGCATCTTTTAAAAGGGGTTAGTCCATGGTTTTAGTCAAAAATTTGAAATTTTGTCAACCTTTCGTTTTTTACAAAATACACCCAGAAAAAGTATTTGGTGACGTTCTCTTTCGAAAAAGAGGCTTTCTGGACAAAATAAACATGGATTTATAAAAAGGCAAATTGGCATTTTTGCAAAGGGGATAGTCCATAATTTTAGTCAAAAAGTTGAAGTTTTTTCATCTTTTGTGTTTATCAAAAATAGATGGAGAAAAAGTGTTTGCTGACGTTCTAGATAAAAAAGAAGCCTTTAAAGACTATAAAAACAACTGTGTACAAAAAAGGTAAAATAAGAATTTTTCCAAAGGGGTTAGTCTATTGTTTTGGTCAAAAATTTAAGATTTTGTCAACTTTGATTTTTATGCAAAATAGACCAAGAAAAAGTATCTGGGAACGTTCTAGTTAGAAAAAAGTTTCTGTAATCCTTTGTAACCCCCTGTAACCCCTTGTCACCCCCTGTCACCCCTTGTAACCCTTTGTAACCCCTTGTAACCCGTTGTAACCTCCTGTAACCCCTTGCAATCCCCTCTATTTCCATGTCATAAATCGTCAAAATAAATCTTAAAAAAAACGATTTTCGACGTTTTATCTAGCAAACAAGCCTTTCTGAACAACAAAAACATCGGTTTCAAAAACCCACAAAATTGGGATCTTTGTAAAGGGGTTAGTCCATGGTTTTAGTCAAAAATTTAAAATTTTGTCAACGTTTCGTTTTTTACAAAATACACCCAGAAAATGTATTTGGTGACGTTCTCTTTCGAAAACAAGGCTTTCTGGACAAAATAAACATGGATTTAAAAAAAGGCAAAATTGGCATTTTTGCAAAGGGGATAGTCCATAATTTTAGTCAAAAAGTTGAAGTTTTTTCATCTTTTGTGTTTATCAAAAATAGATCGAGAAAAAGTGTTTGCTGACGTTGTAGAGAAAAAAGAAGTCTTTTAAGACTATAAAAACAACTGGGTACGAAAAACGTAAAATTAGAATTTTTCCAAAGGGGTTAGTCCATGGTTTTGGTCAAAAATTTAAGATTTCTTCAACTTTGATTTTTATGCAAAATAGACCAAGAAAAAGTATCTGGGAACGTTCTAGTTAGAAAAAAGTTTCTGTAATCCTTTGTAACCCCCTGTAACCCCTTGTCACCCCCTGTCACCCCTTGTAACCCTTTGTTACCCCTTGTAACCCGTTGTAACCCCCTGTAACCCCTTGTAATCCCCTCTATTTCCATGTCATAAATCGTCAAAATAAATCGTGAAAAAACGATTTTCGACGTTTTATCTAGCAAACAAGCCTTTCTGAACAACAAAAACATCGGTTTCAAAAACCAATAAAATTGGCATTTTTGCAAAGGGGATAGTCCATGATTTTGGTCATAAAGTTGAAGTTTTTTCATCTTTTGTGTTTATCAAAAATAGATCGAGAATAAGTGTTTGCTGACGTTCTAGATAAAAAAGAAGCCTTTAAAGACTATAAAAACAACTGTGCGCGAAAAAGGTAAAATTAGAATTTTTCCAAAGGGGTTAGTCTATCGTTTTGGTCAAAAATTTAAGATTTCTTCAACTTTGATTTTTATGCAAATTAGACCAAGAAAAACTATCTGGGAACATTCTAGTTAGAAAAAAGTTTCAATAATGCTTTGTAACCCCCTGTAACCCCTTGTAACCCCCTGTCACCCTTTGTAACCCCTTGTAACCCTTTGTAATCCCTTGTAACCCCTTTTTACCTCCTGTTACCCCTTGTAACCCCTTGTAACCTCTTGTAACCCCTTGTAAGCCCCTGTATTCCCATGTCATAAATCGTGAAAATAAATCGTGAAAAAACGATTTTCGACGTTTTATCTAGCAAACAAGCCTTTCTGAACAACAACAACATAAGTTTCAAAAACCCACAAAATTGGCATATTTGCAAAGGGGTTAGTCCATGGTTTTAGTGAAAAATTTGAAATTTTGTCAACGTTTTGTTTTATAAAAATACGCCTTTAAAAAGTATTTGGTGACGTTCTCGTTAGAAAACAAGCCTTTCTAGACAATATAAACATGGATTTAAAAAGAAGGCAAAATTAGCATTTTTGCAAAGGGGATAGTCCATGATTTTGGTCAAAAAGTTGAAGTTTTTTCATCTTTTGTGTTTATTAAAACTAGATCGAGAAAAAGTGTTTGCTGACGTTCTAGATAAAAAAGAATCCTTTAAAGACCATAAAAAAGCCTGTGTACGAAAAAGGTAAAATTAAAATTTTTCCAAAGGGGTTAGTCAATCGTTTTGGTCAAAAATTTGAGATTTCTTCAACTTTGATTTTTATGCAAAATAGACCAAAAAAAAGTATCTGGGAACGTTCTAGTTAGAAAAAAGTTTTTATAATCCTTTGTAACCCCCTGTCACCCGTTGTCACCCCTTGTCACCCCTTGTAACCTCTTGTAACCCTTTGTAACCCCTTGTAACCCTTTGTAACCCCTTGTAACCCCTTGTAACCCCCTGTAACCCCTTGTAACCCCCTTTATTCCCATGTCATAAATCGTGAAAATAAATCGTAAAAAAACGATTTTCTACGTTTTCTCTAGCAAACAAGCCTTTCTGAAGAACAAAAACATCGGTTTCAAAAACCCACAAAATTGGCATTTTTGCAAAGGGGTTAGTCCATGGTTTTAGTCAAAAATTTGAATTTTTGTCAACGTTTCGTTTTATGCAAAATACACCCAGAAAAAGTATTTGGTGACGTTTTGTTAGAAAAGAAGCCTTTCTAGACAATATAAACATGGATTTAAAAAGAAGGCAAAATTAGCATTTTTGCAAAGGGGATAGTCCATGATTTTGGTCAAAAAGTTGAAGTTTTTTCATCTTTTGTGTTTATTAAAACTAGATCGAGAAAAAGTGTTTGCTGACGTTCTAGATAAAAAAGAATCCTTTAAAGACCATAAAAAAGCCTGTGTACGAAAAAGGTAAAATTAAAATTTTTCCAAAGGGGTTAGTCAATCGTTTTGGTCAAAAATTTGAGATTTCTTCAACTTTGATTTTTATGCAAAATAGACCAAAAAAAAGTATCTGGGAACGTTCTAGTTAGAAAAAAGTTTTTATAATCCTTTGTAACCCCCTGTCACCCGTTGTCACCCCTTGTCACCCCTTGTAACCTCTTGTAACCCTTTGTAACCCCTTGTAACCCTTTGTAACCCCTTGTAACCCCTTGTAACCCCCTGTAACCCCTTGTAACCCCCTTTATTCCCATGTCATAAATCGTGAAAATAAATCGTAAAAAAACGATTTTCTACGTTTTCTCTAGCAAACAAGCCTTTCTGAAGAACAAAAACATCGGTTTCAAAAACCCACAAAATTGGCATTTTTGCAAAGGGGTTAGTCCATGGTTTTAGTCAAAAATTTGAATTTTTGTCAACGTTTCGTTTTATGCAAAATACACCCAGAAAAAGTATTTGGTGACGTTTTGTTAGAAAAGAAGCCTTTCTAGACAATATAAACATGGATTTAAAAAGAAGGCAAAATTGGCATTTTTGCAAAGGGGATAGTCCATGATTTTGGTCAAAAAGTTGAAGTTTTTTCATCTTTTGTGTTTATCAAAAATAGATCGAGAAAAAGTGTTGCTGACGTTCTAGATAAATAAAAAAAGCTTTTTAAGACTACAAAAACAACTGTGCACGAAAAAGGTAAAATTAGAATTTTTCCAAAGGGGTTAGTCTATCGTTTTGGTGAAAAATTTGAGATTTCTTGAACTTTGATTTTAAAGCAAAATAGACCAAGAAAAAGTATCTGGGAACGTTCTAGTTGGAAAAAAGTTTCTATAACCCTTTGTAATGTTTTGTAATCCTTTGTAACCCTTAGTAACCCTTTGGAAGCTTTCGTAACCCCTTATAAACATTTGTAACCTTTTTTAACCCTTTGTAACCGCTAGTAACCCTTTTTAACCTCTTGTAACTTTTTCTAACTTTTTGTAACCCCTTGTTACTCCTTGGAAGCCTTTGTAACCTTTTGTACCCCTTTGTAAGCCTTTGTAACCCCCTGTAACCCTTTTTTAAGCCTTTTTTGTCCCTTGTAACCCTTTGTAACCTCTTGAAACCCTTTGTAACCGTTTGCAGGCCATTGTAACCCCCTGTAACCTTATTTAACACTTTGTAAGCCCTTGTAACCCTCTGTAAGTCCTAGTTACCCTAGAAACCCCTTGAAACCCCTTGTAACCCTTGTAGCCTTTGTAATACCCTGTATCCCTATTGAACCCTTTTAAACCCCCTGGAACTCGTTCTAACCCTATGTAACCCTTTGTAGCCCCCTGTAATCCTTTTTAACTCCTGCAACCCCTGTAACCCCTAGTAACCCTTTGTAACCTCTTGTAACCCTTTGCAACCCTTTGTAACCGCTTGTAACCCTTTGTAACCCTTTGTAATCCCACGTAACACTTTGTAACCCTTTGTAGCCCTTTAAAACCTTTTGTAAACATTTGTAACCCGTTCTAGCCCTTTGTAACCTTTTGTAACCCTTTGTAATCCCTTCTAACCCTTTGTAACCCCTTGAAACCTTTTGTAACTTTTTGTAACCCTTTGTAACCCCTTTAAACCCTTTATAACCCTTTGTAACCCCTTGTAACCCTTTGTAACCTTTTGTAACCCTTTGTAACCCCTAATAACCTTTTGGAAGCTCTTGTAACCCCTTGTAACCATTGGTAAGCTTTTGTAACCCTTTTTAACCCCTAGTAACTTTTTATAACCCCTTGTAACCCCTTGTAACTCTTTATAACCCTCTGCAACCACTGTAACCCCTAGTAAACCTTTGTAAAATCTTGTAACTTTTTCTAACTTTTTGTAACTCCTTGTTACTCCTTGCAAGCCTTTGTAACCTTTTGTACCCCTTTGTATACCCTGGTAACTCCCTGTAACCCTTTGTAACCCTTTTTTGTCCCTTGTAACCCTTTGTAACCCTTGTAACGCTTTGTAACCGTTTGTAAGCCATTGTAACCCCCTGTAACCCTTTTTCACACTTTGTGAGCCCTTTTATCCCCCTGTAATCCCTAGTTACCCTAGTAACCCCTTGAAACTTCGTGGAACCCTTGTAGCCTTTGTAATACCCTGTAACCCTATGTAACCCTTTTAAACCCCCTGGAACTCGTTCTAACCCTATGTAACCCTTTGTAGCACCCTGTAACCCCTAGTAACCCTTTGTAACCTCTTGTAACCCTTTGCAATCTTTGTAACCGCTTGTAATCCCACGTAACCCCTTGTAACCCTTTGCAAACCCCACGTAACCCTTTATAACTCTTTGTAGCCTTTTATAACCTTTTGTAATCCTTTGTAACCACTTGTAGCCCTTTGTAACCTTTCGTAACCCTTTGTAATCCCTTGTAATCGTTTGTAACCCCTTGTAACTTTTTGTAATCCTTTGTAACCCATTCAAACCTTTTATAACCTTTTGTAACCCCTTGTAACCCTTTATAACCTTTTGTAATCCGTTGTAACCCCTTCTAACCCTTTGTAACCTTTTGTAACTCTCTGTAACCCCTTGTAACCCTTTGTAACCCAATGCAACCCCTTGGAACCTTTTGTAACCTTTTGTAACCCTTTGTAACCCCAGGCAACCCTTTGTAACCTTTTGTAACCCTTTGCAACCCCTAATAACCCTTTGTTAGCCCTTGTAACCCCTTCTAACCATTTGTAATCTTTTGTAACCCTTTTTAACCACTAGTCACCTTTTGTAACCTCTTGTAACCTTTTTAACCCTTTGAAACCCCTTGTAACCCCTTGTAACTCTTTATAACCCTTTGCAACCACTTTAACCCCTAGTAACCCTTTGTAACCTCTTGTAACTTCTTCCAACTTTTTGTAACCCCTTGTAACCCTTTGTAACCTTTTGTAACCCTTTGTAACCCCTAGTAACCCTTTGGAAGCCCTTGTAACTTCTTCTAACCATTTGAAACCTTTTGTAACCCTTTGTAACCCCTAGTAACCCTTTGTAACCTCTTGTAACCTTTTGTAACCTTTTGTAACCCCTTGTAACCCCTTGTAACTCTTTATAACCCTTTGCAACTCATGTAACCCCTAGTAACCCTTTGTAACCTCTTGTAACTTTTTCTAACTTTTTGTAACCCCTTGGTACTCCTTGCAAGCCTTTGTAACCTTTTGTACCCCTTTGTTAGCCCTGGTAACTCCCTGTAACCCTTTGTAACCCTTTTTTGTCCCTTGTAACCCTTTCTAACCTCTTGTAACCCTTTGTAACTCTTGAAACCCTTTGTAACCTCTTGTAACCCTTTATAACACTTTGCTTTTCATGTAACCCCTAGTAACCCTTTGTAACGTCCTGTAACTCTTTCTAACTTTTTGTAACCCCTTGTAACCCTTTGTAACCCCTAGTAACCCTTTGGAAGCCCTTGTAACAACTTGTAACCATTTGTAACCTTTTGTAACCCTTTGTAACCCTTAGTACTCTTTTTAACCTCTCGTATCTTTTTCTTTTTTGTAACCCCTTGTTACTTCGTGCAAGCCTTTGTAACCTTTTGTACCCCTTTGCAAGCCCTTGTAACCCCCTGTAACCCTTTGTAACCCTTTTTTGTCCCTTGTAACCCTTTGTAACCTCTTGTAACCCTTTGTAACCGTTTGTAAGCCATTGTAATCCCTTGTAACCCTTTTTAACACTTTGTGAGCCCTTGTAACCCCCTGTGACCCATTTTAACACTTTGTAAGCCCTTGTAACCCCCTGTAATCCCTAGTTACCCTAGTCACCCCTTGAAACCCCTTGTAACCCTTGTAGCCTTTGTAATACCCTGTATCCCTATATAACCCTTTTAAACCCCCTGGAACTGGTTCTAACCCTATGTAACCCTTTGTAGCCCCCTGTAACCCTTTTTAACCCCTGCAACCCCTGTAACCCCTAGTAACCCTCTCTAGCCTCTTGTAACCTTTTGCAACCCTTTGTAACAGCTTGTTACCCCACGTAACCCCTTGTAACCCTTTGTAACCCCACGTAACCCTTTGTAGCCCTTTATAACCTTTTGTCAACCTTTGTAACCCCTTGTAGCCCTTTGTAACCTTTTGTAACTCTTTGTAATCCCTTGTAACCGTTTGTAACTCCTTGTAACCCCTTGTAACTTTTTGTAACCCTTTGTAACCCTTTAAACCCTTTATAACCCTTTGTAGCCCCTTGTAACCCTTTATAACCTTTTGTAATCCTTTGTAACCCCTTGTAACCCTTTGTAACCTTTTGTAACTCTCTGTAAACTCTTGTAACCCTTTGTAACCCCATGTAACCCCTTGGAACCTTTGGTAACCTTTTTAACGCTTTGTAACCCCTACTAACCCTTTGTAACTCGTTGTAACCCTTTGTAACATTTTGTAACCCTTTGTGACCTTTTTTAACTTTTTGTAACCCTTTGTAACCCCTAGTAACCCTTTGTAACTTCTTGTAACCTTTTGTAACCCTTTGTATTCCCTTGTAACCCATTGTAACTCTTTATAACCTTTTGCAACCCCTCTAACCCCTAGTAACCCTTTGTAGCCTCTTGTAACTTTTTCTAACTTTTTGTAACCCTATGTAACCCTTTTTAACCCCTGGAACTCCTTGTAACCCTAGGTAACCCTTTTTAACCCCCTGGAACTCCTTGTAACCCTATGAAACCCTTTCTAACCCCTGTAACTCCTTGTAACCCTATGTAACCGTTTGTAGCCTTCTTTAACCCTTTTTCACCCCGGTAACCCCTAGTAACCACTTGTAACTCTTTGTAACCCTTTGAAACCCCTTGTAACCCCCTCTAACTCCTAGTAACCCTTTGTAACCTCTTGTAACCTTTTGTAACTTTTTGTAACCCCTAGTAACCTCTTGTAACTTTTTGTAACCTTTTGTAACTTTTTGTAACCCCTAGTAACCCTTTGTAACCCCTTGTAACCCCTTGTAACCTTTTGTAACCCTTTGTAAATCCTAGTAACTCTTTGAAACCCTTTGTAACCCCTTGTAACCCTTTCTAACCCTTTGCAGCCCCTGTAACTTTTTGTAACTTTTATGTAACCCCTTGTAACTCTTTGTAACCCTTTGTAACCTTTTGTATCCCTTTGTAAGCCCTTGTAACCCTCTGTAACCCTTTGTAACCCTTTGTTGTCCCTTGTAACTCTTTGCAACCCTTTGTAACCCCTTGTAGTCCTTTGTAACCCTTGTAACCCTTTTTAACCCTTTGTAAGCCCTTGCAATCCCCTGTAACCCCTTTTAACACTTTGTTAGCCCTTGTAACCCCCTGTAACCTATTTCAACACTTTGTAAGCCTTGTAACCCCATGTAATCCCTAGTTACCCTTGTAACCCTTTGAAACCCCTTGTAACCCTTGTAGCCTTTGAAATACCCTGCAAACCTATGTAACCCTTTTTAACCCCCTGGATCTCCTTGTAACTCTATGTAACCCTTTGTAGCCCCCTGTAACACTTTTTAACCCCTGTAACCCCCTGCAACCTCTAGTAACCCTTTGTAACCTCTTTTAACCCTTTGCAACCCTTTGTAACCGCTTGTAACCCCAGGTAACCCCTTGTAACTTTTTGTAACCCCTAGTAACCCTTTGTAACCCTCTGTAAGCCCCCTTAACCCCTAGTAACCACTTGTAACCACTTGTAACCCTTTCTAACCGTCTGTAACCCCTAGTACTTTTTGTAACCCTACAACTCTTCGTATTCCCCTGTGAACCTTTTTAACCGTAGACTCTTGCAACCGCCATGGAACCCCTTGTAACCCCCATGTAACCCCTTGTAACCCACTGTAACTCTTTGTAATATTTTGTACTCCTTGTAACCTCTTGTAACCTTCTGTAACCCTTTGTCACCTCCTTTAAGCCCTTCTAACCCCCTGTAACTCCTTTGATTTCCTTGTAACCCTCCGTAACCCTTTGTAACCCCTTGTAACACGTTGTAACTCCTTGTAACTTTTTGTAAGGCCTTGTAATCCCCTGCAACCTCTAGTAACCCCTGTAACCCCTAGTAACCCTTTGTAACCCCTTGTTAACCTTTGTAACCTTTTGTACCCGTTTGTAAGCCCTTGTAACCCTTTGTAACTCTTTGTAACCCCTTGTAGCCTTTTGTAACCCCTTGTAACCCGTTGTAACCCCTTTTAACCCTTTGTAACCGTTGGTAAGCCCTTGTAACCCCTTGTAACCCATTTTAACACCTGGTAAGCCCTTGTAATCCATAGTAACCCTTGTAACTCATTGAAACTCCTTGTAACCCCTGTGCCTTTTGTAATACCCTGTAACCCTATGTAACCCTTTTTAACCCCTCGAACTCCTTGTAACCCTATGTAACCCTTTCTAACCCCTGGAACTCCTTGTAACCCTATGTAACCCTTTGTAGCCCCCTGTAACCCTTTTTAACCCCCTAACCCGTAGTAACCTTTTGTAACCCTTTGTAACCCCTTGTAACCCTTTGCAACCTTTTGTAACCCTTTGTAACCCCTTATAACCCTCTGTAACCTCTTGTAACCTTTTCTAACTTTTTGTAACCCCTTGTAACCCCTTGTAACCCTTTGTAACCATTTGTAACCCTTTGTAACCCCTTGTAACCCCCCTAACCCCTAGTAACCCTTTGTAACCCCCCTTAACCCCTTGTAACCCTTGTTAACCGTCTGTAAGCCCTTTGAACCCCCCGTAACACTTTGTAAGTTTTTCGGACCCCCTGTAACCCCTAGTAACCCTTTGTAACCCTTTGTAAGCCCTTGTAACCCTCTTTAACCCTTTGTAACCTCTTGCAACCGTTTGTAACCCCTAATAACCCGTTGTAACCTCTTGTAACCCTTTGTATCTTCTTATACCCTTTTGTAAGCCCTTGTAACCCCCTTTAACACCTAGTTAACCTTTGTAACCTCTTTTAACCCTTTTTACCCCCTGGTAACCTTTTGTAAGCACTTGTACCCCTTGTCACCCCTAGTAACCCCTCGTAACCCCTTGTAACCCCTTGTAACCCTATGAAACCCTTTTTAACCCCTGGAACTTTTTGTAACCCTATGTAACCCTTTGTAGCCCCCTGTAACCCTTTTTAACCCCGGTAACCCGTAGTAACCTTTTGTAACCCTTTGTTACCCCTTGTAACCCTCTGTAACCTCTTGTAACCTTTTCTAATTTTGTTTAACCCCTTGTAACTCCTTGTAACCCTTTTTAACCTTTTGTAACCCTTTGTAACCCCTTGTAACCTCCTCTAACCCCTAGTAACCCTTTGTAACCCTGTTTAACCGTCTGTAAGCCCTTGTTACCCCCTGTAACACTTTGTAAGCTCTTCGGACCCCCTGTAACCCCTAGTAACCCTTTGTAACCCTTTGTAAGCCCTTGTAACCCACTGTAACCCTTTGTAACGTCTTGCAACCGTTTGTAACCCCTTATAACCCGTTGTAACCCTTTGTAACTTCTTGTAACCTTTTGTAAGCGCTTGTAACCCCCTGTAACCCCTTGTAACCCTTTGTAAGCCTTTGTAACCCCCTGTAACACCTAGTAACCCTTTGTAACCTCTTGTAACCTTTTTAACCCCTTGTAACCTTTTGTAAGCACTTGTACCCCTTGTCACCCCTAGTAACCCCTTGTAACCCCTTGTAACCCTTTGTAACCCTTTGCAACCTCCGGTAACCCCTTGTAACTCTTTTTTACCGTCTGTAACCCGTTGTAACCCCCTGTAACCTTTTGTAAGCTCTTGTAACCCCCTGAAACCCCTAGTTTCCCTTTGTAACCCCGTGTAACCCTTTGTAATCCCTTTGTAACCCCTTAAAACCACTGGTAACACTTGTAGCCTTTGCAATACCCTATAACCCTATGGAACCCTTTGTTACCCCCTGGAACTCCTTGTAGCCCTATGTAACCCTTTGTAGCCCCCTGTAACCCTTTTTAACCCTTTTGAGTAATGTCCGTATACTTAAAAGATAAATCAGCAGCCAAAATCAACAACAAAATGACTAAAGCTTTTCCGTGTTACACTGGAGTTAAGTAGGGCTGTATGTTATCACCCACCCTTTTTAATCTCTATCTAAGTGATCTACCCGAATTTTTAAATTCATCAAGCTCAACTGATATTCTGCTTGATGACTCTGAAAGACCTATAAACTGTTTATTATATGCGGATGACTTAGTGATCTTTTCGTGGTCAGCAAATGCCCTACAAACACTCCTCAACAAGTTGCAATCCTACTGTGAGAAAACTGAACTAACTGTAAATCTAGACAAAACAAACGTCATTATTGTAATAATTGTGGCAAGTCCTTAAATACCTACTCGTTTAAATATGGAGTAACTAAACTAAACAATGTTAAATCTTATAAATATCTGGGAATGACACTGAACCCGTATGGAAATTTTAGTTTAGCTAGAGAAGAGTTAAAAAAAGTTGGGCTTAAGGCACTTTATAAACTAAGAAAAGAGATGGGTGACAACTTTAGAGAAAATATTATGCTGTCGATTAAGCTATTCGATGCTCTGATATCCCCCATACTTCTATACGGAAGTGAAATTTTGGGGTGTTGACTGTAATGAGCAAATAGAAAAAGATCCCGCAGAACTAGTTCAAGTTAAAATTCTTGAAATGGTTACTAGGTGTAAATAAATACTGCAGCAACAATGCATGTAGGGTTGAAACAGGAAAATTCCCGAAAAAAATCGGAGCACAATATAGGAATTTTAAGTTTTGGCTAACTCTAACCAAACACCCAAAACACAAATTATCACAGGTGGTTTATAATGATATAAAGTCGAGGATGAATAAGGAATTATGGAGCCAAAAAATCAAACGCGTATTAAACCAAATAGGACTAGGATACCTCTGGACAAATGCACATGAAAATGACATAGGAATCTTGAACATTATCAAACAAAGACTGAAAGACATCGAATTACAAAGATGGTTAAGTGACGTAAACAATGACGTAAGAAAAGACGCCAACCAAAAGAACAAACTAAGAACCTTCCGAAAATTTAAAACAATAGAAAATTATAGATGTAAAGATTATCTCCGTCAGGTCACCAACATCCGACACCGGATAACTCTAACTAAACTCCGCCTAAATAATCGCAAATTGGCGATAGAGACAGGTCGGTATGTAAGACCTTATAAGAAACCGGAAGAGAGGATCTGCCCTATCTGTGAAAAAGATGTAGAAGATGAAATACACTTTTTAACTCTGTGCCCTGCGTATCAAGAAAAAAGAAAGAATTTATTTGAATACTTAAACAAAGAATACAGAATAGCAGTAAACAGAATGGCACCAGATGATGCTTTTCTGTTGTTAATAAACCCTCCGAGCAAGAAGAAACCAGTGCAAAAGTTAATTGCGAAATACGTATTCGACTGCTATGAGAAAAGAAGATCAATAATTCTTTAGGTTAACATTGATTATAGTTTCACTATAGTGTGCAATGTGTGATATGATTTTAAATTATTTGGATAAAAAGTCGATGTACATAGGACTGTATAAGACTCAAAATAAAGTATTGTCTTGTCTTGTCTTGTAAACTCTAGTAACCCTTTGTAACCCTGAGTTACCCTTTCTAATCCCTTATAACCCCCCGTTACCCCTTGTAACCCTTTCTAATCCGTTGTAAGCCCTTGTAAGCCCTTGTAACCCCCTGTAACCCTTTTGTAACCAATTGTAAGCCCTTGTAACCCATTGTAACCCCTTGTAACCATTTGTAAGCCCTCGTAACCCCCTCTAATCTCTAGTAACCCTTTGTAACCCCCTGTAACCCCTAGTAACCTTTTGTAACCCCTTGTAACCCTTTGTAACCCTTTGTAATCGCTTGTAACCCTTTGTAGCCCTTTGTAATCCCTTGTAACCCTTTGCAACCCCTTGTGACCCCCCGTAACCCCTTGTAACTCCTGGTAACCTTTGTAACCCCTTGTAATGCCCGATAATCTCTTGTTACCGCCTGTAACCCCTTTTAAACCCCTGTAATCCCTTGTAACCCCCCTTAACCCTTTGTAACCTCCTGTAATCCCTTGTAACCCCCTGTAGCTCCTTCAGGTATATTTACATTCAAATATAGAAAAACTAACTTCCAAACTAATTTAAAATCTAAGTTATAAACTAAAATAATAAAGATGAAAAGAAAACATCTGCTTTTCAAGGAGGCCGTGTGTAAAAACAGAATATCGCTAATTGAATTATTTGTCAATCAAAATTTATGTCTCTTAATTTTCCCTTAAATATACTACAGGATGTCAACTGCTGCACCTCCAGAGGCAAGCTGTTCCATAACACACTTCCGCTGTAAGAAAGACTTCTTTTATAAAATTCAGTACGGGGTTGTGGAACAGCGAGCTTGTATTCATTCTCTCTAAGGTTATAACTAGTTAAATCGCAGCGACGAACAAAACGCGAAGTCAGATACTCTGGAGCTGTGTTATTTACAATGCTATGCATCATTATTGCTTTACTAAATGCGCGCTGATGGACAAGCTTCGACCACTTTAAATTTTGAAATAATTCACTAGTACTGCAGTCATAATTAGAGAAAGTCAGAACGCGAGCGGCGCGATTCTGCAATTTCTGCAATTTAGAAGATAAGTTCTTAGAACAGTTCCCCATACTACATTACAGTAATCAATATGTGGCTGTACTAGTGAATTGTATACGTTAAGTAGAATCTCAAAAGGGAGAAAATACCTAATACGCTTAATCGCACTTATGCCAGAAGCAATCTTCTTACTTAGAGATTTCGTTAATATGACACTCCCAAGAAAGATTTCCATCGATTGCAAACACCTAGGGATTTTGAAGTCGAAACGTGTTTAATCGGAAACTTGTTAATTTCAATTATGGGATTCCTTTCTAGCGTTGACAGTCTTTGCCTAGACCCAATTGATAAACATAGGCACGTTAAACGTGCATGAGCTATTTTGAATGCTTCAGTGTAATGTAACCTTACCAAGAGTGATGAATCTACCTTTTTCATCCTACATGTAGACTGGGTTTTTGTGCCAAATTGGGTATTGCCGTATATAAATGAAAACGCGAAACTCTCAGATGCGTCGATCCTCATGCTATATATTCCCTTTCCCCTGCCTTTCCCTGTTAGATTTGGTGCAAGTTAAACAGATTATTAAAGTAAAATAAATATCTACTCACCAAACGTTGATTAGAAGGAAAACTCTAACGTTTCCTCGGAGTTTCTTAAGCTAAAATGTGACTCATCGAATTCGAGTAGTTTAAAAATACCAGGATTCTTATCATTGTGGTAGATGGTTGCATCATCACAATTCACGAGGTTTTCAAGTGCGATGCTACTCAGTGAAACAGTCCTTAACTCCAACAACTTATTTCTTCATGTTTTAAAAGCTATTGCTTCTTAAAAGACGAGAGCCTTTTTTAAGGCATTGGTTACAAAACGAAACAGGTCTTCAAACGTTCAAGTTACCATCATTATTGTGAAAAGCCAATCTGCATGAGATGTACAGTCACACAACTGGCACGCGAAAGTGTTGGACTTTGCCCCCTTTCGTTGTTCGTACGTGAGGGAATTCGAGTTATCACACGGTAATCTAGCAAACAGAATTATAAAAATAACTCATGCACACAATTTGCACGTGAAGATGTTGGTCTTTAGCCCTTTTACAATTCGTACGTAAAAAAACGCAAATTGTTTGCTACAAAATTTTCTCAACGATTTTAAGAAATCACCTCGGCTTCATTACAACATCTGCAATTAAATTATGTTCCATGCCATGTCAAGGTTGATAGCCTAACATTTATTAACTTCCAAGAAAATTATCAAACTGCCGAAATATATTTCTGCTCATATCATGTTACTCCTCTCAATAAAACAGTATCTAATTATTGTGTCAACTAGCTTCTTCTAATTGTATTCCTTAACGCTATTGTTTCTTCTTAAGTTACTCATCTTTACTAAATAAAATACGTTTCAATAACTATAATGCCTAGTATGCAGGAAGGATGTATCATGTTGTTCACTTATTACTATTTTTTTGTTTTGCAGGGAACGAAAAAAAAAGGTCTGTTGAACTTTGTAAGCGAGAGAATAATATTTTTAAAGCTTGTTAACAGAATTAACAATACTCCGTACAGCTTTAAATAAATAAGCTGCCTTTCAAACTTGTAAAACCACATTTTATAGGCCGCATACTTTCAAATTAAAGTCCATATCTAAATATCAATTATTGCTTCACTGGAAGAGTTTTGAAAATATATGATCTTTTATACTCTAGCTTGAAGCGGGTCGGTCACAAATGTCTTGAAGCAGCATCCACACTAAAATATGAACCCTTAAACAACTGCATCACTGCTCACAGCGTTTGAATCATGAAGATATTTTATGTAATGCTTCCAAACACCTGTACCCGTAATAAAGGACGAAAAAATTGTGAAGGATCAAGATGGCGGTCTCGAAGTGCCCTTGTTCGACCTTTACCAATGCCATGTTTAAATAGATACCAAGATCTCGTTGGTTCCTAAGCATCAAGTCATAGTACCTTCAACCTTATTGGCTCTTACAACAAACATCCCAACATACAAAGATACAAAGCCACAAAGATACATACGCTCACACCACTGACATATGAGCTATTTTTTCAAAATAGCTCAAAAATTCTGTCTAAGTCTAACCCTTTGTAACCCCTCGTAATCCCCTGTAACCCTTTGTAACCTCCTGTAACCCCCTGTAACCCTTTGTAACACCTTGTAACCCCTTGTAATCCCTTGTTAGCTGTACACAGACGTTGTTTTGTTTTGTAACTCCTCGTAACCCTTTGTAACCCCCTGTAATCCCTTGTAATCCCCTGTAACCTCTCGTTACCGTCTGTAACCCCTTATAAACCCCTGTAACCCCTTGTAACCCTTTGTAACCTCCTGTAACCCCCCGTAACCCCTTGTAACACCCTGTAACCCTTTGTAACACCTTGTAATCCTTGTGACCCCTTGTTAGCGTGTACACAGACGTTGTTTTATTTTTCTTTTCTTTCTTTAGCAAAGATCGGCGAGCTCGCGAGCGCCCGAGAACGAGCGCTGAGGGCGAGAAAGAAAAGTAAAGAACGCCTGTAGACAACTTTGGGAAAAAATAGGTTTATTAAGTGCCTCCCCCATGTCAACGCCTTCTCATTATCACCTCCGCGTTTGCAGTACCAATTAAATTGGACCAATGGAATTGGAGATATATATTAGTAATGGTAACAGGACTGAGTGGAGTCCAATTCGGTCTGTAATCATACGAGTGATTAACAAAATCGGACGACCGCGTAACGGGAGTCCGATTTCTTTAATCACGAGTATGATTACAGACCGAATTGGACGACACGAAGTTCTGTTACCAGTTAATCATAACTTTAACAAAATTTTTGATATATAAGGCCCTTTTTTGAAATCAAAACAGAGGAAATTCCAATTTTTTTGCTAGTAGTGAAGAAAAAAGCCATTTAAGCGCGCGCTTGATGGCGCGTACTGTCCAATTACTTAGGCATGACGCGTACTGTCCTATTAAATTATCTAATTAAGGCTGAAATCAGGCAGTTGATAGCCAGTCAGATTTGAGAATTTTGTTATAGTTTAATTACCTGTGTAATTGGCTTAAGTTGCTCACAATCAAACAACAATGACACTTGGAGTCGCGTGTTTGTTTGAAGCATGTCTTCTTAGACCCTCCTTAGACTGCTTCTACGCCTAAAAACCCGGCTAAAAGAGGTCTGACGCCGAAACAAATCGCCACATCGGATTATTGCAGGATATATGGATTCTTTGTATACGTCAATAGTACTGAGCAATCACCCAGTTCCCGAAAAGCTAACAGAGAATCTTTTTTTCGAGAGTGTTCGTCAAGGTGTTACAATTCGAAAATTAGCAGACGGTTTAAGAGATCTACCGTTTCCCAAACAGATGATCAGTCAAGCCGGGTTTGTTCGCCTTGTAGTAATCACGTTAGAAGCACCCGAACTGGATTTTCTTTTATTAAAGGCAGCTTTGCGAGCACGACGATGATAGCTTTCGGTTTCTAAAAACAGAATGTCCGCATCACCTCATGGTCCCGCGGCAAGGTAATGCAAATTCAACTTGATCATTGATAATAATTCGTAATGGTGATGCAACTATAATCCCCTGTTCTTTTATCTTAAGGGTTCGTTTGAGTTTCCTCCGTTTGAGTGTCCCCGATTGGTAGGCCTGACGGCAAGCTAGAAGATTAGACACTTAAATAAAGTTGTTGATTGATTGAACAACTGCTAAATTAAACTTTTCCCAAAACCCGTGGGAAGTACCACCACAATATCCTCTTGCTCTAGTAAACCCAAAACAGTCTGGCGCTACTCTTCTTTGAGCACATATTTGCTTGAAAATTGTGCCAAACAGTCGTTAAGCACGCTTTCCATAGTCTACACTCACTTGGTCGCCCGAAGGCGGGCAACCACTAGATCTTTCCACAGCCTCTTATCAGCCATCAGTGCAGCAATCTCACTTGCTTCGAATGCCCCAGTATCCCTCTTAAGAGTGTCAATATAGGTAGTATTCGGTCTTCCTCTCCCGCGATGGCCATGTGTGGGCTCCCAAAGGACTAATTTCTGGGTACTTAGCTCTGGATGGCAATAACAGTGTCCCGCAAGTTGTAGCCTACGAGAGGCGATTTTGTTGCTGACTGCTGGTAGATCTCCGTACAGTTGTTGGTTTGGTATTGAGTTTAAAGCTTTTCGCAGCATCCTAGTGTATGTTCCATCCAACGACTTTTCTTGTGCTTTTGACAGAGCCCAGCTCTCGCACCCATAAAGTAAGATTGATTCGATGGTGGCTATGAAGAATCTGATTTTCAAATCTTTACTCATATTGGACTTCCATATTTTCGTCATACCATTCAAAGCTCTCCAAACCTGCGCTTTCCTTATGCTGATGTCTTTTTCTGAGTTATCAACCCATGACCCTAAAAATTTGAAGTCATCCTTCCATTCCAGATAAGTGCCATCAAATGTATGTAAAGGTGTTGGATCATCAATGTTATAAGCAACTGATTTTGTTTTCTTAGCATTCAGTACAAGGCCAACTTTCTTGCACTCTTTTTCAACTGTTAGCAGTAATTCCTGAGCTTGAGCTATTTCATCCGACAGTAGTGCTATGTCGTCTGCGAAGTCTAAGTCAGCAAGAACTACTTTGGGGTGTCTTCTTGATCTTCAAGGGGTGATGGTAAATCCCATCTTCTTTCCCAGCCATAGCTTTTCTCATAGCATAGTCAAGCACGATTATAACAGGAAAGGAGCTAATGTGTCGCCCTGCAGTACACCGGTTGTGATGTCGAACATCTCTGTTTCTCCATCTGGAGAAAACACTTTGGCCTTTGTATTCGTATACATCATCTCAATAGCTTGTAATAGGGTAGGTGGAATCCCATAGGCTTTAAGAATACGCATCATTTTACCCCGATGAATTGAGTCGAAAGCCTTCTTGAAGTCAATAAAAGTCATGACAGCTTCAATGTTATTTGCTTTAACTCCCTCGATTGTTCTTCTGAGTGTTAATATTTGGGCCACTGTAGATCTTTTGGGCCGGAAACCATTCTGGTTCACTCTGAGTCGGATGTCAATTACACTCCTGATTCGGTTTAAAACCAGGCGATTATACATCTTGGCTATGATGCAAATCAGGCTGATTCCCCTGTAATTATCGGTCTTTGACAAGTCCCCAGATTTAGGTACAGGGATGATATTCATATAGGACCACAGATCAGGTTTGTCATTTTTTATCAGAGCTTGATTGCAGAAGTCTAGAAATATGTTGTCAAAGTCACATAACTTGAATACTTCAGGTGGTATTGCATCCGGGCCAGCTGCTTTCCCGATTTTTAATGAAGATTTCACTTTCTTGAGCTCTTCTATAGTGAACAGGCCGTCATTGATATCAAGGTCCTCAAAGATGTTTAGTATCTCTTCGTCCAGATCTTCTACCCCTGGGGGATTACCCAGGAGTTTCTTAAAGTGGGTGAACCATGTGATCACTCGTTCCTCAGGGCTTGATCCCTCTACATGACCTTCTTTAGCTCTTTTCCTTCCAGTAATCTCATTAACTGCCTTCCATGCCTCACCATATTTCTGGGCTTCATGAGAGCCTTCGATGGTTCGTATTTGTGCCTCTAATTCCACTTCCCTCACTTGATGATATACTTTATACAGATTACTCAGGGCTTGAGACCAAGCTTCTTTATCTTCCTCAGTGTTGGTGCATTCGTACAGACTCTGCGCCGCCTGTGCTTCCTGGCGGGCTGATACCACTTGTGCGTTTGATGATCGGAGGGATTTCCTAGCTTTTGTTTTCTTAGGCAGGCATTCTTCCATAGCTTGTCTGTTGGCTTTAACAAACTTTTCATATTTAACCCCGTTACCTTCATCACTCAATACGTGGTATCTATTCTTGACAGCGACTGTGTATTTCCACTGAAGGTCTGGGTCAGTGGAAAACTGCTTCCAGTCATATTTCATCTTCTTGGCTGCTTTAGATATTCTAAGACTAAGCTTGATTTTAGCACAAACTACCCGATGGTCAGATCCCACTGTGCTGAAGGTGTTGTAAGCTTCAGCATTATGGACGCTGTTCCTCCACTTTCGGCGCACTAATATATAATCGAGTTGCCGCAACGATCCTGTGCTACCCATGAAGGTCCACAATTTCCCTGGTCGTTTCTTAAACTGAGTGTTAGCTGCTATTAGACTGTACTCAGATAATAATTCTACGAGGTACTTTGGTCTACACTCCGATACAAAACATAATTATGGTCAACATGGTCAACACAAGCTTGTAGTATGACTCCATCCCAAGTTCACAAGTTGGCGGCACTTTCAATCGATGTTATTTTTTTTATGCAAAATACAATAGTAGGTGTCACGGTTAGCGCGTCCAGACGATGACAAACGCTTCTACTCGCATGACAAGGTTTATGAAACATCCTATGAAATCTTAATCAACTGTGGACAAGATCCTGTAAAATCATACAAGATCCTACGGGATCTTACAAATCCTAATCAATTCTAGAGAAGATCCTACAATTTCATAGCCAAGATCCTATGGAATCCTGCAAGATCGTACAGGATCCTAGACAAAATGCTATGGAATCCTCATCAATTCTAAACAAGATGCTACGGGATCTTTGTCAAGGTACGGAAGGACTGAATAGCATCCTGTTAAATATTAAACAGGACAATAAAATCAATAACCGATGAATTCTTTTGAAAAGTATACAAGAGCTTATTTGGGCAGGTAAAATGCAAAGACAAGCTTTATGCAAGATCTTATGAACTGAATTCTAATCAATTGTGGACAAGAACCTATGAAATCCATACAGGATCCTACAGGATCCTCGACAACCCTCCTTGATCTTACAGGATCCTAGACAAAAGCTTATGGCATCCTTATGTGTTCTAGACATCTTTATGTTTTCCAGGATCTTAGACAAAATTTCATGGAATCCTTATCAATTCAAGACAAGATGCTATGTAATCTTAGACAAGATTCTAAAAGACTCCACAGCACTCTGTAAAATATTAAACAAGATAATACAACCAAGAACCTAAGAAATTAGTTGGCAAATATACAAGTGCTTATTTGAGCATTTAATTTGCAAGGACAAGGTTTACGAAACATCTTATGAAATGTTAATCAATTGTGGGTAAGATCCTGTAAAATCATACAAGATCCAACGGGATCTTACAAATCCTAATTAATTCTGGAGAAGATCCTACAAGATAATAGACAAGACCCTATGGAATCCTGCAAGATCGTGCAGGATCCTATACAAAATGCTATGGAACCCTCATCAATTCTGAACAAGATGTTACGGGATCTTTGTCAAGATACGGAAGTACTGAATAGCATTTTGTAAAATATTAAAAAGGATAATAAAATCAATAATCTAAGAATTCTTTTAAAAAATATACAAGAGGTTTTTTGTGCAGGTAAAGTGCAAAAAAAAAAAAACTTTACGGAACCTGGACAATCCTACTAGATCTTACAGGATCCTAGGCAAAATCCCATGGCATCCTTATGTGTTCTAGACATCTTTACGTGTCCCGGGATCTTAGAGAAGATTCTGAAGGACTCAACAGCAGTCCTTAAAATAATTAACAGGATAATACACTAAGGAACCAAGGAAATTAGTTACGAAGTATACAAGTGCCTATTTGGGCAATTATAATGGAAAGGCAAGGTTTACGAAAGATCCTATGAAATCCTAATAAATTGTGGACACGATCCTGTGGAATCATACAAGATCCTACGGGATGATCTCTCAGGATCCTAGAAAAAATCCTATAAAATCGTTATTAATTTTAGTCAAGATGCTATGGGATCTTAGAGAAGATTTTTAACGACTCAACCGCATCCTTCGTAGTCAAAATATTTAAAAGGATAATACGGGGAAAAACCTAAGAAGTCAGTTTCGAAATATACTAGTCTTTATTTCAGCAGTTAAAATGCTTAGAAAGGTTCACGAAAGATCCTATGGGATCCTAATCAACTCTGGAAATGATCCTACAGTATTATAGACAAGATCACATGGAATCCGACAGTATCCTACAGTATCCTAGAGAATCCTATAAGATCGCACAGGATCCTAACCAAAATCTTTGCAAAATAGTTTTTGCAAAATGTCATTTGTCGCACAGTCGTTCTTAAACTGGCATGTATATTAAAGTCATGTAAAAAATTTACAAGTCTGGCACAGTATGTACACTTTGATTGGATGATCTATGTCATAACATGTCTTGAACAACCATGGGTATTGACGTAAGCGTCCTACTGGGGGATAAGCTGGCATGTGCATGCTTGATTTGTCGAACTGTCGTCGTTCTTAAATTAGTATGTACATTAAAGTAATGTGAAAATTTTACACAAGTGGACGTTTATATTTTAGTAAAATATACGGCACAGAATGTACGATTTGACGGTCTATGCCGTGACATGTCTTGAATGACCATGGATATTGACGTAAGCGTCCTACAGCGGGATTCGCTGTCTGTCAGGCTACCCCTGATGGGTTCTTCAGCATATATGACAGGGAAGTTTAAAGTTTTGTGTCCATTGGCCCTGTTCCATGTTCCTCGATATAGGTAATATTGATGTAAGTTCTCTGCCAAAAAAATAAATATTAAATAATGTAAAAAAGAGGGAAAATTTTAAAGTCCTACAGTCAGAATTAAACGTTAGCCGGTGCACCATTAAGCATGCAGTAGAAAATAGTTCCGCCCATTCGCGCCGGTTCGAACCACCAAGAGTAAGTGATTATGTTAAATACACTCTCTCTTCTCTGTCCTTCCGGAATTTATGAAGAAGATTCATAAACTTTTACCACTAAAACAGTTGCGAAATAACATGACGTGATTGATTTGAACAGTCTCCGCTATCCGGTGTTTGACCCTTATACGTTGGTCGTTTAATAAAGTTTTCTGCCTTCTATTTTACAAGTTTCACTGACTTAGCAATTTTCTTTCAGCTATTTCTCTTTTGTGTCTTTAAATCGATAAAAATCGTGCCTCTGACATTTTCTGTTTCTGAGATCGAGCTTGCTTAATACGGACACGGACACTACGGCATCAGTCCCGCTGGTGTCCATATTAACAGGGTTTCACTGTATTTTGGAGCAATTTTTATTGGGGGCGTCTATAGCGCTGCGCACGGATGATGACACAAAACGTCACCCCCACCGAGACTCAGACAAACATTGGCCCTTTCTGCAAGAGGTCGCAAGGGCGCTGTATGGAAACGCACACTTGGCGATCAGCTCTGCTCGCCCTTTTAGCGTTTAGAGGAGCGTTCCAGTTTCGAAATTCGAGGAAGATCCAGGAGAATATAATGTACAACAAATCAAAACATAGCTCAAGTGCAAAGGATTGATGCAGAGGGGAAAATGCGAGAACTTTTAAACGCCCTGTGTAGATACCTTATTTGCAACCCAGCCGGTAAATGTTTTCAAAGAATTAGCTGATATTCAACTCCGAGTTTTCAGAATTCTCATCGAATTCTTTAAAGAAAATTTGATAATTGTTTAGAAACTTCGATTTCTGTGCCGAAGTAGAAAGAGTCGTACCAGATATTCGATAAGTTCAGATTTTCGTGAAAAACAGAGAGACCTAGTCTAGACTGCCGGGCTGTTCAGGGCTATAGTATTTTGAAAACCGTGCCCGCGATTCTAGCCTCCCCCCGCAGACATTCTTAGGGGTGCGTCACCCACCCCTAAGAATGTCTGCGGGGGAGGCTACCGAGATTCGAGATTCGAAAATGCTAAAGCTCGGAGAATTTGTGCACTACAGGACCAACCCTTTTTAGAATATATTATTGCTTGGCATTTGCGACAAACATCGAATGCTTCAGGGAGGTTTCGATGATAATTTTTCTGGATATCCTGGATAACTGACTCGGTGAGTCACGCCGGTGAAGCGTTGAAAGCATCCCAGATTTCACAAAACGCCCAAGGTCGACAACTGAGTCTACTTCTAACCAAGGGCTATGCTTGAAATCGCTTGAGATTTTTAAAGAAACATTTCACGTTTTTAGAAGAATTGAATCGAAGAATTCGTGAGAATGGAACAAATTTAAGACTGCCATGTATCTACCTTATTCAAGTTTCCCCACTACCTGATCAGTGATCATTGCCACAAAACATAGCGTACTTCGCTTTCTTTCCGGATTTCTCGCATTTATTTAGTGACTCAGACCACTTTTTCGGGGATCCTTGAGTCCCTCTTACATTTTCCCCAGCTGCAACGCTTATTGTTTACCATATCCTGATAAAAATACGCAAAAAAATCAATGTTTTGACTCAACACTCAGTAAACGCGCATACAAAGCCTTTGAGTGAGAAGCAAAGTTTGTCTGAGCTTTGCGGGGGGTCTCATCAGACGAAGACTATTTTTAGAATCTGTGTGCAGTGCTATTAGACAGGGGGCGATCATTAGAGAGGAGCATTTGAGATAGAGCAAATTTACGGCAGTGTTTCCTTTTTACACCAGAGCTTTTTGGACGGAATAGGGTCGGTGGTTTCCTTAAGAGCATGGACCTCGAACTTTCTTTGAAAGAGATACCTCTAACCTTCAAAGGCTATGGGTACCGTGGGTGGGAAATGCACTGCCAGAACCCGCTGGCATGCATATAAGGATTTTAAAAGCATCCCTCCGGTTAACCAAGTCGCGGCCAACCAAGTTCCATGCTTTTCCTTGTACCCGGATTTTTAATTTTATAGACTCCCCTTTAAATTTGGTTAATTAATTACGTTATTTTTTAGCTAAGAAAAAGTACTTCATCAAATATGCCTTACTGAACTCACCGGCATTACAACAGGTTAGCCACCCTGTTTCATCTTTTAGTTCTTAATTAACTTATTAGGTCAGATTATTGACTTTCTGATTCAACAAACGGAATAGACAATACTCGGCGCTTTCTGTCTATACAGTAACTATTCTGCCTGCATTTACAGGTCTAAGGGCCTGTTTACATGGAGGTGGGGGACCCCAGGTTGGTGAGGTAACCCGTTTAGGTGGGCGGGGTAACCCGCCTGTCCATATTATCTCTCATTTTAATGTGATCACGTTTACATCAGGTGGGGTAACCTCACCTACCTGTTACTTCACCTACCTGGGGTCCCCACCTTGATGTAAACAGGCCCTAAAATTCATAAAAGGATTTGAACCGATGCAACCTTCTGTGTGGTCTTAAAGTGAAATCCGATCAACTGATATCTTACAGTGTAATTATAAGCTTCCGGGATTTTTTAACAGCTGCATATATCTACCCTTTACTTACAGCGAGTTATTATCCGTAAATTCTTACCTCCTGCTCCTCGAGTATTTGACGAAGAATTACAGAAAGCTCTTCAAAAGAAGGGCGATTATCGGGGGAATGCTGCCAACACTTTAGCATGACGTCATAACTATAGAAAGATCGCGAGAATCAGTACAGTATCTTAGTTTGACAGGGATGATCATCATTGTAATCCCACATATATTAAAATACATCCGTCTGTCATTGCTCCTCGCCGCTAGACAGTTTCGCAAGAATGACGTCTGAGTCACAAAAACTCTTTTGAGGAGGGGCAGGGCGGGGAGGGAGGGCTGATGAGAAACTATTGTTGAGCAATAAAATTTGGAAGACCCTACTTGCTTCATTCAAAAATTTAAATATTCCCCCCTTTTGGAGCTCTACAATTTGACCCCCCCCCCCCCCCCACCTCTCACACAGGCACACACAATCCCACCTTTAGCTCTAAGTCGGTGTAGATTTATATCATTATGATAAAAACTTATTAGTTGTGGCATTAGTAGTACAGCGAGGAGCTTTCTGCTCTCCTCTTGTTACTCAAAATCCTCCTTCCCGACCTAGTACATTTTAGGAGCTCGGATAGGTCCACCTAATTACCATGGGTGTCACTATAAAACTTACAATTCTTCAGAACAGTGAGCCGGTTTCCCCAATCGAGCGCCTTCTAACAGCAATTCATGAAGCTCCACCAATCCAGTTACGCCCCTATAAGGCAGCTCTCCTATAAAGCACAGGTTTCGGTTTATTATCTTATTGATATATCCGTTTCCATGCATGCGGCTGTCAGAATTGTCTCGATCGCCCCTGACGAATTGGAAAGAATAACGGCGCAGGCAAAACCCAATCTAAATATAATCTTCTCCTTGCATTAAAATTCTAGTTTAAAGCCTGGGCCCGGTTGCATAGAACGCCCGTAACAACTACGTGTATACGTACGTGCACACATAACTTAAGTGAGTTGCGATAAATCACTTAAGTGGTCCACTTAGGGAATTCACTTCAGTGGTTGCACTTACGATTTTCCTAAGTGTTCACTTAAGTGTCGGTTATGCAACAGAAATTGCGGGTGTTGCATAAAACCTTTTTTACGGAAAAAATAGCTCGTAAATTTACGGGACCTATGTAGGTCCCGTATCGTTACTGTTTTTACTAAAGTTAACGAGATCTTTTACTGAGAAGTGAAAAAAAGTAATTTTTCTTCACGTAATTCGTTCCAATACGCTTTGTTAACCTCTGATGTACACTTTAAAGCCGACGTTGTAAAAAAAGAAGAAGAATTGTAATTTTCAGTAGACATTAAAGAAAAATAACGATTGCATGCAAATTTCATTTTGTTGAGAGGCTTAAAAGTGTTCGAAACGAATTAAAACTTTCTTTACACTCACCGATGGTTAGCTTAAAAATAAAGCGTAAGTCATTAATAAAGTACTATATCAAAGTTACGTGTGCCTTTAAGTGAGCCCGTAAGTTACCACGTAAAAAAGTAACTTACGAGCGTGCTAAGTGCGTTTCATGCAACACCCGTAAGTGTACCCATAACGGATTCGTAAGTGACCTACTAAAGTGGGCACTTAAGTGTAGGTTTTATGCAACCGAGCCCTGGCAAGCCTGTTTAACCCTGGTTGAACCAGGCTTACCCGGATTTTTAAAATGAAAAGAAGAAATGAAAACCTATGTAACCTTTATTTTACTAGTCGTTCTGTTGAGGTAGTTGAGTGGGTTGTTTGACGGAGTTCTACCCATTGCCTAAAAGTCCGTATTCATGTCCAGCATTTCATAATCGCCACTATCACCTGGACACTTTCTTGAGACGACTCAGGTCGTCAGCACAGGGAATATAAGTGACACAGCTAATATCATTTATAATATTATTCTACTTTGAGACGTCTTCGAAAGACACGTAGTATTAGAATCATGTCATTATCAGGCCTGAACATTTAAAAATGCTTTTTTTTCTGTTTGGGGAAATTTTATATCCTTTTAAGTTCATGAAATACTACGTAGTTATTGGAACTTACCAAGTGTAACAATTTCCCAAAGAACGACACCGAAGGACCATCTGTTGGTGATATAAATCGTTTAAACTATCAAAATTAGAAGTTAGAGATGCAAACACAGTGACTGACTCGGCAAGTATATAACTTTCAAGTTACTCACATATTTTGAGATACTAGACGAAGTACCACTTACACATCTCCTTTGATGGTACTGATTCCCTTCAAAGCTTCTATAGACATCCAAAGCCACGGAATTCTCCCCTTGCGTATAACGATAACAACTACTATTAGATGGTATTCTGAGTAATAGCTTCTTTAAAATAAAAGATGTAATCTGCCTTCTATTTCCTAACTTGCCGTATGTCTCAAAGTACCCACGTCTACTTGAAGACACAATTTATGACTGTTTGACTGTTTGAAACTGTTCGTCAGAACGAACTGTACCAGCTTTGCCTATAGATGGTTTTCATTGTGACGTCATCAAATTGTAACGTCAAAATAGCGAGGTTTTACGAATTCTCATTTAAACTACGCTGAAGATAAACAAAAAGTAAATCTTTGTACAAGTTTTCATTCCTGTAGCATGTTTCATTTCGAAAATACAGCAATTTGAACTTCCGAGTTTTCACAGTGCGTGACACCAAAATAGGAATGCTGTCTCGTTGAAAAAGGTCTCTCCTCTTGATTTTCAGCAGTATAACCATTTCAAGTATTAGAAGATAATTTTATGCGCACGTATGCTAGTTCTCGAGTGAAAAGAAAGAGCTTTTATAGAAAAAGTGAACTCCAGATGTTTTGTTGATTTCCGGCAGCCATATTGGTGCACCAAAACGGTGCACCAATATGGGGCCTCGATACAAAGCTCTACAAAGATGCGTGGAACGTTTCGGCAAATAGCTCAGAAACTTTGGGCCACAAAGACCTGAGACTTCGACAAATTGTTTAAAAATTAGTCTTTTAAAACATTTCATTTTCTTGGCTTCTTCCACTGGACGGTTTCCAATTTATTTTTTTGTTGCGTGACAGTGAAAACGATCTATATCCATTGCAGGTGATAAGTCATGTGGTAAAAAGCCTTTCTGAAGAGGAAGAAACACACTGGGGGAGGACAAACAGACAGGTTGCATATAATTGCAAATGGAGATAACCATTTCTAACGATGTAAGCTCTTTGTTTCTGTTGCCCCCAAACGTTTCTTGCTCTCCATCATAACGTTTTGATACAGCCACGACTGTTAATCTGTAATTCCATTAATCAAAAAAAAATTCAGTTTGATCGTAAAATGTCGGAAAGATACAAGAAACAGTTACAACGAACTTTTTACCTGCAAGGTCTTAATGTAATGTCCATCTCTGGATATGTCACGTGACATTCCGAAATCAGCAACTTTCGCCACCAGGCCTCCTCCCACCAAAACATTTCTAGAAGCAAGGTCACGATGAACACACTGTGTTGCAAAGAAAAAAAAACAACAACAACAACACATTGCATTTATTGAAGTTGTTTCAGATGATCAATAAAACATTGGCTGCTGGAAAGAAATAAAAAGGATAAAAGGTAAAAAAAAAAAGGAAGAACACGTGTACCACCACATTAAAAACATTCGGCGAGTTTATCGAAGACTAAGCACTGAAAACTACGATTGCTTCATATTTATAGTTTTGTAAGTACTTGGCTTTAACTATCACGTTTGGAGAGACATGTCCCAGAGGCAGACGAACTAGCTATATAAGGCAGACTCCAAATATAATTTCACTCTTGTTTTAATTTGGAAATGAAATGGGAAATCGAAACATGCTTTGTGGTGTTGATTGTATCCTTTCTACTACTTTTGTGTAGGCTGGTACAATAAAAGCGTGCATATCAGAAGAACCTTCCTTATCCAATTAAGATTTTTATTTGTTGGTTATCTACTGAATAAGTAGGGTAAAACGCTTTTTTAAAACAGTTTCTTGTTTTTGTGACAGAAAATATTCTGCCATTTAAATGACTATGAAGGGCGTGGTTCTCTTGCTTCCCTGTAACACTCTGATTATTCCCAGAAAATCCGTATTTCAGGTTCATCTAAACGACTTGTACTGGTTTTCACTGACTTTTCCTATTCCCAGATGAGAACCTACATAATAATATTTTAATATCAATAAGCTCTTGTAAAATGAACGTCTGAATTGATCACCGAAGTCCTCTTGTGCAAGCGCCAGTTGTTCAAAAGGTAGATGACTGCAATCCACCGGATAAGCCTCTATCCAGCCTATAGTGCAATTGGTTTCCCTAATACTTATCCACTGGATAGTGATGTGTCCGGTGGATAGCACTATCCAGCTTTTCAAAACTGGACCCCTCTCAGATTGTCTATGAGACTTCACGATTGGGGTCAGGGAACGCCTACAATAAAGAATTACAGACGAGATTGATTTTTCTGAAAAACGTTCCTCATAGACATTTGCAACTTATGCCATCATGTAAGGTATGTATAGCCCTCGGGTCTTAGTCATATAACTGTCAAATTGTGTCAAATAGGAGTGGAAAGCAGTTTGGATTTAATGGCGTTGTTTAACAATGATTTACCATAATTCATTTAGGAAATAGGTTCACAATATTTTAGTTCTAGTAAAAGCTATTTTTTTACAGTCAAATTTCGTGATAAGAACGTTCAGCTAGCACTTCCAATAACTACTCACTCCAAACAATATTTTGATTACAATCTTTAGAATACCTGTTTACTCTCCAAGTGCTTCATACCATTAGAAACGTCTAACGCAATCTTTAAAAGTTCCCTCTCATTCAGCCGTGACCAGATGTTTGAGTAAGTTGGAATGTCTCTCTCGGGTTGAACACGACTACTGCGGAGTATGTTATCAAGGCTTCCACCAGAAACCAACTCAATAACAACACAGAGCGGCTCTGCCAAAGAAATGTATTAATAAATCAAAAGATGGAAAGTAAATACTGTAGATAACGAGATATAAAAGATAGTTCAGAAAGGATATATTTAATAGATGGATGGGTGTTTGAGTAATTCATAGCAATATAACATGCGTTCTGTATTGTAGTAAGAGCTGTCGGCATATTTAAAGATGCGAATTAACCGCATACGCATGCCCTATATTAAAGAAAAAAATAAAAAATAAAATAATGATAATAATAATAAAATTAAAAGGCAGTTCCAGGTAAAACGCTTCAGGTCTAAGCAAGGGTGTACCTTACGAGCTAGCATCATGTGCTCTAAGGTGAGGAGAATTTTTTTTATCTTTGAAATGTTTAAGCACTTGTTTTGCAAAGTAAGAGGATACCCTAATAGAGTTTCGTCACTTGTAGCTGTACATGCTACAAACACAGTGTCCAACAAAGGGAAATGCCTGCCTACACCCCTGTTGAGATTCGTGAGATTCATGATCAGGAAATGGGATTCCTCCAAGGAGCAAGCTAACGCACTGAGAAAGTTTTATAAAATTGATACGTAAGTATATAATTTTAGACGCGCGGCTCATGGTGATTCGACTATGCTTAGACTTTCGTTACCTTCAAATGTACAAGCTCCAACCAAGCTTACTATATTTGGATGGCGGCCAACGTATATGAGGGTTGCTAACTCACGTATGAGTGCCATTCGTTCTTGTTGATCTGCATTTTCTAAAACAAAGGAAGAAACGTACAGCTAAATAATATTACTACATTACCATAGTCCAGGCTCATTTGTCCACTAACAGCAAGCATATTGTATAGGTCAGTCAGTAAAGGGCCGATTGTGAAGAAAAATGAAACGAATCGCAGCCAGTATATGTTGAGAGTATATGAACACAGCCAACTCAAGTTTAGCTGGGTTGTGTGTTTGGACCACAACAATGCAACACCAGTCTTCTGATTTCCTTGATGATGAATGCATGAAGAGGTCACATGCATTGTTTTAGAAATGAAAAAAAAAGAAAAAAAAAAGAAAAAAAGGTGGTGCTGGAAGGGTGGGATACTAGAACACAGACAACTAAAGTTGATTTGAAGTGAATTTACCACCGTAAAAATTGAAAACTTAAAGTATGATTCCTAGCGCTTTGATACCCTGCCATACCAGCTTGCTCGATTTATTGCGTACTCGAGAAAGACCCTGCATGAATTGAGTAATAAATATTTCTATTTAAAATAATAGCATTCTCGTTCGCGCAGAGCAAAAAACTCAGAACTCAGTGACGACCATTGGTTTTCAAAAACGGATACTTCTGCCCAAAAGGAAAAATCAGTTTATCGAGAGAAAATAAGATAAAAAACTTTTACAGAGGTTCGGGCTGAGTCGAATTCAAAGGCTTGAAACGATTCAGGTAGAGCCTCCTTTTCTGCCCCTCGACCAAGGGGAGACTCGCAGGGTAGCTTTTTGTCAAAGCGAGGTTGGGTACGGTTTCTGTATCGAATGCAGGTTAAACAACCAGTGAGTGTACCCGTTTTCAGACCAAAAAGGTAATTTTTGATAACATCAAACATGATCTTAAAGTTCCAGTTATAAGCTCGGGACATATAACACTTACATAGGCTGCACATACCTAAAACATATGCCTTAACTTATTAATAGTAAACAAAACAGCAACCAGCAAAACTTGTAAAAACTAACAAAACGAACCTTTAAGTGTTTTAACAGCCACGGGAAGCCTATTTCCGTCAGTTCTTGAATACACTCCTTTGGTTACAATACCAAACTCCCCTCCGCCAAGTTTTTCTTCTGTTATAACTAGCCTATTTCGAGGGATTTCCCAGTCTCGATTTTCTGTGTCCATGCCTTGTAAGTATAATTCGTTGTCGATGACTTCCTCTTGAGCGTCCATGGTAGACAGCGTGTCCTCCTGAGTGGAATCTGCGCTGATAGTGCTAGTGGAATGACTGTTTCGCAGCTGGTTAATTAATTCTGCGCCATTTCTTTCTTGCAACTCCATAACTTCTTGCTGCGTCTTGACCAGCTAAATTTAATTGAAATGATGAGCTAAGGTTAGAATCTGACATTCTGTTGTTAAAATAGCTTCGCAAAGGGGTGTAGCTGGGGGAGAGGGGGACAGGGGTCAGTAATGCACACGTATGGGTAAGAATTCTTTTCCAAGACTATTACTGTGATCGAATAGGATTAATAATTTTCTCTTTTTGTTTTAAAATCAGTCAAGTATAAATTTCTGGATTTACATAGGTTGAAGCTTATTTGTTGTAATTTTTTGGTTTCCACTAATTAAAGGTATATACATGTATAAATGGACACTTTACTTTTAGTCTCAATGGTTCAATCTAAATATTAGAGGTCAACATGGAAAGAGGCTTTGCCCAAATTGCCCTGCATGTTAGGCGATTTTTTTTCTCTCGGCAATTTATATAAAAAAAAACTACTTAGCTAAGAACAATCTAGAAATTACATTTTACTGTACTGTTATCCATTTAACATACAGCTGAGCATATTTTTCCATTTCTGATTAGCTCACGAGCTTAATAGTCTCAATAGTTAGAACTGCAACATCAGTTACAAAAACTATTTCTCGTAAGTACAATTTAAATTCCATGTGTTTGAAAGAAAGATGCTGATTTATCTGACTTAACCATCAGAAATGAATTTATTTTTGGCCAGATCCAATGCTAAGAGTCACAGCTTTTTTCTCTGCGTAGTTACGTTTAACTTGACGATCTTTTCAGTCCGTGAAAACAGTATTTCCTTTTTCCGAACACAGAAATCGTCTTTATATTAGAAGACGAATTCATTAAGCTTTGAGCTGTCTGCAAACAGCTCTATGACTGAAGGTGACGTTTAATTAATTTCTGTTTGCCGGGTTTCTACCCTGGTGCCTCTTGCATATTATAAATAGTTAAATATCAGTTAACGTTCCACCGGGTCATCAGCGGGACAGAAAAAAGTCAGAAAACAGCATTTGTGTTGGAAAACTTTGTTGGTTTTATTAACATTTGAACGATCGTATTCCGCGAATATCACTTATAACTGTTAACTTTTCATTTAACAGTTAACTAATAATTTAATATCTAGTTTTTGGCCAATTACCAGTTAACTACAGCATATCTGTTTTTTTTTTTGCCGAATATCAGTTAATTGCTAACCCCATTGGCACCCTCGTATTCTGGATTCCAAAGGCTAGGGTTCCGGACTCCACAAGAAAGATTTCCCGGATTCAACTTCGGATTCCATAAGCAAAACTCTCCCAGATTCCCTTCATGGGTCGAATATCTTACTGCATGTCCAAAAATGAGAGCGAGGAATTGATTTATTGTATTATTATTCTTAGAATATTAGTTTCATACTTTTGACAGCGTTTAAGGCAGTTTTTTGATGAAAATAACTTTTCTATAAGGACTCTTTGTGACCCTATCATAGAGTCCTGCGTCAGTGACACAAGAAGCATCCAGTCTTGGGCATTCATACGTATTTGCTATTAAAAGCTTAGAAAGTAATTAATAATCGTTTCTTTCACATACCTCAAAATTACGTTGGCTGTTAGCCCTCATCCACCACTTTTGTTTCATTACGATGACGATCATGACGACAACAAGTATAGCCACAATTCCGACAGTGATAGATGGCCAGAGTAGTTGAGACATACCATCGTCCATACCATCGTCCACGGAAGCTAAAAGCACGTATAGCTGATTTAATGTAATAAAGGTTCCCTTGGGCATAAGGAACTCACTGCAATGCTTTGCATGAGTGCCCACCAAACAATAGCTTTCCGATTGCCAAAGCAACCTTTATTGATAGAATAGTTAATCTTCATGCATTTCGGGGGGTGGTGGGGGGGGGGGGGGGGGAGGGTGAAGAAGAAGTAAAATGGAGTGTTCTTTATTCCACACTTTTCCTTTTTTTTATCCGTTTAAGTCGGGTCCGGATTAGACTCATTCCTTTATTTCTTTATAGGTAATGAGCAGTGAATTCGCATGCGAGGCACTGAGTTAAAATTTCCATCATTTTAGTCTCCTTTTTGAACTCCATGAAAATGTCTCCAAAAATAATTTTGTGAATTTAAAGATTTTTCACTCTGACCGAATCCAGAGAACTGGACGCTGTAGTACAGGTAAAGTTCACATCTCATATGATGCATGCTAGGACGATATCCCAGTGGTGGAAACAACTAAGGGATTAAATTCTTAATTTATTTACTACTGCGAAAGGTTTGGCCAAAGAGTCATTTTATAACTAGGTTGAGTGCGATCTTCCGGGTGAACGGCTGAGACGAAAGCAACTAATTTATTATCGTAACTGTGTTCACTATAAAAGATTTTAAAGTCTCTTAAAAGCTTGGATCATATTTCGAGTTAAGAAGTCCAAAAACTGTTACCTTTGTTGCTTGATGGAGACTTTGTAGCGAACGTCAAAGCTCCTTCACTGGAATAAGTTCTCCCCACTACATTTGTTGCCACACACATATACTTAGGATCCTCGTCCTTTATAGTACGGAAAACAAGGTTGAGAGTGGAAACACTTCCATTGGTGGTCACGGTGTCGTTGACGACAGTTGAGTTGTTTCTTAACCAGCTTATAACTGGACGCGGGAGGCCTTCTGCAGCACATTTTAGGGCTACAACTGCAGTTCCAGATTTTAACTTCACAGTATTGTCTTGGGGGTGCATTGTGAAGAAGGGCTTCCATAATACTAACACATAAGGCAAGCGAACAAATATTAATGATATTAAATCTCCCCATGAAGCAATGGTAAACAACAAACACTTTTTAAGTGTCTAAAATAACTGGTCTCGAGGGAAACAGTTAATTTTGATTCCCGCGAATCTCAATATTTCCCGAGGCGAGCCTGTGGGAAACATTGAAAACTGTTTTTGATTTATTATTGATATAGTTAGAAATTTTGAAGCTGAAAATACATTAAACCTCACTGTAACGGCGGTTGTTGGTCAACATTTGCGGGTAACAGTGCGCTGTTACCCTTTGACTAATAGATTTTTGCAATGTTCCCCGCTCGGAGATTTTGGCGGGAAACAGTTTTATTGTTAAATGTCATGTGACCTCGAAGTAATTAATGAGAGCGCGCGCTGTTGGGAAGAAATTTCCCGCTATATAACAATACTTGTTAGTTTTATGAAGGGTCCCCTACCTTATCTTTCCACTGAAGCACTGGACATATCCCTGATACAAAAATGATAGTATTTACCTGTGACACTTGCAGTCGATGACCTTTTCCAACCTGCAAAATTGCTTGCCTCACACCAGTACACCCCTCTGTCTTCTCTTTTGATCGACTCAAAACGTAGCATGGAATGACCCTTGACAGTACTTATTGGAGGATGCAGGAGGCGACTTCCATTCTTAAACCAAGTGATGTTTGGCAGCGGAATTCCGGATGCATGGCAAGTCAGGTTGAAATTACTTGTAGAGGGAACAGTAACTTGTCGAGGCAGATCGAGAGAAAAAGTTGGTGATACCGGGTCTGTTATCATAGAGGAAATTTTAATAGTTTAGATTGTCCTAGTTTACAAAAGGTTTTGCAGATTACTAGGCCAGCTTACCCTCTAGCCTGCGAAAACATCCGTTTCTCCTCGCTCTTCGCCGCTGGGGACGTTTCGCGCGGAGGAACGTCGCTACTCACCCTCTTTTTTTGTAAGTCTTACTAAATGAATTATTCTCTACTAACCTTTTTTAACTGCGAAAAATAATTACGAAAAATTATCCCAGAGAGGAAAATTGGTAACAACACCGTAATTTTTAGGGAGTTATTATAACTCCAAAAATGGAATAAAAATTTTAAGTACAGGATAGCCCCTTTTTTAAGGTTATTTTAACTCCTAATTTAACTCCGAATTTGGGGTCATTTTTGCTCCTGAAAAAGAGTTCTTTTTACTCCCAGTCTGGAGTTAAAATAACTCCGAAATGGGGTTACTTTTTCTCCTTACATGGGTTGTTTTTACTCTTTTTGGAGTTAATTTAACTCTGAAAGTGGAGTAAATATTTTAGGTACAGGATAACTCCACAGTAAGGAGTTAAATTACCTCCACTAGATGAGTTATTATAACTCCTTGAAAATTACTGTGAAGCAAGCGTAATTGCGAGAGAATAGTAAGCATAGGCTCGCCAAACTTTGTTCGTACAGTCCATAATATTACTAGTGCATGCACAACGAAAGCAAACCCGCATTTAAAAAAAAAAACTAACGTGCGAACTTTCTTAATTACCGTGCCCGGCTTTATAACATGTAACCGGTATCAGTCAATAAGAACTTCAATTACTACCAGCCGTTTCAAATTGAATGATTGCAGCCAGCATTACGTCATGGTTTTCTTAGGAGCTGTTAGGAGCTAGCCTTTTTTGCGTCTCTTTTTTCTTCCCATTTCACTAATCGAGGGAAGTCAGACTTTTAATCAAGTTAATAGGAAGGACTAGCTGTCTTGGCTAGTCCTCATCGAGTCTCTTCTTTCTTCTTGTTTCCCAGAAAAACCCCTTCGAAAGAGGAATTAATAATAATTATAATTATAATCATTATTATAATAATGATGATGATGATGATGACGGTGATGATGATGATGATGATGATGATGATGATGATAATGATGATGATGATGATGATGATGATGATGATAGCATGATGATGATAGCATGTCCCAGAATTAATTTGTTCACCGGAACACCAAGATTCTGCCACGTAAAACTATTACTTTTCCACCTTCATTGGCTTTCGATAAGTTCCCGTATAAAGTTTAAGATTCCACTTTTGACATTTAAGTGCTTATATGGTCACGCTCCTAATTATTTAATTGATTTAATTACTATTAAAAAGCAATCCAAGTACTATCTAAGGTCAAATGAGTCTATATTCCTCGAGTTACCAGGCATTAAGACCCATCCAACTCTTGGCGATCGTGCATCCCAGTCAGCTGCACCTTATCTCTGGAATGCATTATTTAGGCAATTCGCAACATGAAGACACTTTTAAGACTGCTGTTGAAACTCATCTTTTTTAAATTTAGCTTTTAAATAGATTTAATCGTTGACTTTTGTTGTAGTTTTTTTTTTATAGTTTTTAATAATTTTTATTGTAGTTTTTAATAGTTTCTCGCGCTTTAGTCACCTTTAACATAAATTTAATATAACAATATTGTAAAGCGCAACTGAATATATTCATATAGAGGTTTGAGCTATATAAATGCAATTATTATTTTTATCATTATTTTCAGAATTATGAACAGATTAAGATGAAGTTGCTATATACCTTTGAAATCTAGCTGAATAGACCCAAATGAGCAGGCCCAGGAGTTTGTAGCATAACAGCTGTATTCGCCCGAATCGCTTTTTGATGCATTACGGATGACATAGGTACAAACTTTATTTTCTTCTCTGTCGCTGTTGTGACCGCCGCATGTTTTCATTCTCCTGTCATTAAAATATAATTGTATCGAATACGGCATAAAGTAAATTCCAAGATGACTTCTTGCAGTGCTGGCGGTGCAAACTATTGTTATGTTGTAGTCCACAGGCACCACATACTCATCCGGGAATTCACGGACGTTGATCTTCAGTAAAGGAGCTTTAGAAGCTGAAAAGAAAATATCAAGAGAGCAAGCTTCTTAGAAGAAACAAGAAAGAAGAGTCGATTTGTTCAATTTACCGGCCGGTGTGGAATTAACAGTGGTGTTACATGTGAAGAGGGGAAAAATAACTACTTCGATCCTTTCATCAAGCAGTTAACTGCTCGTTCTAATGTCTAGTGTACATATAAAGTATAGCTCAACTGCCTATAAACAGAGCAGAAAGAGAAAAAATACAGCTCGACGAAGGCGGGTGTTATTTGATAATATGAATATCTGCTAGGCCACCATTCAAAATTGAATCCTCTGAGTTTGGTGACGAAAAGGCTCTTTCCTTAAATTCTGCAATCCATCAGCAACGCTCCATAAGAATATGTATGAGATTATTAGATAGCTTGCCTTTTTTATATGCCCCGCGCATTATTGGCATGTGTAATCAAATGATGACGAGTGAAATTAGAGAATAATTTCACGCGCGTTTTGTCCTCATCCTTATAATTTCCCGAGCCTAAAGGCTCGGGAAATTATTAGGATTGGACAAAATGCAAGTGAAATTATTCCCTAATTTCACGAGTATACCATTTGATTACCTATTAATATCATGGGTGACGAATTACGTTAGCAATCTTGGATTTTTGACATGTTTATCCTGGATCATATCGATCGAGAACTCCACTCTCTCAAATGTTTAGACCTTAAATTTGGCTTGTAAAGTTCAGAATTTTTCAGGCTTTTTCGGGAAAATACCTGTTAGAGTCCTTTTTGATGTTCTCTTGTGTGTTCAGGTTTTCTAAAGCGTCATTTTGTGCCCTGACATCTTCATTCACGTCATTTTAAAACTTCATCGCCATCTTGACACTAAGACGTACGGAAGGTTACCATGGCAATTTTGTAATTTCACATGTGAAATTACAAATTAACGCTGAAATTTCAAGCCAAAACTAAGGAGTAGTTCGTCACCTATGATATTAATGGTGATATTAAGTAATGACAATGAATGAATTGCAAATGTTTTTCCCTTTAAAAAAAAATCCTCATCCTTAGTTATTGGTTTTAGCAGGTCGATTATTAGGTTGTTAGTTTTAGCGTCGGAGTTTCCTATTAGGATCGTCCCGACTGACAGCCTGGGCATGGCTAGTATAGAGTCATAAACTAAAAAAAAAAGACATTTAGACCTCAATGACTGAAATATAAAATACGCCATAAATCAAGTCGTACTACGGTCAAGCCTATGAAAAGAATGGCAGTAGAAAAATAACTGCGGCTCTGTGTACTGTCCGATTTAACAGGTTCTCGTTTACCAATGTCACAGTATAAAAGAACGTCTTCACTCTTTTTGTTCATGAGCGCTGAGGGACATATATTTATCTCTTTAAGAGCGACTTTCTGTAAATACCACGGATAGGTGTGCAAGATGGAAAAATCGAAATCCTCTAAACTTTGTCACAACAAAGCTCTTTGGAAACTATTTTAGAAAATACAAGACTCAGTTCGTTTGACTTAATATTTTCCAAAATAATAATTTTTTTTAATTTTCACCTTCGAGAGGCCTTCAAACCACCGAAAAATGTGCTTGATACCCTCGCTTCGTGAATGGAAACGGAAACTAATACCATGACTTTTCTTATATTAAACAATTTTATAATCCTTCCTTTCTACCTAAACGTTGTTACAATTTCAAAAGATTTCAATCTGATTTTTTAATATTTTTTCAAAATTACCCTCTAAATCAGCATTATCGCGACCATCAATTTTGCCATTTTTCAACAGTGAAAATCCCTTCCTGGTACATGGCTTTCATTAGAAAAATGGTATTCCAGAGAAAGAGCAATGCTTCCCCTATCAATCTGTGAAATAAAATTCTGGGGCAATTGAAACTGCGAGTTTTTACAACTGGAGACATTTACGGTACTTGCGTGATTTACGACCTCTGAACTTGCCGTTGTGTTGATGAATACAAGCGAGAACTTCGACAGCACTTGAAACTCTGGCGCAAATTCGCCCCTTTTCCGTCAGTTTAAACACCAAAAACGATTTTAGATTTCACAGTGGTAAATTTTCAAAAGAAAAAGCAATTTTATTGTGCGAAAATAAGCTATGAACTTCTTGACTTCAACACTTCCCTCACGTGCGTATTTGTTTACTTTTGCCGTTACATATAATTATGTACCAAACGGCTAATAGTGTCGGTAGCTATTCTTTCAAATGCTCTCATTTCTCATGAACCAAATCGTTATAGCTATAAAGAAGGAAAACATTTTAACCTACCTCACATTATTTGACAACAAACCCGAATCCTTTACTACCTTTAGCGAAACGAGATTGCGTGACAAAGAACTTTGAGACCCAGGTTATACCGCGGAGACAGATACCATTCCGTAAAAGAAACTCACGCGGCACCTTCTGTAGCCATAAAAGCGAAACATGTAAATAATCAAAATCCTTAGTTTCACTGACTTATCCGCTAGAGCGATTATGAAAACGTAAGACTAAACAAAATATTTTCCACAAGAGACTATGAAGTGGTGGGCCCTTATAGTCTCTTACTGTCCATAAACGCCTGCTTACACATTTTGAAATACGATTATGAATTCCTTACTTATATCCCTAGAAAAATGAATGACGTTGAGAAGGAAAAAAGCGCTAATTCGTAGTGTGAAATGTCATCCCGTTTCGGGATGGGGCGAAGAAACACAGAACATTTCAGACCAGACAGGTCGGTGCTCGAAAACCTGGATAATTTTAGAGCACCTCTGGTGTTAAAAGCAAAGCTTTCTGTAGTTTTGGCAACCTCCAGCAAGTTTTGCATTTCTGAGCAACGTTTGGGAAAAATATAGGCTTATGTCAAGCCAGAAAAAAGTGAGCAGTTTGACAGAAAATGTCAAGTACGACTGAACCGCGCCCGTATTAGCGCCCCTAATGACTCTGGCAGCGGTGGGGGGGGGGTGTTTGAAATGGAGCAAAGGGGACCTAGCTCTAAGCATACCGTCTCCACTTTAGCTGTGAGTCTGCCTTGGAGGTATATTTCGCTTATATTTTTTATCAAATCTTTAAAGCAAGCCGTATAGTTGCGTCCGTCTGGAACGCTCGAGCGATGAAACCAATGATCGCGCCCCTCGCACCTTCAAAAAAAAACCGCGTTTTTTGAGGAAAAAAAAGGGAAAAAGGAAATTAAAAAAAAAAAAGAGGGAAAGGCCGTTCGCACTAACTGAAAGCTATTGTTTTTTTGCATTGCTATTGAAAATCTGAAAAGGAACAGTCTTACACACGTAGCCCTCGGGGCGGTACCAGGTGAATATATCACATACCCCATCGTTCCAGGTATATAACCTTTACGTAAGCGTAGGATGTAAGACACACTTGCGGATACGCGTAAGCATAACGTGAGATACCCAGGCGCAAAAAAATAACAGTGGCGCTGCTAATGTTGGCTCCCCTCAAAAATGAAGCGTATTAACGTGGGGTTGAAAAGTGAGATATTCGGATATCTTCGGATAATTGATAGCGAGTTATTTCCAGTCCAAGGACTTTCTCCTAAATTTTTCGAAAGTATTTGTTCTCTTACAAAATCCAGAATTTCGAGATTTCTTAATAGTTTTATACATACGCTTATTATGAGATTCTTTTTCTTCTTTCCTAAGTTAAATCAGTCAAGAAAAAACAGCTTTCAGTAAGTTAAAATAAGTTTTTTGAAGGCACGATCTTTGGTTTCACCGTTGAGCGTTCCTGCCGGGCCCAAGTATACCGGCTTGCAATCTCCTTTAAAGAGTTGCTCGAAACTGTGGACAAAATTTATTGCCAAGGGAAACGTACAACTGAAAAGCAGGCGGTGTGCTTAGAGCTAGGTCCCCTTTACTCAATTTCAGAGTTTCCCCTCCCAACCCAGCGTCCCTCTCCCGCCGGAGTCATTAGGGGCGCTTTTACTGGCGCGGTTCAGTCGTACTTGACATTTTCTATCAAACTGCTCACTTTTTGTGGCTTGACATGTGCCATAACCTATGTTTTGGCAAAACGTTGCTCAGAAATGCAGAACTTGTTCGAGTTTGCCAGAACTACATAAAATTTAAACACAAGAGGGCCTTTAAAGTTATGCAGGTTTTCTAGCCCTGTCATGTCTAGTCTGAAATTTGAATGCGTGTCTTCGCGCCACCCCGAATCCTGCTGCGGCCCACTAGGGGGTGGAGGGAAGGGACGGATGACATTTCAGACTACGACTTAGCGCTTTTCCCCTCTCAATGTCATTTTTCTAAGAATACAAGTAAGGAATTCATAATCGTATTTCAAAACGAGCATGATTAAAATTAAGAGACTACAGTGGAACCTCGATTTAACGAAGGGCCAAGGGACTAACAAAATTTCTGAGCCACCCAGCGACGGTTTCCTTCTAAATTCATTGAAAACACTTTTCAATGGTGTACCCAGAATACTTTTAGATCTCTAGAAATGCATTCTAAGCGGCTTGTAAAATTTGTTCCTGTTCGGTCATCCTAGGGGAACTTGCATTGAGTATTTTCGAAATTACAAGGGCTTCAGTATTATTTTCCCAAAAATTTTAGATGCAATTCAACGTATCACGAAAGTGAGAATTTTTCTGATTCCTCTCTCAATCACATGTTTGAATCCGAACATTTTAGGTTTCCTCTTTTCTACGAAAAATTAGCTTAACCTGGGATGTAAAATGTCAAAAATTAAACTTCAGAAAATCGTAGGGAATTTATAAGATAACCTTCGAAAACTGAACAGGAACGGAACGGTCATCTAGAAATTTTTAGGCGTCCTCAAGCTATAGAAAATTCTAGGCAATATCTACTTCTCCGAACATATATTTTACAGAACACAGTCGTTGAGAACCCCCGAAATATGCTCGCTATAACGAGGTTTCGTTATATCGAGGTTATTTTTCATACCGTAAATCCTCTATTAAGCCCCACCTGGGGCTTATTTATTTCAAACCCATTTGAGGGGGAGGGGCTTAATAGAGACGGGGGGCTTAATATATTTAATTTGGAAATTACGATGGTATCGGTTTTCCACAAAGAACTAGAATACAAAGTGGAAAAGCTCAAGTACAGGAAGTTTTAGGTCATGCAGCCGAGGATCATAATCAAACCCGAACTTCCAGGTGGTAAATAAACCATCCCGGATCTGCCCACACGACGTTTTACGGTCGTGATTGATTGATACAGTCTTTCATTTATAAGTGAAGAATAATTAGGGGTGGGAAGCGGGTGCTTGATAGAGGGGGCGGGGGGGAGGGGGCTTATTTGACAGGAATCTTTGATATAGGTTTTACGGTATAATTTACTATCATTATCGCGGTTTCACTGTTTCAGGGCCTACCCCTATATAGTCTCTTGACGAAAAAATATGTTTTTAGTGTTACGTTTGCAGGGTTGCTCTGGCGGATAAGTCAACGAAACTAAATTGATTATGTACATGTTTCGCTTTTATAGCTACAGAAGGTGCCGCGTGAGTTTCTTTTTCGGAGTGGTATCTGTCTCCGCGGTATAACCTGGGTCTCAAAGTTCTTTGTCACGCAATCTCGTTTCGCTAAAGGCAGTAAAGGATTCGGGTTTGTTGTCAAATAATGTGAGGTAGGTCAAAATGTTTTCCTTTTTTTATAGCTATAACGGTTTGGTTCATGAGAAATGAGAGCATTTGAAAGAATAGCTACCGACACTATTAGCCGTTTTGTACATAATTATATGTAACGGCAAAAGTAAACAAATACGCGCGTGAGGGAAGTGTTGTAGTCAAGAAGTTCATAGCACATTTTCGCACAATAAAATTGCTTTTCCTTTTGAAAATTTACCACTGTGAAATCTAAAATCGTTTTTGGTGTTTAAACTGACGGAAAAGGGGCGAATTTGCGCCAGAGTTTCAAGTGCTGTCGAAGTTCTCGCTTGTATTCATCAACACAACGGCAAGTTCAGAGGTCGTAAATCACGCAAGGACCGTAAATGTTTCCAGTTATAAAAACTCGCAGTTTCAATTGCCCCAGAATTTTATTTCACAGATTGATAGGGGAAGCATTGCTCTTTCTCTGGAATACCATTTTTCTAATGAAAGCCATGTACCAGGAAGGGATTTTCACTGTTGAAAAATGGCAAAATTGATGGTCGCGATAATGCTGATTTAGAGGGTAATTTTGAAAAAATATTAAAAAATCAGATTGAAATCTTTTGAAATTGTAACAACGTTTAGGTAGAAAGGAAGGATTATAAAATTGTTTAATATAAGAAAAGTCATGGTATTAGTTTCCGTTTCCATTCACGAAGCGAGGGTATCAAGCACATTTTTCGGTGGTTTGAAGGCCTCTCGAAGGTGAAAATTAAAAAAAATTATTATTTTGGAAAATATTAAGTCAAACGAACTGAGTCTTGTATTTTCTAAAATAGTTTCCAAAGAGCTTTGTTGTGACAAAGTTTAGAGGATTTCGATTTTTCCATCTTGCACAGCTATCCGTGGTATTTACAGAAAGTCGCTCTTAAGGGTGTAAATCTACTTCAAGTGGTCGAGTATACCTTCGTCCATGTTTTCCACTGAAGTGCACGTAAACGTATCGCTGAGGTGCAAATATGCTAGGCAAATGAAGATGAATAACTGCATATTAACACAGCGCGTTCCCTTACTAGTTTCACCTGAAAAAAACTGGGAAAAAAATAAGGTAAAATAACAACAATGAAAGCATCGTTATTTTCGATTTTATAACCAACCGTTTTCTCATTCGACAAGTAATCCCCAACCTGAATCAGATAGCTGACAGTCAGGAGTTACAGTTTTAGCACAAATCAGGAGCCCATAACCCGGAGCGTCTAACTTCCATACTGCGCCTATGCAACGGCGTTTTCACAAGTAGGTCTATTTTTAGATAAGCTTGTCCCGCAAATTGCTTTCGAAAAGCCAATCACTAGCAATTGCGTCATCAATGATAAACTTTTAATACGTAACTAGGACAACTCCTTCACATTGAAAAAAACATAGCGGACACAGCGGAATCTTCAGAGGAGTCTTCTGACAGTATTTCAAACGACAATTTCAGTATTTACACGGAAACTAGCAGTTCAGAAGAAGATTTGCAAAACCTAGCCAGGACGTCTACTTCATCGACGACAACGCATAATTCACGCAAAGGGAATTAAATCGAAATCATCTTCGAAATAGCCGATTGTGCAAAGGTCCAAGCGAGCTACTAACAGTCTAAACGACGATCAAATGCAGGAATTGACCTCGTGGAACAGTTATTTTTCGCGGGAAAAGCTTATCTAAAAATAAACACACTTGTAAAAACGCCGTTGCACGAATTTATGGCAGTTGAACGCTCCGGGTTATGGGCTCCTGCACAAATGTATTTAATCAATGTATGATTAGAGTGCAGATGGCCTTTCTGATATGCGCAGGTCTAGTTTTGTGCCTACGAGTGTGAAACACTTATTTCACTTCATTCTTATTTATTCTTGTCGGGAATCAATGAAAGCTTAAAAAATTTTGAATCCCAATCATTTTTTTGTTGTTACATACCGTGTTTCCTCGAATACAGAGCGATGAGGTAACATTTTTCTCTAACAGCTTTTGCTCAATATGAAAAAGGGAAAAGCGTCTAGGTAGCCGAGATAATCCAGGGTCGGCCAGGGGGGTAGTGGTATACCAGTATACCCGAAAAAAATTCGCCAAAATACCCCAAAATACCCAAAATTCATCCAAATATACTCAAAATTATACCCAGGTATACTTTATACCTGAAATTCAAAGAAAGTGATATACCGAATACCCGTATTTAAGCTGCAATATACGGTATACCCGATTTAAAAAGCTCCTGTATACCGTATACCCAAAAACCCTGGCCGACCCTGATAATCGATCTATTTGCAAGGCTAATACGACGAACGCTACTGAGCAAGATTGAACAAATTTAGTTCTTGTATGAAACAGGTGTTCCTCAATCGATTTCATCCGACATTTTATTCATGAAAAGGGAAACCATATATACTTATAAGTGGGATGCAAGGCTGTTTGAATTAAACGTCAGGGCCGAGTTTTTCAAAGCTGGGTTAAGATAACCCAGGGTTAGAGAAGAAGAATAGAAAAACATATATCCGTTTTGCAAAACAACAACAACAACAATAGCACCAAAAAGAGCTGCTGATCAAAACCACCAAAAAACAGGTAGCTGTTTTCAAAACTATTTTTTTACAAGAGTTTGCAACACAAGGAGACCAGTAAATTCATGCAAAGAAAAATAAAATTGTATGATCAGTTCAGGCCAGTGCAAAAGTTACGATTTCCTCTCGGCAGAGGCTAAAGAATTATTCAGAATTAACCCTTTAAACCCTAATATCAAAATTTAAATTCTCATTTGTCGTCCCTATATGTTTTCATCAATTAGATTCATCTTCTGTGATCAGGCCCTCAATCCTCATGACCACTGTGTTTTATAAAGCAGTGATATTACAAGGAGAAATTTGACGCTGATCACTCTTAGGGCTTAAAGGTGTAAGGTAGCGCGAACCTATTTATATGCGTGTTGGTTATGTGTTTGACTTGCGTTTTTTTTTCGTTGAAGGTATAAAAACCTTTGAGATATCGGCATATATTTAAAACCTCATTTTTACGAAAAATGTAAATAAGTTCGAAATCCCACGACAGATTTTTCCCTAACTTCAGAAAATAAGCCTCAAAGCTCTCTTACTAGTTTTATATCTGCAAGTCAGTTGAAGGCAATCGTGACCGTAGAACTCGCTGCACAAAATGCTGGTCAAATCATAACCTTAAAATGCTACGCTAACACATTTGTAAAAGTTGACGCAAAAATAGAGGAAGAGTGCCAATATACTATCTCCTACGACGCTTAAAACTATTGAGAGTTTTTCGTAGATGCTATATTTTGTTTTGTTAAGATTTATGTCGAAAATAGAGGGACACATAGAAAGTAAGTTTGATGGATAGAAGTTCTTTAATATCACCGCGCACTCAGCGTAAAGTTGTTCTTCTCGCAGGGCTAACTGTATTCGCCGTAGGTTTCTTAAGCTCGAGGTAAGAATACCCTTTCAGATAGGAAATAAAGTTCTATCAACATATTTATTAAGGGTGCCAAAAATCAAACAAATCGGTTGAATCATTCATTCTGAATACTGAGTGGTATGGCGCAATCTCTTTCCATTTTCGAATTTTTTTGGGCACGTTACTGCAAGAGAACATGATAGGAATTAATGTCGTTTTCTTGGTAACTATTGATAGCTATGATTGTCATTAATTAAATACTGCTGCGTCAGAGTTAATGGTATTAGAGGCTAATTACGTTACGAAGAAAAATAAAACCCTTAAATCAACACAAAAAAAACAGCTTTTTAAACGTAAGAACTGACTGATACCCTTAGGTACAAAAACACAAGTAGTCAGCTTAGGTTGGCATCCCGCTCAAAGCCGATTAACTATTCCAATACGAACATGCATGAGCTTCAGTCTTTTAGGCTAAGTTCGCGCTTTTTAACGGTCTTTTCTCGATCGTGCGGGTACGACGGAAATTGTAATTATAATACCTATTTTGACCAATAATGGGTATAAATAACAGTAGTGTTAAGAACGTGAGCAGCTGGAGTGCTCTCAGGCCACCTGTCAATGCGGGTTGTTACATTAATAAGACGACAAGGTCTTATCTGACTAATGGATTCCTTGAAATATTGAAAGAGGGCCAAAAAGTTTTTGTCATAACGACGCTTGTATACCTTAACATCCCTTATTCTCTTGAATTTGAAAATAAAAAAGGGGTTAACTTGCTTGTAGAGTCATTGGAGGGTAACCAAGGTAACGTTCACGCTGTAACGGATAATTTTCCCCCGGGGGGGGGGGGGTACTTCCTTATAAGAGGCTAATGGGGATGCCTTGCTGGATGAACTCACATTTTCACGACCGGATTGACTACAGTTCTTTATATTTACGGTTAGCAAACGTACCATTTTTGTACTGTACATAAAAAGTAAAGTACTCTTCATTCAACCTCAAAAACTGGTCAATTCATAAAAAAATAGAAAGTGACTAAGTTGGGATAGCGAAAATTAAATATTTGCCACTAAGATGGGTCTAATCGGCCACAGAATAGGATATAATGGGGTAGGTGCTCTGAGAGGCCAGCGGCACATACCCAGCCAAAATTAACCCAAGAACCCCCGCCCCCCCCCCGGGAACTTGACGTGCCAATTCGAAAAGCTATCCGGTATAGTATCACGAAACGCTTAACCCTTTAAGCCCTGAGAGTGATCAGCATCAAAATTCTCCTTGTGATATCAATGCTTTGTAAAACAGAGTGGTCATGAGAATTAGGGACATGATCACACAAGATGAATTTGCTTGATATTTTATCAACTTCTCCCCACTACTTCTGTAGGAAATTAATAGGGGCAACAAATGAGAATTCAAATTTTGATCTTAGGGTTTAAAGGGTTAACCGATACATGACTCTTACTCTGGAAATCGGCCTGGCGTAGCTTCGCTACGTCACAGAAATCCAGAAGCTCTATGCAGCAAAAGCTATTCGGTATAATGTGAACATAGCCTAAAGCTTTTTCTTGCTCTAATAATTGAATTAAGCAACTCTGAGTAGTAAAGCGAACATTCCGAAGAGAATCGTTTGAATTGTTTTACGTAGGCTATTGAGAAGTAAGAAAGGGAACATAGATGTTCGCTTATCAACTGCGAAGATGGATTAAGAATTATTATGAATTTAGGTCAAGAAAAACTCTTTAGGAGACTGACTGGCCATTTTGCAATTCAATGAATTGCAGCTATTAATCATACTTCCACGAGAAATGTCTCCAGATCTGTTTTTGTCATGTGACGCCATTAGGGGTCTTATCATGTCTGCATTTGAACTGCAAAAATATAAAAATAAATAATAATTTAAAAAAAACGACCATAAGTCGAGAACTCACCATGACTATCTCTTGCTCGTTCACCAAATTCATGATCAGTTATCACGGATCATGTGGTGCTGACATAAGGCGCAGACCACTGGTTGGGTTAGACGTGACGCTGCGGGATAAAATGAGAGGAATCAGCATGACGTAATTCTAGTGAGCTATCACGGGGAGAGGGACTCCCACAAGTTTTAAGATAAAAATAGAATTACAGAATGAACCCGAAACCCAAAAAGTAACGTCTTATTCAACGGAAAACCGACGATGCAGAGTTGTATGGACTGGTCGTACGTTGATCAATTTAGTTTATAATTTAGTGGGTTGTTCAGTTTTGCATACTTTTAGGCTAATAGGGATATACGTTGCCAAAAAACAAAAAATAAAATTAAAAATGGCAAGGTCAAAGGAATAGCCCTATCGAAGGATAATTAGTAAGAATACATTAAACAACTTTTTTCATCTGACATGGAACTTACTTATAGCCATCATCTCAACCCTCCCCCTCTCTCCCCCCCCCCCCCCGGCTTAGAAAGAATGAGATCCCTGATTTTCAGTGACTGGTTGGGGAGTCTTGTGTTCTAATTCGAGGAGCACACTAATTTTGTAAGAACCCTCAAACTCTCAGGCAGTTTTCAGAGCCTTTGAGACGAGCGATTTTCTAGTATGCTTTTAAAATTAACCAAATTATGCAAGCTCATGTTAAAACACACGTGAATATCCATATGTTTCATTCTTGGCTTGCAACCACGTGACAAGGCGACCATGTTGGTGTTGTGTTCGTGGTCAATACAATAGAATTTTTTTTCCAAGAATTTACATGAAAATAGGGTTTAGTTCTCAGAGGAGAGAAATGCTTTTGTTCTTAACCCTAAAACACAACCAACATTGCCGCCGTGACGTCACGTGCAAACCACCACTACCAGCTTAATCAAGCACGGTCAAGAAAATTCCGTGTGTGCGATTATTAAAAAACAAATTTTGAAATCAAGCAATCACGGTACTTAGCGTGAATAGCATACGTGCATCGTCGTTTTCGGCCGGGAAACTCGTAGAATCGATGGCCACCATATATACTGAGACAGCTAATATACGTAAAGTGGGGATGGATTTTCGACTAAATTTCAGATCCATTAGCGACTAATATTCTAGCTTCCTACTTTGTATAATGGTGCTTACTTGACTTTGCACTTTTAATACGGAACACAGTTTCGTTATTATCTCTGATATGTGAAGAATCAAATAACTTGAAAATGTCTCACCCGAAAAAGGATCACAGTAAAGCCTCGTTTTGAATCGAAAAAGCCGACCATAGATTAAGAATTACCAGTGAAACAGCCGTCCATGGCTACAATCCCGCTCTGTTTTGAGTTTCTTCGGTGTCGTGTTGATGTCTTGCAAAGTTAATTTTCACGTTATACGATCAACATTGCGGTATTCTGTTTGCAGAATTTCATATGTTATAAGAATTATTGTTAAATGTTTCGACGCTCAGTTCCTTGACTGCGTGAATCATCAATGAACGTACGATTATGATTGCGCAAAGGGAATATTTAGTTTGGTGAAATGCAAAATTCTACAGTGAGACAAATGGTTTGATCAAAGACATTGATACCAACCTACCTTCAACATGTTTCTTCCTTTAGTCTCTAATTATTTCCGGTCGTTTTGCTGTTTGAATATACGGAAGGTCACTTTCATCGTATATTTATGCCGTGACATATTCTTTCTTCTGTTATCGCATCCGAGTAACCCTGTCACACGAATGCGTGCGTCCCTTCCCGACCACTTTACTGGCACAATATTTGAGATAAGATCATGTTTTATTCATTTTATATGCCTTGCTTTAAGTCCTTGAAAATGCCTCTCGTTCCTATTTGATGATGCCAGCGACATAAAATTAAGAACAATGTCTTATCCACCAAATTCTTCGGGACTAGAAAACGGATGTAAATCTTGACCATAACAACTATCTCATATATTTGTATTTACCGATTCTCCCCGGCTTTTATGCCACCCAGGAATTAAAGTTTTAACATTTACATGCTTATAAAAACTCCTTATTTTTAAAACAATCTCGAAGAGTAGTAATGAGGAAAAATGGATGACCTCTTTCCAGCAGTCTTTTCTGACGGAAAATGAGTACCTGCTGTTCGTACTTAGGTGCAGCATTAAAAATTAATTCGCCCGCCACCGGAGGAAATTTATTAGTTGCCTTCATTTGGTCATAACACTATACAGAAGAAAGTCGCGAAAAAAAAAAAAAAAGAAAAAAAAGAAAATAGAAAAAGCTGTGAAGCCTTGAGTTGCTCGGGGCCTAATTTGGCGCGACCGATGCGTGCCCTCTCGCCCCCATACGCATATTCTATTTGGAAACTTAACGGAAAGCTTTTTGAAATTCGCACCGTGCGTGATGTTTTTTACTTGCTAATTGGACCGCAAAGTGTTCCTGTTTACTTACCTATGTTACGGCTCATATTTAAAATAGATCCGGTTTTAATTCCTTGAAAACATCCTTTATCCCTGATCCATATTTGGTAAGTTAAATCCTGTTCCATTGATTTTCGACAGAATAGCCATATCAGTGATCAATTTCGAAATCCGTACGTACAAGACGCTGATACTCGTGTTCAAAAATTGGTCAACCGGGGACAATTTATTCTTAACAAGAGCCATAATGACCCTTTTTGGAAACAAAAAGTATATCATTGTTGTACGTGGCAATAAAAGGAAAATTTTTACCTGAATGAGAATTCAGTCAAGCAAGGACCAGGGATTACATAACAGTGCTGTGACCTTGAAACCTGTTTCTAAAGAGATTATATCAAGTAAATAAAATAAATGTTTATCTTCTGACTGTCCTATATGACTTGGCACCGCTAACAGTAGTCAGATTTTCGATATTGGGGTTTACCAAATCAGGAAATGACTCAGATCGCCGTTTGATTTATGCAGCCAAAGTGTAACTGGCCATTAGGAGGGTCTCAATGGGGTTAACCGATAGGCGTAAAACGGCCAAAAATTTAGTCGATAGCCGTAAAAATTGAAAAATTTTAACCGTTAGCCGTAAATAGGGTAAAAAAAAGTTAACCGTAAAAGAAATTGTTACCTAGATTTGCTACTTTTAAGGAAGGTGCTAAACTTACTTATGGTTGCGTTTTTTACTTCCCGGCTAGTGTGACTCCGTACGCACGTTAGGCGAAGCGCCTTTTAGGTGTTAACCAAGACCTAGGCACACACTAGAGCTAAAAATTGATCATCCTTCTGAGACTAGCCTGTGTACAGTCGCGCCCTCCCCACAGACACCCCTTCTCTGATTTTTCTGCGGGGGAGGGAGCAGCTGTACACTGGCTATCTGGAGCGGATAATCCTGTCTTCAAAAGTCAGGCGGATTGTTCATTCAAAATTAAAACTATTCCATTTTCAGATTAAGACGTATTACCTATCTGACGCGAATCAACAAACGGATAACCCGTCTCACACGAATAATCCTTCTCTAGTGTGAAAACGGCCATTTCTGCTATAATGAATGTCGCGCCCCGGCCTTGAGTTAGGCGTTTGCGTGTCTGCTTTTGCTTTTTCACGAAGATTATTTTTAAATTATCTATTGACATTTCTATGTGTCAGGAGCCCCTGTATGTGTAAAATAATGTGTTAGAAGTGGAATACTTTTTAAAAAGTATGATATATAAAATGTTAAAATTTTTCAAAAGAATAGCTTATTTCATCCCGAGATGATCCGAAGACCTTTATCTTGATTTAAAGATACAAAAAAAACGGGTTAATTAATATTTAACTTTTTGAAACAAAAGAAGTTAATTTTTAACTTTTTCGTTAACCGTAACTGAAAAAAATTAACCGATAGCCGTAAAAGAGCCAAAATTTTAGCCGATAACCGTAAAAGCCACCACCCCATTGGGACCCTCCATTAGTGCTTTGTTTGTTTTTTACTTTACTTTACTTTATTTTATTTTCATTCAAACGGATGAGGAATGATCATCATAGCCATGAAGCAATAAAGAAATATATTATCTACGGACGGAATATTAAACCCGGCTGTGAAAGGGGCGCGCGTCAGCTAGAGCTTTAATTAAGCTTTTCCGCCAAGAGTCTGATTTGGGTCTGATATAGGTCTTCTGGGTCTCCCAGCCGCAAGAGTCTGTTTAATGCACTCACACTGGAAAATATCCGTTCTTAGCAACAAAACAAAAACCATGCCTGACTCAAATTCGTGATTTTTCGTCATGAATATTTGACTTATTTACTGCTTTTTTATTGGTGACTTCTTTATTATAAGCAAGGGCAAAAGCAAGTGGAACAAAAAAAAAATGAATAAATCGTATTTAGGTAGATGATATGTACTCAGGCTAAGATTGTTACTGATTTGACTTCGCACTTAAAGAGTTAATGCCTCCGAGTCCAGTTCTTCAGCATGCCTTCAGCACTGCTGTCATCATGTAGGCGCTGCTTTCCTTTTAAGCTTCTCACTACCGGACTAGCTCAATCTATGCTTTTCATGATGTTCCACATTAAATTTCGTGTTTAAGGTTAATTCTCCCAGTTTAATGACTGACTTTATATAAATTACGGGAAGAGAGTACATCGAGGCTCTGTCCGGAGTATTCTCCATTCTTCTGCCGTGTTGCTCAGCTGCTAGTTATTGATGTAAATGTTTGAATATCGCTGTTCTTTCTGACCTTCCTTGAATGAAAGAATAGAAACATTTTCGGCTTTAGTACACACCTTTTATGCACAAATGTAACTGAATTATCCGGGTAAGCCTGCTTGAGAGGTAGACGGCAAGACTAAAGGAAAGAAGTGGTCTAAGAACCGGTTATTTAAAATTATTATACCTAATTGTATTCTGTGTATTGTTTCACTATTTGGCTTCTCACTGGCTCGCACGTGGCAACAGTTTTTTAGTTTCGATAAGCAGCATTTAGATCAAAGTAAGTTATGCGCTATCAACAAGGTGAAACTATAGCTAGTCTGTAAGTTGAACGGCGCACAACGGATGATTTTCAAATTAATGTCAAACTGTGTTCTATGCAATAAAAAAATATGAGATTTGACTTTGTGATATTCGAAATATCTAAAATCTTTTTAAGTGTTCCTTTTAGCCCCTATTAATATTCCGGAAATCCAAAATCGAATCTAAAAATTGTTCCACTGAACGAAGTCTAACGCCTCCAGATCTGTTTGTAGGTTGTTTATTTTTAAGAATAACTCCCTTGGCTAATGCGTAAGCCTTCTTGACACTGTAAACAACAATGGTTTAGATGTGAGGACTGGACAAATTCTGACTGGATTAGGACAGGGTGTTGTGAAACACCAGTTCTAATTCTGTTGTTTGACCGTAAGTGCTTGACTGAAGATAATAAGGGTACGGGCCAAGAAATTTAGGCGAGAATTCACAGTTATGTCAGGAAAAAAAGCGAACGAAACACAATTCGCTACATACATACACACGGTCGAGGAAAGGGAAGGAAAAAAAAAAGCTGGGACTGACTAATTTTCTTAGACTGGGGACCACACTAACTAAATACTATACATTCATTAACTTATATTATTCCACCTTGTGGGGGAGACCAATGTTTATGTCAAATCAAAAACTTGAAAAAACTCGCGTGTATGAATGCTGCTTAAAAAAATGAATTGTATACATCGTTGTCGTTGTTTTATACTTACTTCTTTTCTGACGTTAAATCCGGCCTTTTTGTGCTTTGCCCGGATAACAAATATCAAAACTGCCACCACAAGAATCAATGCTGCGGCAGCGGCAACTAAGATCCAGAGAAGCAAAGAAACTCTTGGTGAGGGTGAGGTGTCTCCTGAAGTAAATAGAAATGAAAACGAAAAGTTAACCCTTTAAACCCTAAGATCAAAAGTTGAATTCTCATTTGTTGTCTCTATACTCTTCCTATACAAGTAGTAGGGAGAAGTTCCTAGAGTGTCAACTAAATTTATCATGTGTGATCAATCCCTTAATTCTTGTGACCAAACTGTTTTGTGAAGCACAGACATTGCAAGGAGAAAATTGATGCTGATCACTCTTAGGGCTTAAAGGGTTAAATAATAATAATTAATAATTTAAAATTTATAACGCGCCTTTTCCATGCAAATATGATCAAAAGCGCGTAAAAATTCAAATGACATGGAAAAAAAAATTAAATGACATGGAAATACGTGGACATGATACCTCTTTACTGTTGATATCTCACCTCTAGTCCTCTCCCATTAATTACTTCCCATGTTCAGTCTAAATCATAGAGAGAAAAGCGCGCCAATGATGACGCGACTTGGAAAGTGGGGGACATAACATGCCAACCGTGCTTTTATTCTCCCTCGGTGACCGCATTCATGCATCTTTAATAGAACCCTAGTTCTCTAAGATTAAAGTGCTGGAGCAATAAACCTCTCACAGTCACCTAATACAAGTAACTTCAGAGAGTCAATACTATACTGGCAGTGATGAAAAATAGAATTAATTAGTATTTCCATTCTCCCCCGGAGTCTTCGTAATCACTTTAATGGCAAAACGGACGCTCTACCAGGACAAACCATCTTGTATTCTTCCATGTGCCCTCTTGTCAACTAGATTACACAAAATCAAGAAACCTTACAATAAAAAAAAAAGTTAATATAACTTGCTTTTCGCGGAGTCGGGTTTTCCTGTTAAGGAAAGCAATGCATTCCTTGAGACACCACTCCCCATGGCGTTTGCTGCCTTGCAGGCGTAGTTACCAGCATGATGTTTTTGAACGTCAAGAATGCGCAATTCTGAGATTGTGCTTTTCCTTCCCTGATAGTTCTTGGCCTTATCATCAACTACTTTTGAACCATTCTTAAGCCAAATAATCCAGGGTGCTGGAGATCCTTCGACAGCACATGTAAATATCACGTGATCACCAGGAGAGGCAGCGAGACTTGCAGGGTGACGGTAGAAAGAGATGACATTGCTTTCACCTTCTGGAGGAAAAATTGTTTCAGTTCTATTTGTCGCATCCCCCCGGAGAGGGGGAGAGGGGTACTCTCAACAAATTTTTATACGGGAGGCTCCGCCCCGAGGTCCAAACCCTTACCCTTTTTGACATTTTTCACGAAATAGGTACCCCTTTCGTATACCTACTATCGCCCAATGGTACCCCTTTCACATACCTTGTTTAGAACTTTGCTTCCCTTTTAACTGCTGTAAATGCACTGTCTTTTAAATAGGAATCAACCACAAAAATATAAAGCCATGAAATTAATCTGTTAGCCCTTTGAACCCTTTTAAAGACAAATGGCAAATTTCTCTACCCTTTCGTTTACCTCAATGAGTAAAATCCCCAGCCTTTCATACCTGAAGCTTTCGGGCAGAGCCTCCCCGTATAGGCGATTATAGGGAGTACCCCCATAGTCGCCTCGAGTGATATGACGATCTACCCTGACAATATGACATGTTCTTCAGGAGCTATATGTGGAGGCACCCTATATTTCCCAGTCTTGGAAACCACCAGATCTCCGGCCTACATACATACAATGATGATGATGATGATAATGATAATAACACTTTACAATATTATTGGATAAGGCTGAGTATCATATGAAGAATTATAGAGAACGAGGAGGGTGTTATCAGCCGAGAACGATTACGACAGCTTACGAGAGCTCATTCTCGTCAGCGACCAGCTCTAAGTACAATTAAGGCCCCTTTTTCGGTGGTGCGCTTACGAGAGCTTCGACTTTATTTTCCACAGGTGCCTTCCCAGCCACAACTTGTTAATGTTCCGCTGAAAGAGCTATCCATGCCCTGATTTGAGTATATTGGGTGTACTACTCAACTCAATAAACAGTAGAGCTTGAGTCGTTAGCTGTATTTTCCTGAAACAACAATACCCGTGGTGGCTGTGGTGGCTGTTAGTAAAGCTAACCTTACCACCTTACCTGGAAATGATGTTTGTGTGTTCATCACGGTCGCTTCATTAGAGTAAACTTTCCCCACTTTATTCCTTGCGACGCAGTTGTATTTGTTCAAGCCGTTTTCGTCATTTTTTACCAAAACAAGAATGAGCCAGGAAATTCCATCAGTTTCAACGACCGTCGCATTGGCCCACGTAGAGTTATTCTTTAACCAGGTTACCACAGGTGGTGGTGAACCAGTGGCCTTACACGCCAAGGAAACTAAAGTAATGTTTTCTTTGAATGACACGAACACGTTTTTCGGATGAATTGAAATTGTAGGCACTGCAGAAAAAATAAGGGACGAAAATAAAATAACGAAGGGAAATCAACTTTACGAACGTATTTTACTGCTAAGACCGGGTCAGACGCCGAACTTTTTATGAGCCGAACCTAATTCGAATTAAGGCCTACCCAAGTTATTTAGACGGCTGAATTGATTCAGACGGCGATCTTAATTGCAGCTGAACTAAATTCAAAAGGTGAAAATGCTCAATTCGGTCAAACTGCTTAAAGAAAAACGTTATAATAATTTATGCATTAGGTTCGGTCGTGAAAAGTTAAGTTCTGCGTCTGAATCAAAGCTGTTTCAAAGTCGCCCCAAAGGCGAAATTCCTGGCCGGGCTAGGCGAAAGAACAACTGAGCCGTTCCAAATTGACTCAGGCGTTCCTGGCGTAATTGATTCAGACGCCGAACTTTTCATGTACAAGCACTTAATTCAATGTATTAGGTTCGGCTCATGAAAAGTTCAGCGTCTAAACCGGGCCTAAGAGGCGAGCGGAAAGCAGGCATGGATTTCTGGATTCAGCACTGGATGGAGCACTGGAGTGCGTTCCACCTAGCGCTTCATGAGTTATCCCGTAGTCTTACTGAGTGTCAACCAACGTTCAGAGCCCTCTACTAATTCTTCGTTCCATTTCTAGAGTTACTGAGATAAAACAAAAGAGAAAAAACAGGAAAGACTGAATATTGTCTTCGAAAGGCTGTGTAATAATAAACTACTATTAAGATGAGCTAATTGTGAATACTTTAGCACCAGCTACAAGGCACGTTTCTAAGGTAGGAACTAAAAGACATAAGACCTTTAATACGTCTTCTGTCTTACGATGACCAATATTTATGACGTTTTGGAATGGTCGATTACAGTAACCAAGGGTACTCCTTACCACTGGTAAGGAGTTGCATGCTTTGTGGGCTGTATGAGGCATTCTATCACCATCGTGGACGACCACCTAGACTTGAGATATTGTAGAAATTACATATTATATGATTAAAAAACGTGCAAACAAAAAAACTACCCATGGCAAATGTACACTTTTGCAGCTCTTTGCCATATAAAATTCTGGTTTTTCTAACTACGGATTCACTTCCTTGACTTGCAGCGATGAAAAGAAGGACAACTAATACCTTGGCTCAAACTCAGTTTTGTAATGAGTGATCTTTGCCAGCCAACCGAGTTGTTTGCTTCGCACCAGTATTTTCCTTGGTTAACTGCTTTGACAAATTCAAGAGTTAAGATCGAGAGTCCCTTTGCTCCAGTGGTGTTTGCCCTTGGTACAGGAATCCCATCCTTGAACCATGTAATTAGAGGGATTGGGAAACCTGATGCCTTACAAGTCATGCTGGCTCTTCCACCAGAAGAAATTAACATTTGTACTGGAGGGTTCACAGTGAAAACTGGAGGAATTTTTTCTGTAAAAATAAAATTTAAAAAAAGATGGAAAATAACAAACAATAAGAAGGGAGAAATATCAGCCGTAAAAAAGGATAATATATAGAAAGGGTGAACTCCTGCATTGAATGGAATTAATGGCAATTGAGTCAGTTTGTGACGCTGGATCACATCGACTGATCAGCCTTTACAGTAAGTTAGTTTCAACTTGCAAACCTTCGCACAATTAATTTTTTCTTTTAGTTTTTTCGTAGAAATCACGTTAACTTATTGTGGTAGTACATAGAGCAAAAAATTCAACATACACTTTAAATTTCAATATTACCTTTGAAATCTAGCTGAATAGACCCCATTGTGCAAGTCCAAGAATTTTGAGTCCAACAGGAGTAATTACCAGAATCGCTCCTTGATGCATTGTGAATGACATAGCTGCAAACTTTGCTTTTCTCCCTGTCGCTTGTTCGACCACCGCATTTTTTTATCCTAATTTCCGAAATTTTACTGACGAAATAGATTTCGATCGAATATGGCATTTGGTATTTTGAGTCGCCAAAACCCTGTCTCGAAGTATTGCTGGTACAAGTCACTGTTACGTTGGACCCTATAGGTAACACGTGGTCCTCCGGGAGGGTGTTGATGGTAAGAGTAGGAGCGTTAGTAACTGTAAGGAGTTAAATTAAAAAGAGAGCATAGTGTTAACTATAGGTGTCTTAGTATAGGTAATAGCATGATTTGTAGTGATATTTGGTATAAATACCACGAGTGATATTTCTAGTTGTTATACGAGCCGTCAGGCGAGTGAAATTTGAGACAATTTTGAAACATCACAAGTGGTATTTATGCCAAATATCACGTATAAATCATGCTATTATTTGTTTATACTACTACCCACGAAAGGTTTGTAATTTTCACATGTAGGTATTTCGAATTAAGCTGAAATACCACTGCTCTTAGCCAATCAAATTGCAGAAATTTCTCAGGTAGTAGCATAAGAAAATTAATACAATACTTTAAAATCATTTGCCGATGTGGACTCACTATAATAGGTTTAGATATAGATTGTTTGCGAACCAGGGTGAGGGCCTTTGTGAGCATCAGTATTAAAAAGTATATTAATTAATTTTTAAGAATCAGGCTATTAAAGCCTAAAGAGTGGCAATAAAATTATACACTAACTTTTCAATAATTGGTTGATGAGTCGGGAAGCTCTCATCAATAAAGCCATTAAGGCAGCTACAGAAGGCGCAGTCCCACAGGATCCTGCCTATGTTCTAAATCCTTTCTTCACGAGATATAACTACTTGGAGGTAAAAAGGTCATAAAAGGCCAAAACTTCTCTAACTTGTATATTGCCAAAAAATTGGGCGGGCCTCAGGGACTTCGAATCCCAAACTTTTTCTTAATTTCTTTCAACGAGACTCTTTTAAGATACTTTTTCTTAAAGATTAAGAAAGAACAAAAAAGACACAAAAAGAGTCCATACTGACATCCACGGCAAGTACAGCTAGCGTGTTATCTATACCTGTATGTTGTTTTTCCATTGAGATGCACCGAGATTCCGCATTACGAAAGTAAAAAAAAACTAAGTAAATAAACAACAGCATGGCTCGGCCACTAGAAGTACCTGAAATGATATGGAATACAAAATTCAAAATAACAAAATAAGTAGGTGTGATAGAAAAGAGGAGCAGTGAATAAAGATGTTTTTTTTTAATAGCCAACCTCCCAAGTGTTTCTGTTCATGATCAGTTGGTACAACGCCAAAACATTTGACCGCTATATTGTTATATTATCATCAATATTAGTGCCTTCATTTAATAAATAAGTATCGCAGGCTTTAAACAGGGGCACCCAACGAGGGTATAGTTCAAAACCACTTAACATAGCAATGTTGAACGTATTTTAGTATTTAAACGGTAGATATAGGCATATTTTTATCCCCTAAAATTTTTTCATCTGTTCTGATTTCCTAGCTGAAAGTCTAGTGATCCGAAAATTATAGGGTTCGAAACTTACCTTTACGAAAATTTCGGCCAGGAAAAGGCTCCCGAAAATTCTAGGTGGCCTTTTTTAGGGTAAATATCCGTTTAAAATGGGTAATTATACCATTTTGTAGATGTTCGAAAATCCTAGGAGAGGCAGACAAGCAAGAAATTTTACAACAAATGTTCCGAAAATTCTAGTTCTCAAATCATCTTCCGAACAGATGTTTTCCCGAAAATTGCCGTTGGGTGCCCCTGTTTAAGTACTTCTTTGTGTGCTCCTTCCTTTCCTTGGCTTAACTGTCACTATGAAATGTCCCTGGACTGGCAGAAACATTTACTGATTAGTGCTTCTGTGACTGTACGTTGTTATACTAATTAAAATAGAATGCTATGAATGATTATTTGGTTTGTATAAGTCAAAATAAAAACTCAGCTGAAACTGTTTTACTGAGATTCGACTGAGTTGCAAATCAGGGAACAGTGTATACCGTAATACTTCAATGAAACAGCATTGAGGCAATTAACTAGGGATTCTGAAATTTTTTCTTTCTCAGGAAAATCCTAGTAAATAAGAGCTTACAGAAACAGTTAACTAGCCCCTCAAACTACTCTCAAGCCCTGAATAATCTGTTTTGCGTCTAGCTTATAATAGAATCGAATCGATCTGGTATTGCGAAATAATGATTTTTTGTCGTAACTTTTAATAACCACGTTGTCCGTAAATTGCGAAATTTTACATAGATTTTTTGCTCGCTACGCTAGGGTGACAAGAGGGTAATGAAGTAAGAAATCATATAAAAGGTCTTACGTGATATATAGACGAAATCTTCAAACACGATCATAAAAATGAGCGTCGACTGTTTGCCTGATAGACAATCTGATACTCGCGGGCCTTTCTGGATTAAGTTAATAATGAACAGTTCTTATTCAAACACGTTTCTACCGTATTTGACGATTGCGTGAGTCCAAGGCAATATGTACTTTATATAGAGTCTTTTATTAAAACCACAATTTTCAAGGAGAGCGGCTTGTCTATCTCGCCACCTGTCATTGCCGGATGCGATGACGAAAACACCCAAAGGCAATCCTTTACTGAGAGCAAACAAGCAAATAAGAAGCAAAAGGAGGTAGAAACATTCAGTCTAAATTTATATGTACCTGAAGATTCCTTTATTTTCGTAGCCCTAGCCGTAAATTGGCTAAAAATGAGCGGTAAAAGCTCTTTCAAAAATCCTAAATATCGGCAGCTTCGGCTAGAAAGTCTTTCCTTGTGATATTGCACCTTCACGATGTAAAGCATTGAAAAAAAAAAGCTTCAATGGGTTAATTTTTGTGGGTTTTAAGAAGTCTTCAAAAGCAAATACTGATGCACGACAAAATAATTGAATATTTCGAGGGTGAGGGGGAATAACGTGGTACTCATTGTCCCACTAGTTCTATTTGAAAAGTTTCGTAATTCCATTATTCCACTCAAAAAAAAAAATGAAATTAAATAAAAAAATCTTTTTTTCTGGTCAAAAGCAACCGCCACTTTATTATTTCCCAGAAAGGGATTGGGGAGTCGAGAGTAGAGAATGGTTGCACTATATTCCAAAGACAAAATTTATGTTACGTTGATCTTCTCATCCGATTTTTTTCGTTTAAGTCCGATTGCTTAACCACAGTTGTTGTCACTTGTTTCTCTCTCATTTTTGTAGTAAAATCATCACAACAACAAAAAAAAACCCCCAGAAAATTCGCAAAAAGGGATTAGATAGCTTACGGCGTTACCATCAGACTTGAAGTGATCCAGAAAGCTGCTCTGTTGGGAACAGCTAGACCACTGCGGAAAGTTTTGTCTATGTAGGGACTCCGTTTGGACCTCTAGGAACGTGTTGTTGCTTGCTCCAAGGATAATTTATCAGCCAGTGTAAACCTTTTAAGCCTGAGATTCGACAATATAATAATAATAATAATAATAATAATAATAATAATAATAATAATAATAATAATAATAATAATAATAATAATAATAATAATAATAATAATAATAAACGACGTACTGGGTGGTTACTCTAAACACCTAGAGAAGTCGGTGAGGAAGCTACTTGGAGCGAGAGCACGGAGCGTACTTGAGCGGATGGAGATGTCGGTCATCTCAAATGCTTTGAACATTGCCAGAACATTTAAGATAAATACTTAGTTAGGGCGCTAAGGACTCCAGTGTTTAGGTTTTTTTCTTCTCTTGAAATCCAGAAACACAAGTTTGCTGATGTTTTTACTTAGATTTTTTAGAGTATTAGAGTTTGATATTATTCTAAATAGGCTTTTAGTAGAGATAACCACATTATGATGGCCTTGTTTAGATATATAAGAAATAATGAAAGTATAAAACTGAATAATTTTCTAATAGGCTTCTAGTAGAGGTAATTATATCATCACGCCTTTGCGTAGGTTTTAGAGAGTATAAGAATTTAATAATATTCTAAATTGGCTTTTTAAGTAGAGAGATTCACGTCATTATGTGTATTAGGATTGTATTAGGTTTCGTACCGACCTTTTTTTACTTCTAAGTATAGCTTCTCAAGTGGTGTAGGTTACGTTATGCGCCCTATACTACTCGTAATGTGGACAGCATTCCAAAGTTTTATACTGCGAGATAATAATGCTAAATGAATGCTAATGCTAATGATAATGATAATGATAATAAAACTATAAACCTCTCCAAAAGAAGTGTAAACTAAAAGGTATTGAAGGGCTCATTTCAATTATAACCAGCATACATGATCTAAACAATTTCCCGGGAGCTGCAAAAAATGTACCTCCTCTAATCTAGCCAAAAATTTTTCTGAAACTTATCAAAATTCGTCAAGATTATAATGTTAATCACACCTTAAGTTAATGGACCTTCTAACAGCTTTAAAGTTTCAGTTTGTTTAGCCACTTATTCGGTATCGTTTCGTTTCACATTTTTGCGTCAATTAGGCCTAATGAAGCCCCCACCCTCCCTGTAATTTGAAGCCCACTAGACATTTGGGCAGCTAAGAGTACACATTCAACTAACGTGTACTTAGTTTAAGCCCTCAGGTTTCATTTTTTTTCTCTCTCTTTTTTACCTTTGCTATAATTTGTCAGGTATCTTTCGTAATCATCAACGCAGACAAACTTTAAATAATTATTACGTAGTCTATGTTGTACTAAAACTAAAGTGTGAATCCTTTTTTTATTGTCAAAAATGTTATTGTAGACGTTAGAAATTCGGTTACAAGTATACAGTTTGCTTAGTCTAAGTTGCTCAAGCAAATGCGTGCGTTTAGAATAACTAGTAACTTTTTTGGCTTTTTTCTTTGTCGATACAATTTGTATATTTTAAATTAACGTTTTCCTTTTTTTTTCCATCTTGACTGACAATTAATTTGGTTCAGTGGATAAGCCTTTTTAACGGCTTAAAATCACTATCATTTGGTATTCATCGACGTTTTACTCGGAAAGGATCCTTAGCAACATCTTAACTCTTACCGTTTTTTTTTTTTTTTAACAATTTGGACAGGTTAAGGTATCCCTTAGGCACACCTTTCATTGTGAGACGAGAGTACCCCTTTACATGGCTTCTTCTTGTCATCAACACTATTAATATGATGCAGCCGTAACTATAAAGCGAGTCTGAAAAATTTAATTGAAGACCTTTTTTGAATAAATTAATGATAGAGGTTCCGAAATCATTTATATGCCTCTGGAGAGAAGCCTGTTAGAAAAGATTCCCCTTTCGGCCGAAGCCTTGCCTTTAATATGAGCGAATAATACTACACCCCTCCCCAACCCCCTCCCCCCTCCCCCCCCCTCGCCACCCCTCCGCGGCATGTGACATTACGAAAACGTCAATTAAAAAGTGAATTTGCGCTGCCAAACTTCATCGCGCTTATTCCATCTCGTTTAATTCGTCAAATGTTGGCAATTTTTTGGAGTTGAATCCTAAAGGACTGCATCATTCAGGAAAAGAAAAAAGAAAGTTGTTGTCTCTTGTTCCCGTCCTCGGCAAAACGTGACATTAGGCAGTTTCACGTTGAGGTCGTTCAACGACGGCAGAGAAATGTACAAAAAACGTGGTGCACGCGCAAAGTTGTTGTTTTCGGCTTGTCTAAACCTAAATTCTCTTGGTTTTTGGCCATCTCACACACAAACTACGGTTACAAACATCAGAAATAACAAAAAACGCATCGTTTAACTGACTTTTATAATATTGAACTTGACGTTTCGTATGCTTGCATACATCTTCAGAATTGACCCTTTACATGAGTAGTCACTAAATTTGTCTAAACCTAGCCTGGGACCAGGCTTTGCAGTGGGGGGAGACAAAAAAAACGGGGTCAAATAGGATATTAAAACATTTAGTACTCAACGATTGGGAATTGTTGTTGTCTACTGGGCGAGACTAACATATTTTTCCACTCACGCATCGTCAAAGTCGAAATTGACAATTTTCCTCATTCGTTTATTCCTGTTATGACCAAAACGCGACTATATATTTTAGGTAATTGCTCGTCAGACTGACTTCTTAAGCTTGTCTCGATCACCTTGCTGGCTGTAGCTAGAGACAAATTATTTGTTCATGCGTTTGAATGTAAAAACTGATTCAAACCGTGTAGCACATAGGGTCCCTCCGCCTCATATTCATTCATTCATAGGATTAAATAATTAGGTTTTTAACGTTTAAAACCTTCTCAGATCGTAGTTATATTAAGCTAAGATGTACTCACTTGTGCTTGTTCTTTATGGCTTGAATATGGGAAAAACTCAAGTTAAGAGCCTTCCGCCGCTTTAATTTCTTCCTTCCTAGCGCAGTGTCTAATAACTGTACTAAGCTTCGCGTCATGTACATGCGTCATCAGTTGTGTGACTAATATTCACTTCCTTTCCGGGAAGGTTTACGTAATTTAATAATTCAATTACGTTCGTATTCAAATTTCACTTCCTGTTTTTCTTTTTTTAATCTTACAGGAAGTAAAACTGCTTTAAATGAACATTTATTTCTTTGCGGGACATTAATTGCTACTAAGAAAATTCTCTATAATTGTAACTTCTAAAAAAGGAGAAATTTAAAGTGGTCAACAGGCCCAAAGGGACGGGGAAGGGGGTTTTGCGGCTCCCTAGAGACTTGCCCTTCGGCCTCATTTGGACTGTCTCCCCGTAAAATAACTCTGGCTACGGGCCTGATCAAAGACATGGACGAAACATTACAACAGAACATGCTTAGCTCGTTACTCGTTCGATACTGTACTGGTAGGGGAGTTGAACCCACTTGATTTCATTTTATTCCATTTACAATTTTTGCAAAAGGCCGCTTAATTGTATTTACTAATCGTGAAGTCAGAAATAGAACATGCTTTTAAGGGAACTTATTAGGGCCATTTATACGACGAAAAATAAGACGCGTCTTACATAAGACGCGTCTTAAATAAGACGCGAACTGTACCATTTATACGAGCCTGTCTTATCTAAGACGAGAACAGCTCGTATAAATGGTTCGCGTCTTATTTCTGTTCTTGACTCGTTTTTAATGTGAATGTTGCCCATAGCAACGGCAATCCAACGTGGCGCGCCTTAACTTAACGCACGCGTACTATGCGTTCGCGTCTTATTTAAGACGCGAAGGCCATTTATACGAAGTTTTTCTCGCCTTAGCTAAGACGCGTCTTATCTAAGAACAGGTGTTAAGGGCTGTTCTAAAATAAGACGCGTCTTAGCTATGCCGCGTCTTATTTTAGACGAAATATGCCGTTTATACGGAAAGTTCGCGTCTTATTTAGACGCGTCCTATGTAAGACGCGTCTTATTTTTCCTCGTATAAATGGCCCTATTGTCGAATTCCAACTATGTACATACAACAAGTTTGGAATTGACTCCGTCGGCATGGTACCAATGTATATCTACTTTATTTACCTTCGCTGTCTGATTATTTTAAGATAACAGCTGAATGAAAGAAAGCCCATGAAAGATTGTTAGGTATTATCTTGTTGAATACAGTCGAATCTCCGTAGAGCCTCCCCCATAAGCAGCCATCTATGGAAAAAACAAAATTTTCCCAGCCAAATTGCAATATTATACTTGGAGCCTCTCGCAGAAAAGAACCTCTAATGCAAGGAGCCGCAACCGCTTTTGGAGGGATAGTTTAAGTAATTTGCAAGCGGTAATATATCCTTTACCCTCTCTTGATTCTTCCAAAATTATGTGTGAGGACTCCTCCACTCGGAAAAAAAATCCTTGTGCTTCGAGTTTTGTTAGCCTGAGTAACAGGCGTCTATAAGGGAAGGACATTGGGAGAAAGGGGAAAGGGGAGCGGGATTGGGGACCATTCTTGATAAACGCCAAGGTCGCTTAAGGGAGGTTCGACTTTAATGACTTTAATGTTTATGAGTTCCTCGAGGGATAACTTCACGGTTTTGTAGCAAAACTCGGTAACAGAATGTTTCTGTTGGTTTCCGTCCGCCATGTTGGTGCCCATCCAGGTGGGCACCAGCATGGCGTCTCCATAAGTCTCGGGGTATCCGATCTATGAAATCGATAATCAATGACAATCGATATCAATCAATACCAATCGATATCAATTAATCGATTGATATTGATAATCGATGACCAATCGATGACGAAGATTCTTTTGGTTATCGATTTTCAATAACAATCGATAGATAAATTGATATCGATTGGTATCGATCGTTTGCAGATTGACGGAATCGGAGCATAAATATCACATCTCTGTACACAGTAATTGTAAACACATTTCATTTTAATGCTTTGAACGTTAACAGGAGAACAATACTCTCTCTTTCTCGTCAACGCCCCTTCCACTGGGTATCCGTTTTCCTCTGACAGCTTAAAAGTTTGTTCTCGTTCTTGCCTCCCATCCACACATATTCCATGAAAACGTTAACCAAAAACAAAAAAAACGCTTGAAGTTTGAAAATGTTGTCCAAAGTGGAAAACTATACGCGTTATCACGTTCTTCCCTCTTCTTGTTAGCAGTAAACACTTCACCGACGTTCAATTTAAAACGGAAAATGATAATAACCTTTGACGAAGCACCTTATAATCACTAAAGCCTCTTCCCGGACTTCTTGCGTAGACATAATGACACGTCAAGTGGGTAATTCGAGTACACGTGCAACAGGGTACATGTAAATTCTTTGCCTTGAGAAGACTGGGTCGGAATTGTTTTACCAATTTCTTTCCCAGGACTTCCTAAAAATGGTGAATGATCGGACAGGTAGCGTGCGTGACGTCGGTTCGAGGTTGCTGTCCCAATCGATAGCAATCGATGATTGGTTTTTGTGTACTTATCGATTGATCATCGATTGACCGATACCAATCGATACCAATTAACTTTATTGCTTGGTTTTCCGATCATCAATTTCCATCGATTGGAGACCCCGGGTATGAGTGCAATCAGTTAACCCTTTCGAAATGCCGCGCCCTTTCTTATGGTCTGATTCTTTATTAGGAAGGTAGCCTCGATAACCACCCTCTGTTCGGAAAATGAGTCACTCCGGAATCGGAAGAGCGGTGGAAATGGAGCTTAAGGGTAAACATATCTCTGTAACAGCCAATAAACTATTGTCCGCACCTGGAACAGTAATGATCGCCATTGCTTCTGAGGAATAGGCTTCCCCTTCTGAATTCCTAGCAGCGCAGATGTACCTATCTTCGCTGTTCTGTTTTCCCACTAAAACAAGAGTGAGCCATGAAATCCCATCAATTTCAAGTTCTGTTGCATTGGGCTGTGTAGAGTTGTTCTTTAACCAAGTAACTACAGGTGGAGGTGATCCAGTGACTTTTACAAGCCAAGGAAACCATGGTGATATTTTGCTTTAAGGATACTGCCACGTTTTGCGGATGGAGTGAAATGCTTGACACTCAATACTCCACTATATGTATCTCAGTAGCGATGCGCTCAGTTATTTTTTAGCGACCTGAAAGCAAAACAAAGAGAAATTTACATCAGTGAATTCTTTACATTCGTTTCCCATTTTTAGTTGAGGGAATCAGCCAGTTGAATGCTCTTAACCCACCCTGGTCCCTTAGAGCTCCCCGCTCCGTTAAACTTGGTCTCTACCGTGAGCTGTGAGGCACGCCGGACAAGGGAGCAAGATAGAACACCTAGGTACTAGGCTGGATTCAACGAATTTATAACTGGCCTATTTATTCATTTTATGACGTCAATGAGCAAAAAGGACGACATACAACTCGTTCAAGGATTCTTACTCGAGCACTCGCCCATGAATAAAAAATACAATGTTTGGAACATATGGTTGGGTACAAAGTACCCGGGAGTCACGCAACACTAAATTGCACCGAAGACTTATGGAAGGTGGTGATGGTTATCCATCGTATTCTCTCAGGTATAAGATTTAATAATACGCGATACGGTGAAGATACGCGCATTAAAATCAGAACTTTCATGTCTTTTATTTTCATGGTCTTCACGCGTAAGAATAAGGAAAAACAGAACTTTAAAACTGAAAATATCCAATTGTACCAACTTACTTTGGTTCATATTCAGTATTAATTGTACTAGAGGATCTGCTCCACCCATGCGAGTTTTTTGCTTCGCACCAGTACTCCCCTTGGTGAAGTGCTGTGAAGTGCTTCGATGATGTTTGCCTCGGACACAGGAATCCCATCTTTGTACCATGTGATCACGGGGTTTGGAATACCTGCTGCCTTGCAGGTCAAGTTCGCTTTTCCTCCACGAGAAATAAACTTCTTAGCCGTAGGGTTGACAGTAAAAATTGGGGACGAGTTCTCTAGATCATAACAACAAAACTTAATATTAAACTTAGATGTTATACAAAAGAAAAACAAAATATTTATGTGTGTATCTTTATTCGGCTAAGACTCATCTACGTACAAAATTGAAAGTACTAAGTTTACGCTCAATTCATTACGAGTTCGTATCAGATGTAATGATTTGTTTACTAACTGAGTTCTGTTGACTATGATTAAACGATTAGTGTTTCTTGATCAGACACCTCTCTGGAGAAATTAAGTGTTAAAAAATCTAGTGGAAATCAAAAAATCTTAAGGTGGATCATTATGGCTCTTGGGTGGATACTTTCACTGCTTACCGTAAAACATAATGGCAACGGTGACGGCGACGGCAACGAGAACGGGAAAATTGTAAAATGTTTATATTAGAAAAACAACAACTTTGCACGTTCAGCACGCTTTTTTGTACATTTCTCTTTTCTCTGTCACCTGGCTACATGAGCGATTTAGTTAACATTAGGACTTGGTCTTCATAATTATATTATTCATTAAGACCGCATCACTCTATTGTTTTAGAACATTATAAGGAGTGTATTGGCAACATTAGGGGCTAGATCGTTTTCCGCTGCAGCTCTTAAATAGGCCACTTCCGAGTTTCAAAAACCCTCACTTTGAAAATGGGGTTAAGTGCCCTGCCTTTCTTGTGAAAATGAGTTTTATTTACCTGACAATGAAAAATCATTTCCATATCAAAGGCTGAGCACCTAGCCTCGTTTTGATACAGAGGCCCGGGGGAACTCAGAAATGGCCCATTTGTGGCACAGCCTTCCCGCGCACGTCCGTGATATTGGATCACTGTGCGCTTATAAGAGACAAGTCACAAAATATTTTTTGTGTAGTTTTAACTTGATGTTATTTTATTTGCATTTTATTTTATCGATGTATTTTTATCTGCATTTTTACTTTTTATCGGTTTTATCTACCATAGATTCACTCTATGATAAATAAAAAGTGCTTTTGATCCTTTTTATGTTAAAAGGCGCTTAGCAAATTTATAAATTATTGTTATTAGTATTATTATTATTATTATTATTATTATTATTATTATTGATTATTTCCCCTATAGAGTTATAGTTATATTCTTTGCCGCAGGAAGGTAGCTAAAAAAAAAACAAAGACGACATAACGTCCTTTTTAGATAAACAAGTTTAGTATACATATTCCAACAAATTGCAAGACTTAGGGATAACAAATAACCTGACAATAAATTTCTGGTTAAAGGAGGCTAGTTGTTGATAGATGACCTATACTTTTTGTACCAATTTAATTAATACATTTATAAATAAGGAGAAAAAAAAAACAACTATGATATTTGTTGGAATCAGTTTGGAAGTAATATCCGAGTTACAGCCATTATATATATATATATATATATATATATATATATATATATATATATATATATATATATATATATCAGTATCAACTATTAAGGGGGTCTTTTCGGCTTAGTTAATATACACTAACTCGATCATTATTGTAAATTTATGAACAACTGCTTACTGTTATTTAAAGTTTTATGCTGAATCATCCAAAAGAGTTAGTCTTAAGGTTTATTTCCAGTGTCGCGTTTTTGGCTACGCATGTTGACACACATAAATTTTAATCACGTAAATAAAATAGAGGCAGGATATAAAGTGCTGAGCTTAAACGAGAAGTTTTACGCTTACGACCGACCTTTCATGTACTACCGAGATTTTTTTTGCGAACGTAAATTTTACGCACGTACGCACGTAAAAATTACGGAACACTGGAACCCTTAGCCTGTACTAGCCAGAGATTTGCGCGTAAAAACTGTGATGGACGGGGGGGGGGGAGGAATTACAAAAATTCAGGCAGTACCGGCCACGTGCCGGCAGTAAATACCTTATTAAAACTTGTAAATACTCCACCCAAGATTTAATTTCCTGAAAGTGAAATATCTGCATGCATTTGCCACATATCAGCTCGAATTTCGTTACCTTCTAAGTTTTTTGTGTATTTCGGGAACAGATTTTATAACTATTTGTGAAATTTCTTTGTTTGTTAAGCAGTAAAACGGGAAACCATTTTAATTTGCTCTTAAATTACGCGAGTTTGGCGTTGCTCGGTCGGAAGAGCTTGACGTGAATGATAGAATCAATAGCGCTGGATATCCCGACTTTGAGTAGCTAATCAGAGCTCGCGAAAACACTATCCACCGTTTTAGTATATACTATAATGTTTTACTGCATGTAATCGAAAGGGCACCGACCACAAGTAAGAGTCGCACACGAGAAGAAGAAAAACAAATAAACACCTCCAGTCGGCACTCTTTCGAATAAACGTATTTTTCACCTGCATTTAAGCCGGCCCATTCAAGCGAGAGTGCGCATTCCCCAGCAAGAGAGAATGATCTACACATTCTCTCTCGTTCCCCAGTAATACAGCAGCCTTACTAATTTTTGTTTCTCAAACTGTTTAATTTGTTGATTATCATTGCTGATGAGCTTGAGGCATATTGATTTAAGTTTGAACCTTCTTTAGTTTTGAATTTTCATTTCTTCTAAAGAGTATGGTATTTAAATAAGTGAAGAAATGGGTATCTCCAAAAAAGACTTCCAACGTTATCTATCATATAGAGTACGCCGATACACCCAATAAATGATCAAAATCTATCAGATCTAAGTAGAATTACAAGGTTGCGTATTAAACTTCATCAACAAATTGGGGGTATTA